>CAINUL010000006.1:0-1200000 GCA_903853725.1 Aureobasidium uvarum | reverse complement strand
CCTTGGAGAAGACTCTGGCCTNNAAGGAAGGAATATGAGAATGTGAGCAACAAAGATGCTTCATGATAACTACCTTGACGTGCAAACTCCCATTTGATACCCGCTCGTTCGTCACTGCCGAAGATGGCGGTATCTACGGGTAGCGACCTGGGTGATGTTGGTGGAGTGTCTTGAAAATCAACATCAGACAGGACGGAAGTAAGGGAAGCGATGGGCTCTTGGTAGGGCGGTGGAGGGGTCGCTGAGCCAGGTCTCGGGCTCTCTGTGCTCAAGGCTCGAACGTGACCGACTAATGCAGCTGCACGGTTGTAACCCGACAGGGAACGGCGTAGAGAGGGCACCTTTGGCATCGACTTTTTGATAAGTGGAGGCAGTACAGCATAGATAAGCGAGGTGTTTTCTTCGTCAGTAGAGTGCAATACAGGTGATGCTGGAGCCATTCTTGGTGAAAAAAGCAGAAAAGAAGAGCTGGAATCTACGATAGCATGACTTAGGCAGATTCTCTAGATATAAAGACATGGCGGCGGCTACGAAGGGAATGCGTTGAGCATCACATGCATGCAGAGACTGACAGCCGAACGAGAGACAATGCGGGTGTTGAGCTTGAGAGGCTCTCAGTCGTGCCTTTGGACCCTCGTTTCTCTCGATCCAACCAGCAGCCCTCAAAAGACATGTGAAAGTGGCCCAAGCGTCAACCTTTACCGACGCACAGACAGGTCAGCGCGTGTACGTCACCAAGGTCGTACTCGACTTTCTTTGAAACTCTCCGTCACGCGAACAAGCTTCTGTCAGCTACTCACATGCTTCTCACCAGGCTGCCGTTGTCATGGGTGTCACTGGCCTGTGGACCGTCGTCCAGCCCTGTGCTCGACCTATCAAGATCGAAACCCTGAACAAGAAACGACTCGCCGTCGATGCCTCCATTTGGATCTACCAATTCTTGAAGGCCGTCCGCGACAAGGATGGCAATGCTCTGAGGAACAGTCACGTCGTTGGTTTCTTTCGTCGTATCTGCAAGCTGCTCTACTTTGGCATCAAGCCAGTCTTTGTATTCGATGGCGGCGCCCCTGCCCTCAAGCGTGCCACCATCAACGCTCGCAAGCAGAGAAGAGAAGGAAGAAGAGAGGATGCCACCCGTACTGCCGGCAAGCTGCTTGCCCTCCAGATGCAACGTATTGCTGAGGAAGAGGAGAATAATCGCAAGCGTGTCACACATGCTGCTCCACCAGAAGAGGAGGAACCGCTGCCCGATAATCTGGTCTATGCCGATGAGGTTCTCATGAACCCGCAGGAACGCCAGCAGAACAAGGCTTTCAGGAAGAAGGACCAGTACCATCTCCCTGACCTAGGCGTGCCTCTTTCCGAGATGGGTGCACCCAACGATCCAAGAATCATGTCTCTCGAGGAGCTTGAAAACTACGCTCGTCAATTCGATACCGGCGAAGATATCAACGTCTATGACTTTTCCAAGATTGACTTTGACGGACCTTTCTTCCTCAGTCTTCCACCCAGTGATCGCTACAACATCCTCAACGCAGCTAGACTGCGAAGTAGACTCAGAATGGGCTACTCCAAGGACCAGCTGGATACAATGTTTCCCGACCGCATGGCTTTCTCCAAGTTCCAAATCGAACGAGTAACCGAGCGCAATGATTTGACTCAACGTCTGATGAACCTGAACGGCATGAACGACGACCTCATGTACGGCCTGGATGCTCCCGGAAGAGTCGCTGGTGAGAGGGGTAGAGAGTATGTGTTGGTCAAGAACGACGGTGTTGAAGGTGGCTGGGCCTTGGGTGTCGTTACGGGTAAAAGTGATGGTGTGGAAAACAAACCAATCGATGTCGATGCGACTGAGCAGGAAGCCAATGAAGACCAAGATGAAGATGAGGACGATGACTTCGAGGACGTCCCGATCGAAGGTCTGAATCGCTTGCCCAAAACCACGACCACTCAGCAAGAGAAGACGTTAGGCACGGAGATGGCCAGACGAAGACAAGCTTTCTACAGATCAAAGAGAAGCGCTCCTCGGAGGCGAACCAAGGCTTCTCAGTCTCGCAGGCCTGTGGAGGAAGCCGAGGGCTTGTTTGTAGAAGATGACCAGGATACTGTTATGGAGGTGGACAACGAGGACGGCAGTGCTTCTGATGACGAAGAGCTTCAGAGAGCTATTGCCATGTCTATGCAAGATGAGGATGCCGAACATGAACAAGACCAGGCGCAAGAAGAGGAAGAGAAAGAAGACTGGTTCGACAAATTCCAGCAGTCCCGTGCGGATGAGAGTCGTCCCATCCCACGTGGTGGCGGGCTAGCTATTGCACATATCGTCAACAGTCGAGCAGGCAAAGCAGTACCAGTCGCGTCGTCCCCTAACGGTGAAAACAACGACACGGAACTACAAGCTGCTCTCACAAAGTCTCGCGATGAGACCACGCCTAAATCTAACGCTTTTGGCGAGGACAGTGATGATAGTGAAGACGACATGGACTTCCAGGCTGCACTGGCCGAGTCACGCAAGTCAAAGTACCAATCTAAGCAGCCACCGAAGAGTCGACCAGAACCCCTGNTTCATACTAAACCCGCTTCAGCATCTAAGAACGCCGCTGGTTTTGCAGGACCTCTTCCCTTCGAAAAGCTAGATCTGGGTAGTTCCCTGCTTGGCAAAAAGAAAATGGAGAAGGCCCAAGAGGAGATGGCAGGAGGATTCGAGCGAGATGATACAGGTCCGGCCAAAAAGGACAAATCAGAACCTTTGCCTCCGTGGTTTGACGGAGACCTTGGTGCGAACATTGCTAAGCAAAAGGCTTTCGAACGCGACGATTGGCAAAAGACCAAAGCATACAACGAAGAGTTCCAATTTGCCGAGGTACCACCTTTGGGCCGTCACTCATCTCGTGAGGTTATTGATCTCGATCTTGAAGAATCACAATCTAAAGATACAAGTCAACAAGTCATCGACATCTCGGACGAGGAAGAGGAGAAGGAGATCACTTCAGAGCCTGCAGACACGAGTCTTGCTATGGGTGACTTAGCAGATCGTGTTAAAGCAGTGCCTCCTACTTTGAGCAGTTCCGAAAAGGACAAAGTCGAGACGTCAGCAGCATCGGTTATTAGTCGCAAAGATACAGGGGAAACATCACTGGATGAGACTCCTGTCGTCGCAGAGCAAGCCAAGCAAGATGTCGCGCCGGCGAAGAACAATCCATTCGCAGAAGAAGAGGACGACGATGAAGAAGACGAGGCCATGGAGTGGGAGCAAGTCGGAAGTCAGCAGACTAACTTCGAGAAGGCACCATCAGCAACGACTCGGCCTCAATCAAAAGAGCCTTCGCCAACACTCACAAAGCAACCTACGCCAGAAGCTGAAAAAGAGGCTGTCAAGTCACCATCACCAGACTTTGAAAACGTAGACATCCCAGACCAATCTGAAGAAGTACAGCCAGCAAAGGATCAGTCTCCTGTAAATCCAGCTGCAGACATACCGGGGTCTGTAACTGGTACAGCAGACCAGAACCTTCCAGCAGAGTCTGCAGCCGACGAGTTCGGGTACTACTCGGACTCTGAGGATGATGAGTTACTCCGTCAGCTTGCCACTGAAACAGAAGAACATGCTCGATTTGCTTCGTCTCTCAACAATAAGACGCAACAACAGAACGTGGAAGATTATGAGCGTGAATTGAAGCAGCTCCGCTCTCAGCAAAAGAAAGACAGACGTGATGCTGATGAAGTGACACATGTCATGATTCAAGAATGTCAACAACTGCTGAAGTTATTTGGTCTGCCTTACATCACTGCACCAATGGAGGCCGAAGCTCAATGCGCAGAACTTGTCACTCTTGGTCTAGTCGATGGTATTGTGACTGATGATTCGGATTGCTTCCTTTTCGGTGGCACTCGCATCTACAAGAATATGTTCAACCAGGCCAAATTCGTCGAGTGCTACCTGACCACCGACTTCGAGAAGGAGTTCGACCTGACACGACAAAAGATGATCGGCATCGCCCAACTCCTCGGCTCAGATTACACGGAGGGTCTTCCAGGCGTAGGCCCAGTGACCGCGCTCGAGATCCTATCCGAGTTCCCTGATCTCAGGGACTTCCGCGACTGGTATAATGCCGTTCAGATGAACCAGATACCCAAATCCGAAGACGCCGCAAATTCCTTCCGCAAANAGTTCCGTCGTCAAACGACAAAACTCTTTCTACCCTCCAACTTCCCCGACCCCAGAGTGGACACGGCATATCTGCAACCAGAAGTCGACAGCGACCCATCTGCTTTCCAATGGGGTGTTCCCGACTTGAGCGCCCTACGAAGTTTCCTCATGGCGACGATTGGCTGGAACTCTGAGCGCACAGATGAAGTCCTTGTTCCTGTCATCAAGGATATGAATCGTAGGCAGGAGGAAGGTACACAAGCCAACATTACAGCATTCTTTGATGGTGGCATTGGTGCTGGTGCTTATGCGCCTAGAAAGAGGATCGAACAGGGTAGTAAGCGTATGGGTAGTGCTCTTGATCGCATGGCGCGAGAGGCAAAGAAGAAGAGGAAGGGTCGTGTTGTGGAGGATGAAGAAGAGTATACCGAGACTGCAGAGGCGGAGAAACCAGCGCCAAAGAAGAAGGCAAAGAGGAACTCGAAGAGATCTGCTGCTGCCACTGCTTCGGCTGATGTCTAAACGATAATGTTCCATTATCATGTAATAGCAATGAACCATTATCCTACCAAAACCGCTGCTTCTGTTCACAAGTTCAGAATATGATGTCCTTGAGAACGCTGAACCTATGTCATGTAACATGATCTTATAAGCATCAATCCAAAGCTCGACGTCGCAATAAGCCCTGGTGACTCTTGACTAGCCTTCAAGTTGCGCTTCTACTCTGAGCAAAGCCTAAACTGCAGATTCGATTGTATTTCTCGTCCTTTGGTCCCGCTGAAGCCTGTTACAAAAATGAGGCTTCACTGGCTATACAGCCACCATCAGAGTCACCACAAGCAGATTTCGGCCCTCTATAGATAGATCCGGCTGCAAGGGTATATGGCTGATGCCCACCGATAGCTCCAGAGCTTCAGGCGGCTTGTCAAAAGAGCAAAACGATATTGAACGCGATGGGACTCGAACCCATGCAACTTTCGTTACCAGGAAACTCATATAACTGAGAAGCTTTTGATCGCTTGAATCTGGCGCCATAACCACTCGGCCACGCGTCCTCGTATTGGAGAGCCTGTGGGAACTATAATTTATGTAGTTTTGATCAAATTACGATTAGAGGCTTCAATGAAGCCTCGCTGACGTTTCACTGAAACAACCGCGACAGCAACGCCCACCAACACACCGCCTGCTTGAGTATAGCTAGAGCATACCACTGGAAGAGCCTTGGTGCCATATCTTGTGTGCTTGGCTTGATAATCGGGATATATTGTAGCAGAAAAATGCATGAGTAAAGATTTCTTCGTGTTCACTTCCGCATTTGACAATGAATCTTATACCACAGGGAGCATGGTATGCCTCTATCCTTCGTTGATGTCTCTAGCTAGGCTGTATTGACTATCTTGTTGTTTCTCTTCTGCCTGTCATTAAGGTATTCGTGGTTGCAGATAGATAGACAATCTCAGAAGTACAGACTCGGTCTCGATGTGGTGAAGATAGACTTGATGAACGAAGCCTCAGGAAATACAAAACGACGATCTGCTCGACCAACAACCCCTCATAAAGCATATGGCGGTCACACAGCTGAGTTTGGAAAAAGCCTGACCAATGACGTTCTACAGAGTACGGGAGAATACAAGTCTTGGTCTACACAACGAAAAAACTGACTTTTATAGATGTAAGCGGGATGACCCTGGCTCAACATCACATCAAGCTACAACTGGTAATGCAGTCACACTTTGCGATTCTCACATTACCTGGTTGTTCAAGGGTCAATGCTTACCAATGCACAAATGATCGAGTTCGGATGGTAGTTTGGGAGTTGAGATTTGAGAAACAGGCAATCGCAAGACGCGATGGTCGGGCAGCGGTTTCGGAGACGGTGGCTGTCCCTGGCGCGTCATCGGTCGAATTTTTGGAGAGCGGCCGATTAGAGTCATTGGGAAGGGCAGGTGTTTCCTGAGCTCTCTCACTTGACAATATTCCGATTGAGCAAACATGGACGTGACAACATTCACAGAGAAGTCTCGCGACTTTCCCAAGAAGAAGTGCGGTTGGTGCTTTGGAAGGCCCATTGGTTAGGACCAAGCTGACATTCTGGTGGCTANNGGTGTGTTGGGAGCCACTGGCTCTGTCGGCCAACGATTCATTCTCCTGCTCGCTCTTCACCCCCACTTTACTCTCCATGCTGTCGGTGCCTCTGAGCGCTCGGCAGGCAAGAAATACAAGGATGCCGTCAAGTGGAAGCAGTCGCTGCCCATGTCCAAGCAGCTGGGCGAGCTGGTCGTGAGGAAGTGTACTCCCGACCAGTTCGCCGACTGCGACATGGTCTTTTCTGGTCTGGACAGCGACGTTGCTGGCGATGTCGAGATGGCCTTCCTCAAGTCTGAACTCGCCGTCTTCTCCAACGCAAAGAACTACCGCCGCGATCCCCTCGTGCCCCTGGTCGTGCCTACTGTCAACCTACCCCACCTGGATGTCGTCCACCACCAAAGAAAGCACTACGGCCTTAACAAGGGTTTCCTTGTCTGCAACTCCAACTGCGCCGTCATTGGCATTGTCATCCCCTTTGCCGCCCTGCAATCCAAGTTCGGTCCCATCAACCAGGTCTCGGTCGTCACAATGCAGGCTGTTTCGGGAGCTGGCTACCCTGGTGTCAGCAGCATGGACATCATCGACAACGTCGTTCCCTTCATCTCGGGCGAAGAAGACAAGCTCGAGACTGAGGCCCAGAAGATTCTCGGCCAGGTCAACTCGGACGTTACTGGATTTTCAGACCAGAGCGATCTGAAGATCTCGGCTGCTTGCAACAGAGTCCCCGTGCTGGACGGTCACACCGCTTGCGTCTCGCTCCGTTTCGAGAGAAGACCCGCTCCCAGTGCTGAAGAGGTCAAGCAGGCCATGCGCGATTATGTCTCGGATGCACAGAAGCTTGGCTGCCCCTCCGCTCCTGAAAAGGCCATTGTTGTTATGGACGAGCCCGACCGTCCGCAACCCAGACTTGACAGAGAGACCGACAGAGGTTACGCTGTCAGCGTAGGCAGAGTTCGCGAAGACGAGAGCGGCATCTTCGACATCAAGTTTGTCGCTCTGAGCCACAACAGTAAGCATACCCTACTTCGGAACTTCTCAAGTCCAGTACTGACCCTCATTAGCCNNGTCATTGGTGCTGCTGGATCCTCTATCCTCAACGCAGAGGCTTGTGTGCTCAAGGGCTTTGCGTAAAGCAGTCTTTGGATATTTGTTATGTAGTTATGGATGTAAACAAAATGATCAGCCAAAATCAGAACATGGATGTGACAACGGCTACTCTTGCCTCTCCAGCCTTCTCAACGGGCCCCAAGCAGTATGGAAATGATGAAGACCACAAATCAGATCGGAGCCAAGACACGATATTATTGTCGTTGGACAGGGTCGGTGACGGCGAGTTGGTGGGGGAATCTCTCATGTCCGTCGCGGCTTCCTGCAGCCGACAGCCCCTCGGCGCGTCAGCGTGCATGACCTTGTGATTTTTTGTTCAATCACGATAAGATCCAACTTTGCAGCGAGAGGAGATGAAGGCTCAACGATGAACCAACGGGCAAGCTCGCCCTTACCAATTGCCTAGTTCCGATACATTCCTCGAAGCAGCGGAATTGAAACATCCCCGCGACGACTCTGTTATACTCTCTCTATACACACATGATCTTTTGAGACATGCTCTTGATGCTAGGCTGGCACTCCCCTCGAATCCCGCGGCACGCTAGAAGACGAAGACACAAGCCGACAGTATGAACACCACCCCCAGAGGACAACGCCATGTCGCTCCTCAGATAGCAGCCAACAGCCCATTTGCTCGAAGCAATGCCACCTCGACCCCGACTGGACCTCGCTCGCCAATCAAGCTCAGCAGCCGCGACCGTCAAGAGCTGGGTCTGAGTCTGAAACGCGTCATTGGTACCACATGCCAGTCGGTCTTCTGCTTCGACCACCTGCCCGAAACAAGAAGTTTTGCCTATACCGCTGGTGCCGCTGCAGTTGTCGCTTCCGTGTGCCCCGATGGAACCATATCACAACGCTTCTTCAGGGCCAATCCGGCACATCCTCTGCAGAGACCCAACTTCACACAGGCCATTGCTGCCTCACCCGCCGATCCTAGGCTTCGCTCTCCTCTACCGCCAACCGACCGCAGCGAGTGGAACGATTCTTCTGCAGGAAACAAGAGTAGTGCTGTACGCGAACGTGTCAAGGCTGCTACTGCAGTTAGCTTCAGTCCGAACGGTCGCTTCCTCGCTGTGGGCGAGACTGGGTACAAACCGCGTGTCCTGGTCTTCTCGCTTGCCGACAAGTCGTTCGCTGATTCGCCCGTGTCCTCCATATGCGAACATACTTTTGGTGTGCAATCTGTAAGCTTTGGCCCAGACTCGAGATATCTAGCTTCCCTCGGAACCGTCAACGATGGCTTTCTATACATCTGGAGTATCGATGAAAGAGGAGGCACACCCACCTTGGTTGCCAGCAACAAATGTACCACCAATGTGCGCCATATGGCCTGGATGGGTTGTAGTTTGGTGACAGTGGGACTGAGGTTTATCAAGGTCTGGAGACCAAACGACCTTCCAGCAAGCGTCAACGAGAACTCGGAACGAGGCTATGGCCTGTACAATCGCCAACACAAGCCGCTGGCCGGCCGAAATACCCTGTTAGGTGATCTGCTCGATGCGACATTTACATGCGTGGCATCCTTCTCTGAGACGAAAGCCATCGTTTGCACTGATGGTGGAGATGTTTGCATCCTCGACGATGAAGACAAAGCCCAACGACTAATCAGGGTTGCAAATGTGGACTTTAGTATCACTGCTGCGTGTCTCGGCCCTGATGACAAGATAATCATCACAGGACTGGATGGCAGTATTGAGGTTCTTGATCTCGACCAGCTCAGCAGAAGCTTTATCCCACCAAATACGCCGCCAGGATCCAAAACATCCGCAAAGCCCTCAAGCTCTGGCTTTGTCGCCGTCGGGTCGGTGGTAAATGCCATAGTGACCGTAGACAATAGTCACGGCATCCAGCTACGGCAAGTTGCTTCAAAATCTCGTGATGATGATTCAAACCATGCGGTGGTACAGAAACTTCCAGCACACTCGGATGCAGTCCTTGGAGTCCGTGCTGTCACAGCACCGAACGAACAAGACATTGCCTTTATTACCTGGTCTGCAAATGGCACGGTTATATTCTGGTCGTCCGAATGTGAAGCAAAATCGACAATCTGCGTGTCCATGGATCAATACGTCGACATGTACAATGTTCTCAACGAACTCAAGACAGTTGTGGCATTATCAGATGTTTCCCACGCAATATCTGGAGACAAATATGGCGTTCTGAGGNTAAGCCGGGACACAGAAATGCACATAAGAGTGCGCTAACCGACCTGCAGAATATCAAATGTCGATACCGGAGAAGACGTCTCGCGAGTGAGAGCTCATGCAGGAGAAATCACTGATATTGCTATCCATGAGGATGCAACATACACTCTGATCGCATCAAGTAGTCGAGATCGTACCATCCAACTCTTGACATGGAGCTCAGGCCGTCTGGACCTCCTGCAAACCCTGGATGAACACGCAGGTTCGGTCTCTTGTGTTCTCTTTGCCAAGAAAGGCGAACAATTACTGTCATGTTCGGCCGACAGATCTGTAGTGGTTCGAGAGGCTGCGAGACAAGGACCTGGCCCTCCACTTTACATCATTACCAGGACGATCACACTCAAGAGTTCGCCAACCTGTCTGAGGATGTCTCTGTTTGATGACATTCTTTTAGTGTCTGCGACCGATCGGACGATCCAGCTTGTCAGCACGCGGACTGGTCGCATCAACTCTTGCTTCAAGGCTGGCGATACCGATGGGGGAGACGCTGTGATCATGTCCGGCTTGGTTCATCTACCCTCCACTGCAGGATCGCCCATCATCGCAGGTGTAGCTGGCAGTGATAAGTCTGTGCGCATGTATTCAGAGGATGGAACCCTTCTCGCGCGAGACTGGGGGCATACCGAAGGCGTCACGGACATTGCACTGCTGAAATCGCACGCAGCGCCTGACGACCTGGCAGCGATGAAACTCGTGAGCGTTGCTGTAGATGGTACTATATTCATCTGGGCGACAGTGCCTGAAAGACCTCGATCAAGAGACTCCTCAGATGCAGCGCCCTCGTTCGCGAGCATTGCTCCAGGCATCGTCTCTGCAGAACAGCCGCTACGAAAAGTCATATCCCACAGCGAGCTTGCCAGGTTTCAACGAGCCAGGTCCAATGAAACAGAACATTCAGATGCGACAGCTGCAACAGCAAGCACAGGGCTGAAGAAGAAACCTAGCAGATTGAGCATTCGCCCACCGCCACCAGCGCAAAGGTTAGAGCCTTCGCCGCTGGGGACTTTGCGCAATGGTCTGACAGTCAGGAATAGACAACGAAGTCCAAGTCCTACACCACCCAGCCCGAGCCCTAGATTGCCGCCTAGTCCGAGAACGCATCCAAGGAGTGCACCGGGACGACATCGGCTTTCTGTGGGCGCTGTACCGCCTATGCTTGCCAACACATCCACAGATAAGGGAAACAAAGACAGCAAGGCAGAGGCCAGCACAACAGGCTTTGGAAGCATCGCAGCATCGACAGATCAGCTATCACGCATGTTGCGAGCATACAGGCAGAAACTCGATGGCAGCTGCACTGGTTTGACTGGGGAAAGGCTCAGAGAGCTGGAAAAAGAGCTAGACGCCACAATCCAGATGGCACAGCAGAAGTTGGCGGGCCACAAAGATGTGAAGGGATCTCAGGATACGAGTAGCGCTGCAGAGGACAGTGGGACGTCGAGGACGGCATCATCATCGCAAGATGCTTCATTTATATCTGCTCAGACACAGTTAGACCAAGAGACGGTTAGTGGTGCTGAGGCCACTGCGTCTTGAATGTGATAAACACTATCTTCCTCCATCGTATTTGGTAACCTCACAGTTCGCGCCAATTCGCCATCTTGGCATGAATTGATTTCCTTCCAAATGCTAATTCAGCATGGCGAAGATACCGAGTTTCTACGGTACGAGCTCCTGTTAGCGTGTCTCAAACTCCTCCTCGTGCGTGGGCTTGATCTTCCCCGCCGCCGAAACTTTGGCTCCCAACCCTCGAGCAGTCGCACGCTATTGTTACTCTAGTCGATCATTGAAACTGGAAGGTGACAAAATAACCACTCGAAGTTTCATGTCATGACTCAGACATCTCACAAACGATTCATGCTGTCTCTCGCCGGCGTGATTAGCGTCTTTGAGATCCCTCGCACCGGACGCGGTCGTGAGATTTCCCCACGAGCTGAGTACTCTACCATACTGCCATATCCGAACGATCTACCTTGGAGAAGTGAGATAGATGAATCCATAGATTCATGATACGATAAGGTTATTACGCACGTAGATGTACTGTACCACCCCATGTATAGCATCGTCCAACTGATATATGATTACTATCGTGGTCCTGGACATGGATTCAAGGTATGGACAAAAAAACTTTTTGAGCATCTGTTACCTACTGCGCTTGGGCACGTCGTTGCTACCATTTCGCCATCCTCACGAGTCTCTGGTTCCTTCGGCAGTCATTTCGACGGCTTTTCGTCCACCTTCAAGGCTTCAACACGGGTTGAAAGTGATCCTAGCGTCAATGGCACGACTCGATCACTGATCATGGAGACACTATAGAAACAATCGGCAAATAATGCGGCTCGTCTTACGTCTACGGCAACGATGGTCCCGCGGTAGAGTCGATCAATTGCCTAGCTAACAGTACGGTAGCAGTCCACGCCACTCATACTCGTCGGATCAAACAGTGTTTGAAGCCATAGATCCAAAGATAAGTACTCTCCTCAATCCACCTACCCTTTCTTTACCTCTTCTACTTACACGTACTGACACCATGGCTTCCTCGATGGACATCAGTGGTCTGCCAAATGTGATGGATCTGCGGAGCAGGTCATCACAGATGCAGGGCGTCTCAATCGCTTTCCTTATACCTGTATGGGTGTCCATAGTTCTTCGTATCTATGTCAGAGTCTGTATGGCGAAAGCTTTCGGCTGGGACGATGGAATAATGATATTGGCTGCAGTAAGTCCCTTGCCCAATGCCATATTTGACTCTGTAGACTTGACACTGATTTCTTCGCAGATGTCTTTCACCTCTTTCGCCGCATTTTTGATCGTCATTGCTGAGTATAGTCACAATAAAACGGTCGTTGAAGCATATACGACATCAGACTTCATCGGCATTTGGAACGTTCTCACGACGGCACTTGAGGTATCTTGACCCTTCACTCTTTCTTTCCTTCCTTTACATACCCATTGCAGTTTCATTTTGCTTCTACTGTAGTTGATGCGAGCATCTTGAATCTGCTGATAATACTCGGCAGACGTCAGACTCTTGCAAGCAAGCAGTCTCGTTGTTGTTTCTATGCTGACTGGTCACAAGTACACCTTGATTTACAACTTCCTCTACGTCCTTACCACAATCTTGTTCAAGATATCTCTCGCCATCTTCTTCCTTCGCATCGTTGTCGCACGGTGGCAGCGCAGACTTGTTATAATTCCAACGGCAATCTTCACGGCATACAGCCTGGCCTACATGTTCATCACCACTTTTCGGTGTGGCTCACCCAGAGAAATACTTCTCAACACTGCAAGAGGAAACTGCCTTCCGACCAGTATAGTCTCGCCGCTGCTATATGTCTCGGGTATCTCCAACGCTTTGATGGATGTGATGTTCGCATGTCTGCCTACGACTATCCTCTGGCACAGTCAGATGCCGAAAAAGACCAAGATCTCGTGCTGCATACTGTTGAGTATGNGGGGTTTGAGCTGCGTTGCCTCTATCATTCGGATCGGATTTTTGAGCGGCGTGTCCGATCAAGCTCATTACTTTAACAACGCTATCAACACGGGTCTAGTGTCCATTGTCGAACCTGGATTGGCCATCACGGCGGCTTCTCTCGGAACGCTGAGACCCTTGTTCCAGATCGTGGCGGAGAGAACATCACTCCCCTCCTGGCAAAGCTCTGACAGCAAGCATGCTGCCAGGTCAGCACACCCAAGAGAATACAATGCATCGGGAGGAGTTTCGCGGACCACTATCGGGGCGAGAACTATGCAAACGGACATCGACAGCATGACTGAATTGGACACGATCAAGCATGGTCAAGTCGTGATGGGCAGACCAGAGAGTCAAAGGTCTCAGAGTTCACTTTTGGATCATGAAGGTCAGAATGCATGGACGACGTATGATGGGAAAGGTGTGATGATGACTCGACAGATCCGTGTATCAGGGAGATAAAAAGGTTACAGTACAATCTTATCATGGCGGTTTGGAAGTCGGAATCTCGGTGAAGTGCTTTACTTCTGCACGGAGAAATATATATCGCACTTTACTACACGGATACTAGGCGGAGCTGATTGGGAACCGGAATTCCAAGTTTCGCAGTGTGAGCCTTCTTAGAAACAGTTGCGGCCGAATAGTTTGTTGATTCTCCAAACCGGGAAGCTTTAAGGGCAATTGTTTCGAAGCGGAAGTGGGTCCATTGAGCATCCCGTCCGCTCTGCCATATAAGCAGTTGAATGACAGATTAGTACTACGGTGGGTGACTACGTGGAAATTCATACTGCTGAACGTTTTGACATCTCTTTTTGTTGCTTAAGACAGGTATACACTTTATTTCCGTTCTGTATGGGCAAAGTGTGTAATACTTTCTATCAGGGGCACTTTTACGGTTCCACGGATAAAGCATGTCGGGACACGCAAAACAGACGAAAAGAAAAAGAAAACTCATATCGCTATGGTCAAGAAAAGAGAACAATGACTTCATAAATAAGGGGCTCCAATGTCCAAACATGCACCCGTAACATATTTCATCCATATCCTGCTTCTCAATTCGTATCTGGAACAGCTGCGTGCCCCCGGAAAGCTCTTCAAAAGATAGCAGACGGCCAATCAAAGCTCAGCAAATCAAATGCTTAACTTGGGCTGTATTCGTAAGCATCTAGATGACATTAGAGAGGTGTTGAGATTGACATGACTCCAGCAAAGTCGACGAACATCCAGATGACAAAGACAACATCGTTGATATATCCCTGCGATCTGAGGAACAAACCAGGCAGGAGGATGGCATGCACAACAACACCCATGCCCACGGCTCGGGCAACACCGCTGCTTGTGAGCACGCCGTCGTTCTTCAGTGCACGCAAAGCAAGGGCGCATGACGGAATCAGAAGAAACAGTCCTGTGAATAACCCAGGATTGTAAGACTCCTTGCCCGCTTTGGCATCCGCAACCAGGTTGATGAAATGCCAGACGCCGTTGACGGCTGCCAGGCCGTAAAAGTTGGCGCCAGCTCCGGCGGTGGCCGAGGGACTGAAGCGAGCACGGGAGGCAGCAAGCACGACGAGGAAGAGGTTGATATAAGTGGTATGCCAGATACGGATAGGGCATTGGCCGACATTGTTGAAGCCCTAGTTACTCGTCAGAACATGATGACCCAAAAAAAAATGGGTGTTCACCATGAATAGGCACTGCTTACAAGTTTAGAGCACAGCACACCCTGGAATTGAAAGTGTCTTCCGCGGAGATCAATGCCGTACTCCTCGAATTGATGGACCATGTACATTGGTAGAGCAAATATCATCCACCATCGAGAATCATTCGTTCGCTTGAGCCAAGATCCCATGCTGTCAATGTTGCTAAGTCCATGGTTTTTGGTGCGATAGGGATCAAAGATGAGGTGCGTGCCGAGATAGGCGCTAACCGCGAAAGCAAAGAATGGCCAACAAGTCGCTGTCGAGAACTCTATTGTGATGTTGACTGTGTGAATTAGGAGGGAACGTTTGCAAGCTCAAGCAAGGTAAGAGCTCCGAAAGCATATAGATATATACGTCCGAAATTGATGACGTAGGAGCCACCGGTTTCGCGGAGCTTTTCGTCCGTTGTCCGTTAGAACTCGGAGAAGAAGAACTCGATGCCGAGTTGGGAGTCCAAAATCGATTTGCTCCCCACAATGTTCTCGGCTTCTGGATGGTAACTTCCAAAAAATCCAAGGAGACGCTGAGGGGCGTTGGATCCAAAATCGATTTCCTGAAGCGTCGGCTTCTGACAGGGAAGCAGCAGACGCGACCACGTTTCTTTGCTGTATTACTGCCTGGTCCAGGCAATTGATCGGGATTTCAGCTGTAGACCAGGCTAGAAACTCGTTTTGATATGATTATTAAAGCCCACCTGCTATGAGTTTTTCTTTTATCTTTTTTTTTTTTGCGTTGCTCGAAAACACGCTCAACTAACTCTTAATAGGGGCACTCTTACCATCCCAAGGATCAAGCATGACGGGCACGAAACATACGAAATTGCATTTCGAACGGTAGGGGAAAAGTAGTCTCATATTGTGATGATCAAGAAAAGAAATAATAGCTTCATAATAAGGGGCTTCACATCCCAACATGCACCCGTAACATCATTCGTCAACACTCTGCTTCTCGACAAGTCGCATCAGTATCGGATCCTTGACCAAGAAGATTGGGCAATTCTGTGTTGAACAGGGGCAAGTCGCAAGTTCATGATTCAATGGACAGACTCTCGTGCGATCTCCAGCAAGAATTTGGTCATATATGACTCTCTAGCATCCAGAGTAGATGGCTGTGAAAGAACGAAAAACATTAGCATACGAACATACAACAAGCAGAGATAAACATACCGTTGGCGTAAAGAGCATAAGAATCAGCGTTGAGGACAGCAGCAGAGCTGGAAAGACGGGTGGCAGCGCTGTAGCCGTAACCGTTGTCCTCAGTGCCGGGGGAGTAGACGCCGGGAGCGTGGGTCTCCTCGTGCAAGGCAGTGGTGGCCTGGTCCTGAGCGTGGCATTGGCCGGTGAGTCCGGGGAGGTCGCTGAAGAAGAGAGGGCAGTAGGCAACGTAGTTGTTGGAGGGGNNGAGGGTGTAGGCGAGTACGCCAGACGAGCAACCGCCGTAAACGTCAGTNGCCTGTTCGAATGAGATGATTAGTCAGATAATTCTTTGTGATATCGACGCAAGAGACATACAGTAAGTGCGGGTCTTGCTGCTGGAAGTGGAGCCACAGTCAGCAGCAACGGCTCTCAGACGTGCGGCAACAGTGCTGCGGACGCTGGAAGAAGTAGTCTTGAAGTACTCCTGGAACTTGCTGGCCGAGCCAGAAGTGGCAGCAGTAGCGGCAGCAGTTGCCAATTTCTGGCAGTTGCTCAGGGCACTGCGGACGGCGGTCAAACGGGTGCCGGTGCAGTCACTCTGGATAAGAGTGCGCTTGGAGAGCTTGCTGACGGCACTCTCGACCTTGGCTGCCTCGGCGGCGTCAACGTCAACAGAGAGGGTGTTGCTGGTAAAGGCAAGGGCACTTCCGGTCAGAGCGGTGGAGTTGAGCTCAGCGTAGGGGATGGCACCAGCAGCGAGGACGTCGTACTTTCCGTTGGAAGAAAGCTCGTACAACTCGGCGAGTTCGACTTCGACCTCGATCGACTGGCCGGCCATGATTGGCTTGAAGACATCCTCGCTAAGCTGGGTGTAAGCCAGACGCTGCAGGATACCAGTGAAAGGAGCCTTGGTCTCTGCATCATATTATCAGTATTTCATATCATCCAGTGGGGTTCCATTAAGGTATGACTTGCCTGCGGTAGACACATGGAACTTGTCAACAGGAGCCTCGCTGTCGAGGAAAGTACCCTTGTAGAAGAGATTGTAGCTGGCTTCACCGTTGTTGGTCACGACGGCCTTGACCTTGGAGTTTCCGAGAGAGGTAAGCTTGACATCGAGAGGAGTGGCTCTGGCCTCGAGGTTGATAGCAGCGCAGCTGGCAGTGGCTGCCAATGCAAGGAATTGGGCAAGAGTGATCTTCATGGTTCAATGTAGGAATGTTGTTGGCTTTGATGTGCTTCGAGAACGATGGTGGCAAAACGAGTGCAGTTGGAACGAAGGTTGAGATGATGCTGTGATGATACGTTTTGTGCGAGGGACATACACGTACTTATATCTTTGCATGCTTGAGAGAGACATTCGAAGACCTCTGACCTTCCTAAAACTCTCATCTTAGCAATCTACCATAGGCGAGATCCTACCTACGTGCTGTAGGTTTGGTAGATTGGTAAAGTTGACACCATTGGCCACTTGAGCATATCGAGAAACGACGAGTATAGTTGGGCACGGTATCAACATGCAGTCGCAAGAGCATGTGGTCCAAATGACAGTGACGAGCGGCGTGGCCCACATGGTCCTGTGAGGGAAGAGGGGTTATTGCATGATGTTCTGGTTTCATCTGTAGATCTGTGGATAGTTCTAGTGCAAGCAAATGTTTCCGACCCTGTACCTTGCAGCCGGATTGGTCGAATCGTCTGCTGGACTATTTGGCGATGTATGGCATCAATTTCCAGATCCAGAAATGATTCGAGCGATTGGTCGGCACACGCGATATTAGGATAAAGGAGGAGCATTAGCCTCGCTTGACGAGAGCTTGAATGTCCTATAAGTCGAAGCTTGAACCAGGGGAATGTCGCTCACATGGCGAATTGCCAAGAACTAGTTACCTTAATACTCGTTTAGCCATTATCGATGAAGTGTGGCCATCGGGTTTCCAGCCGGTCAACCTCTTTCCTCTACAATTAGACATCTAAGCAGTAGTGGAGTTGTGAATGTGATGTGCATACTATTGTGAAGTGGGACAGATGATCATGGTTGAAATGTTTGTTTACGAAGCAACGTGTTGTTCAAGTTCAGGTCGAGATCGTGACATGCAGCATCTGTATTCACGTCCATGGAGTCAACGTTGGCGAGCTTGAAGCCCCGAGGTTGCGGTAATGCCGAGGCTGCTGCAGTCCATATCACATTAACTTCAGAGCTGTACGAGAGGCTGGAACCTAGGAGCCGTCGATCGGCATGTAGTTGGCTGTAAAGTAGATAGTTGCAGCAGACGAAGTCGGGCCTGCGTTTGCCAAGAGCGCCGCCAAGGACTCGTCTGCTTGGCTGGGGTCTCAGGTTGAGATTCGTCCATCGACCTTCCACTTCAAGTATGCATAGTCGATGAGGGCGAGTAATATGTTTGCTTTATCATATTGAACGAATGTGACCTTCCGTTTCTGTTTGCCTGCATCTCAAACCCTTATCGACTGGAGGTCAGCTCACATGATATAGTTTCAACAACTTGGAGCTTTGCTTGGGCATCTACCTATCCATGGCAATTCAGACAGTTGTTGTGTCCTTGCTCTGCTTTCTCTCATTCGTCGCCATATACAAATCCGACGCTTTGAGCTACTACAACATGTCTTCGTCCTCACACGAGCGAAGCTCGACTCGCGATCTTAAGGTCCAGCTATCGCCTGGCTCGTCTCCATCAGTCCTTAAAGTGACCATCGAGAATCAGAGTCAAACACAAGCCTTTTCGCTTTTCACTTGGGACACCCCTCTGGATGAACAAGCCTTGAACATCGGGGCTCTGACGCTTGAGGATGCCAAGACTGGCAAGGCAGTACCAGGGCCGCAGATGAAGGTCAACAGAAAGCTTCCTCCTCCCCGCGATACAGTGCTGGAAGTTGCTCCTCAGTCTACCGCTAGCAGAGAAGTCCATCTCGCGTTTCCATGGATCCCAAAGGATGGCAAAGTCTATCGTGTTCAGGTGCAAGGATCGTGGAAGGCCGTGTGGGCGAAACCAGCATCTCAGGTTACAGACGAAGAGTTATCGGAGATGGCTGGTGATAGTCAGCTCGAGGAGAAGATCCGTGCTGAAAGTGTGGAGTTGCAACTTGGATGAGCAAACGCTTCCTAGACATTGTTGGACAGAAGTTCAGACCTACGATTACATGTCTCTTTTATGTTTTCGGCCTAGACAATCGATAGCTTGAAGACACTTGAACTCATGCATATGTGCTCCTCTCTTTTACGAGTAAGGAGTTGAGTAGCAGCCATACATGTATCAAGAACCGCGATCAATGTCTAATACGCTCTTCCAGCGACCTCCGGCTCCAAAGATGAAGTAAAATTCCTACCCGCATCCATAAAAGAAACCTTTCCTTCAATGTTTCTTGCCCAGAATGCAGACAGTAATTGGTGCTAAGATGATCCGACACGAGGACAAGTGAAATTTGGCAAACAAAAATGTAAAACATACAGCAGCAGGGATTCCCACGTGGTCACCCACCGTAGTACTAATCTGCCGTTCAACTGCTTATGTATGGCAGAGCGGACGGGATGCCCAGTTTTCAGCTGACTGTGGCCGTATGTGCTCAACTTGATGTTTATTTGATTTATAAACCATGTGCATATGCTTCTCTCCAGCTGATTACTATTCACGGAAATACACGAAGCTAATGTCGTCTCTGTGAACACTAACGTCGTATCAGCGTTGACAATACGTTCTCTGTTGGCTATGACGTACTCTCCGAAGGGCTTCAGGAGACGGTCCATACAGATATGGGCAGACTACAACTCGTCGTGCCAGAGTGTGAGAGGGGGACATGGATATACCATGAATTCTTCAGGATGATCCCATATCTGTCTAGCTCGTCGTGCTGCTCCCGCGGCCATAGCTGAAGCTGGGTCTACAGAGTCCGGGTAAAGGCTCGCCGTTTCAGGCGAGAGACGGTGAATGGCAAGTCGTACAGCTTCAAGAGAACCAGGNGGTGGATCTCCAGACAGAATGATGGCTTTGATATCAGAGCGCAATGGTTTGTAATTATCGCCACGACAATCCGGAAAGTCTTCCAGGACGGTGTTCTGATCCAGATAATCGCCGATATGCTTCTGGAGAGCATTGATTATGCCTTCGTTTTGTGTCTATTTGCTACGTTAACCCGGGTCCTCAGTAACTCAGCTTGGGAGCTATTATACCTCTGAGCGGTCTCCTCCTAACTCTGAGAACATAGATCCAGCACGTGCGTCTGCACCATACTCTTCGAAACTCAGGAGTCGTACGTTTAACGAAGCGGCGGCAAAGTCCAGCCACAGTGCTTCTCCATCAATGTCTTCTGGATCACATCCTTTGGGTAACCTTACAACTTCGCAAGTGCCCAGCTTGTAGGCGTAGTGGATTGCACTCTCCGGTCTAATGTAATTCGAGGCGCCCACTTCCTTGAACGCAAACATATCGAGTACTGAGAAAGCTTCGAGTACCAGATCCCGGACCTCCTGGGACGAAGTAGCAATGTTGAACTGTGCTTTGTGTTGTAAGTCTTGAGTCGCCGCATACTGTGCGGCAAGTAGAGCCTCATGAAGCGCAGCAGTATCAATTGTGCTCCTACAGGGTTCTGTTAGAATCAAGTTTGGTCTAGGTGTATGGCGGGGATGANNCCTTTTCTGCTCAGGAAGCTTGCTCACCTTCTCGAACCAGTTAATTTACGCGGAGCTTGCTGAGACACGGGCTATCAACGACGTGGATTCATCTGGTCGGCTCTGAACAATGGTGAGATCTTTTGATCCGATGCTGATTCCCAGAACGGGTTCCTCATACGCAGCGAACGCTAAGACTGGGAAAGCCAGCAAAAGAGGTTTGAAAAGCATGACTGTGTATTGTGGTTGTAGGAAGGGCAGAGCGTCCTTCAGAGGATATTGATTTTATCCATGCTGTTAGAGGAGTCTGAAACATGCACCGATCTTGAAGACTACGCCGCTGAAAAGTCTGGCATCGGGCTAAGCATTTCAGATTGAAGCCCTGACTTTGAGAACAACTCAGGCCAAAGAAACATAGCTTGGCTATTTCGTCCTTTAGGCAGAAGGATGTTAGTGGCTCAGCCCAGAAAGAGAATGGATTTCTGCCAAGATCGAGAGGATGAAACAGGACCGATCTCTCGACACGCGCGCGCTTGTTTTTGGTTCGACATTTCGGAATCATGGCCATGATTTTAAAGCATATGCCGTTCACCGTTCACCAAATCATCACCACGTATACGCAAAGCCTTCGTCACTGTTTGTTTACTGATCTGATACTCGCGGGTCTCAACAGGCCGCTCATCTCTTGTAATGTGATTCGGTATAGTTGTTTTCAACCAACATGCCCTCCATTAATGGTTGTATAGTGTAATGGTTAGCACATCGGATTCTGATTCCGGTAATCCAAGTTCGATCCCTGGTACGACCTTCCTTTTGACCCTTTGCAAGGGGTGGAAAAGATAATTTTTTTGCTGCGTGGGTCAAAAGGGTTCGCGCCGGGGAAAAGAGCGTTTGGAAATTGGGCTTGGCACGAATGTTTGATTGCCTTATTTTGCTTCTCTTTTCTTTTCGTTGCAAGACACTGTGGTAGAGGATGATATCTAGTGTTCAATAAGGATCCAAGTGGAAATGCGAAGAGTTGATGTTTGATTCTGAGGAAGCGCCAGAAATGCTCTGTGTTGGCTATTCCAACAAGATCCGCCTGACAGTCTGCTGCATGTCCTTGTTGACACCACAACGAAGCAAATAATCCTCGATCGAGCCATACTTCTCGTTGATATGAGCAGCCACACTGTCAACCCATTTAGGATCACAGTCAGCGAACGAGTCGGGCATACCGATGCTTCTTATCTCAACAATCCTAGCTTCGCGTTCCGAGACCAGCTCTTCCTGCGTTCGCATGTAGTCAGTGTTGATGGCTGCCGTATCGACATGCAGTAGCAACAGAACAAGCAGAATGTTCAAGCCTGTACGATCTTTGCCTTGTGTACAGTGCACTACGACAGGGTAGCTCTTCTCATCAGCCAGAACACGAAACACGGCAAGGACTTCGGAGGTACAATGAGCGAGCGAGTCATAAGCCAGACCAATGAGCCCACGCTCAGACATGACCTCTGTACCCAGGATGCTAATGGCTTGAGTGCGGTATCCCGCAGCCATAAGAGCTATGAGCTTGGTGGCAGACCAGTATCGCAATTGGCGGATCAGTGCGAACGAGTACGAGGAGCCGTTGAAGTTGATTTCGGCATATTTCAGGCCGGGGATCTTGACTGGTTCGGCAGCTTGATTGTTGGACGGAGCAACAGGCTCGGCTGACGGTATAGGAACGGATCGTTTCTGAGCCTGAACGATATGTTCGGACTTTGTGCGCAGGTCAATGATTGTTTGAATATGGTAGTCGTCCTTTAGTCGTCTACGATCTTCAGTTGAAGCTTCGTCTGGCCTGGCGCTTCGAAACAGCATACCAGGCTTGAGCTTACTAAGGAGGGTGTTATGGAGTGTAGACAATAACTTGTATGAGGAGTCTCACGTTGAGCCGGTCAGCTCGTTGACGAATGCACCGACATCACGGAAGTTAAGCAAGCGGTCGAACTTGTCGACGTGTGCCATGATTGTTTAGGTTCGTCAATCGACCGTGACGTACAACACCAGGAATTGGCTATATCCGCACAGTAAGTGTGAGTGGGCTGTTGGTGCCTGCAGGTTTGGTGTTGGAAGGTCAATGATCAATGTTAGTAGCAAGGCAGAGGTCCTCATAAAGCAGCACTTGATCAACAAGAAAGCTGGACACGCATGGGCCCAAATCAAGTTCTGGACAAATGGAGCTCGGACGACAAACCCAGACGTCGATCACAACTGGGGTAAGAGGAGGACCACAATTCAATCAATCTTTGCTCATCAACAGAGCAGTGACACATGGAGATAAGTACAGTAATAAAATGGCTCGACTCTATGGACAAGTCTCGAGAAGATATGACAAGACGGCAGGCTTGGTGGTCGAGTCGCACCGTTTACTCCCAGTCAAGGCTGTTGACGTAACGGGTTGGGAATGACGTAGGGCATATTTGGAGATGGGCATTCTTTGGGAAGGCGCAATATTGGCTGTCTGTCTTTCCGCCATCTAACCGCCGTCCATCATTCATTCCTAGCATTTATGGAGTCTGCGCAAGTCAAAAGCACAGGCGACACAGCATTCCTACTCGAACAACACACCCCTGAAGCCACTCCAATCGAAGAGAAGAAGGCGCCCATGAGCGAAACCAATCCCATCGAGGCGGCCAAAGCCCACATCACCGCTCCCACCACAGAGCCCGCCGAGAATCACTCGACCGCGACCACCCGCGACACTGCCACCTCGGCGACTAGCGACACTCCCATCAAGACGACAACCAACGTCTATCAGGCCGACAACTCCAGTCAGAAGCCCGTCGGTCCGGCGACTACCTCCAGCGACAAAGGCGACACGACAAGCAGCAGCAAGCCCGACGCTAGAAGCAGCTACAGACCCGGCTCCAAGGCCCTTGACCTCCCTCCGCCAGTGACTGCCACCAACCGCAATTCCGCCATGAGCGACTCCAGCACTGCCCCGCCGCTGCCCGTGACGACTTCTGCCTCTGGTCTGTCTACTACTGCCCCGCTACCTGTGACGACCTCTGCTTCTCAAGTACCTCTGCCCGTGTGCCCGGATCCCACCGCTCATCGCGACACCAGGCTTCAAGAACAGGCCTCGACTGCTGCTCTATATGTCACCAAGACTGGCAAAAGCTCAAAGCAGAAGGAAGATGTTCTCGACGCTAACAACAAGCTTTCGTCGCGCAGTAAGTCTTGTCGACTCTCTAATCCTCCCTCACTCAAATTGACCACCTCTAGGTNNGCCGCAGCGTCGCTCAAGTATGCCAGTCCTCGCGACCTCCCCAGTTACCCTATCGTTGGAATCGAGACGACCAACTCCGCCTTTTCCGCTGCCAACTTGGCAAACTCTGGCCACAAGCAATTTGAACACTGGAAGCCCGACCCGTCTAAGAATGCGGGAATCGCAGCAATGGCAGCAAAGGATTACAAGATGGCTCCATTGTGGAAACCAGAGTTGAGCGCAGCTGGCTCAAAAGCTGCTTTGCTTGCACACAAGGATGGCCCAAAACTGAACCTCTGGCAGCCTGAGGCTTCGGCTGAAGGAAACTCTGCTGCCGGCATTGCTATGAGCAAGGGTAACCTGGGTCCCAAGCTGGACTACGGCTACACTGAGGACGGCCATAAGAAGGCCCTTATGGCTGCTACTGGTGCTTTGGGCAAGTCTCAATCGACCAGAACACCTCCGGTCGAGCATCCTAGATACCCCGATTCTGCCAACTCAGCATACAACGCACTCAATGCTGCTACCATGGCTAACAAACCATCGAACAAGTCACCTGCCCAACAAGACTCGAATCGCATCGATTCTGACGCCATGCGCGCTGCTCGTGTTCAAAACATGGGTCGCAACGTGCCGCGTGAGATGTTCGGCGGTGCTCCTCCAGTCGACCTGGAGGTCGAAGAGAAGAAGAAGCAGGCCGCTCTTCGTGCTTCTGCAATTTCAATGGCCAAGCAAATGTACGACCAGAGCGAGAAGAGAAGACGCGATCAGGAGGCCGCCGAAGTCCAGGAACGTCTCGGAACTAGCGCTGCCACCGTCTCGCACAATCGCGTACCTTCAGCTACCTCGACACAGCCCGATCTACGCCAGCAGGCTGTGCAATACATTCACCTTCAAGAAGCTGCTCAAAAGCTTGCCAACGAGCGTCTTGCAAAGATGGACCCTGATGGCGCTGCTCGTTACCGCGCTCACTACGGCTACGAACAACAGTCGCCTCGTAATCGTTTGTCCCTGCGCAACCGTACTGGCAGAAACCGTGCCGAGAGCAACCCCAAGCCTGTCCAGAACGACGACGATTCGTCTGATGACGAGTTCAGATCGCGTAGAATCCGCAATCAGATGTCCTCTTTGAACAACTCGGTTGCTCAGCAAGACGAGAAGCGCAACCAAGACCGTGCTGCTCTACTTGCCGCCGCTGAGAAGAGAGTGCAAGCTCAGATGCACACTATGGACGAGCAAGTCTTCCAACAGACAGGTCAGGTTACACCTGCGATGATGGAAGAGTGGGAGGCCAAGGCTCGCGCTCGCGCTACAGCCCAGAGCGAGGACAGGCAGCGCAATTTCGGTAAGGTCAGCATCGGTGGTGGAAAGTACATGGACCAGTCTGAGCTGGACGCCATTGCTCAGAGCAGACTGCAACCCACTCTTGACGAGATCAACGATAATGCAGAGAAGAAACGCGCCAGAGACGAAGAAATTCGTCTTGATCAAGAACAGNAGAAGACGCACGCAGATGAGCGAGAAGGAGCGCGAGAAGGAAGTCAAGGCTGAGACAAAGCGTCTAAAGGGTGAGTGCTGTCAAGTTCTATCTGTTTCTATACTTTTACTGACAACAGTCCAGATCAAGAAAAAGCCGAAGCAAAGGCCGCCAGAAGAGCTGAAAAGGAAGCCGAGAAGAGTCGCAAGGCTGGGGAGAAGCAAGCCCGCAAAGAAGACCAGCGCAGATCTAAGGAGGTCAAGAGGGAAACCGAAGAATCCACAAAGGCTTCTGCCGCTGCCCACGATGCTGAAAAATCAGCTACTTCTGGCAGCGCCACAGTCGTTACTGACGAGCACTCCAAAGTCAAGGATGCCGAAGAGGATGTCGACACTGACCGTACTCCTGCTGTCGACACTGAGAACGTCGCTACCTCCGACGGCGCTCCTCTTGAGAAGACCGACTCTCCAGACATGATGACTAGAATCACTACTGGCGGTACAGTCCACAGCACTCAGAGTGGCCTTCGTCCAGAGCTTGATCGTCATGTTTCTACTGTTGTTAGCTCCAGCTCTTCGAGCGCACGCAGCAGTCTCAGTCTTTCTAGCATCGATGAGGATGAAGACGCGCCAGCTGTGACCAGCGGCACACAAACCGTGACTACCGATACACAGGCCGTGGACAGCAAGCCTATACCCTTGTCGGTCCCCGAGGCTTCGGCCAATGCTATCGCTCTGCCTCCCGTCGTGGCCACCTCTGGAAACGTCGCCGAATCGGTGCCTGTTGGCCACAGTGCTCCTGCGACCGCAAAATCTGTGCCCTTCGAAGGCCGCAAGTCCAGGGGTATGAGTGGGTTCTTCTCTCGCTTCAACCGCAAATCCAAGCCCGCTGAGAAGACCCAATCTTCCAAGACCACCGCTGTCACCCTCCCAGCCACTGATGCCAAGAAGAGTCTCTCGACCTCTGAGCCATCGACCACTGGCGTCGCAACAGAGGCTCCCGTCACCAGCGACGCAGTTTCTGACTCGTCGTTCCGCCGCCACGACACGGATCTTCACAGCATATCCTCGGTATCTAGCGATGAGCAGTTGCCCACTACACGTCCCACCGCCCGCCGCGGACGCAGCAGCATCAGTGCCATCAGCGGCGATGAAGACGAGTTCGAAGAGGCTCGCGATCACTTTGACGAAACCCTTGCTCCCCCACCTACCTTTGGTGGACAGCAAAAGACTCAGAGTCCGGCTCGCGAGACCAAGTTCCAAGAGGAGTTTTAGGCTGACAGCTTGGGGAAAGGATGGGGTGTAGTAGGATTGAAGAGGGGAGGTGGACGATAGAACATGATATCCTGGGGTCGAAGGCTTGGGTGGAACGAGAATGAGATGGTGTGGTGGTGATGAATTTGTTCTTTTTTTTTCGATTTTTGTCCTTTTGCTGCTTTCATGTCCTACGTAATTAATACCTAGTCTATGCTTTATATGATATCCTCGAGTTTTTGCCTTCTTTTGCGCTCATTGCAATGCTTGCCCCAATATCGTCAGGCATTATTGGCCTTCCTTCCTCGTCCAATTCATGGAGGAAGGTTGAAGCCTCGGATTTTCTTGAACAAGGCATGCTTGCTGGCTCCCCTTATGTGAATGGCCAGCTGCGGGGACAGGTACGGCGAGGAAATGACAATTCCATTCATAACGGACTTGTCAAAGAATTGGCTCATGAACTCCTTCACGTCCTTCCTCTCGTGTAAGTTCGACGACTACCGGAGTGCTCTTTCGTGATAGCTCATATGCTTGCCTTGCTCTGATCGTGACGGCCCACTGCATAGGGCTCTGTTAGTGGCAAGGGAAGTCCTGACTTAGGCTGATTTGTTGTTCATATGGCATGAAAGCATCTCTCAGCCCTTCATAGAGCCAAAGTCGATCTTTCGAGCCACCTTGTCACCCCTAGCGTCGGGCAGCTCGCCGCCACGTCTCTTGAGATCCTCGCCCATGGCATCCAGGCCTCCTCCTTGACGGGGCAACTGCTCGAGACGTGAAGGACGAGGATCGGCAGTCCAGTAAGGGTGCTCGAGGATTTGTGCAGCAGTCGGACGTTTGCGTGGGTCTAGGGAAAACATTTGCATCAGCAAATCTGCGCCTGTGGGACCCACGGTGCCGAAGTTGGCCTCCCAATCTGCGCGCTTCTTGACCGGTTTGACGTCTTCTTTTGCGACGGGCACGTAGCCACGTAGTTTGCTGACGCCCGGCCAGTTGTCTTCTGTAGGAGTTCCGACTTGTTCACAAATCCTTCCTATCATGGCAAGATCACCATCGGGATTCTGGAAGAAGAAAGGGTAACGCATTACAAGTTCGGCAAAGACGCAGCCGACGGACCAAATATCGACAGCGCCCGAATAGAAGTTGGCCTGGTAGTAGAGCTCCAGAGGACGGTACCATTTGGTGATGACGTTGTAAGTCATGGGAGCGTGAGGATCGGCGAAACTACGAGCGAGACCAAAATCGGCAAGCTTGATCTCGCCATTGGCGGCTATCAGCAAGTTGTTGGGCTTGATGTCGCGGTGCAGGACGAAGTTTTGGTGGCAGAACCAGACAGCGCGGGACAACATGCTCATCCAGGCCTTGATGTCGCTGGGGCTGTAGTCGATGGTGGTATCCTGGATCAGCTTCATGAGATCACCCTGCGGCAATTGTTCGAGAACGAGATTGAGGTTCTGGTTCTTTGTGGAAAAGACGGAGAATAGGCGGATGATGTTGGGGTGTGATAGCTCTTGAAGGAACTTTATTTCGCGCAGAGAATCGTGTGAGATGCCCCATTCTTGGACTTCGGGGCCGACCTTGATCTTCTTGATGGCGACGAGCTGGGAGGGATCCGAGACGAGGTGGGCGGAGAAGACATCGGCGTATTGACCGGAACCAAGTTTCTTGCCTNNGTGAGAGATGAGTGACTGTGGGAGTAGCAACAAGGAGGGCGGCATACCCTTGACGTATTTGCGACGCTCTTGGTCGTCCAGCTGCTCGGCAATGTTTGTGGCAGAAGCAGGTCGAGCAGAACGGGCAGGGTCGAGGGTTTGAGCTTGCATCTGAACTGCTGCCTTGATGTTGGCGCCGTTCTCAGGCCTAAACATGGCAGGCGATGCGGGCGAGAGACCCTTGCCCATCTTGCACGTTAGTCTCACAGTCGTCGAGTGGAGGAAGGAGCGAGAGAGTCGAGGGTCGAGAGTGTCGATGGCTTGAATGATGCGGAGCGGCTCTGCGGGCCGGGCCGGGCTCACACGGATCAACTGCAACAAGCAGCAGCGACAGCGACTTTTTGGCAGGCGCTCACCTGAATTCACTCCAAGCAGAGAGCCTTTGCGCCCGCCACTCGCCCTTCGCTCCTTCTCCAACCCTCCGCCCTTGCGCTCCTGGAAACTCTCCGTCACAATCTGCGCAAACGCCACAACTCGGAGCAATCATGTTCGCCAGGCGGTCCCTCCCCGTCAAGGCTCTGCCCACCACAACTTCCTTCGTCCAGACACAGCTACGATGCCTGCACGCAAAAGTCGCCGCAAAGGACATACCGAGACCTACTCCCTTCGTCCCAGACGCCCAGACCTTCCTCACTCTCATTGGCCGTAAAATGTCCCAGCACGCCCAAAAGATCCCCGACTGGAACGCTCTCTTCTCTCTCTCATCACTACAGCTGCGCGAACTTGGTGTCGAGCCCGCTCGTAGTCGCCGCTACCTACTCCACTGGCGCAACAAGTTCCGCCAAGGCTCTTTCGGAATTGGTGGTGACTTGACCGATGTCCAGGACGGCGTTGGTGAGCTGAGGATTGTCGAAGTGCCCGCTGCTTCTGGCACCGCTACCCTCACCAGCTCTCCCGGCATGCGCAAGATTGTTGTCAACGTCCCTGCTGGTCAGGACAAGCCCTCACAGTCCCTCGACAAGATCAAGCCCGTCCAAGGCACAAAAGTCGTCAGATCAAACATCATTGGTGGTTCATTCGTTGAGGCCATCAAGGAGAAGCCCGGCGCCGCAAAGATTGTCGCAAAGGAGGGTCTTTGGGAGATCAAGCGTGGTCACAAGATCGATGGTGGTGAGAGAAGAAAGGCCGAAGTGAGGTACAAGAGACGCGTTGAGGAGAGAAAGACTACCAGAGGTTAAGCGTCCATGTTTTCTCTTTTCTTGTAAAAATACCATTTGTACTTTCTATCACGCCTCATCTTCTGTACATATCCATCCGTCCACGCATTTGTGTCCACTTTCTCACATGTACAAAATGCAATGCTCGATAGGGAAATGATCGGCGCTGCCCATTCTAACATCATCATTTCCAACTTCTGCTTCCCATCTAAATTTCAACCTTCGAGGTAACACGTATCTGCAAAGATGGATGTAGACGCTTCCACCAACTACCCAGGAGCCTTGATCTTCTGGGCATATATCGCAGCTGCTCTGACCTCCACCGGAATTGTCTTGAACACCATCAGACAGTCATACCTCCAGAATAATGGCAGATCCAAGATCCCCCTTGTACTCAAAGTCCTGGCCATATCCAGTTTCGCTACTCTTTCCTACTACATGCTCAATGTTTTGATTCTCTCCTACCAGCAATGGACAGTTCGCCACAGTGTTCCTCTAGGAGCCTTGATCGGATCAAACAGGACACCTCTACACTTGTGGCAATGGTCAATCACCTCTTCGCTGTTTCAAAACTTTGGTGAAGCCATCGTAGCCTCCAAACCTCGATATCTGCTTTCTTCCTCTGGCTTGTGGTCTACACTCGCAGTCGCAATATACATGGGCATCGAAGGCCGAAGATGCAACGTCCCCAACCTCTGGGCTTTCTTTGCACTTCTCGAGATTTTGCCTACTTCATTTGCACAAACGCTGTTTTACATTATGCTTTGCACTAAGCCACAGCCGGCAACCTCGAATCATCAGCTGCTGTCCTACTGGCCTTTCTGGTACTCTGTGCCTTTGCTATACAATTACTGCCTCAGCAAAGCACCAGATTATGCTGGGGAGGGAGAGTGGCTCATCTACACCATCCTTGCTGCACGTGTATTGCTTGTTCTCCCACTGGTCCTTCCTTTACGTAGCTCAGGCCATGAAGCTCCGGGAGCCAGCCCCAACACATTCCAGCATGTGGCAACTCTACGCTTGTTCGCCTTTTCGATGGCTGTCCAATTTCTCACTCACAAGAGGATTGGAGATTTGGGGCCGTGGGATCAGATGTCTGCAGTCTTGTTCGAGGCACTGAACAGTCACCCGGCAGTCCAGACTTTGAGCTATGATCTGCTGCACAGTGCTGTTGCATTTGGATATTGGATGCTGCGCAAACAACATGTTGAACCAGTCGTGGAAGATAAGGCANAAGAGCAAAAGCCTCCTCTCAAGAAAAGACGCTAAAGATAGAAGGAACGACTCACCATTCACGAAAGATGAAAGGAGTGACTGGAAAAACAGCAAAAAACCATGCTAGCTGTAACAGCCAGTCTGGAAAAACTCCCTCCTGCCTGCAAAGTATTCTACCTTTCCAAGAGAGAAAGAACATAATGTTCCGCTACACCCGAGGATCGAGCCAAGGACTTCTAGGAGTTTTATCGCAACGGATTTTATGAGTGATGGATACCGATTGGGCCAACTCTAACCATTGCTGGAAGAAGATGAAGTTGCACCGAACATAAGGGTGATTGTCAAGGGGTAATGTGTTGATGAGAAGTGAGTGGTTCAGGTGTGAGGATGGTGCAACGGATCATTGAGAGGAAGTTTGTACTCGGTCGTGTGACGGAGGTGGTCCTCGGCGTGTTTTGTTGATAGACTCGGCCATTCACAAGCTCACTTTGTTGTTGTTCACTTCCTGTCGCCGTCACAACAGTCCGTCACGGCCCTTCCACCACAACTTTGAACATCCTTTCTTTGCAAGTCCCTTTACCATCTATTAGCCACTCTTTTCTCTTCTACACGCACACCATGCCTTCTGTGAAGCAACCCCTTCTCCTAGAGAAGATCATCTCGTCCATCCTGACCACGCGTAAGTTGTATCTTTCCACACTCCTGCAGAACGTCTAACACAAACCATAGTCCTGCCACAGCATCACCACTGCAGACCGCTGCAGCCACCATCACCAACGGTCTTTCCAGATTCGAGATCTNCACCTAGCGATTATCGCGATCTCTTAAACACTGAACCGTCCAACGACAAATCCGAATGTCTCGCCAATGTCAGCCAGCCAGCCACCAAAGTCAACTTGAAGAAGCGATGCACCAACTGCGACAACATGGACGCAAAGGCTTACTGTGCCGGTTGTCATCAAGCACCCAACATCGATGGTACTCCTCAGATTAGTGTTGGCTACTGCAGTAGAGAGTGCCAGAAGGCTCATTGGCCCGCCCATCGCGGTGTGTGCAAGAACTTGCAGGCAAGAAAGGCGCTGTTCAGGGCTGCTTGGCTGCTACAGAAGATCTGGTACACTGTGCGCAGAGAGTCCTTTGACAACTGTGTGGTCAAGGCCGAGGAAGTCGACGGAGAGCTGTTGATTCATGAGGGCAACTACGATCTCGAGCCGACCAAGAGAGAATATGGATTCTATCGTGAATTTCCAGACGCCATCTTCAAGAACAAGCAGGATGCAGAGACCTGTCTCAATCTGCTGTACTGCACCGACTCACTGAGCCACATGTACGTGGTGAACCACTGGCTACTCAAAAGTAAGACATTTTGGAGGATGCCATTTCATGATAACAATGCTAATTTCACTTCGCACCAGGCANTCTGCATGGACGTCAAGGAGATCAAAGTGAAAGTCGACAAGCCTATCCGCAAAGCCCGTTACGTTGGTTATGAATGGGACCAAGACTTCCTTCATGAGATTCTTCAGGTACGGCTTGCCTCGGGAGAGCTTTACGCTATTGACTTCACTGGAGCACAATACGGTTGGTACAAGCCCATCACGGAGTGGGCCACATACAGCGCAAGCTGCACGGAGATCACTCGCATTACACCATATGGCATCGACGACAAGCGCCCACTTGGTTCTAGGGCTCGATCAATGCTGATGTCGACATTCTCGGAGCCTTGGGACAACCGTACCGACTTGCAACGTGCAATCCCAATGTTCAACGAATGCCTTAAACGCGAATTTAACAAGGTGTTCGTTCAGCAAGTCGTGGGCAAGCACCCTCGTGGTTTGGACGTCCTCAAGCTGGCAGCTCCAGCATTCGAGGCTCAGGAGATGGACATACTCTCCAAGACAAAGCAGATCATCAGCGCTGCGGCCGAGAAGGTCGACGCTCTTCAGCCAGTCATCGTGAGTGAAGCACGCATGAGCAACGAGCAGATGCGCAAGACACTGCAACCGGACATTGGCGCGATACTGAAGCGTAGCATTACTAATTTATCTGCTCTTTTCAATGGCCAATGGGCAAAAGATGGTTTGACCGGTCACTTGACTTCGGTCTCGCTGAAGAAATATATGGAAGACGAAGACTACGCCGAGAAATACTTGGACGGAGTCTTGCCCGAGCAGAAACTTTGGGGAGACTTAACTTACGACTATGGCATGAGATGTCTGTGAAAGAGCCGTGGCTGCTTCTATGATCTGTAGAAGGAAAAGGAGAGGTAGATGCCAAGACAACGATGCGAGCGGAAAGGACTCCCGAGCGGAAGACGGAAGAGCGACTCAGCCACAGGGTACAGTAGATTAGATTGGTCTGCGCCACAAGAATTAAAGGCTGCGTAAGCAAGCACGCGCTACCATACGAGGCCGTATATGCCAGACTGCAATACGTCCAGCATGCGGCTATAATTCTTAGTCTCCTAGTAATCAGCCATGGCAAACAAAGAAGGCTCTGCGCCGTCGAGTCGCGAGCGGCCCGCAGCCATCACCACCCCGACTGCCCCCACGAGCAACGGCAACGGACACCTCGAACTCGATGATATGCCCTCGTCGCCCATCCACCCCATCCAGGAGGACTTGATGGCTCTGGCCAGACTGGGTGAACTGCGATCCATACAGAAACTTTTCGACAGCGGCAAGGCATCAGCAACTTCAGCAGATCCCCAAGGCATCACAGCCTTGCATGTAATCATACTCGCCGACTAGATGCGCCAGGCAGCAGGAGCGCTGACGAGACACCACAGTNGGGCTGCTATTAACGGGCACTACGCTCTCTGCCACTACCTGATCGAAGCCGGCGCAAACGTCAACGCAAAAGGCGGTGACGCCGAGGCCACCCCTGTGCTATGGGCTTCTAAGCGCTGCCATCTGGATGTCGTAAACCTCCTTCTTCAACAGGGCGCAGACCCTCTCTTGACCGACGACCAAGGATACAACCTACTACATTCCGCTACTCTCGACGGGAATGTCTTCCAGCTCATCCTTCTACTGCACCAGGCAGACGTACCTGTCGACATTCCCGACTCGCAAGGGCACACCAGTCTCATGTGGGCTGCTTACAAGGGCTTCCCGGCCTGTCTGGACGTTCTGTTGAAATGGGGTGCCGATGTGCACGCAAAAGATGAGCTGGGCTTTACCGCACTACACTGGGCTCTGGTCAAGGGCAGCTACAACTGCATCCAAAAACTCCTCGAATATGGTGCCGACCGTTTCGTCGCAAACAATGACGGCAAGACGCCAGAGGTTACTGCAAAAGATATGAACTCGACACGCCAATGGCATCGCGCCCTCTCGGATAGTGGCTTCGACCCCTCGGGGAACCCTCGCAACTTCCNNCCCCTGGCTTTTGTCAAGGACTCGAAAAAGTTCTTGGAAAGATTCTTCTTTNGCTGGCCATTCTTCGTTATTGGAGTCACCTTGTACATTCTTTCTATCATGCCGGTATACTTTGGCCTACCCATCTCTATGATTACGTCGTATCTTTTGCAATTGGCATCGCAGAAGCTGCTGAAATGGGCGCCGAGCGACATGAATCATATGCATAAAACGGTATGTGCTCGTCATCTATGTTCTTCAAATATGTTGCTGACTTTGCTTGAACAGCCGTTCTTGGCTGGAGTTTTCGCCGCGACTCTTGCATGGGTGGGCATCAGATACATTACTCATATTCTGCCCAGTAAGGCTTTCATCACGGTTCCCTTCTCTGCATCTGCTAACGTTTCCCAGCTANCCTTTTCGAGTCATTTCTTCCTTAACCTATTTTTCGTGGCCTCGTTTGGCCTCTGTGCATACTACTACTTTACAGCCATGCTCATGGATCCTGGTTATATCCCTCGCTCGGCGTCTCGCGGACAACAGAAAGCGACCATCGAGGAGCTTATTGGTGCAAAAGCATTTGACGAACAGCACTTCTGCACAATGTGTTTGATTAGAAAACCACTACGGAGCAAGCACTGCAGGCGGTGCAATCGCTGTGTGGCAAGACATGATCACCATTGCCCTTGTGAGTCTTTTTTTTCTTCCGAGTACAGATAAGACAACAATTGCTAACNNATTACTTTCCTCCTAGGGTTAAACAACTGTGTGGGCGTCAACAACCACAGAGCCTTTGTCCTCTACATAATCTTCTTGCTCACCGGCATCGCTTTCCTCATCCAACTCACACTAGCCTACCTCACCCTCCTCCCCACCCCACCACCCTCATCCATCCACTGCGAAGTCCTAAAAGCAGAATTCTGCGCCCAATGGTCCAAAGACCCATTTACGCTTCTCGTCAACGGCTGGGGCAGTATGCAAATGACCTGGACGATTATGCTTCTCTTTGTCCAACTCACGCAAATCGCCCGCGCAATGACGACTTGGGAAGCCATGCGTAATAGCCATGCTGGCCCGCTGGTCACCGCTCTCGCTACGGGGTCTACCTCACAACAAGGCGGTGGCATTGGGGCTTCGGGTGGTGGCCCTACAACAGGCACTTCTCGCCCCACCGCTGGCAAGGAATCTTGCTTTGGACAGTGGAAACGTTTGTTGGGTGTCGATACCTTTGTCGCTACTGCCCTGCACGGCTCCCGCGCTCAAGAAGTGCTCGCCCAGCGACGGGAGAATCCGTTTACCAAGGGTGTGATGCGTAATTGTGCGGACTTTTGGTGCGATGGCGAGGGAGGGGCTGTAGGGTCGGTGTTTGGGGGTAAAGAGATGGGGATGGGTGTTTTGGGGGGTGTCAAGGTGGATTATCGGAGGTTGTTTGACTTGCCGAGGGGTGCTGAGGAGGTCTAGATGATGTCTCTTTTTTTTTGTAGATATATGAATGTTGGAGTGGTGGAAGAATCGCTCACTTCCTTGTTGTTTTATACTTGAATGTTGTAACGATTTTTATGGTTACAAGGAATTGCACGACAGGTCACGGCACAAGATGCATCCGGGCCATATGTTTGCAAATGAGAAAAGTCTTTGTAAAACTACATATCTTGACTTCAGCAAGTCTCTTTTACTCTCTGACGACCAGACCCCTGGCCTCGGACTCTGAGAAAAAGACGACCATACGCCACACTTTTCTTGCCAGTCCCTCGGCCTCTTCGTCGAGCGTGTCGCTCAATTCCTCCACAATCTCCTCGGGACGACCATGTCTGCGCACAACGCCCTCGATGACCTCGACAAGCATATCCTCCTGCACACCCAGAGACTCGAAAATCTTCTTCTGGACGTAAGGGCGCAGTTGCTCGCGGATGACCGAGTCGGGAAGGTGTGCCCATTTGACGGGCCAGCCGAAAAGGTCGGTGAGGGATGTCGGAATGGAGGCGGCGAGTGCGCGAGTGGCGGCTGTACGTTCGTCGTCGTTCATCTTCTCGCCAGCAGCAAGAGGCTTGAAGTCGACTGCACGCAACAATGCCTTCTTGCGATCTCCACTGCCTTGTGTAGTATCGTCTTCGTCGTCGAGTAGACCCTCCATCTCGGCCATAGTCTGCTGCTTTGCCACACCCCTCTTCTGTTGTTCTTCCGGCTCCTCCGATTCCTCGCGAGTTGCGCCATTGCCGCCGAGGCTGCCCAGGTTGAGGGTGAATGCTCTAGGTTGCGGCTTCGCTGCACTACGGGCCGACAGCTCTTGTCCAGCGTCAGCCAGGAAATCGTCGGCCATGCCGCGAGCACCATCCATCTTGCGCTGCTCGCGTGCGCGTTCTTTCCTCTCGTCCTCGCGATCTTTTTCGTCTCTAGAGCGTTCGGCATGCTTGAAGTCTCTGCGTGCGCGGATCCACGCCTTACGGTCGCGGTAAAACAGCTCGGTGGGTCTGCGCAGTTCCTCCTCGTCGTCAAATTCGCCATACTTTTGCGCTAGAGTCTCGCGACGCTGCTGGCGAGCGCTTTGCTCTGCTTCTTCTTCCGCATCGGCACGTGCAAGAGCCTGAATATGTCTTCTTTCCACATTGAGCCAGCGTCTTTCTTGGTCCAGATACACCTTCTCCAACTCTGCATTCTTCTTCTCCTCGCGACGTCGTTCGAGTTCCGAATCAGAAGCCGGGTCGTCGTCGTCTTCATGCTTTCCGTTGACAAAGTTGACACCATCGATGTAATCCTTGGGCATTTGTGCGCCCCTGTATCCCTTTGGACCTGATGGTGCTCCAGCAACGGTGCGATCACGAGGACCTACAGGTACACCATTAACACCTCCAGGACCGGAAGGAGGTGGGGAAGCCAGGCGACTAGGCCTTGGTGCGGATCGATTGCGTTCGGCGGCCTCCAACTCTTCCTCCTTGCGTAGGCGCTCAAGGTCGCGCTGAATACTACGGTCTCTGAAAGCGGCGATCTCGGCGGCGACCGTCTCGCGCATTTCGGCGGGAATGTCGGACAGCTCGTCTTCGGCAGCGACAGGAATAGTAATAACTTCTGCACCATCTGGCTTGTGGCCATCTTCCATGGCAACATCTCCGTTCTTGTCTGCACCGTTGGTCAAAGAATCCTGAGAAGACAAATGGGCCAGAACACGGTTCAGGTCGTCCTTTGCGGTATCCAGACGGAACTGAAGCTCTTCAGCAGAAGGCTTTGACCACTTCTCTATGTATTCGAGCGAGTTCTGGTCTACAACCACCAAGAGTGTAGCTTTCTTGACATTCCCTTCCTCGTCTTTCAAAAGCTTGCCCTTTTCCCGCAAAGGTACATCAACGTCCTTGAGGATTTCGGTAGCAAGCTGTAGGGCACCAGCATCTTCGTACTCGGCGAAGCCGAAGCGACAGGGCTTTCCATCGGCGTCAGTAACACGGGTCCAGCGACGTAGCTTGACGGGACCTTGACCTCCAGCGCCCAGGATATCCTCAAGCTGGGCATCGTCGGGAACGCCATCGACCAGACCTCCGATAAAGATGGTTCTGCTGACCTCTTCCAGAGTGGGAGGAACGAGTTGAACAGTTTCGCGCGGTAGTCTTTGGTCGGCGCCCAGACCTATGCGACTTCGGTTTCCAGAAGCATTATCGGGAGCGCGTGAATCGTAGCCATAAGAAGAAGGCTTGGAGGCAGATTGGCTGACACCGAGGCGAATGACGGGAGCGTTGAAGTTGATGTCGGGCAAGTTTTGCGGCGGAGCGAAGGGAGCAGCGACTGAGGTAGGACGACCGGGAAGGGGAGTAGCAGCAGGGCTCATGCCTGGCGCAGGGGACATGGCAGGCGCAGCGCCTGGAGAAGGCTAGTCAGTGCATGCTCGTGTATAACAGACAGTTCGTGAATGCGTACCCATGGCTGGCGGAGGGCCCATGTTGGGCGGGAAGCCATACGGCGGCCTGCCATACGATCCCGGAGCTGTGGACGGTTAGCATACAGCCAGAGCGAAACAAAGTTGGAAACAGAACATACGGGGATAGTTGTTGTAAGCCATGGCGCAGATGGTAGAGTGGATGAAACAGGAAAGAGCAAATCGAAGATGGATCGAGTTCGAGACTGCGCGCAACTGCCTTCGCTGTCGGCAATGCTTGGCGGCCTTTTTGGAAAAGTCGCCGGGGCAAGCACGAGCGAGCACGAGCGACATAGACATTCTCTCCCACACCCTCCACCATGGAACTGTCACAAGCTGCCGCGCGGGCGCTGACGCGCTGTCGTCCACTATCGCTATACTCGTCGCCGCTATACCGCACCCAACTCTCGCCCTTCGCCATCCGCTCCTTCACCACCACACGCCTGCTGCGTCAAGACCAACCCGACGCCTTCATCCGCCAACTCAAACAGGAAGAGAAAGAGACACGGTCCCATGACCTTTCTGCCACCCCTGGAGAAGACGCTGCTTCGACATCCGCTCCGGCACCCGCACAACAACGCAATGAGACTCCCTCAATGGTCGACTTGATGGACAGTGCCCTCGATGGCACCAAGGGTGTCCCCAATGTCGCCGAACACCGCACCTCTCGCTTCGCTACCCCTTCTGCTCAGGAGAAGCACCGTGTCAAGCCCATGGACTCTATGGAAGACTTCCTTACGAGTCTGAGACCCTCCAACAGATCGTCAAACTCCATAAACAGCCTCTACAGGCCAGAGATTAGACCTGTCAGGGACCTAGACTTCACTCCTGGCCCTACTCTCGGCAAGACCGTCCAAGTCAGAAACGGCGGCGACGTTGGCCGTGCTTTCCGTGAGGTCGAACAACTTTGCGGCAGAAACAGAGTCCGCCAGGATTTCAACAAGCAGCGTTTCCACGAGCGTCCCGGTCTCAAGAGGAAGCGTCTACACTCTGAGCGCTGGAGAAAACGATTCAAGGAGGCTTTCCGTGGTACTGTCAAGATGGTCAACAAGATGAGAAAGCAGGGTTGGTAGATGGTCGGCATCCGTGTTCATATCTGGTCCGATCTTTTCGCTGTATAAAACAGGCCCGGCATGAATGCCTCCCACTCACTGTTCGCACGGTACATATCAAAACTGGGTCTCATGGTTGGCGATACGAGGAGTGTCGATAGCAACTAGGCTTTGGTGTTTGTCGGGTCGAGAATCTGTAAGAGTAGGGACTGCTTTGAAGGTCATAAGCAAGCAAACTTCGAGTTCATTCAATCTTCCATCATCGGCTCCCGAGAGACTTCTATGTTGCCCATTTGTCGTCGGTTTGAGGTTTCGAGACACATCACGCTGTAGATATGACCCTGCTCCTGATGCTGTTCCGATATATTGAAGACAATGTGACAGTGTATTGCTTGAATAATACACACAAACTACTCACTTGCGCGTCTTATTATAGTTTAGGTTCTCGCATCGACGTTTGACCATTGTGCCGCGCTCAGTAGTGCCTTGCTCTGAAGCCTTTGTTGAAGTCAAACGAGGACTCACGTTGACCACCTCACGTCCAACAGTATCGCAATGTGGTAATTTATCGGGATAAGGCTCTGAAACTAGATGCAGTATGTGCTATTCCTGGAGAGAAAGTATATAGGAGCATCTTCTAATAACCCAAGTCGGTTGAACAAAGAGTGATAAAGACATAAAGATCAAAGTGGATCGACGTTAGCCTCGGACATAAGCGGCATTAGACTCAGGAGCATTGCGAACATGTGAAAGTTGACACCTTTTCCAACAGCTCACTGTGCAACAAGACCTCGCGACAACTCCTCAGGGACATAGCAAGTCAATGGATCTGACTGACTGACTCCACCTCGACCACACTAATGACTGGACAACTCAGCAACACCGAGACGTGGTCACTATTGGCTTGCTCTGTAGCAAGCCTTGGCGTACTCTCTAACACTTGGAGCAGTGATGGTGCACCAGTGTTCGCATCGCTTGCTTTGAGCGGTTTGGCATTCTCATCATCGTATGCCATTATAAGATGGACAGGAGACGCGTTCATTCGAGTTGGGCGAAAAGGAAAGGATATGTCANAAAAACAACCCATTGAACTGTCAGCGGTATGCCCTCTAAGACAACAACATTTACGCTGACTTGTGGTATGCAGTCCAGAGATGATGGGCTTGGTTAGCGCTCTCGTTTATTTGTTGTGCATCATCACCTTCCTACCCTTTGCTTTCAAGCACGACATCGTAGCGGCAACTTCAGGGGGCGGCAACAAGGATGTTGTGATCGAAGCCCAGGTAGTTGAAACAGGAAGATTCCTGCATCGATTCCCTCTCGAGAAGGTGAGTGCAGCATCATACACCATGCTGTAGCATGTTCCTGACAAACCANAGCTTGCATCGTATGGATTCGCATATGGCACTCTTGCGACTGTTATCATTCTGGGCATCATCGATGACTTCTTCGACATCAGATGGAGGCACAAATTCTTCATCCCAGCTTTCGCATCGCTCCCTATATTGGGATTGTACTTTGTCGACTTTGGCGTCACTCACGTCGTGGTTCCTATCCCACTGAGGCCATACCTAGGGGAGATCGTAGACCTGGGTTCATTGTACTACTTGTACATGTCGGCCATTTCCATCTTTTGCCCTAACAGCATCAACATCCTTGCTGGTATCAATGGCATCGAGGTTGCCCAGTCGATTGTGATTGCCATGCTAATCCTCTTGAATGACGCGTTCTATCTGGTTCCTTCGACTCCGACTCTGCATCCAGCGACTGATTCGCACTTGTTCTCGGTCTACCTTTTGCTCCCGTTCCTCGGAGTATCTTTCGCGCTCCTCAAACACAACTGGTTCCCTGCCAAGGTGTTTGTTGGAGACACGTACTGCTACTTTGCTGGAATGGTCTTTGCCGTGGTGGGCATCATGGGTCACTTCAGCAAGACTCTAATGCTTCTTTTCATCCCTCAAGTTTTCAACTTCATTTACTCTGCACCTCAACTCTTCCACATCGTCCCTTGCCCTCGCCATAGACTACCACGATTTAATGCTCGCACTGGCCTTTTGGAACCATCAAAAGCTACTTTCTCGCCGGAAAAGCCCTTGAACAAATGGGTGGGGGAAGTCCTCAAGGTCTTGGATACCCTGAAGTTGTTGCGTGTCGAGACGGATGAGAAGGGAACGGTCGTGTCTACCACGAATCTGACCATTCTCAACCTATGGCTAGTTTGGAGAGGACCCAGGAGGGAGGATCGCCTCGCGGTCGAGATTTTGGCCATGCAGACCTTTATAGGCCTCCTCGGTCTCGCAGTCAGACACCGTCTTGCTTTGGTCATATTCTCGCAAGACAACCTATAGTCCTTGACCGTGATATGTAAATAGACATGATAGAGAAATCCTATTAGCATTTGAATACCCGTTCTTCTGCATATAATCTGTATCACAAAGTGGTGTTCCTAAACACGCCCTAAAGCGGGGATGCCGATGGAGAAGATCTGAAAGTTTGTTTCGATGAGGTAAACTCGCGAAGGCCATACGTAATCGCACGAACCGGCAGTGGAGATGGGTGGCTCGAACAACTACAGCCAGCGAGATAGGCTAGATAGGCGTGTGATCAGGACGCCAACACCTTGCGGTATGGGTTCGAAGATAATCAATGTTAAAATAGGCAGGTGGAAGCAGATCTCTTGACATTGTCTGAATCAGCTTGATGGTAAACATATCACCAACATGACAGTGGTGCAGGTGGAAGGAGAGTCGTGGGCGAGATCGGAGCGCAGCGAGCAGCGATGCCGCAACCGGGGGCGAGCTGTGAGGGGCACGGGCATCGTGGGGATCATCAAGCCAATCACACGCAGCAGGTTGTAACAGAGGCCGTCGAGATCGGAGGCTGCGGTCATCGAGAGCAGCCAGAAATACAAGTATAGGTTGAGGCGGTTGGAAACATCTCTTCGAATCTCATTATTGCCTCTTCCTTTCATCTTTGATACCCACGCTTCAGTCACTCAGTATTGACGCCTCTATCTGTTTCCTACTCTTCCTCAATTGATCACAGAAACCAAGCCATTCACAATGCCCGGTGTTGTAAAAGGACCCAGAACCTTGTACGACAAGGTCTTCCAAGACCACATCGTCAACGAGAGAGATGACGGCACCATCTTGCTATACATCGACAGACATCTCGTCCACGAAGTCACATCGCCTCAGGCCTTCGAGGGCCTCAGGAACGCCAGCAGACAAGTGCGAAGACCCGACTGCACTCTTGTCACGACCGACCACAACGTGCCTACGTCATCAAGGAAAAACTTCAAGAGCGCTGCCACATTCATCGAGGAGGACGACTCGAGGTTACAGTGCACCACCCTCGAGGACAATGTGAAGGAGTTCAACCTCACCTACTTCGGTATGGGCGACAAGAGACAGGGAATTGTTCACATCATTGGCCCCGAGCAGGGCTTCACCCTCCCTGGCACCACTGTCGTCTGCGGTGACAGTCACACCTCGACCCACGGTGCTTTCGGCTCGCTCGCCTTCGGTATCGGTACCAGTGAGGTTGAGCACGTGCTCGCTACCCAGACACTCATCACCCAGCGCAGCAAGAACATGCGTGTGCAGGTCGACGGTCAGCTCGCCCCTGGTGTCAGCAGCAAGGACATTGTCCTCTACGTTATCGGTCAGATCGGTACTGCAGGTGGTACCGGGTGTGTCATCGAGTTCTGTGGTTCCGCCATCCGCAGTCTCTCCATGGAGGCCAGAATGTCCATTTGCAACATGTCAATCGAGGGAGGTGCCAGAGCTGGAATGATCGCTCCCGACCAGATCACCTTTGACTACCTCAAGGGCAAGCCTCTTGCTCCCAAAGTCGACAGCCCTGAATGGAAAAAGGCCGTTGCCTACTGGTCCTCATTGAAGACCGACGAGGGCGCCAAGTTCGACTACGATATCTTCATCGACGCCAAGGACATCGCTCCCACTGTCTCCTGGGGTACCTCGCCTCAGGATGTGATCCCTATCGACGGTGTTGTTCCCGGTCCCGATGACTTCCAGGACGAAAACAGAAAGAAGGCTTGCATCAGAGCTCTCGAATACATGGGTCTTACTGCGGGCACCCCCATGGAGGAGGTTGTCTTGGACAAGGTCTTTATCGGATCTTGCACCAACGCCCGTATTGAGGATCTTCGCACTGCCGCTGGTATCGTCAAGGGCAAGAAGGTCGCCTCCAACATCAAGCGCGCCATGGTTGTCCCTGGATCTGGTCTTGTCAAGCAGCGCGCCGAGTCCGAGGGTCTCGACCAGATCTTTATTGATGCAGGTTTCGAATGGAGAGAGGCCGGTTGCTCCATGTGTCTTGGTATGAACCCTGACATCCTCTCGCCCAAGGAGCGTTGTGCCTCCACCTCCAACCGCAACTTCGAGGGCAGACAGGGTGCCCAGGGTCGTACTCACTTGATGTCTCCCGCCATGGCCGCCGCTTGTGCCCTTGTTGGCAAGCTTGCCGACGTGCGCAAGCTCGATGGCTACCAGCAGGTCACTGGCAAGGCTCCTCGTGAGGTCTCTGCTGAGCCTGAAGTAGCTGCACCCGAGAGCGACGCCGACCTTGAGGAGATCATGGACCTCGACGAGACATCTCAGGGCAACACTGTTTCCAGCGGTGCCCCTACCACCTCGACTGGTATGCCCAAGTTCACCCAGCTTAAGGGGCTTGCCGCTCCTCTCGACCGCTCGAACGTCGACACCGATGCCATCATCCCTAAGCAGTTCTTGAAGACCATCAAGCGTTCTGGTCTAGGCTCCGCTTTGTTCAATGACTGGCGCTACAACGAGGACAAGAGCGAGAACTCCGACTTTGTTCTCAACCAGAAGCCTTACCGTGACTCGAAGATCCTTGTCGTCCAGGGTCCTAACTTCGGCTGCGGCTCCAGCAGAGAGCACGCCCCTTGGGCACTTCTCGACTTCGGCATCCTCTGCATCATCGCTCCCTCGTTCGGTGATATCTTCTTCAACAACTGCTTCAAGAACGGCATGCTCCCCATCCGCATCGGCGATGAGAAGGCTCTTAAGGCCATCTTCGACGAGGCCAGCACTGGCTCAGAGATTGAGGTCGACCTTGTGAACCAGGAGATCAACAAGGCCGACGGAACTGTCCTCTCATCCTTCGATGTCGAGGAGTTCCGCAAGCACTGTCTCGTCAACGGTCTTGATGACATCGGTCTTACGATGCAAATGGACGACAAGATTGTCAAGTTCGAGCGCAGACGTACCGAGGAAACCCCTTGGCTCGACGGCTCCGGCTACCTCAAGCGCGACCGTAAGGGTCCCGTCAAGGTCGAGGCCGCACCAGTTCCTAAGACCAACCGTGGTGAAGAGAAGACCGAGCCCCTCGAGTGGTAGAGCTTTACGCCAGTGCAACGAACATCTGCTTTTATGGGAGTTAAGTGTGATGCAATGGGAAAAAGCGATACCAGTTTTGAATTCGAGGTTATTTTGATATCACGAATGGCTACATTGCCTACTATCTGTTTCATGTATATTATTTATATCATTCAAGAGATCAATTGACGAATTTACTACAATGACATTGTGTTTCCTAAAACTTTACCAATATTGTGATACAAATTTGCATTCAGCTGAGAACGATGGTGTTGTCCGAAGACACAGCATCGATTGAGGCAGGCTCTAAACTCCGCGTATGTCCGAAGCTAAGATACACGCGTGGTCGCATCACCTTCAAATAGTTCTCTAGCTACTCACTTTCACTCCACTTTTGAAACCCGATTACACGTTCAAGAATCGCTGTCTCCGAAACGATTTCGTGAGAGAAATCACTTCCACATACAATCGATCGCCTGCGACGTACGGACGCGAGTCAGCGAAAGCACTCTGTATCACCTGTATCAGCTTATTAACACTGCTCTTGTGTTTGGCTGGGACGTAACATGGCTACTAACAACTCTTTCCATCATTTCAGCCATGGCCATCACGATCTCGTTCTAGCGGTGGACTACAATTTCTACGGGACGCGCATGGTGACCGCATCGTCAGACCATCGATTGAAGGTCTGGGACAGAAAGGACGATGGATGGACAGTGACCGACGTCTGGAAAGCGCACGATGCCGAGGTGACTGATGTGAGTCAATGTTATAGACTCACACCACTGAATCTGTTTCTGACCTTCACCAGGNTTAAGTGGAATGGTCCCTTTGTGGGCGAGATCATAGGGAGCGTCGGAGAAGACGGTCTGCTACGGATATGGCAAGAGGATGTACTTGAAGCACCTCTCTCTGGCCGTAGGTTCAAAAGAATCTACCAGCAACCTTCGGCAACGCGAGTACCGTACATGTCTCTGGACTTCAAGAATATCGGCACTGAAACATATCTGGCCGTCATCTCCCGTGATGGGCAGCTGACAGTCTGTGAGCCAGTCGATCACGACAACCTCTCAGAATGGCAGATCTTGTGGCAGGATCATTTGTGCAAGACCCCGCAAAGGACAGAAGAGACAGGGTTCCGTCTGAGCTGGCATCACGAGAAGCTGCCCGCATGGCCTGCCATAATGGCTGGACTCGACCGGAAGAGCTTGTCGCTAGCCGTTTCGGTCATGGATACTGTCAAGATCTTCCGCAGCGACAAGGACCGCAAATTCTATACGGCCGCCGAACTCAAAGGATCAAATGCATTGATACGAGACGTCGCTTGGGCAAATGGCTCAATGCGCGGCTTCGACGTGATCGCGACGGCCAGCAAAGACGGTTACGTTCGAGTTTATGAGGTGCACACTCCAGGTGTCTCGGAGACTTCAGCGTCACAATTGCAACACACTGTAGAAGCTTCATCTGGACTCAAATCGCCGACACACTCCAAGCCTAATCAGTCTGGCATTGGCGCCGGACTCGCTGGAGGACCACGAAGCGGTAGAAGTGAGGAGCAAGGACGCCCGGGCGGAGTCAACCAGGAAGCAAGACTCGCAGCCGAGCTTTCTGCTCATAGTGGTGCGGTCTGGAGGATTGGTTTCTCACAGATGGGTGAGGACAAGCCGAGTATCCTACAAAGATCATGAGCTGACCATGTTAATANNGGCGATCTGCTAGTGTCTACTGGTGATGACGGACTTGTGCAGGTCTGGAAGAAAGCCAACAACGACCAATGGATGCAGTACGCTGAAGTCGACGCAATTGGGGATAACTGAAATCCGTCCGCCAGGGCCGAAATTGCGACTTGCAAGCTTGCGACACATGTATAACGGCTTTTGACTATGAACTGTCAATGATGGTTCGATTTCTTGGAAGCAGCGATTGAGATAGCAACGGATCGGAAGGACTTCCCCAGGTTCCGTCTGAGAACCACCAACCGTTGCTGGTTGACATCGCAACCAAAACCACATTCCTCTTCCCTTCCATGGATGCTAGAAATACGGACATCGTCACCCATCGACTTCATCCTTTACTTGCTCGACTGTCTGCTGAAAATTACAACCCTAATCCTCTACCAAAACAAAGTTCGCCGACAAGTGCTTGTAATTGTCCAGCCCCACAACATCGCCCTCAGCGTCCTGAGAGACGAGTATGGTTGAGAGATACCTTTCGCAACCCACCTAGAACACCGCAACGACATACCACAAATCTAGCTATGGGTGTTAGAGGTACCGATGACTATCTCACGGCACGGGCGGCCAACCCAAGGACCGGGCTGATCAGCCCGAGTGTCGTGACCAACCTCACTCCTCGAACGCCCATGTCCCCGGCCGAAGCACTCTCATTATTTGGAAACGATTATGCACCACCCCATGACTCCTCCCCCAAAGCTCGAATGCCCGAGGAGCCGCGCACTACAACCCCAAGACCGAGACCAGCAGGTCCAAGAGGCCGGTGGCGTCAAGACTCGACGGGATGGAACATGGAACCAGACACGGAAGTCGGATCTCCCAGGACCAATACCGCCAACTCATCAGCCACAAGAGCTGACTTTAATGCAAGCGAGGACAGCTTTGTGATTCCTATGCCGACGGCGAAAGACCCACAGCCGTATCAACAAGCAGACCAAGACAAGGCTGTGCAGTATTACAAGGACAAAGCACTACGCCTGTCACACAAAGAGGGAATGAATGGCAGGATGCATAGTATTGGTGCTGGACCACGCAAGTTTGCTCAAGCCACCAAGGCCCTGCGAGACTTTAGCAATCCTCGCTCTGCAACGCCTAGCGAGCAGGACCCTGCCGGACGAAAAGAAAAGGCAGCTGAATCTTCACCACCAACATCTGCTTTCCCTGAGTTCTGCGAGTCTCCACGTTCTGACCGCAGATCCATGTGCTCGCCGGCTCCCGGCTACGAGCGCAGAGATTCTGGCGTGAGCGTACCAAACCCGACCTCTACACGAGAAAAGCAACATTCTCCTAGTCAGAGTCCTACTCTTGGAGGGGCTGAGCGCGCGCGGTCCAACTCCAACACTTCTCGTTTCCAAGATCTGCGACAGCTGCCTAGAGTCCGTGTCGTTCATCCAGACGGCCAAGCTGTAAAGGGACGACATGAGAAGACTGCACCAGTGCCCCGCGAGTATACATCTACTCCGCCTCCACCTTACTTGAGTCACTCGAGCACGAGCACTGTCTCTGGGACTTCGGTGGCCGAAACGTTATCTCCTCTCGAGACCCAATTAGTCGGATTCCTTGCATGGGCGATCAACCAAGTGTTTTGCAAATCAACATCTTCAACACGTGATGGATCCTCACAAGGCCTTCATATTGGCCTCACTCAAGCTATCCACATCTTATCTGATTCGGCCTCCAAGCCCATCGAGCGGTGGCAGGCAATCAAAGCTTTGGCGTTTATGGCTGTGCGGGCAATCATGATATTGTGCTGTCTAGCGATTGTCGTGCGCATCGGAGCAGCTGTCGGAAGAGTGCTGGCGGTGATGCTCTGGCCTGTCAGTATAGTCTGGGTGGTTGTGAAGTGGATGCTAGGGCTAGGATGATAGAGTGGAAGCAAATGTGTGCTTTTGTTATTGTTAGTCGGCCAAGGACCTAGATAGTATTACTGCACGTAGTTGATCACTAAGCTAAAAGCCCTTATTGATCACTTAGCCACGCGTCGGATGTACCTTCTCTCCTTCATCAAACCGCTTCCATGCTGCTGCCTGCTCCACTCTTGGAGGAGTTGTATGCAGCTCTCCCAGCAGACCTAGTGTTCTTAAGCATGACCCGCTAGCATCACATGCCAACCTGCTGGAGCCTCGTGTTGATTTTCGAGATCATCGACAATAAAACAATTTGGCTGATAGGGGCAGTGATCATCTTTCCCATGCTCACTGATATGAACGAACCATCGGGACATACAGCCCGTCAAGGGCAGATCCTGCCCTCCATATCCTTTGCGCTCGAGTCTGAACCAGAGCCAAAGATGTTCAGAGCGGATGTCATTTATCCAACCAACGTCCGAATATTGCAACCATGCCGTGATCTCCCACTCCGACGCACCACTTGCCATCAACACTCCAATCGATGGCTCTGCATGCAAAGTCGATGGGACAGTTAACCACCGTCGATCTATGAGCGGCTTGTCGAATGTAGTTTTTGGTATTGCGAAAGGGCTTCTCTGGTTTGGAATCTGCGCTATCAGAGTTTGGTCCGAGAGTGTTGAATGAATCTGGAGTCATGGCGGGAGTTGTGCCAGAGACTGATGTAGGGCGAGGTAAGGGTGATGCTTTTGCATAGGTTAGGGTATTGATCATCCGGCTGGTTTTGTGAAATAACGTACCTCCGGAATATTTGCTTCCGCGACCGCTTGTGCTCGTCCGATCGCTTGTAGCGCTAGTAGCTCTAGTTGTATTGTTGATGAGGACCTTTTCCGCAAGACCCCTTTTCCGCTTATTGTTCTTAGCGACAGTAGTTGGATCTTTGTCGTTGGCTTCACTATCAGTGGCACTGTCGGCTCGCGTATTGATATTCAAGGTCTGCTCGGCAGCATTCCTCTTCTCCGAGGCTTGTTTTGCAGCTCTCCTCTTCTCCAAGACTTTTTCGACACCGTCCTTGATCCGCTGATTCTTGTCGACAACAGGAACTGGATTCTTGCCAGTAGTGCGACGCTCCTCGAACCTCTGCAAGTCCCAGAAAGAGAAGCGAGCCTTGATATTACCCATGACGAGCATAGGGCGGTAGCCGTGTTCTTTGAATAGGCCAAAGCGCATGTAGAATGGCTCTATGTTAGTCATGTCGAAAGTCCATAGACGCTGGAAGCTGTGGCCGAAGGCAGATCGTACGGCTCGTCCATATCCAGGCATGGGTGGTTCTGGTGGATTGTTGTCGCCAGAGAAGAATCCATCGATTTTCCAGAGCATTATTTCCCCTCGCGTGACTTTGATGTTGTTTCCTGTAGATGCTTTGGATAGGACGAGGTCACCCCAGAACCTAACACTGNNTTTATCTGTTAGCGTGAAATGACTACTGGACGAGAAAGGCGTTCTTGGATACCAATCTACGTAGTCTGAGTGCATGCCAATACTGGCAAAATGAGGATATACCACGACAGCCGGTTTGTCTGTCCCTGCGTCTTCGTCTGGCACGGCTGGTATGCTCCACNNTGCATGGGTAAGCAATGACACTGTACCTTTCCCAACAGAAACAGTACTTACCAAGCAGATCATCGTATCCTGACCGCCACTTAATAGCCACTTACCATTGTCGTGGAAAGCCTGCAGTACTTGTCAGCGATGTGCATAGTCAGGGGCTGGGCCGCTCACGATAGAAAGGATTGTCTGTTCGTGGCCTTCCCCTGAGAATATCGCTGTACATGGCTGTTTGTAGTACTGAGAACCCAGATTCCATATTCGAATGCTGTAGTCGGCAGAGCAGGATGCCAGAATTTGTGGCGAGATTGGCGATGTTGTCAAATCATTTATGGCACCGCCATGTCCATAGAGAATCCGAACCAGCTCCCCAGTGACCGCATTCCAGATTTTGATGTTTTTCGATCCAGATCCAGCGACACAAACGAGGGGCTCGTCAGTATCAACGTCTACTGACCATGTAACACTGTTGAGAGAAGAATCTTCNCTGACCGGATGGTCAGCTATGGCACAAAAATCAATACTTGAATTAGCACTGCAAGGACACTGCGGACATACATCAGGGTCCTCAAGGACCATCAAGACCTCCAGACTGTTAGTCTTGGAGGTGGCTGATTGNCCAATAGGCTTGCATATGTAGATNCTAATTTGGTTACCCTGCAATTTGTTGACTGATGATTGTATAATGCTTACTTCTCTTTCTGCCACGGCGGCAAAGACGGGATCTTCACCCGGCTCTGAATATGGGTAAAATTTTATGTCGTAAATTGAGACTAGAACGATATCAGGTGAGATTCAGTCGATGGAGAAAGAAACTGTCGCCGACTGAAACGACTGCGTACGTACCATCCTGTCCTTCATCCTTTTAATATGTTTAGCGAGAGGATCAAATTTCTTGCGGATCAAATAGGGAATTGGACGTACGGATAATCGCAGGAAAGCCTTTAGCTGTGGAAAATCCATGGTTGGAGAACAGTGATGAGCGGGATCCACAAATAGCCAGGCTCACTCGGATGGTTGTTATCAGGATGGAGGTTGCATGATGCGTTTGCGTTGTGGGTGGGTGGTGGCCAAATTGGGTAAATGCACTTTTGAAGCACAGAAGTGTTTGTGCACCGGAGGCTGTGAGAGTGAATGTGTTATGGACCAGTGAATGTACATGAATCAGTGAGAGCTGCGTGTTGTGGTGGAAGGCACAAACAACGCCAACGCCAGCGCCAACGCCAAATTCCTGCGTTTGCTTGGGCGGAAGTTGCTCTCACGAAATAAACACGAGAGGATCGTCGAATTCACAATCAACCGAATTGCGTACGGCCTCTCGCTTGTTTTGGCACTTTTACAATTTATATCACCATGCATATGGCAGACGAATTACAACAAGTTTCTCTTACGTGACCGGCAAAAAAATCGGTAGCACGACGATGGGAAACCAGGATCAGTGATTGATTTGGTGAGATGGCGATGGCGGCCAGAAGTTCGATTCAAGCTCAGGCAGCCGAGGACAGACACACACATCACTACCCTGCTGGTCTTTGTTAGGGAGCGGAGCTGGAGGCCGGGCAGTCGGAGCAATTGCCGACCGCTGATGGCACTCTGAAAGACAGCAATCACAACCACTCCAAAGTCGACCTTTCCTAGGTTGTCAATTGATTGGACAAGCGATCTGTCAGGTATACTGACAGCCGCTCCTTCCGGGAATGGACCCAATGCTGTGGTTCGCAATGTAGGGAATCCGACTTGGTGAGTAGGACGCCAAGGTCAAGTATGTGACGTCGACGACAGTTTGTGCAACTCTCGACTCGGGCAGAGGCGAGGGTGCTTAGAGCCGTGCCCTCTGGCTCTTGCTCTTGTCGGCCGCAATTTTATCCCACGCTACTTTGTGATTGTCGCATCTCGAGTCTTCGCCCAAGGTCGCCAACTGCATTGTCGTCGCTAGCACGGATAGGGCTATATATTGTTGCGCAACCACGACCTCGCCCTGTCAGTCCCGAGTCAACCGCCGAGCCGGACTCGCCATTGCAGCCTGCCTACCCTGCACCACGCCCACTATAAGACCTAGAGACCCATGCCTCTCCCAGCCCTATATTACTCCTGCCGCCCACCTAGCTACTAGACTCGACCCGCTATCTGCAGCCTCATCCTCGACCTCTTCTTCGACCTCTTGCTCGTCAGCCCGTTGGACCGTACCGGACTCCCTGTCTCGTGGACCCTTAGCCCTCCCTTTGCAGAGCCCTCGACTGCTCAGAACCTGCGACACTCACCCTATAGTGGCAACTTGCATACTCTTCCTTGGCCACGCACGAAACACAATCCCGGCCGCCACTTGGCACTCTTCTCCACTTCCTTCGCCACCATGGACTTGACCTTTATCTCAATTCACGGTATGCCCCTCTCAGACGCACAATCTGCTTCTTTATGCTGAGTCAAATACANNGACCTCACTCCCGATGCCCGTGTCCTTTATTCCTCGGATTCTATCGTCGACGTTCTCGGCTGGACCCCCGATGAAGTCGTCAATCGCTCGTGTTGGGAATTCTTCTGCGAAGATGAGCTGCCTTTTGCTCAAGCGTTTCACAAGAAGGGTGTTCAGATGGACAAGGCTGCCGTCCTGTCATACTGCAGAGTAAAAAACAAAGAAGGACAATGGACCGGTGTTGAATGTTGTTTTACCGTCGTCTACGATGTCATGATTGTTTGCACGTCCATCTATCGAAGGGGCTTACCGAGTCAGAGTAAGTCGACCTGGTTTCTTGCAACCAACCACTCAGCTGACACATGTTGCAGAGNNCGCGCCGAAGAAGCCCCCATCATTCGACGCTTGTTCTCGTCCTCACCACGCGATCCCCGTTACCACATGTTGTCACACATCTCGGGCAAGTTCAAGCAACCTGCCCCAAAGGCAAGCCACGAGCCCCGAGCCGCTCTGTTCTTGAATCGCTTTACTCGTACTTTGACCATCATGTACGCCACTGCGGGCCTGGAAGAGGTGATTGGCATTCCGGCCGAATACATGAGAGGTCGCAGTTTTTACTACTGTATCGCCGAGAACTGTCTCCAAGATGCTATCAAATGTCTCGAGAACGCAAAAGCAAACGACTCGATAGCATACCTGAGATTCTGGTTCCGCGACCCTCGCATAGATGAAGACGCCACGACACCGATGGATGAAGAAAGCGACGATGATATGGGAGCAGAGAGCAGCGTCGATCAGGAAGTTGGTGGAGGCGTTCATATCGACGACTCGCATTCAGCATCTGAGAGTATGGATGTCGACTCATCAAACCACATTTCAAACTCCAGAACCACATCAGGGCACAGCAGCACCGACGTACGCGACACACATTCGGCAATCTTCGGGGACTCGATAGTCGAGGAATCCTCGGCCTCGTCTACCACCTCACCAGACGGAAGTGTCAGGCCCCCTATCCAGCGAAATCCAATTGAACTAGAAGCAGTCATTTCTTGTACGTCCGACGGTCTTGTTGTATGTTTGAGGCGGGCTCGCCCTATGCTTCCAACACAGACACGCTCAAGGTACGACAACGGTCTTTTCGCTGCTCCCTGGGCGACAGAACCGATCCTACCACCAATGGAGGCACGCTCACAGCAACCATTTGCTACAAATTTTGCACCATCTCTGGGTCCCTTCAGTGCCCAGCCTGATCATATCAGAGTTGGAGGACCTGCTCAGGATGACTTTATGAGTTCGATTCGAGATCAAGCCGTCTTCGCGTGGGCACTCACTGGTATCAATGGTGCGCTTCACCAATATGGTGTCAACAAACCTTATGGAGAGTCGCTACCACTCGAGGGTCTCGAAGTTTGGGAGTCCGATCCATACGCACAGTCCGAGATATTCAGGAGTGACTCTGGGTCAGGGCTTGATGGCATGACGAAGGGTCACAGCCCAGCACAAATGTTCGGTGATCCTGGCCTTGATGGCTACAGAAAAAGGTAGGGTATCTGGATCTCCGCCTAAAACTTCTCTTCTCCGTCACTCTGGTTTTGGTGATGTTCGATTCTTCTTCTTCTTTGCAGTTAGCGGGAGTCCCGGGTTATTAAAGGGACAAAGCACACATGATGACGATTACTTATGAGGATGGGTCCTGTTCCTTGCGATTGTTGTTCTATCGACTCTTCTTGTAGTCGTATTCTTCTAGAAAAGCCACTGCATCTATATTTTTGGTTCATGTCGATCACTTTTAAAGTTGACATTATGGACCCAACTCTTTTTGCACAGATGATTTTTTGTCAAATCCGGACCTCACTCACGTACGGCCACAGTCAGCTGAAAACTGGGCATCCCGTCCGCTCTGCCATACATAAGCAGTTGAACGGCAGATTAGTACTACGGTGGGTGACCACGTGGGAATCCCTGCTGCTGTACGTTTTGTTCTCTTTGTACTCCCCTGGCTTAGACTTGCTACCTTGTGCATGAATGTGGTATCGATACTTGGATCCATGGCTAGATCGAAGTTAAGAGGTGGTCCTTTGCAAACTCCTACTGCATCATCTTTTGACTGTACTCAGAACTCCTCCCCACCAGCCTGACATTCCGCTGCGAGTCAGTCTGCAACAAGCCACTATATCTGAAACCATTATTTAACATGTCCTGCCTGAATGCTTCGAGGTTATATACAGCGGGTGCGTAGAACATTAATCTCTTCATCCTTCACATCGATGCAACCAAATGTCGCCAACCACAGAACTTTTTCGACCATATCTTGCCAGACATGCAAACTTGAGAGGCATTGGCGACGACAGGCCTACCGCTCTTGAGATTGTTCAAGATCTGAAAGCTGAAGGAACGCTCAAGAATGCTGTCATTCTAATCACCGGATGCTCTGCCGGCCTTGGAGTTGAGACTGCAAGGGCTTTGTACTTGACTGGTGCTAAGCTTTACTTGACATTTCGCAACCTTAAGAAAGGCCGGGTTGCTATAGAGGCTATAACCAAAGGCGCACCAGCTGGACAGACGATCGAATTCTTGAACCTGGACCTGGGCGATCTTGAAAGTGTACGAGCAGCAGCTGCTGAATTCAAGTCTCGAAGCGACAGGCTTGATATCTTGATCAACAACGCAGGTTTGATTGCCCATGCCAGACAAATTTGCCAAAACTAGTGCTAACAATATGAAGGTGTTATGGCAGCGCCTCAGGGAAGGACCATTAGTGGTTTCGAGACGCACATGGGAAGCAACCACTTCGGCCATTTCCTGCTGTTCGAGCTACTGAAGCCTCTTCTTCTGTCATCAGCTTCGCCTGAGCGTAAGTCTCGCGTCATCAACCTGTCTAGTAGTGGCCATCTCATAAGCCCCGTCCGCTTTGACGACATGGAGTTTGCAAAGGAAGGAAGCTACGACCCCTATGTCGCTTATGGACAGAGCAAGACAGCAAACATCTACATGGCCAACTACATTGACAGAGTCTATGGCGAGCATATTCGTGCTGTTTCGGTCCATCCCGGTGTCATTCTCTCGACTGAACTCATGCGCCACCAAAAGGTTGAAGATCTTCAGAGCATTGGTGACCCAGAGTACTTCAGAAAGATTGAGTGTAATGCACAACAGGGTGCTGCTACCACTGTATGGGCTGCTCTGAGCCCTTACTTCGAGACCCACGGTGGAATGTACTTGGCGGAGGTTGGAGTCGCTCCAGCACTTGCAGAGGACGAGGGCATTGGAAGATGTGGCTATGCCACTTATGCATATGATAAGGCAGCGGAGGACCGTTTATGGGAAATCAGCTCGAACGCAGTCGGACTATAGACATGTTCACCGCAGTGGCTGTTGAAGTGCACATACTCATCAGATGTCATTACCATCTCCAAAAGTAACCTGCACTGCACTTTCCGTTAACATCACCTAATACTGGTCTCAGATTCTGCGTCGACCACTTGCCTGGCTTGTGAGTTCTGCATCTTCAGATCGTCTCAGTCCAAACAACCGAGACATTCGTTCGTTTGTTCACATACAGGCGTCGTTTGCTCGGCACTGCGCATTCTTTGGGAAAGAGCATCACTTATACATAACCCTCCGACCCAATTACTCTCAGAACTTCACCTGCACCTCCCCGTAACCACAACTCAACCGACATCCACTGGCATCTGCCAACATGCCTCGTCAGCGTAACACACTACCCTACGTCTGCTTCGCACCAGAGGGCGAACTCCACAGTAATTGCCAGAATGAGCCTTTCACTAACGACGCCACTCACCATGCAGACAATCAGAGCAAGGTCTGGATCGGCTACCGCAACGAACTGGACACCAGCTACAATGGCCGCTTGACATTCCGCCAAGTTCTCGCTCAGGCAAAAGCGAACCTATCGCAAGCTATGAACGCAAAGGCGAACAGCTCAAAGAGAGCTCAATGGCTGGAGGCATTTCCAGGGGTCGCTACCAAGGCCAGCAACCAAGCTCTACAGCAACTGCAACGTGGCAGACGTGCCCTCAAACAAGCAACCTGCCCGAATGCTTTTTGTAAAGCACGTGGTGAGATCTTGCAGATGGAGTGGATCGCTGTCGAATCAAACTTTTCCAGCTCGACAAACGGGTTTGTGAGTTATGTGACATGAATTTCTTGTACAGATACTGACTTTAATGCATAGCTCGTCGGATACATCTTCCATCTACAAGGTCAAGAGATGATCACCATCTGCCGCAATTATTACTTTGATCTGTATCGATTCCAGAGGGAAGACGGTACCGTGTCCCCCGACATGTTTCTACGCACTGTGTAAGTACATCCCTGTGTAGTTTGGCTTTGTAAGTACGCAAACGTTGACNTAATCGACACAGACGCTCTGAACCCAGCCCCCAGACTGAGGTTGATGCTGGTCGCAGCGTAAGCTCAAAGCAGAGCATGGTATGTCACAGATAGTTGTGCCTTTATTCTGGCTAACTCTCCGCAGGCACGTCGACGTTCCGACAGATTGCAGGGTACCGGCGCCCTGGACGACGAAGAGGATCCGGTGACCGGATCCTCCACGGATGAAAACTCCACCACTCCTCCCCATACTGCCGTTGACTCTTCTGCTCAACCTTCTCCTAGTATGTCGATTGCGGAATCTAGGCAGAGTCTGGAAGATGACGCCAACGATCAAGAGGAAGAAGCAGCACCAGCTCGCACTCTGATCGGTCCACTATCAGCCAAAGATGAGTACCAGTGGATGATATGCCAGATCTGTCACACGTATGGCGTACGCGTGCTCAGATTGCCAGAAGTCACTACCCATGTCAACACTCTGGAGCAGGCGGTCAGGGAAGACAACAGACTTGCTCTGTGTCATGCCTTTGCAAGGATCATGACAATCCTAGTTACCACTTCAGCACATGTTACTGGTGACTTCTTGGATGAGGAGTATGAGACCATGGTATCGAGCGCCGTTGCTGAGTTTGGCATGGACTTTTTGAGCAGGGCTGAAGGAACCATCTTTATGGAACGCATGGGGGCAGCTATGATAGCAGGCCAGAGAGGACGCCTGGGTATGGCGTATGCTGCTCTGAGAGGAGCGATGCTAGCCTATGCAGGCCTGGTTTAGAGGGTTCAAGAGATTGCTGCTTCTCGTAAAGCCTTGTACATTAGAAGGATCGGCTGCGGTACTGAGCAGTGGCATTCCACGATCCACATATATGCTCTGGAGATTGATCTTTGGGTCCATTGATGCAGAAATTTCTACTTTCCCATATGCCAGCGGATGCACAGTTGCTTTGTCAACCAAAGGTGCGACTGTAGGTATGCCTTGAGCACCAGTCCTTTCCGGTAGATGTTTTCTATCTCTACAGCTTACATTGTTGGATTATATCACTGTAGGAGAGTTCAGTCTTGTAACCCTAAAACCCTATAGCACATCAGGATGTAGGGTAAGATGGGTGTGTGTCGTCGATATAGGCATGGATGCCGCGCCAAGGTGTCATAGCTAGCAACTTCCGACCACATCCCATTAAAGGCCCGCTTTCTAGGGTGACAAGATGTAGATCTGACCACTAAGAGAGGTGATTTATTCGGTCCTGGATCATGACAGAAAAACCTGGCCATACAATTGAGACCCTGTCTGGATGACTCGCAACGAATCAGCATGCAAAACGATAGTGTTGGACGATCCTACAAGATCTGCGCACACTACAAGCGTTGTAGCAAGAAAAAGACCACTATAGGCTGGAGCCCTTAGACATCTAGTCTCTAGAGGCAGTTGCGTCTCCACAAGACGTTTTACGTACTGCCAGACTCTAGTGGCATACGAAACATAGACAGCGGGGTGATGCCACTGATAATATGGGTCGTTACCGTTATGTTTCGGATCCCATCGTCAAATAGTGAAGCCGTTGTGCTCCTCCGCACTTCACGGTGCTGAGACGATACCGTTCGAGACCGTTGCACGGCTTTGGCTGCTGAGCTTGTTTGATCGCCGAATCTGCTACGCGCATAGACGGAGGGCCATTTGGAACATGGATTATGGCAAGACCTCGTGACTATCCACAAATGTCAAGAGTCGGGAGCCTTGGTGAGACATCCAAGTGATTCGTGGGGACCGGTGGTTGGACGTTGCGGCTACATTCTCCATATAATAGCGCTCTATTGCGTATGTATGTCAAGGAACGGTCCGTCGTAGCCTCATCAAAACGTTCGGTGAACATAGAAGTGGGTAATGGTCAGGGTCTAGAGATCCGCTGTTGGATGCCAGTCTCCATGCGCTCAGGCGCGCTCAATCGAATGAATTGCTCTCACTGAGGTGTGGCACGGTAGAGTGCATCGTAGAAGCGCGAGCGCCCAAGTTTTTGCTGATCGGTCATGTGAATAGTACCGCAGAAGAACGTTCCTCTTTAGTTCTTGAAGCTGTGCCTGTATGCCGATGAGCTGTCCGCATGGGGAAAGAGGTACGCTGGGCGAGGGCTCGGCAAGAGCGATCTTTGCCTCGTTTGATCTCCTGTCAGAAAACAAGGGTTCTCGAGCATCAGGTCATGGTGGAGTCAGTATAACCGTTGGAAAGGCGTTTTGGAAGGATTTCACCGTTCATCCAGTGGGTATCTTAGCCATCTGGCATCGGAAACCGAACTGTTGCAGCGGAGCAACGTTGATTAGAGGGTCTGATCCGTCGGGTGTGCTAAGCTCAGCTCTGTCGTATCATTGCAGCTATAGAACCACAAAGTATTTTCGAACCAGAAGCGAAATCCAGAGATCCGTTATCTCGACGACTTTCGACGGAGAGGCCTCTAGTGCCAAAATATTGTGATTTCTATGACTCGAGTCATCGTTATGTGTGTAAGTGGAAGGTCGAGTGCAACAAGGTGCGATGGAGGTTCCTGATATGATATCGCTCAACCGGGTCTGGAAACCCGATCGGCGAATCAAGTAAATAGTCCAGCCATACATAATTTCCTAAGGTAGTCCTAGTGTGTCCGAGAAATCTCGAGTGCCGTGAGCCACTGCTTTGATCCGTGTATAGCAGTCAGGGCAGGATCGTTCGGGAACGAGGAAGTTGACGCGAAACACTGAGTACGGTGAGGGCTTCATGTAGTCGACAGGGTTCTCCGTGTTCATCTAGCCCTCACCCCGCGTAAACATTCAAAGCACATAGTTGAAGAGAAATGCGTAGCGAACTAGTAGGTCGTGCTAGAAGTGCTGAGGCGTTTCAAGTGTCCTAAATTCATGGAGGCTGAGGCTCATCACGCTCATCCAGGGTCCCGGCTGCCTGACCGGCGTTTAACCACGAAACAACGAACTTCCAGAAAATTATTCCGCGGCGGCGAGCTAGATCCTAACAATCACAGCAGAGATTCTCGAAACTGAAACGATATGGGGACGTGACTGTACTGAGTGTTGCGACGCAACAAGTGTTGGCTCGGATGAATGATATGCATATGCTTCGTGCGTACTCGTATGCCTGTACGCATGTTGGATGATTTGATCTCAACATCTGACAGTGCTTGCACGGGACAGAGATCTACATGCAATGTCAAATCACTGGGATTCATTCGAGGTGCAAGCACCGACCAACATCACTGAACGTCTCAATATCTTCTCGAACCATGCAATCTACAAACTCCAAAGCCAGTAACCAGGTACCTGGCGCAGCTGCATGAGCACATGATTCCGGAGCTGAATTATGGAGAGACAGCGCGGTCGTGCTGTGCATGAGCTATAAGAACATGAATAGATTTCCGTTATGCAACCTTTTCTTTTTTTTGAGAAGTGCGCCGTCTGTCGGTTCTGTGCTTTCGTGATCTGGTCCCTGGAGGTGCTCACTCCTCAGCTAAGTCGGAAATAACTTGCTGACAAAATGGCCAGGGACTTCGTCTGGAACAACACCACAGGGTCTGTGAACCTACACGTGCCATGCGCAAAATTATCAGGGTTGGTATGAAGGGCCTTGGGTAGCCAGGTGTCAAGCGGTACGGGCCATCTCAGGGTCTACCTGGGGAAATGACCGGCAGTCTTAATCGAATTTGAAACGCGAGGTTTTACTTGCACCAGGTGGAAGGGACTAGAAAAAGATTTCGTTCTCGAGGACGAGTCAAGGGGAAAAGAATTGATGCTTCAAAGGTCTGTGACTCTCTAGGGCAAGGGTCCGGTCCGAAGGCAAAAAAGTTGCAAAAGGCCCAGCAAGAGGTGAAGGCTAGGCAGCTCGCAGCCGTTGGCGGTGAAGTTCAGGAGAGACGCGCAGCAGACTCTAAAATCGCAGCCTCGCGCGCCGAGGCTGTGCTCCTTTCAATCGTACATAGAATGCAATGCTGCATCATGGCGCATCCGATAGTGTCAACGAAGATGCAGAAATGCCATCGATCCACCAAGTTGCGGCTCCTAGAGTTATCTATTTTATGATTGCGTACTGGGATGGCAACGGCATGCATGATGCGATGACTGTCCAGCAAGGCTGCGTGAGCTGCGTCCTTACCATTGTACAAGTCGGGTGTGCAGCCCGAGTCTCGGGGCTGCCGGGAAGCGAAAAGATCGTATGAGCTGAGAGAACATTGCGACCGGATATGAGCGACATGAATACACGTTGAGCCATGAGATATCATTTGTGTGACTATGCAGAACTCAAGAGAAACAGAACCAGGATAGAAAGATCATGGAACGTTGTCTAATGAAAATGCAGCCAAATCGCAGAAAAAGCAGAAATCGTGCCGCTCGCAAGTGCACCCCTGTTGATCCGGGGAAAATGTGTCTTGCAAAAGGTAACCAGGAACTCGGAATCCTGCTGGCGTTTCCAAGTTTCTACTGCCCACTCATGTTCCGGACTTTTTAGAGTAGCTCCATACGGCTCTGCGATGACTATGACGAGGGTACGGAATAGAGTGGGTTCCCCCTTGATAATCGACGATTTTTTTGACAGGTATGCGAGTAAGCCACGTGTGCGAGTGCGGGAACTCCAGCACACATTCAAAGGGGCCGATCTCTTGGAGATGTTCCGGCAGTATGCATCGAGATTGCGACTCGTTCACCTCGTCGTGCTCCCGGTATTTCGGGCTCTGAAGAACAGCGTGCAACACAGCTGCTTTGGCTGACCAGGTCAGATAAAGTGGTCCGAGATCGCCGAAGGAAAATTCCTTCCATCAAACTTCTACAGACGTTCGGTCTGACAATCATTCGCTTAGACCTCTGTTTAGATTGAAAATGCTTTAGCTGAAGAAATTGGGCTTGGTGCGACGTCAGGTCAGCGACGTGGATGGACGAGTCATGGCTGGAAATCGTTTGATGAGCGTTTTCATCGTCGACAGCGCAATTTGCCACGAATCCCGGCACCCACGTCTTCACCTTGAGACACATGTCTGTCGGTCGACGGTTGACCGTTAGTGATCAGTTCGGTGCTTTTGGCTTTTGTCTCAAACCGACCAAACCTTGACCTGGATCGCTTGCATGCTTAGGGTAACCGCCGTGCTGCTTAGCTGAGCACCCCGTCAAGCCATCCTTTGCTGACAGTGGACACGAGCAGTAGGTTTTGACTAGAAGCTGGCACCTTGGAGGCAGCAGCGATGCACAATGAGCTTCACCGCTGCTCTTGCGGCACAGTCAGCAGGGAACGTGGAATGCGAAGGCTGCAAGACCAGACATGAAACAAGGATGATGTAGATTGATTGATCGATGCCTTCTGATCATCCGAATAGAAACGTCACAATCCAAGTGGTTCCAAGATTAGAGTAGTCATGTCAGCCTTGCTGCCGGACGGATACGAAAGCTAGCCCCGGTGTCTCCTTTTTGCGTGCGCAGTCCTGGTCAGACCCACGGGCCATGGCCCTTTCGCTTGGCCGTTAGTCACCCACCCTACGCTTCAAGTTGCATCATGGGCCAATTACTCGAGGCGTCTATCATTGCGATGGATATATAGATGCCTGCCTACTCCCACTCTGTCCGCTCTTTTCATTCCACACACAAACCATCACAAAGCCTCCATCTACACCACAAGCTTCTCAAGAACCAACACTCGGCTTTTGCAACCCACTTTACTCTACAACGATCATCCACCACGCGAAAACCAACTCTTTTCCACAATGCCTGCCATGGTCGAGTTCCCTCCCTGCCCTGGCCCTCCCCCAAACAGGCCTCTGCCTCCTCTTCCCAAGTGAACCATCAAACACTTGGATGACATCAAACAACTACATCACCACACCAACGTTCAATCCATCAGCTGCCCCATCTCAGCATTGCACCTGCATTGACTTGATTGCATCTGGGAAGCGGGCTCGAGCATCTGTCTTTATTGGATCCCCGCCTCTTCTATTCGAAGCATGATCCGCAGCGCAGCATGCATGGCTCCACCCCCACCGCCAGCGCAAATCAGCGGTCCGTCAGGCATTTGCTTGTGCTTGCCCTCTTCGGCAGCCCCACTTGCTCGTGAGCATGCATTCAAAAAGACAACACCTGTGTCCTTCCATGCTATCACCAACCGGGTAATGCACGCCGGCCGGCCGGCCGTCTTGTATATCATATTCACACCTTTTCTTCGACGACATCATGTCTTCGACACGCTCTTATGAACTTTGCTTTTATCTTTTCGGGTCATCGGTTTTGGGCATCATCATTATGAAGGAGTTATTGCTTGGAATATTTTGGCATTACATATTATACCCTATGGCAGCAGACAGAATCGCGCCTTTCAATTTTACTTTACCAATCAAAGACCATTGCAGTTATTCAAGATTTATTGTCTGTCCATTCCAGCTCCTCGTGAGAGGCTTTACTCGACATCGAAGTGTAAACCAGTAACTCTGTCTCCAATCACAGTGTCCTTGTTCTCCACGCGGCCAGCTCGCAATTTCGATTTTACCTCTTTCACCCCACTAGGTCGCATGTTTAAGCTCAGTACAAAGGTGATTGTCTTCCGTCTCCCGTAGCTGTTCTCGCTTTGCTGCAGATCGCTGACTCAATCATTTAGTCGTTCGGGGTGCGCTATGATGGGTCGCTCTACAATTGAGATCGTCAGGCACGGCATGAACTGCAACACACTTGTGCTTCAAACTCCGGTCAACTTCGAACCGCCTCAACAGATGTCATGAATTGGTGCAACTACATCATCTCTCTTCATCCAAGTTCCAGCATCGCTAGCACGAACGATGATGCATGCAGTACCGCAGGAACAAAAAATAGTTGGACATGACAGAACCGCAGAGCCTCAACGTTTCAGAGCGAAAGCGTAAAGTTGATATGCCGTCTGCTATCGAGATTTCGCGCCATGATCGACTGTATCTCCACGAGATTCTGAACTTTGCCAAAACGTATCACAACCTTTTTGTGGTTCGTTTTTCGCAACGTGGCAGGCACGAAAAGGGGGTCGATTTGTCTTCTTCCGACCTCGTCATCGGATAATCCCAAGCACTGACTGATCCTCTGATCCTTCCTGCTATCCAAGCATCCTTCACAGCAGCACGTGCGAACGATTTCAAATGTTTAGCGGACCTTTGTCCACCAATTCCTGGAAGCAGCAAGACAATAGGCAGCTACTTCCACTTACGGCGACAGAAAATTGGCTTTGCTATCAATAACCTCTCGGTCGTCGGAGTATGGCGGGCGGGTGGGGTGTGTGGCTTGCGTACTCGTGGAGACATCTTGAGCCTCCTCTGATTTGCATACGAACCTGACTGGGCAACGGCAGAACAACACTTCAATCCTTGTCGCTCTTTCCTGCACTTGACAGCACACGAAACAGAGCAGCTTCCTATGCGAGGCAGGTCGGCAAGGCAGTGTGCTGTGATGATTCATAGAACGTCCGAGTTCATGCAGGATGGCCAAACAGTATGTGCAGTAGTGTAGGGACGACCAGCATCCTCACCACAACGGCGGCAGGCGCGGTGTGGTTCGCAATTAGGGTTCGCATCCACTGCCATATTCGACTTGGCCCATTCTCCAAACGGACCTCAGGTCAACACCGCACCATTTCATCACGGACTTGCAAGCCGCATATGCATTGGAGATCAGGACCACGTGCCTGACGTCTCATTAAAAAGTTCATCTATCGAGAAATATACGCTATATTGAACGTACGATAAGCATTGATTTGCCCAATCGATGACGGACATCAACCTGCGTTGCTGTATGATTATTACTCATCGATAGCTGTGCTACGAGCGAAGTACAGTACGGCGGTTGCAAGAACATGGCATGCAGAAACAGCGCATGAGGCAAGTCACATGCGCTTTCATGTGTCGTATACATTGGTCGAGTACCAACTTGAAAGCTGCCTGAGCAAGCGAGCTTGCAGGCACCCAAACAGCGCATGGCATTTCGTTCAGGCATCACTCACACCACCGTCGACCCACTTACTCCAGGATCTTGTCCATGTCCAGCTTCCCTCCGCGACCGGGGTGTGTTGGCATGAGCTGTACGCGTCGGTGAGTACTGTACATGCGGCTTTTTCAAGGTTTTCGGCGTCGGCTGAGCGACACCCAGAGTCTGCATGTACACAATCTGCCGACATGGCCGACGACGTGCAACTTTATGCGCATCACGATGCGCTTGCATCCCGTCAGCCAGCCGATGGGACGGCCAATGACACCTGTAGCCAGGCAAAAGTACTTGCCCGAGGCGTTAATTTTCAGCTCGAGGACGACGAATCCTCTGGAGACTGGAGACAAACTCAAAGAATGTGCAAGTGAGATCTGGACCACGAGCCACCGAATTAAGCTCCCTGAGGATGTACAAATGTCACGAAATCTGGAGTATCTGTGTGCTCGAGTCACCGTTGGAGACCAAAACTTACCTGAACGACGTGCTGAATGACAGACTCGGCCAGTTCTGCAACTGCTGTGCAGACGTCCTGCGAGCCTGACACCATTGGCAAGGATTCGAAGGTTTACATCCTGTTGATTTCAAGATCAGGTTGGAGTCAGCAGTCTATCGTGTTGATAGGCTCAGGACGTTATCTACTCGATCTGCTCTAGACTCTGCCTATGCATATGCATAGACAACTGTCTATCGTGTATCCTCCACCGATCAGCGCCATGCTTTCAGGTTGAGAGCCAAAGACAGCACGAGCAGTGCAGTTTGGACAGTGTACGTCTCTTGTCCCTTGTCACCTCTGTCTGGCGGACTTCCTTATGTTTGTCGAGTCTCGAACTCGACAGACTTGAAATCGGTTTTCCCCCTGAAAAGTAACCCTGTCCCTGCTGGGATACACCACACCCTATTGGCATTGGCATGATGTGTCCATACGTCCTAGATGCCAATATCCACACCGTTACAAAGGGCAGCAACTCTGTTGGACAGTATGTGCATGCTCTCAACCAGGTCAGCAAGGATCACAGCAGATCGGAGTATTTACAAGTTCGAAAGGGAGATTTTGTAAGGTACGGGCTATTCAACACGAGCCATGCTCTCTGTATATCAGCAAACTTAATGCGACTCCCAAAGGACCAGTCAGGCGTCGTGATCCATGTATTCAAGTAGATCCTCGATTTCGCCCCTAAATGTGTGGATTGATGCCATTGGTACGTTTATGATTGGACCAGAAAATCTGCTATGGATCTGAATACTTTCTTGCAGCAACTCTAGCGGTCTGCGGTGAGATGAATTATTGTCATCCAACTCTTCGTCCTTATGTCGTATCACTTAGTATATGCCTATAGCTTCTCACGGACATTGTGTGGCCGTAGTTGGGAGCAGTTACGACAACCAACTGCAATGCTCGGAGTTTGCGGTAAGTGAACGTAGAGGTGTCGTATGCGGAAAAGGGCTTGATCGGGTGTATCTACCATATAAAACGCCAGTGTATCTTGAAAGAGGAGGAGAAACAACGCTTATAAACACACGCTGTCGACTGTCCTACCCAAAGATCTTGAAGGAGATTGCGTGAAGGATGGAATCGAATCTTTATGAATGCCGTGGCAGATCAAGGGGCTTTCTAAGCCTTGGGTTCCTTTGCTTCTTTGGGTTCTTTGGGCTCCTTGTCCTTCTTCTTTTTCTCCTTCTTCTGAGCAGCCTCGGCCATGAGTTGTTCAAAGGCGAGATGGTCGCCTTCTTCGTCGGCGCTGCGTGCAGCTTTGGCAAAGACATCTCCAATGACGAGCAAAGCGTGGGCACGCTCAACCCGCTTGTCGACCTTGACGGTCTTGTCGTAAAGCACCTTGTCACAGACGTCGCGAAGCACGCTCTGGATCTCGAACTTGGAGCCTCGCCATGCTGCGGCTAGGATCTTGCCCGTCACGCGACGCTCAAAGTCAGCCTTCTTCTCGTCGGTCCAGTCGTCACCTCCACGCTCTTCTGCCCGAGCCATCTCTTCTATTTCCATCTGCGCGCTGATAGCGGTGCTGACGGTTCCCCAGGTCTCCTTGACGAGCGTACCCTTGTCCTTCAGGCGTGAGAAGAAGCCGGTGACACCACCAATGATGGGTTTTTGACTCTTAATGAAAGTGGCGGCTTTTTGTGTGTAGGTCTGACCAATGGCGTGTAGAATCTCCAGGCCGAATGACTCCATCTTGAGGTTCTCGACTTCTTGCTCCATCTTCTTGCGGAACGAGGTGGTGACGTCCTTGCCCTTGTCGGTCTCGGTCCACACACTGACGCGGTTGATAAGCTTCTTGGACAAGTCCTCGATACGCTCCTCACGAGCACGCTCCCGCTCGGCCTCAAAGGCAGCCAATTCCTCCTTTTGCTCTTTGGTCAAACCACCCTTCTTCTTCTCCTTTGCACGCAGGCTCTTCTCTGCTTCGGTGACGCCGGCGGCTTCCATACGAGCCTCTTCCTCGGCACGGTCGGTGAGGGCAAGACGTGTGGGTACACCCTTTGGTCTTTCCTGAGAGTAGGCGGGCGGTGCGGGCTCTTCTTCGGCGAGGTTCATCTTCGCCATACCATCNTTCAGATCGGAGGCGGCACCGGCGTGGGACTGAGCGGCGGATTCGTGAATGGTCTTGTCCATGCTTGCTTTCTTTTCATCGACAGTAGCGGCTGCAGCCTCGGCCTCTGCTTCGGCGGCAGCGTTTTCTTCCTCGTGACGCATGGTGATTTCCATAGACTTTTCCATGTCGCGAACCATAGAGATCTCGCCGATCCTGTTGATATTTTGAGCCACAGTTCGCACGGTGCGTGGGTGACGTTGACATGCTTACCAGTCTGCAAAGGCGTGGCCACCAAAGATCTCGTTGAACATCTCGGAAGGATCCTCNTGTATGGGCGTCAACTCTTATCGCAACTCATGATCTGTGTCGGGCCTCGTACCAAAGCCTGTGTTGGGCATTGCGCCCTCTTTGCCGTAGTCGTCATATTGCTTGCGTAGTTTCTCGTCGCTGAGCACTTGATAAGCCTCGCCGATCTAGACAGACGAGCGGTCAGAAGACATGACACTGCGAGGGGGCTCGGGATGGCGACGCACTTCCTGGAACTTGGCACTGGCCGTCTCGTCGCCGGGGTTCTTGTCGGGATGCAGGCGGATGGCGAGTTTGCGGTATGCCTTCTTGATCTCGACTTCGGTGGCAGTGGGGGCNACTTCTAGCGCGTCATAGTATGCTGTGTCCTTGACCATCTTGGTCGTCGCGAATGTCTTTTGTCTTGTTTCTGGGCAGCGAGTAGGTTGTCGAGACTCGGTGTGCTTCGAGGGATGCAGTTATCCAGGTTTTACAAGGAAACAAACGTGTGGTATGCCGGTGTGATAAAACAATATGTTGGGCGTCGAGTTGTTGTATTGCAACTTTACTTGGAAATTATGCCTGAAGCGCCGCGCAAGGCACCTGCCCTAAGCTTGGCATCTGACGTATTTCATCGCGAGACATGTGACAGACATACATTCACCCCCTTGACCTCTAACAACCATCGACTCTATCGAACCACGCCCATCCTTTGTCCCCGAGCACCGCTACCTCCATGACCACTCCGAGTCTCTGTACAACCCCGTCTGCTCCAATCTCGAACCTAGCCTTCTTGTAGTCGTCTGCCACCTTCGCATCGTAGATTACAGTTCGCAGCTCCAAAAGCCAATGCTCTGCATATATGTGCCGAAAGCTGAACAACACGTTCCCGCCTTTGGATTTGGCATAGAGTAGCGAACTCGACGAATCGATTTCATCGCTCTTTAACTTTCTCAGCAGATCTGAAGGTGCCTCGAGACTAATGCTGAGGTTTCCATAAGCAGCATTCGTATAAGTTCCCGTATAGTTTTGTAAAGGAAGTTGTGGCTGTATCACATCAGATGGTACATGCGGGTACAGCGTAGAAGGAAGAGCCTCGAGCTTTTCTTCGCGCTTCTTTGTCAGCTCACGTTGCCTAGTATCCTGTCAGTTGGAGCCCGTATGGAGCATGCCGTGTACACTCATNGTTTTGTTCATGTCGTAAAACGCATCCTCCGGGCCACCCAAAAACTCGTCGATTAATCGCGTTTGCATAGCCGCGAAAGCAGTACTCATTGAGTTTTGGAAAATCACAAGACCGAATTTACGATCGGGCAAGAACGCGAAGCTTGATGCGTATCCGGAAATCCCACCCGTGTGCGAAAAGACTCGCTCGTTGCGATAGATCCCTCCTTCGAGTCCAAGTGCATACCAGGTAGGCCCTGTATAAGGCGGTTCCCCTATACCTTCCACAGATAAGGGATTCTTCAGTACGCTATGATCATCTTTGGATACCGGACCAGCCTCGTACATGAGGGTGTGGACCCACTTGCTATAGTCGTTGACGTTAGAAATAATGCCCCCAGCTCCGTTTGGGGGATTGGATTGGTTCAAAGCCCATTTCTGATAGGAGGCTGTTTCCTTGTTCCACTGATAGCTATCGGCTAGTACGCAGTGAGGATTCGATGTTTGGCAAGTGACTGCGTCTTCTCGAGAGTAGTATGATTCGTTCATTCCAAGTGGTTCGAAGATCCACTCACGCAGCAGGTTTGCGTGCGGCTTTCCGGTTACAGTTTGAAGGACATGCGAGACTGCAGTGAAGAACAGATTGCAGTACTGGTAGACCGTCCTGAAGCTCGCGCTTGTATCGACGTGACGCATCAGATATGCCTGAGTCTTGACGTCTAGACCTTGATCATACCACATGGCATCATGCCTGGGTACTCCAGTTCTGTGAGACATGGCATCGAGGAAGGTGACGTGAGTCGTCAGATAGTCGTCCTTGAGAACAAAATCGTTGCCAACAATGTCGTGGAGCGGAGTATCCCATTCCAAGTCATTGTGATTTTGAATCAGTAAAGCCGTAAGAGAAGCCGTAAATGATTTGGTAGTGCTAGCGCCCTGGAAGAGGGTATGCGGAGTGAATGGCACGTCAGGCAGAGTTGCGTAGCCATAGCCCTTNTGTGTGTCAGTTCGAGGTCTAAGCATTTCAGACCAGACACATGAAAGCAACACAGGAGTTGATGGAACACAGAGAAGATAGAAGCGATCAAGTGATGCTGTCAAAAACTACGCAAAGAGAGTAATGTCTAGTGCGAGAAAGGGTGTTACCTTGGACCATGTCTTGTTCTTGTGGACTACGGCAATAGCAAGACCAGGGATATGCCATTCTTGCATGAGACGGTCGACAAACGAGTCAAAAGAAGAATGAAGTGGAGTTTTGTCGGCGACTTGCGCATCGCCATTGCCGAGGAACGACTGCGACGGAGGCGAGGACGAGGCCAAGGTCACGAGCAGATGCTGAGTAGCTATGCAGAAAGCAGAAGGCAAAGTTGCAAAGTAGCGCATGTTGACAAAGCGGCAGACGCAACGAACATTCAGTTGAAACCGAAGAGGAAGTAAAACTTGCAAGACAGATGAGGTGGATGCAGAGAGAGATGGGCAAGGAATATGAAGTGGGGCGTGGGTGGAGGGATGCAGGGCCAAGGCAACGAAGTTCACGATGGTCACTGCCTTTCCATGTGCGAGATAGTCACAGTGTAGTTGTAGAGATGCACAATCCTATCAAACAACACAGCAAAATCTACCGAGTAGACGTTGCATTCAGACATCTCAATGTCTACGCCTCTATCTGGCAAAGCAGCTGAGTGTTCTTATCTTATGGCATATAATGACATACTGTATGGGGATTGTGGGAGAGGGGTGGATCGTGGGGTTGTGACTGTCTGTTGCACATGGGGAGGTGAGAGGAGCTACAGATCGTCGCAAGACACGACACACAGCGACCGTTCACAAGGCATGAGAAGCAGACAGTGGAGACGGAGATGACAACGTGTGCGTGATTTCAAAAGTCTCTCAGATGTTGAGTTCTGGTGTTGTAGAATAGGTGGAGGCCCGTGGGCAACGGACAGGGCTGGACGCGTGTGGCTCAGCTCCGTCTGGCCTGCGGTCTTGGCTGACATGGTCGCTCTCTCTTGCTCACTGGCACCAAACACCAGAAAACACCTACCTATCCAACCCTCCGAACCACTATCTCCGCCTCCCGCATCGCCATCCAAAGCCATATCTCTCCCACCAGAACAGTGTCTTGATCCCGAGCTGGTGCAACTTGCCAGACCCCGCTGCCTCGTGCGACTCTCCAGCGTGCTCCACATGTGCCCGTGGTCGTGACAGCATCGTGTAGAGGCCTGTCCCATTCCCACTTCTTTCGTTACACACCCGCATTCCCCGTTCCGACTTTCGCTCCGCAATCATGGGTAATCAGCCGTCCAAGGGCGAGAAGGGCTCGCAAGACGGCCCTGATCTCAGCTCCTATCCCTCCTTCTCCAAGTCCGACACGCAGGGCTCGACACGTTCTTTCCGCGGCTCCATCCGCTCAAAGATTCCATCCAAGATATCCACCGAAAACATCCGCGGTTCGTCATCCTCGCTGGCCTCGCCTAAGAGACAGTCCGAACCAAGCTTGGACGCCGCCGCTACCCAGACCAATCCCGCTTCCAAACACAGGCGCTCTCCTTCCGCTCCATCCTTATCCGAAACGTCGCGCAGGAGCAGCGGAGCGAGCAACGATGCTCAGGATGAGGACGAAGTCCAGGCTCCTCCATCTCCCACTCTTTCATCCTCCATCGGCCACGGCCATTCCGACATCACCAAGGCCCAGCGATCCGGCGAAGTCGAACACGTCTCTGACGCTCCTCCTACCGGTACCCTGCAACACAACAACCTTACCGAACCAACCGAGTCCATCTTGATGAAAAAGGCTGATCACAAGCCGAGCGCCGCCGCCGCAGCACTCGCCCTCTCAGAAGGCTCGGCTTCAAACAACATGGACATTGGTGCCCTCAAGACGTCGGATCTTGATGACATGATCAAACGTTTGATCGACGCAGGATACGCCGGAAAGGTCACAAAGACGGTTTGCTTGAAGAATGCCGAAATCTTCGCCATCTGCCAGGCCGCTCGCGAGGTCTTCCTGTCGCAGCCTGCTCTGTTGGAACTCGCCCCTGCAGTCAAGATTGTCGGCGATGTTCACGGCCAGTATACTGATCTGCTGCGCATGTTTGAAATGTGCGGCTTCCCTCCCAACTCAAATTACCTCTTCCTAGGTGACTATGTGGACCGTGGTAAACAAAGTCTGGAAACCATTCTCTTGCTGCTCTGCTACAAGCTGCGCTACCCCGAGAATTTCTTCCTCCTCCGTGGCAACCACGAGTGCGCCAACGTAACTCGTGTCTATGGATTCTATGACGAATGCAAGCGTCGTTGTAATATCAAGGTGTGGAAATCATTCGTCGACACTTTCAACTGCTTGCCCATCGCATCTGTTGTCGCCAACAAGATTTTCTGTGTGCACGGAGGTCTATCGCCCAGTCTTTCGCACATGGATGACATTCGCAACATTGCCAGACCGACCGACGTTCCAGATTATGGACTGCTCAACGATCTGCTCTGGAGTGACCCAGCAGATATGGATAATGACTGGGAAGCCAATGAGCGAGGTGTAAGCTACTGTTTCGGCAAGAAGGTCATCATGGAGTTCCTCGCGAAGCACGACTTTGACCTGGTGTGCAGAGCGCACATGGTGGTTGAGGATGGTTATGAGTTCTTTACTGACCGAGTCTTGGTCACCGTCTTCTCAGCACCAAACGTGAGTATTTCATGGTTAGACCTGCTTTTCATTGTTGACTAACATTCGAATGCAGNNTATTGTGGAGAGTTTGACAACTGGGGAGCTGTCATGTCTGTGTCTGGTGAGCTGCTGTGCAGCTTCGAATTGCTGAAGCCACTTGACTCGAGTGCTCTCAAGCGACACATCAAGAAGGGCCGAAACGAACGTCAAAACATGCTCAACAGTCCGGTAAGTAATGGCGTTACTCGTGCTTCCAGAAAGAGGACACTGACCGTGCTGCAGCCTGCAAGTCAATACCCCCAGAGCTATTAGACTGGTTGGAAGACAACAACTAGCTCATGTACGCATCGACTGGAGCATATGTGAAAGCCCTGCCATAGTGATGTGGCACGGGTTTGGTGCACATGTGGATACAACCCAACCATTTCCAGAGAAAGTGACAAGTTAAGCCAGCCAACATGAATCACGATTAGCAACCAGGCAGAATTGGAAGACAGTCTAGATGGAAGAGCACTCGGAGACAATACAGGCAGCATCTTGGAAGCACACATGCGTGCAGACGTGCGAGTTGAGTAAAAACTATCAGAGGCCCCTGCAAGTTATGATGGCATCAGTCTTGGGGATCGGCTTGAGAATGGAGCACGCGACATGCAAGGTCATGAAGACGGCCGAAACTTTGTCATGGTGGACAGGAAGGTGTTATAGGCTAGCTGTTCAATGTGGGTCTTGCGGCGATAGAGGTCGAGAGGCTAGGCTCGGATGGAGGAGGAATGGGCGTTGATGCGGCGGTTAGTCCAGTCACGAATGCAATGATTGAAAGTGATGAATATTTGAATACTTGAATATCATCAAGGTGATTGATGTTGCAGATGTCGAGATGAGATAAGATGGGCGAAAGATGCGGGGTTTAGCCGACGCACTAGCCAAGGCTGGCGCTGGCGCCCACGGACGAAAAGCGCAAAAGCGAAATCTCAGGCTCCGGCTCGCGACCTCTGCGAACTACGACCAACGACCATCTCTCCGTCGACAACAAGCACATATCAACACAATGGCTGACCGTGGAGCAACCCGTGGCGGATTCGCATCTCGTGGAGGAGACCGTGGTGGTGACCGTGGCCGTGGCGGCCGTGGTCGCGGCCGTGGTCGCCGTGGTCCCAAGAACGAGGAGAAGGAGTGGCAGCCCGTCACCAAGCTCGGTCGTCTCGTCAAGGCCGGCAAGATCAAGTCCATGGAGGAGATCTACCTTCACTCCCTGCCCATCAAGGAGTACCAGATTGTCGACTTCTTCCTCCCTACCCTCAAGGACGAGGTCATGAAGGTGCGCACACACACGACATGCGCAGAGAGGAGCGAGACTTTTTCGCAGCCACCAGCGACACATCTGCAGCGACGGCGACAACAGCAACCTCTCCTCTCTGCGCATTGAACGAAAGAGCACAAGAGCCAGCTTCTAACATACCTTTTCTCCCTACAGATCAAGCCCGTCCAGAAGCAGACCCGTGCCGGTCAGCGTACCCGCTTCAAGGCCGTCGTCGTCATCGGTGACTCTGCCGGTCACGTCGGTCTCGGTATCAAGACCTCCAAGGAAGTCGCTACCGCCATCCGCGCCGCCATCATCATTGCCAAGCTCGCCGTTGTCCCCATCCGCCGTGGTTACTGGGGCTCCAACCTTGGTGAGCCTCACTCCATCCCCGTCAAGGAGAGCGGCAAGTGCGGTTCCGTCACCGTCAGAGTAAGCAAACATCCTTCACCTCGACTTGCGACTCTTCTGACTTTTCTTTCCCTCCACAGCNTTATTCCCGCTCCCCGCGGTACCGGTCTCGTTGCCTCGCCCGCCGTCAAGCGTCTGTTGCAGCTTGCCGGTGTCAACGACGCCTACTCTGCCTCGTCCGGTTCCACCAAGACCCTCGAGAACACCCTCAAGGCCACCTTCACCGCCATCACCAACACCTACGGTTTCCTCACCCCCAACCTGTGGAAGGAGACCAAGCTCATCCGCTCCCCTCTCGACGAGTACGCCGATGTCCTCCGCCAGGGCAAGCGCTACTAAACGTCTCGCCGCTATGCTTGCTAGTCATGCAGCGGTGTTGATGTCCGGGTGTGTGCTGTCTATGGTATACTGAAAAAAAAAGGAGCTGTGGAACACTTTTCTCCCCGGTACAAAGACACTTTTTTTTAGGTCGCCTCATAAAAATGAGAAGAAGCACAAAAAGCATTTTTCCTTTTGCCAAACTAACAAAAAGACCTCTTCCAAATGATATCCATGTTTCCAAATGTTGCTTACGAACCTCTTTCCATCGTTTTGTCTCATGCTAGTTCCACTCACTGAGCACTATAATCTCATCCATCAGATATGTCTGACAGACAAGGCACACGAGGCTTATGAGACTTGTGAGATTGTCTACAGGTAAGTGCTCTTCACGATCATATGCGCCTGCGCCTTCAATGTCATCTCCATTCGCAATCGTTTCGTGCAATTGTATTGTTATCGATTACAGTATTTCGTCGACTTTTTCTGAGCCACGCTATGTTGGCTGTTCTATGTACTAATGCCTGGCCCCCAATTGACCTGGTCCACATTGACTTGGTCCCATTGACTTCGACTCCTATGGACCTGCCGGCAAAAAAAAGTCTCCTCCATCGACACGCAGCCATAACGCCTTGCTCGCTTGCTCGGTCGCGTTGTAATGCCAAAAAAAAAAAAAAGAAGGAACAGAAAACAAAATGGGGGTATCTGTAAAGCAAAAGAAAGAAAAGGAATGTAAAATAAGCAGCGACAGCCCGCGCGCCTCGTTCCGAATCGAATGGAGCTTCGATGTCGAGTTCATGTAGCAGCCGTGCACCTCATTCCTAGTTGGCTGGGGCATCAATGTCGTGTTGACGAGGCAGAGCGGCATCGTGCATGGCAGCAGGCTGGCCAGCTGGAACAGACAAGAGTCTGCTTCTGCGGCCACGGGATACACTTCGGGCGGAGGGACCAGGAGCGTCTACGGCGTAAGCAGACATCTGGCTGACAACGTCAGGGATCCCATTGGCAGTATGGAGGTTAGCAGGGGCTTCGAACGCAGCGGCAAAGTCATTACCGAGATCTGTGTTCTCACCACCACTGCCAGGCATGCCTTCCTCGAAAGAATCCTCCATCTCATCATCTTCGTCGATCTGGCTCATGATAAAGTCCCACTGAGGTTTGGTGACTTTGGTGACGGAGAGACGTGACTGCTTGAAGACCTCCATCTCAGCGAGAGCGCCTCCAGGTTGAGAGAACTTTTGGAGATCCTTGAGTGTGAACTTCTCGCTGAACTTGCGACGAAATTCAACGTGGACGAGCATCCACTTGGGCTTTGCGGGATCGGATTTGGGATCATAGTAGGCACTGCTCTTGTCGAAGGCATTGGGATCAGGACTGGCTTCAGTGACAATCTCCATGATGCCAACGACACCGGGCTTCTTGCAGTTCGACTCATAGAAGAAAGCAAGATCGCCGACCTTCATGGCCTTCATGTTGTTTTGGGCTTGCGCGTTACGGATGCCCTCCCATGGTTCAGGCTCTGCGCGAGAGCGNAGATCGTCAATGGTAAATTTGACGTCGACGTCGTCTCCATTGGCGTTCTTCTCGATGCGAGACTCAGGCTCGGCTTTCATGAGCCAATAGCTGCGATCGGCTTGGATGATAGTCGTGGCCTCGGTGATATTGGCATCGTGTGTTGAATCATCGTATTCAATGCCATCGCTCGCTTCGTCGTTAGCGTCGGGCGCAGACTCATGGCCGTCTTCGAGGGTAGACTGCTTGGGCTTTGGCGGTCTTCCTCTAGCACGCTTAGGTGGGATGGCTGACTTGGTGACGCGACTTTTTCTGAGTGGTTCCAGGGCTTTGTCACTGGCAGGAGTTGAAGCCAGCCTAGCACTCTGTCTTTCACCGACTCTAAAGCTCTTGGGTGTAGCTGTAGAAGGTGCCTTGGGTGTGATGGCAGGAGCTGTCTTAGGAGTCGAGACCTTAGGTGGACGACCACGTCTCTGAGGAGTAACTTCAGAGGCAGACGATGACTCGACTATCTTGGCTCTCTTCAGACTCGGTGGATCGGGAGGAGGCATGGTGGTAGTAATGGCGCGCTTCGGTCTTGCGGCGGCGGCTGTCGTATCGAAAGTCTTGCCTCGAGGGGTCGTGACCGTCGAAGGCACCTCAGGAGGTGGTGCCGCTTTCTTGTCCTTCTTGGGTGGCATTGAGGCGATGTTGTGCTGATTTAATGGATGAAATGGCTCTTGGTTTTGTGATCAAAAAGTCCAAAAGCTTGTGTTTAGATGTAAATACTGGGGGACGCGTTTGGCGCCGCGTGACCTCACTACCTAGATGGGCCAGCAGTGAGACGTCTGTGACTGCTTCCCCCGAAGTGAAGAGGGCGGAGCCAATAGTGCTGAGATTCAATTCACTTGATAAAAAGCTGTGCCAGTTCACTAGGGGCCGCATCTTACTCGAGTAGTGGAGACTTCCAATGATTGTGCCCAAGTAGAATTTGCTAGGGGTATGACCCTGACTTCTATCACACCCTCACATAACCACGTCCACCGACGCATCTATACTTCCCATTGCGCGATTGCGCGATTTGCCTGTCTATCGTACTTTAGATCCATGCTATACTTGATTCTTAGTGGAATGTATCCCACGTTCAAGGTGTTTGGGGGTTTCGTAAATTGATCTGGATTACTACTGCAGAAGACTACACCACAACACTACTATACACATCGACTGGGCCAAACAACCACAATCTCAAGTCTATGGACGAAGCGATTGCACGTGAAATCACATTCGAAAAGTTGAAAGAGGGACAGAAGGAGTCATCGGTGAGTAGCGCATCATAATCCTCGAGGAAATCGAGATGCAACTAAAGACGAGGACGAGGTTGTTCTACCGCAATACACAGACCAATGCGAAACTTTTACATGATGAACAGATAATTTACAGATTGATTGTTGTATAGCAATATGTGTATGCACCCCTGCCCAAAGCCGACCACAGTGAACTAAAACACTGAAGTGATATGAACAGTCTCCTTTCGGACTCGCCAGCGCAGGCATTGATATCAGCACATCTTCGGCACAGTCTGTCGCCACTGAAAATAGGCATAGGCTGCAATTTGACATGAGTGCTTGGTTGAAAGGAGGAAAAATGAAAGAGGTGGTGGAAGATGGGGGACGGAGAAAAAGAAGAAGAAGAAACTATTTTGAGGTATCCATAAAGAAGAAAGCTGGCTGGAAATGAGAAAAAGGGTAGTCAGTATGTCTACAGAACCAGTGCTTCGAGTGTGCGGACCCTAATGCACACCCGATGGTCCAAAGGTAATTACGGGATTTGATCGTTCGCATGGTTAGTTCTTGGCTCATCTGTATTCGCTGTCGTACGTGAAAAAAGGCAAAGCAAAAGCAGGCAGTAGCTGCGATCATTACAGCTCGCCGTGTGAGATGACACTCGATGTGACGGCCTTGACAGTTGCTGTAACAGTCGACTTGGCGGCATCGTACGCATCACGAGCGACCAAAGCTTCATCTGTGGTCTTGGGTGCCCAGATGTTGCCGTTACGAAGCTGTTGCCAGGCAATGTCAAATCGTGCGCCCATCATCCAAGCGGTGAAGAACNNTGCAGATGTTGTTAGCTGGTGAAGAAGAGCTGGTGGCTGAAGAGATGTACGTACCATGATAGCGGTAATGACAAACAGCGTGGCTCCAACAGCCAGCATGATGTAGAAGAACTCCTCCTTGTCTTGAGCCTGCTGCTTCTTTTGTGCCGCCTGCTCCTCAGGAGTGAGGGTTGTGCCGCTCGCATCGACGGGAGCAGGAGCGCCCTGGCGGTAGGTGGCAGCAGTCTGTGTAGGGAAGATGGATTCGATGAATTGCTCAATCNNTGCAGAGTTTGTTGCGTCAGCGCTGTGTGCTCAATACGGCCCGTGCTTATCATCATTGTGTCGTTCCAAACACATGAACGCAGAAGTTCATAGGGGATGAAAACTTACCTTTGCACATGCAAGACTGATCTCGAGGAAGTTGGGATCTTGCGGGTTGTTGCGCTTGTGGATAATGCGAGCATAACGCTTGAAGACGTTATATGCGACCTGGAGGTTTTGTGTGCTGTCGACCATAAGTCTGCAGGCAGAGCCTTTTGTGATCTTGACGTTCTTTTCGAAGATGTTGGGGTTCTGGAAGCATAGCTCGAGCGTTGCAATAGCCATTGTCTGAGGAATGGCGCAGAAGTTGAAGACACTTTGCTCCTTGAGTCCAGCCAGGTAGAAGAGGCAGTCATCGGCGCGTCGCAGAGCCAGCAGCACCATCTCTGAACTACAGGCGAGCGCCTTCTCCTTGTTCTCGGGTAGGAAGAGGTCTTCGAACTGGTCCACGTGCTTGGACCACACCTCGCGGGGCCAGAAGTAGCGCTTGTCCTCGTGATCCTCGCGAATATCACGGATGATGTTTGTTTGCTGCAGGAATTGACCCATGGATTCGTGAAGGTCCTCGCGCTCCAAAAGGGCAGGGTTGGCCAACTTGGCTTCGACAAACAGACGTGTCAGACCCTCGCCGACCAGACCGGCAACGTAGTGGCAGTACTTGTAGTATTCCTTGACCGTCTCGACCTTCTGAGCACCGCCCTCGTCGGCCATCTTTGCATAGTCGGCCATGCCGTTGCCCATGCGATCGGTAATGTCCTTGATGATGACCTTGTACTCGGGCTTGATCTTCTTGTACTCAGCAACAACGACGTCAAAGTGGACACAGAGCTCGCGATCCTTCTCGTTGGGTCCGTTGCCGGCGAAGTTCCAGCCGTCTTGCTCGAGGATGTTGTGGAAGTCGCGGAGTAGGGGCTCCTTGGTCTCGAAGGGAATGGTCATGTCGTCTTCAATCGTGTCGAGACCGCGCAGGATCAGGTAGAAGAGACAGACGGGGACAAGGAGTTCGGGGTGGAGTTCCTGGATGACGGCAGCGAAACTGCGGCTGGTCATCTTGAGGTACTTGAAGCACTCCTTCAGCTCGGGGCTCTCCTTGGACTCGTCGCGCTCGTGGACGGCATCGTGCCAGAGCTTCCATTGGATGATGTTTCTCAGCTCCCCAAGGTGGGTGCCGTAGTAGACAATGCTGCCGATGCTGGGCATGGTGGATGGAAGTGGCTCTGTGGTCTGGTCGTCTTCAGGGGAGGAAGACAAAGTCGAGGATTCGAGGTCGCTGGTGTTTCGCGGATCGATTATCTGGCGACAAGTCTCAGATTGGCGTTGCACAAGGACTCCTTCGAAAAGTCGCACGATTTGTCGAACGATTGGGGCGTTGCAAAAGGAAGGCAGGACGGCTTGGATGGCTGCAGAATGCACATGCCGGCCGCGACTTCCCAAATCTCCGCAACTTCCCCGTTCCAATCTCAACTCAAATCTTCCGCATCCACACCTCACTGTGAAACACGCATAATTGTCACATTCTTGCTGTCTGTCATTCGCTCTCCTCGCTACATGTGCACAATCTACAAGTACAACACTTCACACCGACAAGACCACTAAACATCTACGACCAAGCTAGAATGATCGAAACTCTACCCGCTACACGAACAACATCCTGAATCATGCCTGTCATAACATCCTTCAGACTTTCGCGTAACTTGCAACCTCGACGTGTTCGTCATGTCCAAACTTGTGCTTCTCAGACATTGTGAAGCGATTGTCTCTGGCTTCGTCGATCATCTCATCCAACTTTGAATGGCCAGGCTTGGTGTGCCATGCCTTGACGTTGCCCGAAAACAGAAGCTCAACCTCCTCAAGCGTCTTACCAGATGTTTCTGGAAAGGTCAGGAAGAACTGTACCGCGCCCAGGAAGCACATGACACCAAAGATGATGAACATTCTCCAAGTAATGTTTTGAAAGCCAGAAGGGATGTACATGCCCAAGGCGAAGTTGAAGAGCTGCAAGCCAGTCAGTATGTCTTTTGGCAACACTAACCCGTTTCACTTACCCAGTTTCCAATGGCAGCGATACCCATGCCAGTCGCTCTAGTCTCCAACGACCACACCTCGGCTGCGTAGATCCAACAGACCGGTGCGAGAGTCATGGAATAGAACAATATCAGTAGGTAGCAAAAGGCGATGACCGTATGTCCAGCCGACCCTCCTACCAGAATCTTTATGTTCGGGTTACCATCAACGCCATCAGGCACATAGGCGCCAGTGCTGAGCACACCCCCAACGATGAAATGACAGACACCCATGGCGATAGCGCCGTAGATCAGCAGGGGTCTTCTGCCAACTTTGTCCACATAGAAGAACATGATGGTAGTACCTATGATGAATAGTGCGTATTGCACTCCACTAGAGATCAGGTTGACATTCTTGGACAGACCGGCCATGCCAAAAATGTACACAACATACTGATCATGTCAGCCAGATCTGGACGAAAGGGCAAGCACCGAATCACCCACATAAGTCATGACATTCGCTCCTGAATTCTGCTGCCACATCTGAACACTAAAGCCTGCGATCGTACGTTTCCACATGCCGTTATATACGAATTTGCGCCAGCCAGGAAGAGCAGAGCGTTCGGCAGCTAGCGTAGTCGTGATTTCTTGCCACTCAGCAACCACAATGGGGTCATCTACGTTACCTCCAGCCTGGATATCTGCCAATGTTTGGACAGCCTCTTCCGATCGATCTACCTTTGCAAGCCATCTCGGCGATTCGGGCAGGAAAGGTAGCCCAATCATAAGGAAGAAGCACGGAATAAACTGCATACTCCAAGCAGTACGGAAGGAAGCTGGTCCAGGAATGAACGTGCAGCCGTAACCTGCTCATGTCAGTACTGTGTTCGTGAGCCGAGTCGGCGTTGAGTTAATCCTACCCAAAAAGTACATCACCAGGATTCCAACCTCGATTGCCAGTTGCTGGATGATGATGAGCGAGCCACGCTTCTCTTTGCGAGCAATTTCGGCCAGATACACGGGGACCTGACTGCTGGTGATGCCGACAGTGATGCCTTGAGAGTGCAATCAGCGATGTCCTTTGGAGGAGTTTGACTCTAAGCCCATCCCTGACAGGCCAGTACTTACCATTGAGGATCCTACCAGCAACGAGCATGCCAAACCCATTGGTAGCAGTCTGGAGCACCGTGCCAGCAATCCAGAAGAAGCACGAGTAGAAGATGGAATTACGACGTCCAAGCCGATCAGAAAGATATCCAGCAATAGCAGAGCCAAAAACTGATCCCGCAGCTAGCGAAGACCCAATAGCTCCTTGTCTGACGCCACTAGGATTGTTGAAGAAGTCCCTATACTGGTCTGTAAGGATGATGGCTGACATGGACGAGATGTCAAAGCCAAAGAGCATGCCACCAAGCGTAGCCACAACGGCGATAAAAGGGGATTGTGAATTTTGGGAAACTTCATGATTGGAGTGAGAAATGGGACATATGTTCCGAATTCTATGCAAAAAGATGCAGGGAAAATCTGATGATCAGTGACTCTGTTTATACCTCTGATCCTGCAGTCATGCAGCGGATCATGAGAGATCATCCATTGAAACGTATATCATAGAGGCCAAGCCATCGGGCCAAATACGAAGTGTCATTGCAACCATTGATTTTGACCAGTGCTGTAGTCCCACAAGACAATACAAAGCAGCAGACAAAAAGTAGGTCTTGGTGGCCAAGACATGCAAGTCTCATGGGACAGTGTGTGGGGGAAGGGAGGTCGTCCAAGTCATCCAAGAAACTTTGGATGACTTGGCCTGGGCTGAGCATGCGCCAAAGTTTGTCACATATACATATATATATATAGCGAAACAAGGAGAAGTTTTAGTAGTATAGGCAGCAACGACAGAATCAACTACTACTTTTGTTTAGTATCAGTCGTTCCATAAAGAGTCGAGTATTTTTGTATGTGTATTACACTTGGAGCATGTGATGGGGTGCTACATTGCAGTATTGGCGACAGGTACATGTGACAAACTTTGCGATCAACACAAGAAATGGTTTCAACCAAATCCAAGAGCCCAGAAAACCCGACAAGTCCTTGGACAAGATGCTCTTCAGCCGAATACTGTATTTCTGCCGACGAGACTGCCCCTTTCAGCCGCGTTTTTGAGAAGACAAGGGCTCTCCCTAAGACGAGCCTGCTACTGTGTCAGAGTGTGTGGTACAAGGCGAAGCTCCTCTATTCTGACCGCTCAGCTTGCAAGAGGAATATCGTCAAACTCCTTGCGCATGAAAAGTCGCGCCTGCTCGAGCCCCTCCTTGACAACCTCTGTCCTGTTCACGTATCCAATTCTGACATGGCCCTTGAACTCCTCGCCAAAGCAATCTCCGGGAAGGAACATGACACCCGTCTTCTCCTGCAACTGCTTGCAGAATTCTCTAGCATCGATAGCCTTTCCGTCTCGACTGAACTTGATGAATGCCGTCGTACCTGCCACCGGTTTGACCCAGGTGCAATACTCATCATGCTTGATGACGAATCTTTCTAGCAGCTCCAAGTTGGTGCGTGCAAGAGCGATGTTTCTACCTAGCAAGCTGTGTATGCAGTTTTGGTCGAGAGCAAAGGCAGCAACTTGCTGATCCAGGATACCAACACTGATAGTAGTGTAGTCGCGAGCTTCGGCACACTTTTCGATAATGTCTCGGTTTCGTGATGCGACCCAGCCAGTCCTGATACCAGCCAGAGAGTAGGCTTTTGAGAGAGAACCCGTGCAGATGGTGTTGTCATAGCCCATGGACAAGATTGAAGGAGGAAACTCGTTCTCGGCGGGAGTGATGCCGTGGAAGAGAGGTCGGTACACCTCATCTGAGAGGATAGTGATGTTGTGCTCCCTGGCCAGTTCAACGATCTCCTGCAACAGCGACTTTTTGAGGACAGCGCCACTAGGGTTGTTTGGGTTGCTGTAGAAATTAGCGATAGTCAAGGACACTGTTCTCGGTCATTGTGCTTACTTCAAGATAATCAATTTAGTATTGGGCTTGATCATACTCTTGAGCTCTTCAATGTCGGGTACCCATTGCTTCTCCTGTGTGGCCTTCCAAAGCTCAACCTCTGCACCCAATGATGCCGGGTAATCGTACAATTGTTGATAGGTAGGATAATGGCAGATGACATGGTCACCAGGGCCGACCAGAGTGTAGAGTACAAGAGCGTTCGAGGCAATAGCTCCGGGCTGAATCAAGATGTTTTCCGCGGGCAAAGGGTTGCTTGATCTAGAAGAATATAGCCTGGCAAGGTTTGAGCGCAACTTCTCGCTGCCGCGAATGTCTCCGTAGTTGAGTACAGTAGACAGGTCCACTATCTCGGCACTCTTATTCTCGGACAACTCGCGTAGTTCGTTCACTGATACGGAAGCAGCACATGTCTCTGCTATATTGTACTTTGCAGTCGTCTCATAAGCATCCATCCACNNTAGTATGGTCAGCCAATTGTACTTTTTGGTTTCGTTTTGGCAAGTATGAAAAATAGAAGGCTGACAAGTACTAACCTGCTCAACTGCAAAAGGCTTGATATGGACCATGATGGATGACCGGAAGTGGTATACGGGACAAGATTCGTAGGATCAACGACCGGATATAACACAAGATGTTAACCAGTATACAAGAAGACGGGCTTGTGATTAATCCCACAGTAGTCTGACTTTATGGCAACAAAAATACTTGTCAATCATAGGGCGTATTGATTCAACGAAGGACAACGAGATGTTGATGGCCGAGAGCGGGGACACTTGTTCGGGTCATCGGCAACTTTAGCCGAGCAAGCCCGCCAAATCTTTGACATGTCGACATCTCGAAGACGGCCCATACGATTATCAGAAAGCGACTCGTCGCAGAGCATAACAACACCCTCACAGCAACACATCTCGACCATGTTCACACAAGCAACTCGCTCGCTGCTCCGCGCAGTCCCAGTGGCCCGCAACCCCGTCTCCGTGTGCGCGCGCACCGCCTTCAGCACCTACACGGCCAACTCGCTCATCTCGAGAATGTCGCAAATGTCGCTCGCCAGACCCGTCGCGTCGCCCACAAAGAGCCTGGTCGCTTTCCAACAAACAAGAGGAATGAAGGTCCGAAGTTCCGTCAAGAAGTTGTGTGATGGTTGCAAGGTACGCACAGTCACAGCAGATCGTGCTGGGAGAAGACACGAGAATTGGAGGAAGAGAACAGTATACTGATACAGTCTTGCAGNNAGTGTGCGCAGAAAGGGCGGCAAATACGTCTACATCATCTGCAGCAAGAATCCCAAGCACAAGCAGAGGTATTGCTCTTGGACATCCGAGAGGCGCAACACGAGGCTGACACTTCTGCAGACAAGGTTGATCGGAAACGAGAAAGAAGACTACACTGTACAACAACTGGCATACCCTTTTCTGCATATCTGGTGGCGGCGTTCTAGAATGGATTCTTTCGGGCATTACGACCTTACTTCAGTCCCGACTGTGCAACATGTGATGTTATAACAATGTTTGACGTGAAGCAAATACATCCTTGGTGTGGGCCAGCTGTAGCCCAGACGCTCAAGCCCACTGACGCTTTTGGGCTGTGTCTCATCTCAGTAGCCTTGGAACTGAGGACCTCCAATTGGTCGCCGTCTTGCCTCCGCTTGATACCAAATACGTCCTTACCATATATTGAAAACAGATCCCAGAAACATTCAACCATCACATCTAGCCCAATGGCTACTCGAGCTACCGAGAACCCCCGTTCAAACCCCATCAACACCACTAACACGCTCACCAGAAATCATTTCGCCCTTTTCTCAAGGAGCAAAAAGTCCCAGCGAAACTCGAGATGCGCATCTCAGTGGCAACGATTGCAAGACAATCTGAACCACACCCGTGAATTGTATTCAAAGAGTTCAACACACACTAAAGCCTACAGTAGCACTCAATGAGTTGTGGCAGATGATCTTGCAAACACAAGGACTCGTCACTTCGCAGAACGGTGTGAGGTAGCAACACTGTTCCAGAGTGGCCAATGGAAGCAGGTAGGATATTAATTTACGGAATTGTAGGTACAAGAGAACACCTCTCCTTTCACACCCGATCCTCGGTAGCTCGAGTTTACTTTTGGTTTGAACCGTCTTTATTTTGGCTGTAGGAGAAGAGCCTCCAATGTCTTTGCGCGACTCTGCGCTTGTTCATCTTGAATACTTTCCTATCTCTTAGTCGCTTCGTTTCCATCGTTTCACATATGAAATTCTGGAAACCTCACTGTTGCTCATGAATGCATATTGTTGGGTATCTCTGGAAAACGCCGTCCTAACCAAATTCAGCAAACCGTCAACGCGCTGACAGCGCCGTTGTGCATGACCTCGAACATTAGGCCAGGGAACTTATAGAGCTTCGTGTTCCGCAGCCATCGCTCATCTCCGTTCTCGTCCTTCTTCTCACGCTCCCAGCCTTCGGAGCCATTCACGAACTCCATATCGTCTTCCATGTCCATTTCGCCATTGATGAGAATGGCAGAGCCGGTCATGCTGTCCGCGTCGCCGCCCCAGCTGCGTACGATGACCATACCCTGCGACATGTCTGACGCAGGCCATATATGAGAGAAGCTCTTGACTAGTGTTTGGTGGAATGAAGGAAACAGTGACTCGGAAGTGATGGGTGTCTCGCAAGATGGTATGTAGTTCAAAGACCATCTGCTCCTGCGATGGCGATTGAAGGGATAAGAGCCTGGGATATTACCATGGAATATTATCTGCGTGACAGTGAGGTGTCCATCGATTGCTGTCAGGGTCGATCGAGGAGTCTCGCTAGCTTCATCCGCATCTTTGGGCAACAGAGAGATGTCGACTGGCGGACCGAGTAAAATGTCGAAACCATGCTCAAAGTAGCAGTAGTACTGCTGCTCGTTGGCCTGGCTAGCTTCCGCGCCGTTGGTCTCTTCATCGTCATCGAAGTCAGTCTCATACGTGTCGGTGTTGGTAGACGAGTAGCTGGATGGGTTTGAGCTATATGAACCGTGTGACATTTGTGGAACACGGTTGGGACCATTGATGCTGTATGCACGATTGCGAGCAACCCTATTTGGCGGATCATCATTCAGACTGGAGCGCGGCATGACTGCATCGGGTGGGCCCAGCTCAGTGATAAGATCCTGAGGCGTGGTCTGGCTCAAGATGATAGGAGTTTTTGAACCGGAGCGACGCAGAAGCTCGACTCTCCCAGCGCCGTATACATTCACATGTTCGACCTCGTCAGCCGGGCCTTCTTTCGGTCGTCCTAATAGCGAGGAACTTCGAGGATTTGTTGGGACATGGGTAAAGAGATCTTTGCGGACTTCAGGCCAGAACCTGCCCTCGTAGATTGCCATGGCCGTTGCTGGCGATGCCGAGGCGGTAAGCATGGCTGCGTAGTCCTTGTTCGGGGTGAAAGAGGTGACTGGGACAGGGAATGTGACAGACAAGCCAGGCCATGAAAGGACATAGAGCCCCACATTGGAGTCGTGTTTCAGGCGAATATACTCGCCGGGGTATGTAGGACCGAACAGCTGGTAGACCCTCTTATAAGTCAGATAGCTTCGGCCGTTTGCCAAAGACTGTGCAGGAACAAGCTCTCCGCCCTTGAAGGTGAAGAGCATTCGGGTGAAGTCGGTGATTTCGATCAGGCGCAATCGCTGGTCTGGAGCGTCGAAGCGAAGTCTGAAGCCATTCTTGGGAAGGCTGACGATGATGGTTGTCTTGAGAGGAGTCTCGGAAGAAAAGGTCAGGTCGATCTTGGGGAAGGTGCGTGTGTCGCTTTTGAGCTTTGTCAATATGTCGAATAGAGAGGCGCCCAAGACNTGCAGAGGAGGGTCAGATGGAGGGAAGATAAAGCGTAGATGCAACGGCAAGCACATACCCATGAAGCCCAGTGAGTGGGCGGCTCGGAAGGGGAGCGATGTTGGTTCTGCCATGATCGGCGGGTCAAGGGAATGCGAGTTTTCTGAGTGTATGATATGATAGAGCTAGAAGTAGTTGTTGGGCAGGTGTTGTGTATTGACGTTGTCTGGCCGGCGTGTCATGTGCCAGTGGTGTTGGTCATGCGATGCAGCAGTGTTTCGTGAGCAGAGGCGTCGACTTCGAGGGCAGATATGCAGCGTCGTCGAAGGGTTTGTCGCCAGGTTGATCTCATGCGGCAGGCGCACAAGACGACGAAATCATGCAATCAGGTAAGGTAGGTGCTTGTACGAGGCAGGAACAACCCTGATGGAAGAGGGAGGGGCTATCGGAGGCCGGAGTTAACGGTGTTTGCTCGGCCCACACGTCACGCTAGAGCATTCCACTGTTTATGGTTTTTGTTTGTAAACACAGACACAGACACTGCCATCCCGTCTAACCGTCAACGACTCTGTCCGATATATCTTAATCCTCTGTCATGTCGGCTCCCACCAGACCGGGACTGGCTGTCAAGAGACCAACGATGCGTCCGCCGACTTCCATGCGCCCGCCGCCCTCGCGCACTCCTTCACGCGCCCAAACAGCTACTCCCAGCCTCGGCGGGAGACCGTCAGAAATGCCACCATCGCCCGCACAATCAGTCCAAGGTGGAAAGAGGAAGGAACGCGATTTCGATCACCAGGACCAGGACCACGAGACAAACATCAATGTAGTCGTGCGCTGCAGAGGTCGCAATGATCGCGAGTTGCGCGAGAACAGCGGCGTCGTCGTCAAGACCGAGGGCGTCAAGGGCAAGAATGTTGAGCTCTCCATGGGGCCCAGCGCTCTCAGCAACAAGACATATCAGTTCGACAAGGTCTTTTCGCCCGCTGCAGATCAGGCTATGCTCTTTGACGATGTCGTCGAACCCATCCTCGACGAGGTGAGAAAGCCCTTCCAAAATATGCCATGTCCCCAATTTTCTGACTTTCTTAGGNTTCTCGGCGGTTTCAACTGCACCATCTTCGCATACGGCCAAACAGGCACGGGAAAGACATACACCATGTCCGGCGACATTACCGATATGCAACCTTTACCCGACGCCGCCGGTATCATTCCCAGAGTCCTGTACTCTCTGTTCAACAAGCTTGGAGAGGACAACGAAAGCTCTGTCAAGTGTTCGTTCATCGAGCTTTATAACGAAGAGTTGCGCGATCTTCTGTCCACCGAGGACCACGCAAAACTGAAGATCTACGACGACAACAGCAAGAAGGGCCAAACAACCACTCTGGTACAAGGCATGGAAGAGTCACACATCAAAACCGCGTCGAAAGGTCTCGAGCTTCTTAGGAGTGGCAGTCACAAGCGACAGGTTGCCGCCACAAAGTGCAACGATCTCAGTTCTCGCAGTCATACTGTCTTCACCATCACCGTCTACATGAAGCGCACGACCGAGACTGGCGAGGACTTTGTCAGCGCTGGAAAACTCAACTTGGTCGATTTGGCTGGTAGTGAGAACATTCAGCGCAGTGGAGCCGAAAACAAGCGTGCTGCAGAGGCCGGTCTCATCAACAAGAGTTTGCTCACTCTCGGTCGCGTTATCAACGCGCTTGTTGAGAAGAGCTCTCACATCCCCTACAGAGAATCCAAGCTCACCCGTCTTCTGCAAGACTCTCTCGGAGGCCGTACCAAAACCTGCATCATTGCCACACTTTCACCAGCAAAGAGTAATCTGGAGGAAACGATATCCACTCTAGACTACGCTTTCCGCGCAAAAAACATTCGCAACAAACCTCAGATCAATCAGATGGTCACCAAGAAGACTTTACTCAAAGAATTCACCATGGAGATCGAAAAGCTGAAGAGCGAACTCATTGCAACTCGCCAGCGCAACGGTGTCTATCTCACCCAGGAGGCTTACGAAGAGATTAGCGTCGAGAGCGAGTCAAGGCGAATCCTCTGCGACGAACAAAAGGACAAGATTGAAACCATGGAAACCAACCTGCGTAACAAAGTTCAGGAACTCTTCAGTCTGACAACTAACTTCAATGGACTGAGAAAAGAGAATGAACAAGCAAAGTTGATGCTTGATGGAACCAAGAGCCTTCTCGAGAAGACTGAAGTCGTGCTCACTCACACAAAGCGTAGTTTGACTGAAGAAACATTCATCAGGAAGGCTCACCAGAAGACGGAGTCCAAACTCGCTGGCATTGGAGAGGATCTACTTACAACACTTTCTTCCACAACCACAGATATTTCTGGCCTCCACTCGAAGATCCAGCGCAAGGCAGACTTGCACTCACTCAACCGAGAAAACTGGGCCTCGTCGAAGAGCAGAGTCACAAATACAACCAGCACGGTCGAGGATAGAGTGGAGACTCTCAGACAACGGCAGGAACAGCTTCTCACCTCCATGTCTACGAGAATGCAAGGTTTCGTTGCGGACGAGCTGCAGGAGCTCCAACAATCCCAGAGGTTCTTGCAAGAGAAGGCCGAAGCATTCCAGAGATCCGAGAAGGAAGTTAACATCCAAACCGCAAAAGCCAGAGACGATGTGAACGAAGTACTCGAGGAGATTAAGACACTCCGCGAGGACGTCAAGCAAAATGTCGGAAATGGCTTGAACGATCTTTCCGCTGCTGCTCAGCGCATTACTGCTGGTATCTCTACCGAGCTTGAGAACTTCCACACTCAGCTCCACGCATCATACGTTTCACTAGGCAGAGAGTTCAAGTCGATCTTCGACGATGTCGTCAAGCAACTCAGCGAGCAACAAGCCGAGTCTGAACGCCTGCGACAGCAAATCCTAACTGCCAACTCAACATTTATGGAGGCTGGCCAGGAATCTCGGCAAACTTTCGAAGAAGCTATGGAGGAGGAGCGTCGTCGCGCTGCTGCTGACCGGGAGAAGATGCTGTCTCAAATCAGCTCTCTGATCACGACTTCCGCTGAAGCTCAGGAGCGCAGGATCACTGAGCATATTGCGCACGCATCCAAGCGCATTAAGACTTCTGAGGATGACTACAGTGTCGCTCGCGAGACGTACAACGAAAATTCTGATGCCTTGATCACAAAGTCAGGGTTACTGATCGATTCCTGTGTTCGCTCGCGCGAAAATGTCAAGGCAAAGATCAAGGGAGATTGGAATGCGGCCAACGACCAGACTGAGAAGATCAAAGCCACCACTGAAGTCGTCCATGGAGAGACCGTTCGCATTGTCGACGAGCAGATGTCCAACATGGACACTCAGCTTATCTCTCTCGATGAGATCGTATCTCGCATCCGTATTCAGAACGACACTCATCACACCGCCCACACAGCATCGCTCGCTCAACTCTCAAGCGATGTACAGCAATCGTACTCAAACATCGGGACTCATATGGAGACATCCTATACTCGCACCCAAGGACTCGACACCGATATGCAAAGCCGTACTGCAGATCTAGCATCTACTCTTCCCGAACTCAGCTCGTCTGGTGAAATCATTCAGACGTTGAACACTTTGCGTGATGAGATGAACGCCTCTGAGCTCACCGAATATGTTCCCACCGGTCAAACCCCAGCCAAGGTTGCCTACAGCTATCCTACCAACTTGCCACGAACTGCCAACCACGAATCTTTGCTCGAGCGGCTCCGTAATGGCAATACTTCAATCGAAGAAAGTCCTGTCAAAGAATCACAGATCCGTAGCAGTCCCAGAAAGCGAGAAGGTCATTCGCCCTCGAAGGGCATTGTTTACACAGACGGTCCTGCTACCGATGGCGTCAACGTTGTCTTGTCCGACGCGGTAGACTACAGTGATGCCGCCCGCAACCGTCCTCACAGTTTGCCTGGACAGGTCGGACTACGAGAGATCGATGTCAACGTCAATGCAGCTTCGTTGCCTCTCACTGCTGAGCACCCGGAATCCAGAATCGGTATGCTCAAGAGAGGCAACACCATGCCTCAACTGGATGCCAACGCCAAGGTCGACAGTAAGTTGCCTATGAAGCGACCAACTCGTATGACAGCTGGCTTGGTTGCCGAAGGCAGAGAAAACCTTGGACCTGCGGGTGGTGCAGGTAGCCGAAGATTGAGACCTCGTGGTAGTGACTGAGGTCGCGATTGGAAGTCTTTTGTCGTTGTTGATGTGGATACCTTCTACTGTACACACTTTTCGTATTGTTGTCTCCCTTTGGTTTTGTTGGACAAGTATCTGGGCTAGGGACAGGGATACTGGCGTTTAGGGATTGTTGTGCATTTCGTGGTGTCGGGATTGATTTGTTGCTGCCCAGTGGCATTGTCAATAAAGAATCTCATTTGTGATGCAAAGGATTTCCAGAATACAGTGCACGTTATTCTCTTGGGAGCGTCTTTGATGAGCCCATTGTTGTTGAGTATCAAAACTATGAGCGGCCAGACGGGCATGGCCGAAGAGGGACCAAAGAGGAAGTTGATAGGCGGGAGCGATAGCCGGCAGGTCCACTTTCAGGCCGAGCGATCCAATGGTGCAATTGTACAAGTACGGTGAGAAGCCCAGAGACGCTCTTTCCGCCAAAGCCAATCTTCTTCCTCTTCTTTCTGTCGATACTCCTGGAAAGGACTGACATGTCCCTCACGTCTTTGCTCTGTACATAAGGCGAAAGAACACGCACGCGACAGCAATCGTCATACAGCTTTCAATCTTATCTCCACTAAGCCCGATACCAAGTCCCCGAACCTAGGTATCCATCAATACATACGACATGCCCACCGAAGATGGAGCTCAGTCTGGGCAACCGAGCGAGACGTCGCCTTTGCTAGGAAAGCAAGGTCTGAAACCAATCGACCCCAGCGACGGTATCGCTCCCGACAGTGCCATTGCCAATGGAGTCATTGCAGAAGGAGAGGATGGCGGAGACCTCGAACGCCAGACCAGCCTGGAAGAAAGACAGAAACAGTACGAGGGACAGCCAGAGATGAGAAAGAAGATGAAAGTCATCTTTCCGGCATTGACAATCGGTGTTCTCCTTTCTGCTGCCGACCAGACCATTATCGTCTCCAGCTACGGCAAGATTGGTAGCGAGCTGAAGGCACTCAACAACGCTTCCTGGATCGCGACTGCCTATTTCCTGACTTTGACGAGTTTCCAACCACTATATGGAAAGATGTCGGATATATTTGGGAGAAAGAGCTGCTTGTTGTTCGCATATGCTGTCTTCGGTCTGGGCTGTCTGTTCTGCGGTCTTGCTCAGGATATGAACCAGCTCATTGCTGCAAGAGCCTTCGCAGGCATCGGTGGTGGTGGCATGACAACCGTAGTATCTATCCTGATGTCTGATATGGTACCTCTGAGGGAACGGGGTACTTATCAAGGATATGTCAATGTCATTTATGCCTTTGGAGCCGGTCTGGGCAGTGGTCTCGGGGGTATTCTCGCAGACTCGATTGGCTGGCGCTGGTCCTTCCTTGGTCAGGTACCGCTATGTGTGCTTGCATTTGTCGTTGTGAGTCTGGTGTTGAAGCTTCCCAAGAGGGACCAGACCGAATGGAAGCAGAAGCTGGGTCGTATCGACTTTTTGGGTGCTGCTATACTCATTGGTGCTGTCTTTACGCTCTTGCTCGCCCTCGATCGAGGAAGCAATGTCTCGTGGCAAGCAAACATCACCATCATCTCTATCAGTCTCAGCATTCCCCTCTTTATCCTCTTCGTTCTCGTCGAGATGAAGGTCGCGAAGGAACCTTTTGCACCGGGCCACATCATCTTTAATCGCTCGCTATTCGCCTGCTACCTCTGCAACTTCTTCTCCTTCTCTGGCTGGCTGGCTGCATTGTTCTACATTCCCCTCTACTTCCAGGCAGTGGATGGTCTCACTGCATCAGGTGCTGGACTTCGATTAATCCCTTCAATCTTCTGCGGTGTCAGTGGCAGTCTATTCGGCGGCTTTTACATGCAGCGTACGGGCAAGTTCTATTACCTGACTGTCATTGCATACACATGTCTGGTTATTGGCATGACCTTTGTCTTCCTCTTCTCAGGGTTTCTGATCAACAGCACTCCCGGGATCATCGTCGGCATGTGTATCTGCGGATTCAGCAACGGTATCGGCGTTACCTCTACCTTGATCGGTCTCATCGCCAATGCTTCCCGCGAAGATCAGGCCGTTGCCACCGCCTGCTCTTACCTCTTCCGCAGCTTGGGCTCTGTATTTGGTGTTTCCGTCTCTGCCACTCTTGCCAATCAAGCTCTTCGCGATCGCCTAGCAGCAGCGCTCAGCAATGGCGATGCTGCTGCCGAGATTACAGAGCGTGTTAGAGAGAGCTTGGCCTATATCAATACTCTGGAGCCTAATATAAGAGCGCTGGTCAGAGCGTGCTATGCGCAGAGTACGCGTGCTGCTTTTGGGCTGGAGATTGGGTTGGTAGCCGGAGCTGCCATCTCTGCTTGGTTTATCAAGGAAAAGGCTTTGAGTAGATAGACTTTTGGATAGATGGAGTGGAGTATGTCTCTGTGTGATTAGTGAGGATAGTCGACTGCAGAATGAAGAGCTAGGGTACGCATGTCGTTTGTTCATCTCTCACCTCCCTGTGTGCCATCATATATTACCAGTCTGGCCATCGAAATGCACAGTACCTTTGAACTCCTAGGCAGATTCCACCGAGAGATGAGGTTTTGTCGACTCTCCTTGGACTTGTCTTTAGTATGAACATTACTGTGTATTTACACAGCTCAACTATTGACCTGTGTTGCTGTGGGAGCTGCAAGTGGTAGGCACTAGCACATGGGGCTCAATTGCGTTACATACAATAGATTTGAACATCATACATCTCAAATAACCACACATAGTCATACAAGTTAGTTTTTAACTTCTTCAGCATCGCATCATACACTCGTCAACATTGCCCTCTTCCTAGGTGAAGATTCTTCCAATCCTCTCGGTAATATCTCCCAAACTTGCAATGCCCTTGACAGAGACTCTGGAAGCATGGGATGCACGATTCCATCTCCAGAGGGCCCAGCTAGCATATCCCATTGCAGGAATGAGCAATGCCACAATACCTGCCATGCCACCCAACAAAATGTTGCCTTGCTTCTGCGCCAGCTTTTCCACCTCCGAGTAGCGAACATTGCCGAAACTGACACGCGAGTACTGGGTTGCGAAACCTGCGGAGGGCAGATATACGTTCATCTTTTCTTCAATCCACTTGCGCAGGCGGTAGACGGGTGACACTACATCCGCACGCATCTCCTGGTAGTTGCGGAGGGCGAGGTCGTTGATGGCTGCTGCGTCGGGTGCGCGGTTACACGAGTACTCGTCGAGTGCCGAGGCACGACCGGATGCATCGTTGCCTTTTGCGTCTAGGTGTTCGAAGAGCACGCGGACGTCTTCGAGTCCGGCGTTCATGCCTTGGCCGTAGAAAGGGACCATGGCGTGTGCTGCGTCTCCCAGAATGACTGCAGAAGAGCCATAATGGTATGGTGAGCACTTGATGCTGATCAGTGGCAGATGCGGGTTTTCCTTGTATTGCTTCTGCAACTCGGCCTCGGGGATGAGTTTGCCTGCCACTCCTGGGAAGTTCTTGTTGAAGAAGTCTACCAAGGAAGAAGAATCCTTGTCCAGTTCAGCGAAGATCTTGGCGGGTAGGAAAAGTGTTGATGTAAAAGTCTTGTCCAAGGACGGGATGGCGATGAACATGAATTCGCCGCCGGGCCAGATGTGCAGGTGGTTGGGTGAGATTTGGTAGTCGTTCGTTGCTGAGGGTTCCATGTGGAATTCACACCATAGCGTCTCGATGTACTCCTGCTGATATGACATGCGCGTAAACTTCATCAGATGGTAGCGGACAGATGAATGAGCACCGTCTGCGCCAATCATGAAATCAAATGTCACTTCAATCTCGGTAGAAGCATGAGGCGTGTCTTTTCCTTGGGTGGGGTTCTGAGCGTGGTCTTGTCGCACACCCTCGTCACGCCTCTCGAACCAGGCCTTGTTCTTTTTGTAATCGGCACCTACCAATTTGTGGTTGAACAGCAGCTTGACATTTGGCATCTTGTCTAGCTCGTCAAGAAGACGCTTGTTGAGGCCTGCTCTATCAACTGCACGGATAGCCNNTACAAATAGCGTCAGTGATGTTCTGATGGACACAGAAAGACCAGTAAAAAGTACCCGTCCATAGATATCGTAGTTTTGAGATTCTTCATAGACCTCTCCTTGCTTTGCACCATGAATCATGCGGCCATGCATGGGGATAGTCTCTTCCAGCACGGATTCGATCAGGCCGGGAACATTGGCATTTCTGAGCCCGTTGATTCCTCGCTCTGATAGAGCCAAGTTGATGGATTTGGTAAAGTTGAGTGGAACAGTAGAAGGGTCCCTGAGATCTNNAGTCTGCGTCAGCCATATTCTCTCGATCGTCCAACACCCAAGTTTATAAGACTGGAGCTCAGAGTATAGGGGGAAAAGACATTATAAAGGTCAAGACATACCTCCTCTTAGTTCATAGACCTCTACCTCATGGCCACGGCCAGCAGCGTAAAGTGCAGCAAGAGCACCGACGGGACCAGCACCAACAATGACAGTCTTTTGCGTTGACATGGTTGTTTAGAACAGCAGAACTGAAGTCAACAGCATATATCAATATCGAAGAAATTGGGTCTCTATGAGTAGGCAGGCGGATATGCATGGCATCATCGAAAGGGCGCGAAGGGTGCACGGCCCGGCAGCCGGGGCGGAACAACGGCGCCGGGCGGAGCAAAGTGCAGGGCCGTGTTTGTCAGACAGCAAAAAAGTGGAGGGGCACTCTAGAAGATCTGCATACTCAGTCATCCTCGACTCGGCGCGACTCGACAGCAGTAATAAGACAAGCGCAGTCCAAGACAGCTGAGAAAGCATCTGGACGACAGGGCACAAAGCAACATGGCCAGCGAAGACAAGCGCGTGTGCGAGGGCGCAGACTGCAGCAACGAGGCAGGCACGCTGCAGTGCCCGACCTGCCAGAAGCAGGGAATGACCAGCTTCTTCTGCAGCAACGACTGCTTCAAGCGCAACTGGGTATGTAAGTCACCACCAACCAGCAGCCCGCCGACATGGCCACTGACACGCGCCAGANGCGAGCACAAGAAGAAGCACAAGCCCACGAGTAACCCTCTCCGCTCCCTGTTTGCTCCCAAAGTCATTTCTGAACCTGACCCAGCAACCGGCACCCACAACCCCTTCCCGGCCTTCCAATACACCGGCGACCTCAGGCCCGTCTACCCTCTGTCGCCCAAGCGCAAGGTTCCCGAACACATCCCGCGCCCCGACTACGCCAAAGATGGCATCCCACGCTCCGAGCAGGTCTTTGCCGGCCGCAACAAGATCACCATCCTCGACAAGAAACAGCAAGAAGGCATGCGCAAGGTCTGCAGACTAGCACGTGAAGTCCTGGACATCGCCGCTCGTGCCGCTAAGCCCGGCGTCACTACCGACTACATCGACGAGGTCGTCCACAATGCTTGTGTCGAGAGAGATGTAAGACACTCAGCAATATTCAATCTGTCGCGCTGAGCTGACCCGTTACAGTCATACCCCTCGCCCTTGAACTACTGCAACTTCCCCAAGTCCGTCTGCACCTCGGTCAACGAGTCCATCTGCCACGGCATCCCCGATCAGCGTGTCCTCAAGGACGGAGACATCATCAACATCGACGTCACCCTGTACCACGGCGGCTTCCACGGCGACATCAACGAGACTTACTATGTCGGCGACAAGGCTCTGGCCGACCCCGATTCGGTGCGCGTCGTCGAGACTGCCCGCGAGTGTCTGGACGAGGCCATCAAGATCGCAAAGCCCAACACGCTATTCAGAGAATACGGCCCCGTCATCGCAAAACACGCCGAGGACAGAGGTTGCAGCACTGTCAAGACCTACTGCGGCCACGGAATCAACACTCTGTTCCACTGCGCTCCCAATGTCCCTCACTACGCAAAGAACAAGGCCATCGGCATGGCCAAGCCCGGCATGTGTTTCACCATCGAGCCCATGATCTGCCTTGGAACCCACAAGGACCGAACATGGCCCGACAACTGGACCAGTGTCACTGTTGATGGCAAGCGCTCTGCTCAGTTTGAACACACTCTTCTCGTGACAGAGACCGGTATTGAAGTCCTGACTGCACGCCTGCCCGACTCACCTGGTGGTCCCATCGCCTGGCCTGGAACAGCAAATGGCCTCCCAGCGGCAGCATAGGGCTCGAGCCACGTCTTGAGTTCTTGGGAACATGTTTTGGATGAAAAGCATTAGCATGGTGTATTTTGGGGAAACATGCATGTCTTTACTTGGTCAAAACGGAGGAATGTTATGCAGGCACTACATCATGAAGAATAGCCTATGTTGTTGTAGTATACCCCTGCGCTATCCATGATATTTCCAGCACGCCATTTCAGAGCGTGCACGCAGCCCTGAGTATAAACTGCGACCATGATGTTGTGCCTTGAAGAAGCGTTATTCACAACCGTTTAATCCTTGTGTTTGTGTAGACTCAAAAAGCTCTCAGTGGGCAGAAGCCAACTTTAAAAGTACCCCGTGACTTTTTATAGTAAACTATGATGATTGAATTTGTGTTTGGAGAGATGGAAGAAGAAGGATACAAAGAAAGGACATCCAGGCGCACTTTTACAGTTTGAGGGGTTTATCATAACTATACTTTGGATTTTTTTTCATTGCTGTTCTTCATTCTCTGGCACTAGTTACAGTACATGCATTCTGGTGCCTTGTTCTTACTCTCTCTCTCTCTCTTTGCTTTCTTTACTTCCAATTCTCGTATCTGTTGTCGTGCACAGAACAAACTCCATCACCGTTTCCCGTGTCCTGAGCTCAGTGGCACAGTGTATGCTCATGCGTAGTAGCAAAGTACACAAAGTCTAGCGCTTCATGGGCGAAGGAAGCAGACTGGAAGCCTTCTGGGGCTGCTTTTCGGGGGCAGAGGAGGCGGGAAGGGGCTGGTCAACCAACTGACGAGCACCGGGTTGCTGAGCAGTGACTTGCTCAGGGGCAGTCTGCTGGGCACCAAATTTCACGGGGCCGGGTTGCTGAGCAAGGAATTGCTGGGGACCAACTTGTTCAGCGTTGGTCTGTTGGACAACAGGTTGCTGAAATGCAGGGTGTTGAGTGGTAGGCTGCTGGCCACCAGAGAAGGTGCGTTGACCGGGCTGTTGCTGAGCATAATCTGGGTTCTGGATGAGATCGCCCACACCCTTGTTTCTCAGAATGCCCATCAAAGACTGAGCGACAAGACCATCAAACTCCTTGGGTGGATTGGCAAACATGTAACGCATCTGTTGAGTGGTCTCGTGCAACATGACGGCACGCATCGATTCTTGGAATGTGGTCATCACGCGAGTGTTCTGCAGTTGACGGATGTACTCGATTTCCTGCTGGTAGTGGTTGATGACACTGAGCTCGCTCATGTTGCTGTGCGTGAGCATGTGAGTGGTCAAGTTGCGTAGGCGCTGGTGGTTGGGTGGACCAGGGGCCTGGGCGATGGAGTCGGGGTGAGAAGCGTAAAAGGCTCCGCTGGATGTCTGGACGGGTCTGTATTGGACTTGTGGCTGAGTGGCGAACATGGGTTGGCCAGCAACAGGGTAGATGCGACCATAGCTTTGGCCTTGCATGTGTCCAGCTTGAGGGTTCATCTGGGGACCCATGCTGCCGGAAGCGAGACCCATGTTGCTGGTGGGACGCTGGCCGTTGTTCGGCATCTGCTGAGCATAGCCTGCGATTCCCTGGCCATTGGGATTCATATGTGCACTGGCAGCCCTTGCGAGTCCTTGCACCTGCTGCTGGTACTGTGCTTGATACTGTTGTTGAGCCAGCCTGGACACGTTAGTTTGTGACAATCAACATATTTCAGCTAGGAGAAACACTTACATAGGCATCTGAGGAAAGGGTACAGCAGGGTTGTTCATGGGAGCTGCAGGTGGAGGCCCCATGGATGTGGCCTGTTTAGCACGCTTGGCTGAAGGAGGACCTGATTTGGGTCCCACTGGTTTGAAGGAAGCCGCATGGCCCTTCATAGGACTCTTCNNTTAGCTCTGGCAGAAGGCTTAGCACGGAGACGAAGAGGTGCTGGTGTTGGGTCGTTGTCATCGTTGTCCTTTGCAACGAAAGGGTCAGAAGGTGCCTTGGTCTGGGATCTGGTCTTCATCTTGGACTTTCCGCTCTTGCTCTGATCTTCTNTCTTCAGAAGACTCATCCTCATCAGAAGACTTGTTCTCGTTGTCATCAGAGTCTTCTTCTTCTTCTTCTTCATCAGCAGACTCGTCTTCGTTGTTGTCAGAGCCTTCACCCTCTTCACTGTCGCTCTCCTCGACCTCCGTGTGCTTGCGCTTAACAGTTGTGGGATTCACATGGCTAGGTTCTGTCAGTTGTTGATAACCCAATGTGCTTTCAGACTCTGGTACTCACGGCTTAGGAGGTCGAGGGCTCACTATGATAGGCAGACCCTGGTCGCGGGCGTGCACATCCCTGACGTGGCCACGCAGCTCCCAAGGGTGCAGATATGGCTTCTTCGCATCAGGTCCAGCACAATAGCCGCAGAAGATCTCGCATTTGGAGATGACAAGAGTGCCTTCCTTGGGCCAGTCGTGTTCGTGTGTCTCGTCCCTGCAAGGCATGGTGTTGATGACTTGTTGTAGACAGAGTTGATTTCGGGGATGAGGAAAGGTGAGTGTTGAGGTTAAGGTTTGGAAAGCCCGACGCTCCTCTATATGTGACGATTGCGATTGCGCGCAAGTGAACGCCTACACTGTCGACCAGCCTGTTCCGGACTCCGTCGAGAGATTCCTCGAAGGGACAGGTGCTCCTCAAAGTTTACGGTATAGACTGGTCGAGTCCAGGCCGAAGAAGCGTCTGTATCAAAGAGCCTTTGCAATAGAACGGACAATATCTTGTGCGCAATTGTGCAAACGACCCCAGGTTCGAGTTGTAACCTCAAGACAGCACCACTGCCTACCTTGCTATATCGAGTATTATGTTGAGCGACGCAGCTCGAGGGCTTCCTTGTTTCGAGCTGAGGACGACAGTACGACGACACTGACATCAAGCACCACTAACAGCTTCTCTAGGCCATAATACCTATTGACATGCGACCTCGTGGAATCTCATATGAGCAGGCATAGCGAAAGAGGGCACTGGCATGCCACAAACACCACATCTTTCGTCGTTCTCGTCGTCTTCTTCCAACCAACCGTTGTCTTCCGCTTCGATAGTCAGATCAGGAACAGGAGATGCAAGGTCTTCTATGCTCATCTGTCGGACTGGCTCTACCAGGGGTATTGCTTGCTCGTCAGCATAGGCAGTAAACTCCTTGTGGACACTTTCTTGACGCTTGAACATGCTGCTGATATCGCGACCGTTAGCCGTCTTGCTCTCGCCACCTGCTTCTGCCATGTTTGTCACGGCAAGATTGACCAGACTCAGGTTCCATCCAGCTTTTTCTGGATGCAGCTTTCTGAACATGCCTATGAGCGTATCATGGACAAGTCTTTCTGCGAGTGTGTCAATGTTGTCTGTCAAAGAAAGCATATAATTTGGCAATGGCGCAGAATGAGAGATCCGCTTGAAGCTTCGAGAACGGGTACCATCGGGATTGAGCGGCAGACGAGGTCTGGTAGACAAGCGGATGGTTTTGGGATGAGCCAGCCATTTCTCTGTTGATCTGGTTTTCGCTGTCTTTGACCTCACAAACAACTCAGTCTCGATCGGCATGTATCCATCTCTGAAATCAGCAGCATCCCTTCCAGCAACCAGGTCTTGCTCGGGCTCATTATACCGTGGAGTTTCATCGAATGTATCATCATCAGAAGTGACGAGATCGATCCGCATTCGTTCTATGAGGCTGCAGCTTAGCTTCTTGAGTTGCTTTATTACCTCAGGCAGTGTGTCGAGGCGAATGTAGCTGTCCTCAATGCTGATCTGACTGGGCACAGCCTTCGCAAAATTCACCTCCGAGTCGTCGATGCCATGCAAGAGTGCCCAGATCTTGGTGCCAATACCATGAGGAGAGCCAGGTCCAGCCAGTACCCTCTCCAGTGTGTCGGCACTCATGTTGTCCGCAAGACGAACTTCTTCCACGGTCACCTGCTCCTTGGTCTCTCCATAGACAAGACCTTTTTCAAAGTCTGGTTCATGCTGCAGGATATGTCGGCGTATCTTTTGGGCAAGCTTAGAACCAATACCAGGTATCTTACCAATCTCATAACCATCGAGAAAAGATTCGACGTTGCTTGTTCCTCCATCTCGACAAGAATATGGAGGTACAAGCGTCGTTTGACTTTTCGGTTTATGCAGATTGCCAACCAGCTTGGATAGCAGCTTGGAGGAGGATATGCCAACGGTCGACGTATATCCTGTTTTTCTCCCAAGCTCATTGCGAAGGTGAGATGCCAGATGTGAGCCTAGCCTTAGCCTCAGAGACAACAGCTCATCATTCGTGGAAGCATTATCTGGCGATGTGGGACCCGCGTAGCAGGTAGCGTCGAAAGCAAACCCCTGGGTAGGATCATCCTTCTGCAGCACAAAGAATGACTGGACCAAATCATGCGGGTTCAACAAAGAGATGTTGTACTCAATCATGTCGGTGACATCCAGCCACACNCTGCCAAACATTGAGCCCATCAGTAAGAGCTATAGCCACGCCGACAAAGTGTTTACCTCATCAAATCCTAATCTCTCTGCTCTGTCATTCCAGGAAAAGCTCTGAAGGAACTGATACAGCATCTTGCTGGCATCTCGGAAACGACTGATATCTTCGCCGAGTACGATGATTACATCAGGACATATTTCTTTGGCATCCTTGATGAGTTGTAGTTTGCGCAAGCCCCTCCGCCGGGCTTCGTAATTGCAAGTGACNCTGCGCGTCTTCTGGTCAGTGTCTTTTTGCACTCCTCGAGATCACGACACAGGGATGTGTATTGGCAGATGTACAATGATTTGCTTTTGCTGTACGGCTAGAGGTTTCTCCTTCAAGGCTGGATTCTCAGCTTCAACGACGGAAGCATAAAAGCAGTCATCTTAGACGGCGGCAGTGTCAGCAAGCTGCATGTTCCATGTTGTTCTATGCAGGTCGTGTACCTACAGNTCAAAATGTAGTATCACCCTATCATCTTTCCTGGTGAGTAGGGTCTGGTGTTTGATAGGCAGCACAACAACATCCTCGCCCTTACTCATGGCACCGATATTTGGCACATCAAAGATGAAGCCCTATGAATGCTCTCTCAGCCTCTCTGACTCTCTTGAAAAGATTGTGGAGGCAGGAACGTCCGTGCGTCTAACGCCAAGCTCCCACTTCCCCGATGCTCCCCGCTCCCATCCCATCTCGTTGAAACTACTCGATCATCCGACTCCAGGCTAGAACGGCCTTCGAGAAAGGGTGCAGTCGTCGAATGTCACGGCCTATGCAAAGCCGGCAATAAGCACTGCAGCTCTTTACTGAGGATGCAGAGGAAACCATCAACGAGGTACATGCGCCGGCCAATTTGCCAGGGCGTGCAAGATGCCCGTTTCTTTAGACTCTCGGGGGCACATGCGCATTGCGCTAGAATGGCCTAACTTTGGGGGTGTTGCACGCCACGCCGTTCCTCGCGCGGGAATATTTGTATGCTGTTCGTTCCCTACCTCTCACGACATTGTTCCTCTCGCGTTCTACTGTTTTGGTCTTCGTTTCTTAACCCTTGACTTCCGGTCCTTCTTTAACTCTCTACTCCTGTCATTCTCTTCTCTACCTCGAGATCCATGTGCTCGTTGTGCGCTACATTCTGTTGACGTGTCAGTCATGGCTGAGCCGTTCAAGTAGGATTCCCGCGGCCCTATGATATACGTGCGGTTGGCTGACCTTTTTACAGAACAGAACATATCATGATGCAAGATCTCAACGATGTGATTCAGCTAGGAGACAAACCTGCAGATAAGATGAACCGGTACGAGCTAATCACTATAACGTATTCGATTCGATTGCTGAGTACATCACAGTCGAATGTCGGCTTCTCTGCGCGAGCGACGAGGCTCGAGTTCAACAGAATCGGAACCGGATGCAAACCTCATTCTGGACAGAGCCCGAGCTGCACTTGAAGAAGAGCATTCCATGACATTATGGTCAGCCATGAAAATGTACCCAAAAGCCATAGGCTGGTCTGTACTGGCATCAACATGTATCGTCATGGAAGGCTATGACTTGGTGGTCGGTTCAGGGACATGCTGTTTTCAAAACCAAAGCTAACGTCTCCCAGGCCNNATCTTCAGTTTCTTTGCCTTTCCGGCCTTCACCAAAAAGTATGGTCATCTCACCGCAGATGGAACCTATCAAGTCACCGCGGCGTGGCAGACAGGTCTCACTAATGGCACTTGTATTGGCGAGATGATTGGCCTTGCCTTGACCGGTATCTTTGCAGACAAGTATGGCCAGCGATGGACGATCATCGGCGCTTTGGCTCTTGTGGTGAGTGCATGTTGTCTTCTGATCAATGCTTAGCACGGCTGATCATGATCTAGANCATGCTTTATCTTTATAACCTTCTTCTCTCCTAATATCCATGTTCTTCTTGTTGGACAAATACTCTGCGGTATACCTTGGTAAGTGGTCGGTAGCTGGAGACCTACTTGTGCTTTGCTAACGCACCTGTCAGGGNGCGTATTCCAGACCATCACTCCCTCTTACGCTGCAGAGGTGGTTCCGATGGAGTTGCGACCATACCTTACTTGTTACGTAAACCTTTGTTGGGTTTGTACAACGCTCACAATTAGAACCACAGTTCAAGACTGACAAGAAATAGNNGTCATGGGCCAGATAATAGGCTCAGGAGTACTCCGAGCGCTCGTTGACCGAACGGATCAATGGGGATACAGAATACCGTATGCTTTGCAATGGATATGGCCAGTCCCACTCGCCGTGGCCATGTTCCTAGCGCCAGAAAGTCCTTGGTGGCTTGTCCGACAAGGTCGCATCGAGGAAGCGGAAAGATCAGTGAACCGACTGATGAGCAAGCAAGGTCAAGAGGCGGCATTTGACAGTCAAAAAGCAGTGGCAGCCATGATACACACCAACGAGATGGAGAAACACATCACGGTGGGCACATCGTACGTGGACTGCTTCAAGGGCATTGAGCTCCGTCGAACGGAAATCTGCTGCATGGTCTGGATGATTCAAATTCTTTGTGGAGGAGGCATCATGGCGTTCTCGTCGTACTTTTTCGAACGCGCTGGACTGAATACGGCTTACTCTTTCGACCTCACGATGGCACAATACGGACTGGGCGCTGTCGGAGTATTCATTGCATGGGCTCTGATACCCTGGGTCGGACGACGAACGCTGTTTCTTGTGGGACAAGTCTTGATGATGGTCCTCCTGCTCATTATCGGATTTATCGGCGTAGGACACAAGAGCCAAGCATCGTCTTGGGCAGTCGGAGCGTTGCTTCTGGTTTACGTCTTTGTATACGACATTACAGTCGGACCACTGACCTACTCGTTCGTCTCGGAGATATCTTCGACAAGATTACGGCAGAAGACAATGGTGCTAGCACGCAACGCATACCTGGTGGCAAACATTGTCAACAACGTGCTAACACCTCACATGCTAAATCCAACATCATGGAACTGGGGTCCGAAGACAGGACTGTTCTGGGCAGGAGTGTGTTTCTTGACAATAGTCTGGGCATACTATCGGCTGCCTGAACCCAAAGGGCGGACTTGTGCAGAGTTGGATGATCTGTTCGAGCGTAAGATTCCAGCTCGGCAGTTTGCTAGTACAGTAGCGAATCCATTCGACAATGGTCGACGGCATGGGTCGGTCGAGGCAGGCTCGAGAAGGCAAGAGTAACGAAAGGTGGAAGCGAACTGAGGCATTGGCTGATGTATGTTACGACACGATTATGAATTGGTATATGAAGCGACTAGGCATTTCGGGTATGGACAGGATTCGCTTGTGCAAGTAGTATGTTTCCAATGAACACATCAGACTTTCGCAAGCATGTCCGGATTAGGAAGGGGTTGCGTTGGAGATGGACCCTGAAGGGCACGAGGCGATGACGGATGGTTCGACAAGCGGGGTCCGACCATGGAAGTTGACCATGATTTATCCCATCGCTCCTTCCTACAACATGGTTCTCTGACTATCTGATTCAAAGGTGGCGACAATCATGGCACCTAGTATTACCCAAGTGCTCGATATCCGCACGCCGGCTGCGAGACGACAGCTCGCAAAGACAAGCGTCGATCTGTATGTCGACTGAAGCCTGTACTCTTTTGACAAGCACTAACAACTGCTACACCAGACTANNCGCAACATTCTCTTCTTGTTGTTCCTCGTACGATACTCACGAGTCGCTCTGATCCATCTCTATGGCTATGGACCCGTCGCCAGCGCAAAGATGGGCTACGCCGCCCTCCGCAAGTCCCTCTACCACACCTTCCTAAGGCTGCCAGGCGTACGCGGCAAAGTCCAAGCCGAGATCAGGCAGACGTTGGGCGAACTAGAAAAGAAACTTGTACCCTCTGGTCCTGGCATCACGAGATACACAGCGCTGCCTGCCTCAGGATGGAGTCCCGAGCAGGTGCGCGCCGAGCTGGAGAAGTTGCATGAGATGGAACACACACGCTGGGAGGATGGTAGGGTCTCGGGTGCTGTATACCATGGCGGCAAAGAGCTCCAGGAACTCCAGATGGAAGCCTTTGGCAAGTTCGGTGTCGCCAATCCTATCCATCCGGATGTCTTCCCTGGAGTGAGAAAGATGGAGGCCGAGGTAGTGGCAATGGTCTTGGGCATGTTCAACGCACCTGCCGATGCTGCAGGTGTCACGACCAGCGGAGGCACAGAATCCATCATCATGGCCGTCCTCAGCGCCAGAGAAAAGGCTCGCATTGAACGTGGTGTCACCAAGCCAGAGATCATCCTGCCCGAAACAGCGCACACTGCCTTCCGCAAGGCAGCCGCCTACTTCAAGATCACCGTCCACTACGTACCTTGCCCGGCACCAACCTACAAAGCCTCTGTCGCACACGTCTCTCGCCTTCTGAACAGCAACACTATCCTCCTTGTTGGCTCTGCCCCAAACTTCCCCCACGGTATCATCGACGACATTCCTGGTTTGTCTCGCCTTGCTCTCCGCAGAAACATCCCTCTCCACGTCGACTGCTGTCTCGGCAGCTTCCTCGTTCCTTTCCTCGACCGTGCAGGCTACGACTCTGAGCCATTTGACTTCCGTGTCAAGGGCGTAACCTCCATTTCATGCGACACCCACAAGTACGGCTTTGCTCCAAAGGGAAACAGCACATTACTTTACCGCTCTGCTGCCTTGCGCAAATACCAATACTTTATCAGTCCTGATTGGAGTGGAGGCGTCTATGCTTCGCCCTCGATGGCTGGCTCGAGGCCTGGCGCGCTGATTGCGGGTTGTTGGGCTAGCATGATGAGCGTAGGTGAACAAGGCTACATTACATCTTGCCACAGCATTGTTGGCGCAGCAAAGAAGTTGGCAGAAGGCCTTCGCAGCCGAGACACCTTGCGCAACGATCTTTTCATCCTCGGCAAGCCTTTGGTCAGCGTTGTCGCCTTCTCCTCTGACACCCTCGATATCTACAACATTGCTGATGGTATGAGTGGTAAGGGCTGGCATCTGAATGCTTTGCAATCTCCCGCTGCCATCCACGTTGCTGTTACCTTGCCCATCGTGCCCGTGGTGGAGGACTTGCTTAATGACCTCGAAGCATGTGTCGAAGAGGAAAGAGAAAAGCAACGACAAGCTGCCGTGGATGGCAAGAGCAAGCCTCTCAAANAGGGAGACGCGGCTGCTCTTTACGGAGTCGCTGGTGCTTTGCCAGATAAGAGTATTGTCGAAGACTTGGCTGCTGGCTTCTTGGATTGTCTTTACAAGGCCTGATACAGCAATTCTTCTTGACGAGGGAGTGGGAACAATAGGAGGTCTCGGTACTGTTTTGCATGGTGTTTTTGGCGAGCTATCACATTGCTATAGGTGTCTTTAAGTCATTCAATTCTCTTCTCTCCAATTGCATGAAACATACAAGCGTCAAATGAGCATTTGGGCTCGTCCTGTCTAAGGGAAGATATCATACAGTCGTCAGAATCAACTTAGAACCAACCNCCGCTGCTGATATTGCCATTACCCCAACTACCAGACCAATTTACAGATTGGCCGGCTGTGGGATCCACAACTGCAGCATTGTCCTCGAGCCCAAATTGACGCACCAGCTGATCCCAGTTTTGCCAATCGATGTCTGCCGCAGGGTCAAACGGCGAGAATCCCGGCGGTGTCGTGTTATTGTTGTTGTTCAAGTTCATGTTGACATCGCCGTTGGGTGTTTGTTGGTTTGCCGCTTGCAAATTATTCGTCGCTGTTGCTTGAGGAGAAGGTCCTTGGTACGGCGCACCATTAAAAGAGCCATAGCCGCGTTGCGAAGAGTTGTTTGCAGATACTTGCATGGGAATTGTGGTTTGATCTATGCTTTTTGTTGTTTCTGGTGCCAATAGTGAGATATCCATTGGATCGTCACCGAGGACCACGGCTCCTATGCTTTTTGGCGAGTTCATGAGTTCTGTCGAGTCTAGTGGTTGGGTGCCGTATGCAGCAGGGCGCATGAAGCGAGACAGCTGTGCTGCACTCAGCGGTGCTCTGACCATGCGTGGTTGAGGCAGCACTGGAGACATTCCTGGCGGTGTCGCTTGCTTGATCGCTTCGTCTTTCCTAATGGCTTGCAGTCTCGCCATTCGAGCCTTGGCCAGAAGTTTCATTAGTGGTCTCCATAAGTGGCCGCTGCGTGATTCTTCCTTGGGAGCTGCTTCTTTCCAGCTGGCCTGTATACATTTCTCGACCGAGGACCATGCTCGATTAACAAGGTCACCACTCGTACGATGGCAGAGTTCGCCAAGCAGAAAAGCTAAGGCGTGCCATTGCATGTACGTCTTGAAGAGCCAACTCCACTTTTCAGTACGAGACTCGGTCTCCATGAGTAGTGAATACTCGATATTCTCGAGACTTGTGATGAACAGCTTCTCTCTAGTTTCTTCGGAGAGACTTTTGCCGCCATTTTGTCTCTGATAGGGATGATAGNNCTTCAACATTGTTAGTTGTATGGTTGATCTTTCTCTCACAGACACTCACATCATCAGCCACATCTTGCTCATCATCAGGCGAGCCACCGTGGCGGTGACCCAGTACAGTGGAACCGACATATCCACGTGTCGGAGATATCGTTCTTCGAGCCTCTTGTGGCATTCGTTGATCCATCGCTCCTTATCCTCAAGTGTGACTGACGCAAAGAAGTCGCCGCATTGTCTCGGTTCACCAGGAGGGATGTAGTTTAGGCGGCGGAATGTGTTAGCGACTTCGAATCGGATGAGGCAGAACGACATGTCTGTACAGCCTTGCCGCTCGTCAGGCAGCTTGGTCATAGCAGGATACAGATCTTCATCGTTGATGTTGAGTGGCATCTTGGTGTCGAAGGCTTGCTCNGGCTAATGCAACCATTTAGCGCTTGAGACCAATATAGCAGTGGGAGATGTGAACTTACTGATAGTGGGATCGCTTCCATGATCCTCAGAAGCGCGTACATCTAGGATACATATCTGCCACCATAGACGCCTTCGCATTTCAATTTCGAATGGAGGGAGATTGAAATGTAGGCCATCTCGATGCACACCAAGAGTCTGAGCGATTCGGACGACAAGACCAGTCAGTGTCCAGATGACGCGGGCATCGTTGTTTCTGCGCAAACATATCAAGAAAATCACGATTGCTTGTACCACCATCATCTCCTCTGTGGTAAGGAAGTTGGCCCTTGCAAGAGCTTGCTCAACACCAAATCGATAGCGTGACAGAAGAAGGCCCTTCTCCTCACCCAACTTGTTGAGGCAATCGTCTTCGGAAAGACTGGTGGTAGCGCCATAGTATATTGCAAAGAGCAGGGCCTCGAAACTTTTGGACAGATTGGCGAGGTGGGAAGCAGATGCCAAAACGGTAGGCTCGATGGTAGGTATGTGAAGGACTTTGACAAGAGGGTCCACGCGCTCCTTGTAGACATTCCAGTATGCTTCGATCTGGCCAGCAATAGGATGCAGAGATAAGAGATCGACATTTTGCGAGCTGAAACTAAAGATCCAGCCATGATGCTGATCGGGCTGGGACTGGACTGGAGAAGGGTCGTCGGCCTCGTCGTCAGTGTCACGATTCATTATACCTTTCAGATCCTCAACTTCGTTGCTGAGGTTGGCCCAGAAGGAGTTGTTTACATATCTCGACCGACCTTCGTTGATGACCAGGCGGCCAAATCTGGTTTCGAACTTGGCACTGCGAGACTCGTCTACGTATTGGTTTTTTGCTGCCCATTGCTCATCTTCGTTGCCGTGTTTGTTACTATGTGTAGGGTCGGGAGGGTTTGGGCATGTAAGGGCTGTATGGAATGTCGCGTCGTCAAGCCCAGGTATGCCTCTGTCAGAAGGGCCAGCTTCTACGTGAGAGTCGGGCGGTGGATCGGGAAACGAATCAGGATTCGTAATATCTACGCCGAGGCCTTTGACAACGCCTTCGAGACGGCGCAGTCTATCGAGTAGTTCGGCATCGCGTGAGTCGCTGACTTTGCGAGGTTTACGGGGCGCTCTGCCTGGGGTGGGAAAGATACATTCAATGTGGGCGCGAGCGCAGTTGGAGCAAGGGTGCAGTTTGTCGCATTTGACCTTGCGCTTCCGGCAGGTTACGCATGAGCGTGGATTTAGAAGGCGGCCATGAGCATCCCGTAGCGGTGTTGGAGCCGGTCCCGAAGCTATGGATGACGATGACTGGGCCGTAGGCAGCGCAGGCGGCAGCGACGACGGCTGAGCCGAGACGGAGGGTAGACGCGATTGACCGGGCAGCGAGATCGGGTGCGACTGCGTTGGAGAGGGCCCCGGGTTATTGGACATGCTGCCAAAAGATGGTGGTTTGGGCATTCACAGCAGGCGCCTACGGATCAACCACCAAAGACCGAAGACCCCGATTGAGAATCCACTGACGCTTCGACCAGTGCGGGGTGCACACGCTCGAGCGTTTCCTGTCTGCCACCGCTCCAGATCGAGGGACCTCGACCCTGTAAGTTCTCGGTCACTCGCAGAAAGAGGGACATGTGAGCGATAGAAGCAGAAATGTCCAAGTACGATTGACAGAATGAGTGCTTCCGTTGGAAACTCCACTTACGCTCCTTCTCCAAAGTAATGTGCGACTTTGTCCAGATGCGTTGCAAACTTCGACTTTAGCACGCGGGGAAGGGCTTCGCGGCTCTAAGTTAAGCATACGGAGATACACTTCTCGCAGACATTATTACTTCAGCCCTTGCTTGGAGACGGACCCGTACTTTCACTGTCTCGCCCATCCGGCCAAAGAGGGATTCTCCAGCAGGCCAGTGAACAGGAACTGTCAAGGTTGCACGTCAGGAAGGAGCAAGACTGATGAAACTGGGCGTGGATCCCTGTCGATCTGACAATGACTCGCGCGCTTGGAATATGTCATGGATCCGGTCAGCCCTCGTCCGCTGCCAACGGGAAGTAAGGTAACTCGTACCGTTCCGCACCTGCCGCCGTTCTTTTTTCCTATGATGCCTATGGGCGAGTGTCTCGTCGTGTTTCTGGACAGCAGGGAAGAGCTGGTGTCAAGCAGTCGGAAGTCGAAGCTGGGGGTCGATACCGGAGACATGGTCGTTCGGTGCATCGCGCTAGACGTCCAAGGCGGTGAGAATAGAAGCTCTAGAAAGACGGTGACGAGCTGGCGTTTCATGAGCAGCGAACCTACGCACTACCGCAGAGCATACAGTAATAGAATGCCATCTGATGCCAAAGCGTGTGCTGCTCGCGTCATAGTCCAGGACAGACAGCCCCGTGTGCTTCAGGAGTCGTCAAGCGGTGCATGTTGTTAGCAGCTGGCAAGTCAGTGGTTCTGTTCGAGGTGGATTGATTCAGGTGAACATTTGCTTGCTTGTTTCAACGCTGCTCCACCACGGGCATCCGCAACACGCAACAGCATTTGACCTCGTCCCTCTACACCGCCATCATCCCCCCCGCCGACCGTGCCCGTGCGCCGTCGAGCTCTCTCAATTTCTTTCCAGGCTCTCACGTACCAAAGTACCTACTGTGCATCGCGTACTACCTTGAGCACGCGTGCTCGTCTCCTGCTTCCCTCCCCCCCTCGTCGACGAGTGCCAGTGCCTGACCTGAACAATGCGTCGGCACCAACCTCCGTCCGCTCTGCCCTCCAACGATCCCCTTTCGCTGCTTCGCGCATACGACCACGAATCCAATCCCAGTCGCCCAGTTCGCTCCTCGCCGCTGACGGCCTCGACCATCCATGGTTTACCACTCGAGCTGACCGATCGCCTGCGCTCCTTTCCACTCTTCGCTTCGGCTCCAGACTCGTTCCTCGCCGCCATTGGCAAGTTCCTGCGCCCGCAGCTCTTCCAGCCACATGAATATATTCTCACAGAAGGCGACGACGCCAAAGCCATGTACTGGCTGGTCCGCGGTTCGCTAAGAGTCACGTCAAGAGATGGAGAAAGCACATACGCAGAGCTCAAGCCGGGCGCCTTCTTTGGTGAAATTGGCATTCTGATGGACATTCCGCGCACCGCCACCATCATTGCTCAATTGCGCTCGCTGGTCCTAAAGCTCAACAAGGAGGACCTGCAGAAGGTCCTTCCAGCCTTTCCCACAGTCGAGCGAGCCATACGCGACGAGGCCACCGAACGTCTGTCCATCCTCGAACGCTTGAAGAAGGAACGCGTCACATTGCCCGCTACTTCGGGCTTGCGCAAGCGATCGCGTGACTTTATCGAGCGCGATGTCGATATGCAAGATGTAGGGCCACAGGACGATAGTAACAAGCGTCGCAAATCTCCTAGCCCCAGTCTTGCAGAGGCAGCCGCCAATAGTGCTCTGGGAAATGCCAACTTGACCGTCCGCCAGATTCTGCAAGAGCTGCCTCTGTTTGCGGGACTCCCTGCCGAGATTCTACATTTTCTAGGCGTCAACGCCCAGCCTTGTTCCTTCGGTCCATTTGTGGATATCATTACCCAAGGCTCGCAAGGCCGCGACGTCTTCTTCTTGGTGCGTGGCGAAGTCGAGGTTGTGACCGAGACACCTGGCAACAAGACGCACGAGATGACGGGAGAGCTATTACCGGTGCAGCGTGTACGAGCCCGCCTTAAGCCGGGCCAGTATTTTGGTGAGGTTACTAGTCTTTCTCTGGCGCCAAAAAGAACGGCCACGGTTCGCTCTATCAACAGCGTTGAATGTCTGCGTATCACAGGACAAGTCTTGGACGAGCTCTGGAAGAACTGGTCCTCGAATCTGCGCCAGCAGGTTGAACAAGAGGCTAAGCGGAGACTAAAAGAGGTTGAAGATACAGACATCATTCTGCCAGATGCCNCCTCTGCGGTCGATGCTCTCTCAGCACTACCGCCGGAGGACCAATGGAAGAAGAGCGTGCCCACGGTCACCTTCAGTAACACAGAACCTGAGAGCGCCATCACCAGAGATATGTCTCCTGTCGCAGCTGAGCCCATGGATCCTGATCCTTTCTTCAGCATTGATATGGACAACGTGCGTGCAAAGTCGAGGAGGAGCTCTCTCGCGCCTCCGTCCCCAGAGCCCGTTATGCACGATACTACACATCGTCAACCCTCACCTCCTTCCGCAGGCCGTGCCCTCCCACCCTCTCCATTAAAACCAAGGTCTTCAGTCTCCTCTCTATCTCCTGCATCCGAAACTCGACGTCCTATCAGCCGGCGCCCTAGTGTGTTTGGCAGGCCATCTAGCCGTTCAGGAAGAGGCCCTCTGCCAGATTCGGTGCTTACTATGGTCTTCCAATACCTCGATCTGCCCGATCTTATGCGCTTGAGACTGGTGTCGGCTCATTGGACCCGCCTCTTGACAACAAGCCCGGACATTATTCAGGACCTTGACCTTTCGCGATACAACCGTCGCGTTACGGACTATGCCTTGAAAGAGGCTATCTGTCCCTTCGTAGGATCCCGTGCGCGCCATGTCAACATTAACAATTGTTTCCATGTGACCGACGACGGCTTTGCTGCGCTGGTTGAGTGTTGCGGCGAAAGCGTACGTAGCTGGAGGATGCGTAGTGTGTGGGACGTAACAGGACAGAGTATCCTGGATCTAGTAAACCGTGCAAAGCGCCTAGAGGATATCGATCTAAGCAATTGCCGGAAGGTTGGCGACAATCTCCTAGCACGAATCATAGGCTGGATCGTGCCGCAACCACCACCTGGACACGCAGCACCTTTGCTACCGCCGGTAGCCTCCTCGTCTCGAAGACCCGCGATGAAACGCAATGCTAGCAGTGCAGTGGTTCCACAAGCAGACCAACCTGCCCCAGGCACGGTAGTAGGAGCCGCAGGACTTAAGAAGTTGACACTGAGTTATTGCAAACATGTACAAGATCGGAGTATGGCGCATATTGCTGCACATGCAGCGAATCGACTCGAGAGCATTGATTTGACGCGTTGTACCTCGATTACGGATCAAGGATTCCAACACTGGGGACTATACAACTTTCCACGATTGCGCAAGCTTGTCCTGGCCGATTGCACATATCTGACCGACCAGGCGATTGTGGGCATCGCAAACGCCGCTCGAGGACNNTCAAAGAGCTGGATTTGGTATGTTCTCAAGGCGCATTGCAACAATGCCGCGATCCTACTTTGAAGTTTATGACTAACATCTTTTTCTACCTAGTCTTTCTGCTGTGCACTTTCAGATACGGCGACTGAAGTTCTCTCGCTAGGCTTGACACATCTCACGCACCTCGATTTAGCCTTCTGTGGCTCGGCCGTCTCAGACTCAAGTCTCCGCTGCATTGGCTTGCACCTTCTGGAGCTGGAATATCTTTCGGTGCGCGGATGCGTACGAGTCACTGGTCAAGGCGTCGAGAGCGTCGTAGACGGATGCCCTCACCTTTCGCTCTTCGACGTCAGCCAGTGCAAGAATCTTCTTCCATGGTTGCGATCCGGCGGCGTACAAGCAGTCAGACAGAGAGGCTGTAAAGCGAGATTCGAAGTCGTGGCCGATGGGTCATGGCGTGGTAGCGGAGAAGCATATAAGGGGCTGCATTGCTCCATCTAAGGCGCTGGTATATTAAAGCATTTTCTGGGAAAGGATGTTTGGGTGATGATTTGGGTATGTTTTTATATACTGTAATGCGTTTTAGCGATCCATGGCAAATAAGGGCTCTTACACATGATGGTCTTGTCGGACAGGGTTCCGTGTGCCTGACAATCAAAGGCCCTGAGAGGTGAGCGGTGGAAGAAGCTCCGAAGGATGCGGGGGGAGGTCCGAGGCCCACTGCGGTGGTCAGGCATGACGTTTTTGTTGATCACGAAATGTCCACGAAAGCACTCGCGCATGAGGCTGAACGTCATGACTCCCGCGGCAGCAAGCAGATAACAAGGTAGTTGGCATTCTCGAGCTCTTGCGAAGCTTCTCATCATTCTTCGAACACCATACAACCTCGTCACTAAACGGACAAGATGGCACTTACAGCGGACAAAGTTGTAAGTGAGCCCCCAGAGCTTCCCCAGACGTCTCCAATGTTCGGAGCTGTCCCAACCACCTGCCAGTCACAGATTGAACGGGTCAGAAGCTGACATGAGCTTCTGATAGCTCCTCCACGGATACTGCTGGGGCACCGCGCTCTGGTATGGCTCAAGAGGACTCTGCCGTGTCTGGGACCCTCTAATGGTCATTGGCTGTACGTCCTCCAGCCCTTCTAGCTTTGATACCAAACAATCACCTAACGCACCTCTAGGGTTCCGTCCTCCGGTAGAAAAACACCTGAAGCCTACCGGTAAGCAACCCACGCCCTCAGCAGCTGTAGCAGCAAGAGAAGCGCAAGCCTAAGATCATGCAGACCTCGAATTGTACAACGTACGCACCGATGGCTGGGGCCTCATCTCCCAAGCTGTTGCCCTGGCCGTTCTCTCCCGTGGCTACTCCAAGGGCGGCATCAGCAGAACTTACTCGAGCGCCTTCGTTGCCGTATCCATCTTCCACCACATCACAACCATGTTTGGCGCCTGGCAACACTACAAGCTGGACAGTCACTACACTAAGGCCATGTCGATCGGTGTCTGGTTTAACGCCTTCTTGACAGCAGTCGGTGGTGTCGTCCTGGGAGGCCTCAACAACGATTCTATCGCTAGAACCAAGCTTGCATAGATTGTTTCGCGCCATTTTGTGTCGGAAACCGTGGAGTAATCCGGGACTCCCCAATACTGGACATGACGTGGATACATGATTATAAGGCATGCATAAAGGCAGATGAAGATGAGGAAGAGCTTATAGTACTCACATAAACAATGCGTGGATACGACAGGATTGCGCTTGGAGAGTGACATACTCTGCCTACATCAACAATAGAGCTAATTGTTTCTACTCACGATTTCCCTGACCATCTCCAGGTGTCTAGCTTTGAATGTGTCTTGTTCTGATATTTCTGGGAAGCTGACATAGGAGAAAGGGCTTGGCGCTCCGAACTGTGACTTCCGTCCCTGGGACTTCTGTCCAACACAACGTGGCGCGCTATCCACCCTCTAAAGATCTGGAAATGCTTCACGAGTAGACTGACGTATGTGTGTACAGCCCAATTGTAGTCGAACATGTACCTGATAGAGCGAATCGCGAGCGCTGGTCCACTGCCGGCAGTGAATACGGTTGTCAACGGCCGCCATGGCCGCATCTGGAGCCAACAACGTCTATATTTATACCGTTTCCCTCCAGACAAAGGCATTTGTGAACCCGCGCTATCGACAAGGCGTATTGATAGGGTAGTCTTTTCGTAGGGCAGTGGGCAGCAAAGAGGTTGTGAGACATGAACACTTCAAACGTGGTTCTAACCTTCTAAACCAACGGCATTCTTCTTTGGAAGGGATTCAGAGCCTTTTGCGATCCGCCCTACGGCCAATAATGGGACATGTATATATGGGTATGGCCTCCCAGTCCCCGGTTCGATATCCTTCTCTCGGTCACATTCTTTTCAATACCGCTTTCATCTCACATCTCTTTTCGCGAACGTCGATCTCTTGTTGCGATACTCCAACCTAATCCTTTAATATGCATCTCATCAACACACTCATTCTCGGTGCCGGTGCTGTCTCGGTGGCCAGCGCAGCCACCACGCCTCAATACCTCACCCTCGGCACTTTAAACTCAAACACACCCAGCGGCATCAAGACACCCGCCTACTCGACCATCACCTTCCCCATCACCGACTCCAAGACCAAAGCCTCCACCACCTGCACCCTCCAATGGGACTGGACCAAGAAACCCACTACCTCATGGACAGCCTGCAAGGACACTGCCTTTTCCGTCAAAGTCTCAAACTACAAGACCATGACGGATTTCAAGCTGGACTTGCAGCATCAGTACAACACAAAGACTGGCAAGAAGTGTGTCAACCCTAATGGTACCGGGTGTACTACTACTCTGGCTTCGACTACGGTTTCGAAGTCTGCAGTCAGCTTCCAGAGTTATTGTGGTGCTTCGGGGGCATGTGGTGCTGTTGGAAAAAAGGGTCTGCAGGTTGCTGTGTCGTCATCCAAGACTGGTACTCAGAAGTAGTCAATGGTCAGGCCTTGTGATTACAGTGGTCGCCTCTTTGAAGCGAGACAAGATACTTTCTTGCTTCCGTTTTGTGTGTGGAGCACTCCTTACTGATGGTCGACCGGGATGAAGCTTTCAAGCATGTCCACGATATACTCAATCAATTTCTCATTTTCATTCCAAACATTAAAGACACCCTCTGCCTCCCAAGATATTACATATAAGACTTGTGTGAACAACAGGCACCTTCGACTTACCAAGACAAACAACCTAATGACCTTCCAAAGAGTCACGGCTCACATTGGTGACAGTGTCAAAATATGACCAGGGTTATCCATCTAGCAAAAATGATGTCAACGCGATCGCGACACGAGCTCTCGTGAACCGTCCTGCATCATGCAACCTGCACGAGCAAGCAAGCGACATACGAAACCCTCTCAACCACGGTACACATACTATAACCATAACAGACACAGCATATCAACACCAACAAGCACAAACCACAGCGCCTAAAGTCACAAAAACGAAAAGAACGAAGAAAGATCAAGCCACGCGCTTGCCAACAACCTACCACCTCTCCTTTTTTCTCACCACCACCACCACAGAACAGCACAAAGAACACAAATGGCAGAAGCAACCTCCCGTCCCCTCGCCACCGCAAAACCACGCCTTTCCTCTGGCGCAAACGCCTCTCCTGCCGATAAATCAAAAGAGCCAGATCTCCCTTACGAAGAGCGAGAACTACGCAACCGCGCCGCCCGCGTCCTAGAAAATGAAGAAATGCTGCTCTTGCTGAGTAGACAAAGACACGAGGTAGGTTAATAGAGACCCTGGCATCATCTCCCTTTTCTTTGTGCAAAAAGGACCGAAACAGACGACAAAAAGATGCTTGCTGTGTGAAGTGGTGAAGAAACAAAAAGTAAAGATGAGAGCGCTGGCTGATGGGTGAGCTGTTGCGTTATGAACATATAGTCTGTACTCCAGACCCGAATCTATTGCGAAGCCAGAGCGGCGGGATTGAAAGACGAGACACTCAAGTTCGACTATACCATGGATGTGAGCGAAGAGACGAACAAGTCAAGTACGAAGAGTCCAGCTGCAAAAGGCACTGCACGTGTGGTTTCTGGATCGAGCAAAACCCCTGGTTCGCCGCTGAACAACAAGAGAGACAAGGATCGAGGACGGGATGGAGGAAGGAGGAGCACTGGTTCTGCCAGGTAAGAGCAAGATGGAAAGACAAAATGTACGTTTCTTTGGATTTCATGATACCCCCCTGTTTGCTTTGTTGCTATGATACAAACGGTATATGCTTTCGTAAACACGTTGCTGTTCCGAGTCACTGTCAATGAAGACGTCTAGATATATGTTTCAAGCCATGACTGCAAGCTCTCTCATCCCACCAAGGCAGCCTTTCCGCCTCCATACTTTCCTTGCGGTCCGTCAAGATGCGCATCCAAGACTGCGCAGACACCGCCCTTGACTGCTTCGATAGCTTCAGGAAGCATCTTCGCCAATTCTTCGACAGTACCGGCATGGCCGGCCCAGCANCTACCGCCCGAGGATGCCTTTGCAATGCCTGAGTAGTCAGGCGTGGGTGCGAATGAGATGTTGAGCTCTTCATTCGAAACCTTGCTGCCCTCGCCGTCTGGATGGACCAGAAGGAGCGACTTGCGTGGTGCATTCCAACCTGTTTGCTGTCAGCAGATACTCATGAGGACCATGATGTCACACATTGTTACCTTTNNGTTGTTGAGCACGACTGTGAGAATGGGGATGTTGTAGCGTTGAGCGATCCAGTACACCGATCCTGGCACACTGAAGAGGTATGTGCCATCGCCCACAATCTGGACCACGAACTTTCCTTTGCCATCATTCTCAAAGTCGGTTGCGAGCTTGATTCCCAGAGCACCGCCACCTGACCATCCAAGTCCACCGCCGCCACAATTGATCCACGAACCTGGAAAAGTGGCTTGAATCTGGTCCGCAACAAATGCTGTGTTCGTTACCGCCTCGATGGCCCAAATGGTGTCTGCGGGACACGCCTTGCGCAATTGGTGAACCAAGTACGAACATCCATATGTACCATCTTCACCAGGCTTTGCTTGGTCTGAGATCGTCTGCAAACGTTGCCTGTGGGAGTCCTGGAGTTTGATCCATCTCTCTTCGAACTTGCTGCTTGTGATCTCGCTTTCGAACTTGGTCTTCAGATACTCGGTGATCTGTGTCACAGCAGTCTCTGAGTGTGCACGATATCTGGCCAAGGCATTGATGTAGAACACTGGCATCTGCTGTTTGAGAGGATCGACGTCGATGTGGATGATTCTGGCGTCGTCTTTGGGTTTGCACTGTGTCGGAATCCAAGGGACATCGCAATCCAGTACTATGATCACATCTGCAGTTTTGATGTTGTCTTCGATGCCGTATCTTAGACCTAGCCATGCTGGGTGGTCGGCAGGGAAGCACATATCGCTACCGCCAGTATCCAAGACCTTGAGTCCTTTGACGGTATTAGCGAGCTCGACAAGTGCCCCCACAGCATTATGGTTGCGTCCGCTGTAGCCAGTGATGACCAGGGGTGATTCGGCTTCCACCAAGAGTCGGGCCACATTCTCTGTCTGCTTCGGCGTCAAGGCGCTAGGCTCCACTGCAGTCCAGTAGCGTTGGTCGAGCTTGTACGGTTCGATGTCTTCTTCCATGGCCTCTCGAGCACCAACCAGATATACCGGACCTCTTGGCTCGCTTGTAGCAAATGCCAAGGCTCTGTTGACTAGTTGCTTGACATTGGCACCACGCTTTATCTCTCCAGTGTAGCGACAGTACTGTGCAACGATTTGCTTCTGATCCGGAACATCTTGGATCCAATGGATGTACTCGGTTCTTGAGCCACGATACTCGCCTTCGATCGTGTATGGCGAAAGTCCAGCGAAGATGAGAACAGGTGCTCTTCCGCAAGAAGCATTGTGGACTGCAGCACCAAGGCCCTGAGTTCCTACATCGACATGGACGATGACACATTGAGGCTTGTTGGTAAGTCTTGCATATCCATCAGCCAGACTGAGAGCGACCATCNNTAAGAAACATCAGCATGGGTTCAAGCTGAGCAATGCACTATATAGTACCTCATTAGGACAAGTGATAATTCGTGGAAAGTTTCCATTCTTCTCGTTCTGTCCCTTGACGATTGCTTCGATGATGCTGGGATGGTCTGAGCCAAGATTGACGAAGCAATGCGTGATGCCGGCCNNTAAGTTCATTTGATCAGTATTGAGCAGATGTTTGCATGAATTGATAGACGTTACCTCATATATAGCCTCAAAGAAGGCGAAGGACGCTGTATATACCCTGCTGCTATCAGCCGAGATGCATGTATAAGACGCTTGGCTGCATACATGGTCTCGTATTCAGGAACCGGTAACACGAGTGATCTCAATCACGCGAACTGGTAACCACACAACTGTCAATACCAAACAAAGTCGCAGCTCCAGAGAGGAAGGGAAGCAATCAAGTAGATGGCCGTCTGGTGTGCAACATTGACCCCGCTCGGCAAAGCATCACGGCCAACTTCGGACCCCACTTTCTACATTCATCCTTCGGCCTCAGGCAGGAACGATCAAGAGCAACCTGGTAACAACGAATGTCTTTTTTTTCAAACTACTTCCACCGGGTAGTTCCATCTTCTAGCAAAGATTTCCACCATCGCGCTATATCCACTTCTTACTCTCCTCGCATCCACAATTTACTTTACAACGACTCAAGTTTGTTCAAGCCTATTCCTCGTCCAGCAAGACTCTCTTTTAACCAGTCGACATTACTTGCGTGGCTTTATCACCAATCTCACACAAACATGCCGAGAATTTCCATATTCTCTAGGAAGAAGGACCAGAGACGCTGGAGCTGCGTCCAGTTCTGTTCGCATTCAGTTCTTCCTCGAAGTCATGGACTTTACCAAGGCGAGCTGCAGGCAGCCATTTGTCCTCAGGCATGAACCACCAAGAGAGTAGAGCAAAAATGGTGATCGCACCAAAGATGACAGGTGAGTAGTTGAAGTTGGGACCAGTAACTGGGAATTCGAGAGGAGAAAACAAGACTGCGGCCAGGTAGAGATTCCAGATAAGAGCAATGAAGTTCAGAGGACGAGACCAGCGACCAAGAGACCAGGGAGCATTCTTGAACTCTCCCGGTGTGAGGAAAGTGCGGCCAAAGCAGATCAATGCATATGCTGTGATTGTGGGGACACCTGCAGCAGAAACCAGGGACGCGAACGCGGTAGCAGAGGGAAGAATAGAGCAAAGCAGCACTGCAGCAACGACCAACATGACAGTGACTGCATTTCTTGGCTCTTTGTTGGCAGAGACGGCAGAAATCCAACCTGAGAATGGCAAGACGCCATCACGTGCAACGGCCCAAATCAGACGAGATGATGCGACTCCGCTGACAGTGGTATTGAAGAAAAGACCAAGGATGCAAACGATGTTCATGACAAGGTGGCCTCCTTTGCCCATAGCCTGCGCGTAGATGCCAACGAACGGTTGAGGGTAGTCAAAGTCGAACTTGCTGAGGTCCGGGCAACAGAACAAGAACAGGATAACCATAGGGAAGCCCATCAAGGCAGAGACGAGAGCAGATGTGAAGATACCCTTGGCTGCGACAACATTTGCGTTCTGAGTTTCCTCGGAGATGTGACCACTCGCTTCGAAACCAACAAGAATGCCTGCAGTGACGTAGTAAGACAACATCCAGTTCCAGACCGGTGGAGCACCTGTAAGATTCTCCGTGGCTGTAAATGCGAACTTGGCCGACTGGAATCCATAGGTCTGAGAGACCGCAATAGGAAACCAGATGATATTCAAGATGAAGTCGAGGCAGATCAAGCCAGAAGCAATTCTGAAGATCCACTTGTAGGTTTTGGGGTTGAGATAGTTCATGCCAATGGCGAGGAAAAGAATACCCTCGGACACGGCCCATTGTACTGCGCGGAATTTGATGTCGCCAGTGTCGGTAATAAGAGAGGTGACACCGAAGACCGGAAGCTCGGACAGGATGAAGTTGGCAGTACTCTGACAAAGCGAAGCCACGAAAGTTGTCCAGGCCGTGCACGACCACCACGCAACAACGAAGCCGAAGAGTCTGGCGTACTTGGGACCGCCAGCTTCTGCGGCCCAGAAGTAGATCGAGCCAGCTGCAGGAAGGGCGGAGCAGATCTCAGCCAGAACAGCGGCAGTGATCATGGTGAATACCATAGTGACAAGGTACGAGGANCCTGGACTGGTCAGTAATGGCTTATCGTAGCGGCTGCTTAGGACGCGAGCTTACCAGTAGGCTGCAGGACCTCCAGCTTCGACACCGATATAGAATGTTGCTCGGATGCCACCGATAACATACATTGCAGCTGGATAATCGTTAGATGGGGTTGCCGATGGAACGTCTGAAGTGCATTACCGAAGCTGGCGGAAAAGCTCTCTGCGAACTTCCATTGGCGGTGCAAAGTCTGGCTGGTTGTTAGAGGTCTGCTTCTTGATGTATTTTGACAGAGGCACTCACTTGCTTATAGCCGAGTGCATTCTGCCCTGTATCAGGTCAAATGTTCTCCGACATACGGAAAGGGGAATCAAGAAAGGCCGATTCGATAGTCTATGCATCTCCTTACGCGTCTATGAAGACGATCAAGTTCGTGCGGTTCTTCTCAACCTGATGCCATCCCAATGCCTACAAGAGGCAGAGGGTGGATCAGATGCCCGCGTGCAGTGACTTTGTTGCTGAATTGTCGTTGTGGAACCGATTGATTTTCTTGGCCTTGAACTCACCTGTGGCCAGTATGCGCGTTTGGAGGATGCTTGTTTGACTCATCTGTTTCGTCCATTCGAGATTCCGACCATCTCATACCAGGTAGCGTTCGTCAGAGTCCATGCTCGAGGTTTCGGCAAAGTCGGATTGCAGATGGTTCTTAGGTTCTGCACCGCTGCCGCGATGCTTCATTTGGGTCGACATGCTGAGAGTTGGATAGGAACTGAATCAAATTAACGAAGTGAGGAAGCGATGTTGGGAGGAGACAGCGAGTGGTGGGAACGGCTCAGTCACATCGTATTATATTTTTTCCTTCTGCGGTTGATTGGACCCTTCATGACCACACACTTTCCACCATCGGCCCGCTGTCCACTCGAGGTCGAGGCCGAGGTCGGATGATCCTTCCCTAGACATCAAGCCACAATAAACATCTTCCTCGCCAAACACCGAAAATGCTTGTCTGAATCGACATCGCATCATATGCTTCTCGTTGTCCATCTTCCCTAATTTTTTGGCTATTGGCTATGCGACGATTGTGCTGTGGGTGCAAGACACGGACGAAATTGCGACGGGTTCATGACGACTGCCGTTAAACTTCCATGAATTCCAGCCACGAACCGCGACTCCCGGACAGACGCGGTACTGTACTTCTCAGCTGGGCGCGCCCAGTATTTCCTTCTTCTACTATCTATTCATTGTGAGGGTGCGCATGTGAAAGTCCGACATATTTTTGTCGTCCCTGTACAACATCTATCATCAGTACTATGTTTATCAGTCTCAAATACACGAGACACTGATCATAACAACGTCGACATACCGACCCTCTGGGGAGCCTTTTTCAGATCTCCCGCCACACATACTGCATACTCAAAGATGTCCACAATCAGAGTGTTATAGAACCTGTCAGTATCTTATACCAACATGAGTGAGCAACGCGGCTCGAGTGCCTTCGAAGGATCCTCGGACTGTACTGGTCTCTCGAAGAAGCAACATACCGAATCCGAGAGAAGACCGTCATGGCGTGGGAGAGACTCGGAAAGCCCTGGCCTACGACGCAAATCTTCAGAAAGAAGAAGGTCATTCGAGAGAGCTCCAGACCATAAACAGTGGTGGAAATTCACGCTGAGGTCTTGGGATGATGACCAAAAACAGGATTGGTGGTTCGCTGGCACTGCAATCCCACTCCTCGCTGCGACTATGGGTACGTGTGTGTAAGAACCATGCATCGGTTTGCATATCGTCTCAGTTTTAATGCTGAACGATCAAGAATGTGGAGATCAACTCTCCATCATCATTCTGGACTGCAGCTCGCATTAGGTCGAAGTACGAACACCCGCTAACGTCGTATGAANNGGTCCTCTCGCAAACGTTCTATCTATTGCAGCCTTAGTCACGCCGTGGAGAATGTGTCTACTTGATGGAGTTGATGCAGAAACCTGTCCATGGAACGGGTCTAGTGAGCTGCTTGCAGATCTCGACGGCCACACCTTTGCAGATCCCCACTGGTGTTACGCGCTCAACATATTCTCACTCGCACTAGGCTTCGCAGGAAACGTCTTCTTACTATTCAACTTCACAAATCGTATTAGATATATTATTGCGCTTCCCTTGACCATCGTCCTGTGGTATGCCGCAACTGCAATTGTGAGTGGTCGCAAGCCCAGCTTTTGGGATCAGTCTAAACTAACATCTACAGNNTTGATTGGTATCGAAGCATCCATGAACCAGTACGTGCCGCCTCAGCGGCCGCAGCAAAGCTATACGCAAGGCTTTTGGTATGCCGTTATTGCTGCAATTTTCTATCTGATTTGCTCGATGCTGCTCATGGTCAACATGCTTGGGTATTTTCTTGGGCATTACCCACAACGATTCAATCTCACAGATTCTCATCGTACGCTTATCCTGCAGACCATGTTATTCTTTGTATGGCTCGCTGGAGGCGCAGGTGTGTTCTCGCTGGTCGAGAGCAAGTACGGACAGGATCTGTTCAATTGGTCCTACGTCAATGCACTGTACTTTTGTCAGGTTACTGTACTAACCATCGGCTTCGGTGACTTGTATGCAACAAGCAACATTGGCCGAGGCCTAGTCATGCCTTACGCCGTGGGAGGTATCATCATGCTTGGTCTGATAGTGACCAGTCTTACAACATTTGCGGCCGAGCTTGGGGAAGACAACATAGTCCAGAAGCATATTGAGAGGAGCCGTACTCGGACGATTGGAAGATCATTCACGAGTTCGATCGAGCTCAGAGAACGCGAAGAACTTGCAACGGGCTTGAGACCGACGATTTCGAGGCCCTTCGATCCAGTAAATCGCAGTATTGTGTTTGCAGAGGATGCTACACAATCAAAAGACATCAATCCAAGCCCAGAGCAAGGAGCTTTCAGCGCTCTAAGACGCACTGCAACACTACCGTTGACCGTGCTTCGGCCAGCTCGCAAGCCTCGTCTTTTACTCCTTCGCGAAGAGAAAGATCGTTTCAATGCGATGCGACGCATACAAAAGAAGACTCAAAAATGGAAGAAATGGTCTGGTCTTTGTATTTCGGTCTCAGCATTCTCCATCCTTTGGTGCATTGGTGCCTTGATCTTCTGGATCGCCGAGCGCCGTGTCCAGGGCATCACCTACTTCCAGTCGCTTTACCTCTGCTGGGTTTCCCTTCTCACAATTGGATACGGCGACCTCGCACCGAAATCCAATGCTGGGCGTCCCTTCTTCGTGGTCTGGAGTCTTATCGCTGTCCCGACAATGACGCTTCTAGTTGCCGACATGTCGACCACCATTGTTAACAGCTTCAACCAAGGCACTTTCCGTCTAGCCGACTTTACCATCCTACCCAAACACGGCATTTGGCGCACATGGTTAGAAAACCACAAGGAGCGCAAAGCAGTGCAGCGCCGCCTAGAACGAGGCTTTGAGACTGGCATCACAGAGGACGAACCCACTATCGACAATCTTGCCAAAGAAGAAGGCAGCAAAGCACCTAGTGATGGCGAGCTGGCCAGGAGGCTAGCACACGCCATTCAAAACGTAGCCCAGGATTTGAAGCAAGATCCACCACAATCCTACACTTACGAAGAGTGGGTGAAATTCACGCAGTTGATCCGCTTCACAGCCATAGGAGATAGAGAGGAAGGCGGTAATAGGTATGAAGCGGATGAAGATGGTATGATCGAGTGGGATTGGATTGGTGAACATAGTCCGCTCATGGCGCAGCAAAGTGAAGCGGCATTCGTGCTGGACAGATTGTGTGAGAGTATGACGAGATATGTCCGGAAGATGGAAGCCATCCGCCGCCCTGGAGGTGTTGGAAAGAAAGAAGAAGACGGAGATATAAAGAGGCAATCGCGTGAAATTGAAGAGATCAATGAGGAGATTGCGGAAGCTTGATGTTGATGCCACAAGGCCTGAGGAAATGACCTACCAACAATCTTCATCGAGGCAACAGCAGCAACTGAGTGGAACGGCGCAGCCGCACTCTTGATTTCGTTGCTCCTTCTTATTCATCACCGATGCAAGCTTGTGGATCGGAGCAAAGACCCATCAGCTGTCAGTAAGGAACAATCAAGTCGCAGGACAGGGAAGTGCAGTCGGACACGATTCAAAGGAAAGAGCGCTGTGCAACATTGGGTCAAAGAAGGATCGATCTACGTTGAAGTGCAAGAAGGAGGTACAGAGGAAGAGTAGAGTAAACTTGCTCTCGGCCCAACACCAACAACAAGACACGGCCTGACCGACACGAAGAGATTGGAGAACTGCAACTCGAGCCGGCTATACTGGAAAGACTGCCGACTCGTCAAAGCTATAACACTTAAGACCTTCAACACCACCTCACCTCACAACCAAGACACTCTCACCTCTCGACAAAACTGAGAACGAAATCGTCAAACCTCCTCCCCAGGGACCTCAAGATTAGCAAAACAAATCCCCGCTACTAGGACTCAACCGTCAAGAACCCGTTCGCGGGAAGAAAGCTACCAGTTTCCTGGTTTCATTTCGAATGTCGAGGAGGTGCGAGCGTCCATGGCTCTTAGTATTGGCAATGGCGAGGATTGAACCAAAGACCTTAAGATGCCAACGGGAAGCGCCAACTATGAAGTTGGCGTGAGACCGCTGGGCCAACCATCGCTTGACGGTAAAGCGATATTGGTGATTTGATGGAGACGGTGGTGTTGGTACAAAAGGCGAGTGAACAAGTGCGTGGTTAATCTGATTTGCTGCTTTTGGATATCGTGAGCTTGTTATTTTTGATTCCCAGTGGTTCTTCGGGGTCTTGTGATAGACGTCATAGAGAAGGACGGCGCTCTCTCAGTGTTCAGCTACAGATAAACAATGCTCAAGACACAAATAGAGAATCTTTTTTTCTTTTGGATCACCAGTAAATTGCCATGTGTTCAGTATCATTGAACTACTGTACTCTCAACCCAGCACTTAAGTGGTAATCATCAAACAAGAACCAGCAATATATCAGTACCCAACTCCTTCATCAGCAAAAACCAACTCCGCAACTCCTTCCAGACAAAACATCAAGGCAGACAGATGAGAAACGAAACCGAAAAGACAAAACTCAAGATCGAAGGAGACAAAGATCAAACATGTAAGCTCAAACAGAAGGGATTCTCCAGAACAATACAATAAGCAAACCAGACAGCAAGAAGAAAGCAGGTGTGAAGATCTCGTGGGGTGGGTACTCTGTGGCCCCCGAGGTCTTGTGGTCAGACCAGTGGTGAAGAACCGATCCTGTTCAGCAGACTGTATAGTTCTTAGCAATAGTGTCGTGTGAAGGGAGCAGACCTAGCCAGAAAGAGAGTTGCTTGATAGAATTATTCGAGTGTGTGATCGATTTACTTCTTGCTTTTGCTCTTTTTGTTCTGATTGGTGTTAGGAGGTGTGTTACTGACCTGGTTGTTCTGTTGTGCTCTCTGNNGGCAGCCATCTCTCTTTGAGCAGACTCTTTTTCACCCTCGCAGCTCATGCAAGACTGGTATGTCTGATGAGGGAGGTTGTGGATTGGGCACACAAATGTGTGGGCGGTGCAGCGACGGATAGGATGATTGACCATTCTGCAGTTTCCAAGTCTGCGTTGCGAACAGTGGTGGGTCTTGGTCATATTGGGAGGTTGACTGAGGTGAATTGAGTAGGTAAGGTTGGAGAGAGGTAAGTTTGTTGCGTGGTGCTTGGTCTTGTTGATTGATTTTGCTCTGGAGTTTTCTGATGAAATTGTGAAAAGGACGTAGAATCGAAGGTCCTTATGTACCTTTTCCTCGTCCATATCGAGTGCAATGCATCAAAGCAAGTACATGAAAGACACGGTGGGTCGCCAGGAGGCCCTCATGTCAACGACAAAGACGACTAGAATAGATTGAAGGGAGACACTGCCACTCCTAACCCAAATCAAAGAAGGTTGTCTTGCCTACAAAGGATACACACTTGGTCTGTAAAGAAGAGAGTATTGGAAAGAAAGACACTTTGTCTCAACAAGTATGGAAGGCGAAAAAAGACAGAGTTGCGAGGGGGCTGAACGCAAGGGTCACATTCTTGTCGAGAATATTCGGGAGATCAGAGAAGAGACCCTCTTGAGAGACCCGCGGTATTCTCATGCTCGCAACATGGACTATGACTGTTTGGAAGATAATGTTGTCTCACGCTTGAAGAAGGTGAACGTCAGGGGAAGATGAGACAGGTCTCGAGTGCTTGAGACACACCGAGGATTATTTGCGGCATAGTCAGTCTATTCTCTATACACTTTGATCAGCAAACAGAAACACGAGCTATCGGGATGTACACGGTGGGTGTCTTCGTCATTTTCAAAGTGGACTTGTGTTTTCAGTACTTGGAAATAGGGATGCTGAGTGCCCATCGCTCCGTTGGGTGAATGACAATCTCTACACGATAACAAATAAGAGGATACTCAGATACTGACACTTGTGTCCAAGTAAGGTGGACTCCTATCGAGGGGATAATCAAGTTCGTAAGACATGGCATTCCGAGAAACAGACAATACCAATACACCTCAAATATCTTGAATGACTGCGACTCCAAAACTGCGTAACGGAAAAAGAACATGAAACCTCAAACAAAGATACAAAGGAAAGAAACGTGGAGCAAAGAAAAGTCAGAGGTGGAAATAGAGCGCCAGGCAAGGAGATAACCGTCAGGAAGGCGAGTCAAGAGCAAGGGGAGGAGAACATAGCCACTTTCAAAACTCTCCGAAAATCTCGAAGCCCGGTAGTTGCAGATAACTAGATGCCAGATGTGTTCGTCAGCGAAAGAGTCATGTGCAGGACTTTTACCGAACGATGAGCATAAACCAGAGGTCTCGTTGAGAGCAGGGGCAAAGAGTACGAGGAGTCAAGTATAAACCCCAGCTCCCTTGAACCAGGACTCGAAACCAGTGTTGACCGGTATCGGGCTATCGAGTTTTTAAGATGCCCAGGCCATGCAGGGTGGTGTCGAAGATGGCCTACCTGGACTGTTCGCCAGTAGTAGACAGTTTAGCATGAGAACAGTTCTTCTCACACTTACAGCAACGCTCACGCTTGAGATGGGCCCATTCATGCTCGGAACAGACGATCTGATGCATCGGACAGTAGTAAACACCAAGGACCTTGATAGGCTTGCGGCAGTTTTTACCGCCACGACGCTTTCCGGGATAATGGTGCATCTTAGGTATGTTGTTGTTGTCAAGAATATTAGTTGAAGTGGGTTGAAAGTGGTTGGGAGTCAGGTAGATGATGATAATACTTATCGTCGAATGTTGTTGCTGGAAGGATGATTGTCTGAGGCTTGCTGGCGAGGATGGATATTGAGGACGAAGAACCGGTCGTTATGTATACTTCTCAACATTCAAGCTCAGCCATGTCAAGAACAAAGGCATGAAAAATTCATGGTATACGAAACGGTCTTCATCCCTTCCAACAAAGATAGATCTAACAATACATGATGGTCTTCACTCTTCCAACAAAGCTGGTGAGTCTGAAATAATGGTATGTTGGTCGAACAAGGAGAAGTGAAAGCAGTGGCCGAGTTGTAGAGTAGAACGTCTCGCCAAGCGCGTTCAGGGGCTCGAGGAGGAACCTCTTCATGATATGGATTAGCTTCCAAAATGGTCAGTGTTGGCACCAGATGGCGAGCAGGCCTCAGGACAGCAGCATGTAACATGTTAAGATGATATGTGAGTCGAGACAGGGCGAGACGGGCCTCGAGCTTTCTGAGACATGTCGGATATTTTCTTTAAACCGATTCGTTCTCGATATAGCTTTGATTAACGCTGGATAGCTGGCGAGCTATCCATAATATGAAATTACATGGATTCAGGAACGCGGCATGGTTGTGACTTCAAAGGTCGGGCAGAGTCGAGCAATCGCGAGCCTCTCAAAAGTCTGCTGATGTTAGCATGGAATCTGGTGATCGTTCCTTCTTTTCTCAGCCACTCAAACGGCACTGGCTAGATGTTTAGACGTCTTTTTCCACCTCTTGGAAACGGTGTATAAATTGTATTTGCAAGGAAAATTTCATTCTTTTGGGTGGTCGTACGCTAAATCGCAACGAGTCTCATGGGCAGTCCCTTGATCATGTGTAGATTTGGCGTTCAGCAAATGATGCCTCCTTCCGCCTCGGCGCGTGTCCTCTTCTTCTCGTCCCCGTGCGACGCTTCCCAGCCTCTATCGCCATGTCTAACCCAAACCCGAAGACTCGATATGCATGCAGCGCTGTGCTCCTTATTTTTGCGTGACGATCGAACTCCAGACGCCGGAAGCAGAGGGGTGTATGGCTGCGTCGTGTGCGAAGGAAAAAAAGGGTCAAAACGTGGTTGGCGGAAGAATTTACTCGTCGACGGCAACAATGCCATCCTCTTCGCTCTCGTCCTCGTCGCCGCTGACTTCCTGGTTCTCGCGCTCGCGCTTGTCCATGAGGGCTTGGAGCTCGGCATCGTCGTTCTCGGTGACAGCCTTGGGGGCCATCTTGACGGAGCAGGTGCCGCCAGCTGCGGTGATGGTCTTGGTGACCTCCTGGATGGCTTCTTCGAGGACAGTGATACCGATGGTCTTGTCGAGAGTTTGCGAGGTGAGGACGTAGAGAGGGGGAGAGACGAGCTTGACCTTGACTTGGGTGTCTTCGGTGTTGCGGGCCTCAGCCTGGCGCAGGGCGGTCTTGACGGCGTCGATTCCCTCGTAGCCGAAGCAGGTGACTTCGATATCGGCACGGACCTTTGTGGGCTGGGGTGTCAGGCGCTTGCCAATGTATGAGATGAGCTCCTCCTTGATGACGTTGTTGGCAAACTCGACCTCGTCCCAAACCGTCTTGCTNGCGTTGTGTAAGTGAATGGTTCATGCATAGGAGGCAGTAGCGGCGTACTTTGAGATGGAGATTCTGAAGGCGTCGAGACTCGAGCCGTACTTCTTGTCCAGCGGCCAGCCAATGCTCTTGTACAGGTCCTCCATGGGTGTGCTGGTCTTCTCGGCGACGTGGCGCATGATGGAGTGGACCATCTTGGCCTTGTTGTAGCGGTCCTCGCACTTGAGCACATCCTCGGGCGAGACTCTGCGCTTGGACAAATCAATGTAACCCTTCTCCTTGTCGACTCTCAGCACCACGACGACCTCGTTTCTTCCGACGCGGATGAGTTTCTGGATGGATCTGATACGTCTTCTGGACAGCTCGCTGAGCAGGATCATGCCGTCAATGTTGTCGTACTCGAGCAGCTTGACACTGGAGGTCTGGCGTCAGTCGTTTGCGTGTGAGTGCGCTGGCTGGCAGGCCGGACTCACTATNGCGCCCATCTCAGCGACCTGTCGGACGTTGACCATGACGAGCGAGTCGACATCGGGGTACTTTTCTTCGTAGAAACGGCAATTTGTGAGCGACATGATTGCGGTGGACTGGCGTGTGAATTAATGCGGCGACAGCGTGGTCGGTTTTGCTTGTGACTCTCAACTTTCCCAAAAACGTCAGGGCTCCCCCGCGCGTCACGTGCTTCAGTGCAATTCATTTCAACCGGATGTACTTCTATCCATCGATGCCTTGTCCTTGTCATGATTCGTTATTTGTACTCTTGTATCTATCCAAGTCTAGTCACAAGATCAGACTGCAATCGCTCAACTAATAGTCGACATCCTCGTGCCATTTGGCCCTCTAGGTGTCTCAATGGCTTGCACGACCGCTTCTCCTTCCTCAGGGCTCAGAATTCCATCCAATATTTCATGCGCAGCGTCAAGAGCCTCGTTGTCAAGGCCGGCTTCGTACGCCAATTGCTCCGAAAATGCAAGTCTGGTCAAGGATACCAGAAACTTGTGATGTCCACCAGGTATCACCATAAGCTTCTCGCGCAGATTGATCATGTCGGTATAATTCATGAGCAGATGGTACAACAGACGAACCGTCAGATTGATCAAACTCGTTGTGAGCTCATGAGTTGTGCTGGAGCTGCCTGACTGGGTCGTCTCACCAAGAAGATCCTGTGTCGTAGGAGGAAGATCATAAAGCTTGGTGACAGACACATGCAACAGTCGAACGAGTCGACCAACGGCTGTACGGTGTCGAGCGAGCACTTCGCTTCCGTGCTTTGTGACAGCCAGTGAGTTCAAGACTCTTACGGTCTCGATTTGCAGGACGGCGACTTCGTGGTCCTCATACGGTGGCTCTCCTACTGGGGCTTCTGGCCTTTCGAAAAGTAGAGTCGTAAGCCGGTCGATGGTATGACCTTCCAAAGTAGACTGCTTTTCTGGATCATCCACTATGATGCTGAATGACTCCGGCATAGCGGAGCTGCCTAGCATCTGGAGAACTAGCATGATCTGTGGGAGTGGTTGACTTTTGTTGAGCATCATCAAAGTGAAGTCAAACTCCATCTTTTTCCAAAACACTTGGCATGATTCGGCGTTGAGACCGGCATCGAATGCCATGCCGTGCATCAGGGTGAGGATCTGATCCACGTCGATGCATTCGAGTAGATGTGGATCTACATGGGCGCCCGAATGAAGGCGTACACGCGGCAACGCAACCAGATCGACCGTCTTGGTTGCCAGCGGGAGGAAGCGCTCGATGAGCGATATTCTTGGAGGCTCGGAAGACATGGCCAATATGAACTCGTAGAGGTCCAGAATCAAGTGGACCGGTGTATACATCTTGTCATGTAAGCACCTTTCCCACAGGTCCGAAAGAAGATTACAAGCAAAGACAGAAAAATCGTCATTAACATCCACCGCAACGAATTGGGACAAGCCTTCGGTTATGAGACCAGAAATGGATTGTCCCGGCATAGACGGAAAAGCAAGTCGACTTAGTGTTTCTAAAACTCGTTCTTGAGAATTGGATGGACGATGGTTCATGAGACGGCGAATCATCTATACTCAGTCAGCTTCATGAGCTGAAACTGGGACTCGGACAAGACCTACCTGAAATTGTGAATCATCTTGCGGTTGAACCAACTCCTCGACTACAGGCGTTGATTCAGCGGCATTTGCAGCCGGCGAAGAAGATAGAGAGGGCTGAGGATTGAGTTGCAGATGAGGAGCAGGACTGGCAACAGCATTCCTCTTCCGCTTCTCGCCTACCTTGGGGGTGGAAGATTTGGATCTATCCTTTGGCTTGGAAGGAGATAGATTGACGATCTCATTGTCGTCAAAGCCATCACGATAAGGCAAGGACTGAGAGGGCTGGCGCGTGAGCCTACCGGTGTTTGTCCTGGTGGGCTTGAGCCTCTTTGCCCTTTCATGCCGTGCCTGGGCTAGATCGTGTTCTAAGAAACGGTTGTTTGTTTCATAGGCTTCAATCTCTTTTTTCTTCGCATCCAAATCGGCCTTTTGCTTTACAGCATCATCAGCGCGCGACTTGTTGAGAGCCTGCAACTGAAGTTCGTGTTCTTTGGCATCTTTGTCACGCTTGGAGCGGATTATAGACAGTTCTCCGGCCTGTTTCTGGTTCTCGGCCTTTGCGTTTTGCAGGGACAATCGGACGGCGTTCAATTCGGCCTCGAGCTGAAGAAGTCATGTCAGAAGGGAAACTTAAGGAGACACTTCAACGCGCACCTTTTTTATGTGGGAATCAATGGCTGTCGTGTCGGTGGGCTGATGGGTGGTATTGGAGTCATTGAGCTGTTCATGGTTGGGTGGAACGTCATATGTCACTGTGGGGTCTGTATTTTGGTAGAAAGTATTATTGTTCGTAGATTGGGCATAGTCCTGGTGCAGGGTGGGCTGGTAGATGGTCGTGTCGGCGTTCAAGTCGAGGACTTCCTCGTCGTCATTGTCGTCCAGACCATAGTCGGACTCTGGCGATTTTGGGGCATTGAAAGAGGTGGCAGCTGGTTGAGGAGCAGTGACGGGCGGTAGACTCGGACGTGTCAAGCGAAGAGGCTTGGTCGTCTGTTGGTATTGCCGTTGCCTGCGGGCGGCGACTTCGCGCTGGGTCGACGAGATGGCGTTCAGCTCGAGATGCTGCAGCGTCGATTGCGGCAGTTGTTCAAGAGCGCTGTCGTCAAAGTCCAGGTCATGGTCCAGAGCAGCCATGAGAGCGCGTGTCGTCGACAGCCATGTTTGTGTGATCGGTAGAAGCGCTCTTGGGAGTCGGGACCTTCACATGCCGCCAAGGCTGGTGGCTGGTGGCTGGTGGCTGGTGGCTGCTTCGGCGTCATGTCGAACTTGGTCGTTCGTGCCTGCCCGGCTTCCAAGTCGCTCCTGCCCGGCCCTGCCAACCTTTTTGTTCTCCGACAATCCAAGCGCTCCGTTTCTTTCTCCCGGATGCTTGTCTGATCGCCCTCAGTATCCGTCTGCCGTCTTATATCTACGCGACAAGGTCTTCCTGACAAACACCTGGTTCCCCTCCGACCAACCCATCAGCCTCCTTGGAAATCTCGTTTCGGCTGCCGCAAGCTTCCGTCACTCGAATCCCAGTCGCCAACTGCGACCATCCGTCCACCATGACGAAGCCGAAGAAGGACGTCAAGTTCCAGCACAAGGAAGCAAGAAGACCCAGCAGATCCTCCAACGACAGCCAAGATGCCCACGATGCATCAAGCCCGACCCGGAACGGACAGGTCACCAAGCCAGAAGTAAGCCGCAACATGTCCTACGACGGTGCCTGGACCGACGACGACAAGGCGAGCCAATGCCGTTCTGCTCTCGACATCTTGATAGCTAACATGTCCCCTTGCAGCNCCCAGGAGCCCGCGCCGCAAAGCGATTACGAAAAGAAGAAGCAGACTTTCATCACCAGAACCATCTGGACTCTTGTCATGATCATCTTCTTCTTCGTCTCAATGTTCGCCGGCCACATCTACATCATCATCATCGTCACCGCCATCCAGATCATCTCCTTCAAGGAGGTCATTGCCATCTCCAACGTCCCCAGCAGAGCCCGCAAGCTACGCTTCACAAAGACGCTCAACTGGTATTTCCTTGGCTCAACAATGTACTTCCTCTACGGCGAAAGTGTCATCTACTACTTCAAGCACATCATCCTGGTCGACAAGGTCCTCCTGCCCTTTGCTACCCACCACCGCTTCATCAGCTTCATGCTCTACGTCATGGGCTTTGTCTTCTTCGTCGTCTCCCTCGAAAAGGGCCACTACAAGTTCCAGTTCCAGCAGTTTGCCTGGACCCACATGGCTCTCTACTTGATTGTCGTCCAAGCTCACTTCATCATGAACAACATTTTCGAGGGCATGATCTGGTTCTTCCTCCCCGCTGCTCTGGTCATCACCAACGACATTTTCGCCTACATCTGTGGTATCACCTTTGGCCGTACTCAGCTCATCAAGATTAGTCCCAAGAAGACTGTCGAAGGTTTCGTTGGCGCCTGGATCTTTACCATCATCTTCGCATTCGGCCTTTCCAACATCTTGATGCGCTCCAAGTACTTCATCTGCCCCGTCAACAACCTCGGTGCCAATATCTTTACTGGCCTCGAATGCGACCCCAACCCCGTCTTCCTGTCTCACACTTACCAGCTTCCTTTCATCNCCCCCAACTGGACCCACCTGCCTACCACCATTACCGTGGCCCCTGTTCAGTTCCACATTATGATCTTCGCTACCTTTGCTTCTCTGATTGCTCCCTTCGGTGGCTTCTTCGCATCTGGTCTCAAGCGTACCTTCAACATCAAGGACTTTGGTGATTCGATCCCTGGACACGGTGGTATGACTGACCGTATGGACTGTCAATTCATCATGGGCTTCTTCGCCTACATGTACTACCAGAGGTGAGAAGATCTGCTTCGTCCAAACCTTGTCTTCAGAACTGACCGAATCCNNAGTTTCATCGCTGTCTACAAAGCTTCTGTTGGCAGTGTCATCGAGACTGCCATTACTGGCCTTACCCCCGAACAACAGATGGAAGTCGTCAAGGGATTGAGCAAGCATCTCGTCAACCAAGGCATTATCAGCCCCAAGGTGCTCGGGTACCTCGGCGAGCAGCTCAGGAGGTAGACTATCCTCAAGCAGTGCTCCACCACGAGGACTCTTCCGCCTACAAAAGTCACGACAAACTGGCCTTTTCTTTCTCCAGTTTAATGTATAAATACCCCTTTTGACTTCTTTCGAAGCGTATCGACCGATCTTCTCTCGACGCCCACCTGAGTTGGGCTCAATTATCGTTATTCAAAACAGCTCATGTAGAGCAATACCCTCGCGTAACAAATCTCACGAACCCCCAATCATATCATCCTCCAGAATTCAGGATCTAAGCTGTCCTCGTTCATGCCTTTCCAAACAAGACTCTGTTGCGTGAAGGTTTGAGACGGTCGTTCATGAAAGGAGGACAACATGATCAGACATGTATTCACTATTACTAATATGCCAGGCGCTACAGGCTCTGTCGTAAAATCAAGATGGTAAATTAAGTCGTCATTTCTGCTAGCTAGATAAGACCTCCCCACATTAATTAGGTACCCTTCCTCCTGACATATCACAGTCTTCACCAAATCCCACTCTTCTTGACAAACTCTTTCCAAGTAACAGGCTTCTCCTCAAGCAAGCTCAGACTCTCGTCCAAACTGGTACCAGCATAGTAACCAGTGGTATCAAGCAGAATATGATTCTGAAGCATCTCCTCTGCCATGAATTCAGGCAAATAAGACTTGAACTGATCACCCGTGATCTGGATAAATCTCATCTTATCACCAGTGGCATCTTCAAAGTCTGCAACGATTTGCTTGGGGGTGTAGTAAGCGGTGGCAGCGAGCACTTGCTTGCCGTTCAACTTGTCGGCATTCTTGAGGATGGCCTTGACAAAGTTACCGGTATCTTGTGCCACATCGAAAAGAGGGAATTTGGCTGTATCGCTGACGGGGAGGGCGAAATTGTAGACGCCGTCTTCGCCTTTGTTGAACATGTTTGCAAAGTTTGCCATGAAGTAGCCGGGAAGCACAAANGTCGATGGCACACCAGTGCTACGGATGTGCTTTTCAATGTCGGCTTTGGAGTCGAAGTGTTTCATCAAGTCGAGTTTTCCGTTAGTGGCTTCCGAAACGTTGATCAAGGAGGAAAAGATGAGGTGTTTGATGTTTTGTTCTTTTGCGGTGTCGGCGACATTGATGCCTTGGCTGCGTTCGACATCTGGGTTTGCAGATTCCCAGTAGTTGGTAACAAGGAAGACGGTGTGGGAGTCTTTGATGGCTTTTGCGACTGAAGCTTTGTCATTCATGTCGGCNCTTGTTGTTAAACTTAGTTGGGTTGTATTTTTGGAGAGGACAAGGCTACTTACGGTCACCACCTCGACTCCTTGTTCTGTAAGTGCTTTGGCAGCGGGCTTGTTGACATCGCGAGTGATGCCGCGGATCTTGAACTCGGAAGAGAGTTTGGCATCAGCGAGGATGTGCTTGATGACAGAGCCACCTTGGTTGCCAGTGGCGCCGAATACAGTGATCAACTTGGAGGACATTGTGATTGAAGCTGTGAAGAGTGTTCTTGAGATGTGTAAAGTAAAAGCCTTGCGAGCTGTTGGCGATAGAAGATGTGAGGATTGATGTGTTGAAGAGATATCCACCATCCATGAGATGTGGTGGTTTATATAGACCTACCTTCCATGGCATCTTACATGCATAGATTAAACCCCTCCCCATGCGGTGTTGGCAGACACAGAAGGAGCTGCGGAGGAACATTGTGCCATCCCAAGATTGCTGACCTGAGGCACAAGAAGGACCGGACTCGCGTCGCTCTTTTCTGTGCTCGAGCTATGCACAAATACATCCTTAAGCTTACAAAACAATCCAAAGTCAATTCGGCATGAGTTATGGGACGGAGCAACACGACAGCTTTGCGAAGGATCAGATTACCAAGGAAGAGGAAGACGTTGGAAGTATACTGGGCATGAGTTAGAGTTGCTGACCAAGCTTGGTAACGAACGTTTCGGCTAGCTTAGAGAACAGTCGAGTAGCACCTATCATCGAACATATGTGTGCCCACATTATGCGACTTTGGTACCTTCAGTGCAACAGGGTCGACGGGTAGAGGTATACCATAAGGCTCAAATCTACCATGGGAACCTCTTTGCGTGCGAGAATAGGCGTTGGCTTCGCATGGTGATGAGCAGCCTCGGTTGACTCGAGGATCATCAAGGCTCCTGATCTCTCGCCAACGTGCCTCGGATATCAGCCTTCGTATGGTCATCGTTTATCTCACAAGCACCAACGAGCACGAGTGAAGAATCCTGTCTTGTTTACTGCGTGTTGAAATCACAGGTACTATACATAAGAAACAGCATCATCAGTCATGTCTATGATCAAGACCGTCGGCATTGTCGGAACTGGTGTCATTGGAGCTTCATGGACTGGTCTCTTCCTCGCAAGAGGTCTACGTGTCGTTGTTTCTGATCCAGCCTCAGGCTCTGGAAAGAAACTCGACAAGTATCTTCAGACTATCTGGCCTGATCTAAAGAAGGTTGGCCTCGCGCCTTGTGCTTCGCTCGGCAATTACCAATTCGTCGGCGCTAGTCTCAAGGACCATTACTCCAAGGTCGATTTTGTTCAAGAGGTAAGTCCGACTCTTTTGATATCTTAGCCTTGCAACTGGACTGACATATAGTGCTAGAATGCACCTGAGAAGTTGGAGATCAAGACAAAGCTACTGGCTGAGATTGATGCTGCTACACGGTCTGATGTTGTAATCGCTTCTTCATCTTCCGGACTACCGAGTTCGAGATTCATTTCGGATTGCACGAGGAATCCCGGCAGGATCCTTATCGGACACCCGTTCAATCCACCACACTTGATGCCTCTTGTTGAAGTGGTTCCCCATCCTGAAACCGACAAAGCGAGTGTCGATACTGCTGTGGAGTTTTACAAGTCCCTGAACAAAAGACCTGTTGTTATCAAGAAAGAAGTGCCCGGATTTGCAGCAAATCGACTCCAGGCTGCTCTGTGCAGTGAAGCATACTCATTGGTCAGCCGAGGTATACTTTCTGCAGAAGATCTTGGTCAGTATTGCCTGAAAGCATTTGCTTGATGTGAAATCCTGACAACGATGCAGNATGCTTGCGTTACCAACAGTCTGGGTCCTCGATATGCGTTGACGGGACCTTTGATGTCAAACGCCATGGGAGGTGGTGGCGGCACTGATGGTTTCAGACATCTGCTAGAACACTTAGGTCCTGCCACCGAGACGTGGCTTGCGGATATGCGAGAGCATGCCTTTGTCTTTAACAACGAAAGCCTTGATGCATTAAGCGCTAGTGTTGGTAAAGAGCTCGAGGGTAAAGACGTTCAGGCTCTGGAAGCAGAACGTGACAGGCTTCTCGTCGAGATCTTACGACTCAAGAGTGAAAGCAAATGAGCCAAGCAACACGTATTGCATGAGATATGGGCAGCCAGTCTAGTCGCTCATTATAATCGATCGTTCGCAAAATTGCAGGGAAAGGTTTCGGAATGAATGGACGTCGAGCCCGGGTGTCTGGTCGTGCTTACATGGTGTCTACAGGTCAGGCCTTGACTGGCGTTGATGGAAAAAGCATACAGGACTGAAAGTACAAAGAAGAGAGATAGTGTGACACCAAGATACAGGCCAAGACTCCTCATGAATGCAAACATGGAAGCTTCGTATGCAATGTCTTTTGTTGGTGAGATGGCTTGCACTGCGGCGCTGAGTGAGTTCATCAGTAGCCCCAATACTATGCCAGCACAGATGAACATGAAGACATAGGCTACAGTTGATATGGTAGGATGAAGCTGGACCAGGACGCCAATGTCGAGGGTAGCGAGCACCCAGCCAGACCAGATGGCCCACTGATAAGTGCCTGTGCGTGTGATGACGCCGCCGGTAATGCCACTGATTGGTACCACGGTCAATCCGAGAGGAAGTGTGCATATCCCCGCCATGATTTCTGACATCTCCTTGACCGCGAGGAGCCACAGAACGAGATAGTATAGAGTGGCGTAGATGCTGAAGCCCATGAATACCGTGCAAATGTACGCCGCGATGGCCGATCGATTGCGAAAGATCGACATTCGAAGGAACGGTGTTGAGGCATACTTCATCTCGTAGACGATAGTACAAACAATACCTACAAGTCCGAGGACCAGAGGGCAGAGTGTTGTAGCAGAAGACCAGGAGTATTCTGTGCCACCCCAGCTGATACCGATCAAGAATGAAGTAGTACTGGCAATGCTGAGAAAGATCCCAACTCAATCGATGGAGAGCAACTGATTCTTGGTAGCCGTCTTCGGTCTCGAGTATCATATGGCGAATGGCACTGCAGCCAGAGAAATTACACAGAAAGGAATGTTGATGTAGAATAGCCATCTCCAGGTACTCCTTTCGACGATGACTCCACCAATGACGGGTGCAACATTGCTTCCAAGAGCGAACACAAGCTGCAAATAGCCTTGGTATTGGGCTCTTTGGCGGAGGGGAATGATGTCGCTGAGGATGATAAGATTGGCTGAGAGGATGCCACCACCACCGATGCCTTGTATAGATCTTCCGATAAGCATACTGACTATGCTATGGGATACGCAGCAGATGATGGAGCCGATAGTGAAGAGCGCAATTGCGAGGAGAAAGATCGCTTGACGACCAAATATGTCTGACAAGGCTGCAATGGGTGGTTGGAAGATTGCTGAGGTCAAGAGGTAAGAGGTCGCTATCCAGAAGGCCTGAGTAGTGTTCGTGTGTAAAGCTTTGGAGAGNTATCTTTGGTCGTTAGCCTATGTCCTCTTATGTTCACATAATGGTTGAAGACTTGCAGGTAGGGTGGTGGTCAGTATCGTCGAGTCTAAAGCTACAACAAAGCATACAAAGGCCTGAACAGTTACGACGATCTTGACCTGCTTGCTCGGTTTCCATTCATGAGGATCATCAATTCCTTTCTCGGCATCTCGATGACTGTCGGAGGCAGTAGTTGTCAACGTGGACGTTGTTGAGACCCGAGACTTGAGCTTCTCAAACATCATGATGCGATAAGATGATAAACCCGGTCGATGGTGTATAAGGTGGTGGGCTCTAAAGAGGTGACTAGGTCCATCTTATAGAGGCGTTATTTGGAAGGATGCTCAGAATATAGTGATGCCAGTCTGTGTGAAGGGGATTGGTTGTACCGGTGCCTCATGCTAACACACGCCTCGAGGTACCCTCCTAGGAATAGTAGCATCCTTTTCTCGATGGAACTTGTACTCGACCCTTCGAAGACTATACACGGGTAAATACAAGAGTCACCAGTATTGTCCTACTGTTCCAGCAGATCCTAGTGGTTGATAGGGTGCTCAGCCTTGTGTCCTCGCTGGCAGTGACAGCCATCAAAAGCTCTTCTCGCATGCTACGACTCAACATCCTTCCGATGGGCAGCCAGTCTAGTCGCTCATTATAATCGATCGTTCGCAAAATTGCAGGGAAAGGTTTCGGAATGAATGGACGTCGAGCCCGGGTGTCTGGTCGTGCTTACATGGTGTCTACAGGTCAGGCCTTGACTGGCGTTGATGGAAAAAGCATACAGGACTGAAAGTACAAAGAAGAGAGATAGTGTTCATTTGGCCCAGTATGCGCATTCAGGCATCGGGAGGAGCAGCTAGCCCGTGGACGGAGCAAGTGACAAGATTGGGTTGAGATTAGAGGATTGTGGCTGATGAGTGTAAGATCTTGACCGTCATGCATACACAGGCGTATGCATTCCTACAAGGCTCAAGAACAGCGATTGTCTGACAACTACCTGGTAATATCGAAGGATTCCGCTGCGGGCGTAGAGTGTGGGCGGCACTTCGACTAACACCAATCTTGAGAGCAAATCAGAGAAGCTTGCGAGGACTAGCTGCAAGGCTGTCAATTCTTTGTCCGGCTGTACCCAGGCAATCTCGGACACTGGATACATGTAGTATGTTAGTCCATGAATCCCGACGGGAAGAAGGATGGTGAGAGCTTGTCTTCGGAGGATTTCCGTTCGAGTTTGTCGGCACGACATGTCACCAGCGAATTTTGCCAAGTCAAACGCTTGACAAAAAGACGACTATGGATATCATGTGGTATGTTAGGACATACACATGCTACACAATGATCTCTTCGGTCTTGTGCTGTTCTTTCAAAAAGTCATGAATGGTGCCACGAAGCTTGCCTGGAACCTGATGTGAAGCTTGACCATGAAGCTTGACTGCCACAAGCAAGGAAGGAACAGCTGAGGTTGATTCAATTTCGTGTTGCGATGCGTCGCCCAAAATTAAACACGCTTCCAGCTACCAACCATGACACTGCCACTGTTTGTGTCTGTTTTGAAGCTTGGAAAAATCAGAAGATGCGCCTGGGAGCTGGCAAAACGATTGTGCCTTCCACAGCTGTAGCCTTGGAGGGTGATACTGCCCCTGTGCGGTCCACATATAGGTGCATCTGCACCACACCACTATAACCACAAGTGCCTCTAAGCTATACCACTCGTCTTGAAGACAAATTTCAAACCTGATCAACGTTAAGGCCTGAGAAAGGAGAGGACCAAGGGAGTGTCCCACGTGTGTTCCAATGACGTCAACCAGCACATCTTTTTGCATGTGATAGTCGACATTCGTGTTCCTCAACAAAACATACAATCCCATTCTTCCACTTCTACCTAGTACATCAATCGTCTTGTCGTTTTGTCGAGCGATATCTATTCTCATGGCTGGTCCGATCGATACGGCGGCCGCCGCCTTCAACAAGTTCGTTATCATATGCTTTCGTATCTACCAATTGGTGCTTGCAAAGATCCTTTCGCCAGACCCTCCTCCTCCCGGGAAGAAGTTGCAAAGACCTCGTATCGCTATTGTAGGAGCTGGACTCACAGGTGTCTCCGCCGCTGCCCACTGTGTCGGCAATGGTTTTGATGTTCACATTTTCGAGGCAGGCCCTCGCGAACATCTGGGAGGCATCTGGGCAAAAGTAAACAATACCAGTGGACTCCAGATTCATTCTGTAAAAAAATTTACAATACCAAGCAAGTCGTCAGAACTCGGCTAACGCCTTTCAGNNGTCATGTATCGCTTCTTCCCCACGGTCTTCTGGAGCAAAGGGTATCCGAATCGCAAAGAAATCGTTGATCAAGTTGAAAAGGTCTGGAAGACGTACAACCTCGAAGAAAAGACTACATTCGACCACAAGGTCGAGTCGGTCAAGGAAGACGACAAGGGTCGATGGATCATAAACGGCAATTCGAACGAGAAGTTTGATGGCATCATTGCCGCAATTGGCAGTTGTGGTGATCCCAAGATGCCTTCTATGCCCGGCCAGGACAAGTTCAGAGGAGAAATATACCATTCTAGCGAACTCGATGGAAAAGACGTCGAAGGCAAGACCGTCCTCATCATCGGTGGCGGCGCCAGTGCCATTGAGGCCATGGAGTTCACCACCAAACAAAAGGTCAAGAAAGTGAAGATCCTCTCGAGATCTGAGAAGTGGATTATCCCTCGCAACCCTGTGATAGACATGCTTCTCTCTTTCAACATCTTCGGACAAGAGACCATCTTCTCGTGGATCCCGGAGAAACTTCTAAGAAAGTTCTTCTACCGTGATCTGGCAGACATTTCACCTCCACCTGGTTCGGCTGGTCTGTTCGAGGAGACGCCTATGGTCAACAACGATGTCTTGGAGCAGATTCGATCCGGGACTGCTTCCTGGCTACGTGGCGACATCCTGGAAATAGAAGAGAATGGCATCAGATTCAATCGCCGTCAACAAGGTGTACCCAAGAACGGCCCTGGTTACGAGAAGGTAGAGGAAGGTGAAGTCATCATCATGGCAACAGGGTACAAGCGTCCTAGCTTGAGCTTCTTGCCCGAAGAGTGTTTTACTGAGCCCTACTCTGCTCCCAATTGGTACGTCTCTCTTTATCCCTTCATCGTGTGTAGCAAAACCGAACTCCCACTGACTTTATAACAACAGGNNTATCTCCAAACCTTCCCTCCTCAACACAAATCCATCTGTGCCAACAATTGCACATACGTCGGTGGAATTGGTACGGTTGGAAACTTCCACATTGGCATTTACACTCGTATCCTGCTCATGTTCCTCCTTGATCCACTCACCCGACCATCGACCTACTGGATGCAATTCTGGGTCGACATGACACGATGGCTCAAAGCTCGGGCTCCTACCGGCGCATTCGACTTCTTCACCTACAGTGAACTGTTGTGGTGGTTCTTCTTTGTAAGTTGCTTACCAACTTTCTTGAACCCTCGTCCAAGATGATTCCAGAATGCTAACTAAAAGTTGTAGTGCGTGAGCATCAATCCGTTTCGATGGAAGTGGGCCATCTTCGTGTTTACTGGCGTAGGCATTGGACTGCCCCTGAAAGTCGTTGACAAAGAGGACAAGATCAGAAATGGACTCGGTAGGCCAGCTGATCACAAGACGCATACATACTAGTTCACAGTGTAGCAAAACGTAACGACTATACATCCCTAACATGAGCTTTGATTTTTGTCCTTTTCTAACTCATCACATGCCAACGTCGTTGGGTGACCCTGTCTATATTTATTTAAGCATATCCACCCTCTTGTAGAAAAGTCATTGACAACTGTCTACGAACATCTATAGTAGACCTGGCAGGTTCGCTAGATTGGCTGCTAAGGTGTCGATACAGATTACTTCATTAACCTACACTGAGGATATCATGAGAAGAAATGCATGTACATCACAACTTTACTCGACATCCCTTCCCTAAGATGTAAAATTTATCCCTTCCGCAGCGCTATCCGGATTGCTCCATCGTTAGACACTATACTCCTCCGAAACAGCACAGGCTGTCTGTCTGACCTCCCTCTAGAAAGCAATGATCTCTGGTCAGAAAGAGAGGAGGCGAGTAATATCTTTCCTCATCTAGATCAGGGTCACCCCCTTCCAAAGGAGTGTGTTGATACTTGTTAATGCCATGTTCAATCGTTAGTTTAACTATGAACATCTTATGCTAGGAGGAAAGGCAAAACTAAGATCACACGAGAGATGACATGATTGAACAAAGTGAGTTTCACATTTCCTGAAAAACATTTCGCCCGAGTCGCTAGTTCTACACTACATGTTGTTTCGCCAGAAAAAGAGAGTATCGCGAGAAAACAGGGGCAAAGACACAGCACGACACAGAAAACACCCATATCCTCCTTCTTTTCAATCGTTAGTAATGTCCTATTCCCATCCCTTCACTTTAATCGGAGACCCCGTCAATAGAAGAAAAAGGAAAAAGAGCAATGGTGTAGCAAGACACACTTGAGCGTGTACTTTGCTTAGCAACAGCAGGCGACGCTCTGCGTAGTGGAAGTTTGGTATCGCTGAGAAGCAAAAAACAGAACAGGGCAAATAGAACGTTGCGTGTCAGCAAAGCTCAGAGCAAGAAAGAGATGAATTATTAACACAAGTTCAGACACGAGGCTTCTTCCAATAGTATTGNCTGGGAAGAACGGTCAGGACATGCAATAGAGGATGGATAGAGGAAGCACTTACCTTGTGTTGTTTGCGAGTGGATCTAAGAGGAGGTTTGGCGATGCTCACAGCGGCGCGTCGGTGCTCATCAGTGTCCATCTCAGGGACATAGTAGAACTCATCTTCCAGAGCCTTGCCAGCGGCGTCTTTACCCGAGCGAGCAATCTCGCCGACACAAGGGATTCTGTCCATAAGGTCCTTGAGTTCTTCCGAAGACAGAGCCTTCTCGCCGAAGCTACGACCACCCTTCATCTCTGCTGGAAGGTTGTTGTAGATGGCTGAGATGGGCAGCGAGTGGATGCGTGTGAAGGCCAACTGGTTGATGATGTGATTTTTGACAGGCGAGAGGTTACGGCTGGTCTGGACCGATTGAGTATCAGCGCGTAATTGATTGACAGACTTGAGGCTGATCTTGAGGGGAACACGTGGACGTTCCTCCTCTTTGCAGGTCGACTTGAAGGACTCGAAGCGTGAGAGGAGATTGTCGCCATACGGGCCAAACGAGTGGACGATGGGATCATTCTCTTCATCGTTCTCGAGCACTTCCTCAGGCGCGTCGGAAGGGTTGGTGGTCGTGGACTGCTGTACACTGTTTTTAGTAGGAGTAGGTGTTGAGCGGTCGACAGGTTCGGGGGAAAGCCTGGTTACAGGCACCGGGGTCGACGAGGCAGGCAGATCATCATCCTCGGCCTGCTCATTGTCTTCGTAGACGTGGACAGGAGCTGGGCTGCTAGGAAGATCAAAGGGATCGGCGATGAAAGTCTCGGAGAAGGTGTCGTTGACGCTGTCGTGTTGGTTGGGCGAGGGAGACTCTGGTGAGCGGAGTCTGGGCAGGACAGGAGGAGGACTCGACGCGATTCTTTCAGGCACTGCACTGTTTTCTCTGCTGACGGATGACTCGATGTCCCAGGGACACTGCTTCTCTTCCTGGGGCCATGCCAGCAAGACGCGGGTCTCCTGGACATCGATCATGACTTGGGAACCAGGCTTTTGTGATACAAAGCTCTCTCCCTTGGCCAACTCGACGACAGATCCCTGGTAGTGGACCTTTGCTCCGTTCCATCCTAGACACTGGACGACCATCTCGCCAAGAAGACGCGGACCGTCGGGTGCATTGTACGTGGCTTTGACGTGAACGCGTGAAATCAGACGGTTGGCTGACAGCTGGTAGTCGGAAGAGTTGCTTGATCGTCCCATGAGGAGAGGGTCGCCATTGGAAGGTAGCTTGACACTGGGTACTGTGCCCAGAGGGGCTCTCTCGGAAAGCGACGAATAAGACGCGGTACGTTGCAGGCCGGGGACGCGTCGATTTGGCGATGACGAGAGGATACCGGTGGCAGAGGTCGGTACGGGAGTAGGATAGAACTTGCGCGTGTCGTCTTCGTCTTCTTGGAATTTGCGTTTCAATGCCCGAGGGAGACCTCCGGGGGACGACGACAGGGGCTCGAAGGCCGGCAGCAGCGAGGGCCTTCTGACGGGATCAGGCTTCTCGGTCGAAGGAAGCACCCTCTTGGAATGAGAAATCGAGTCCATGACGGAAACTATGCTCTCTGTTCTGGTCTGCACACGCGTGAGATGCCCGTTCTCTGCTCACGCGTGTCAGAATTGTCGTGTATCGAGTACAAGCCGGCGGGCGGTGGGGCGAATGCTCGATCTGATGGCGGATTAATAATACTCGGTATCAAGAGAGGGCGATAGTCAATTAATTGAAAAGAGAGTGGTCGTGGTCAGAGGTGCAGAGGACGAGGAAGGCCTTGCTGCGTGGGAATGAGACGCGAGCAGGAAGGCGCGTTTCGCGATTGCCAAAGCTTCCCAAAGACTCCACCAATACTCGGCAGCTACGACTTTATGACTTTCTTCTCTGCCCCGTTTCTTGCTCTATCTTCTTGGTGAACATGTGTAAATTAAATGTTCTTGATTCAAAGAAATACTAGACTCTATAATCTGCTTCCAACGAGCAGAATGGTGCATGAATAGCCTGCAGATGGAGCCTGCACTAACCGTTGTGCATGGTTAAACATTTAACCATCATGTACCTGGATTCATAAACCCTAATGGCCCAGCCACTTCTGCACCGATCTATCGAATGACGACAAAAGCACTTCTCGTGCCTTGGTTTCTTGTCTCTTTGCACGCGTCGAATTGCAGCCATTGACAACCCTGTCTTTGATCTCCGTGCATTCTTGTGCGAGGCAGATTGCATATCTAGATTGAGCATTCCAGTCACCACGACAGCAAGACGTTGATCGATAACCTGTTTCGATCGATCTCACCACACGCACCAACTTACACGAGTTGTTCTAATATAATTTGTGCAAATTCATCATGTTTCAAACGATCGGACACCTGCAGATATCTTTGTTATACAGGCTTTCAACTGGGCAACTAGCATGTCACTGAATCAAAACCCAGCGCCTTTTGTATAGCAGCAAAATTGCAAGACATGGAGAAACATGTCTCAAAATTCAACTCGTCTCTTTGTACTCGTTGCCGTGGTGCGGTGACCCGCGGTGAAAAACTTATGAGCCGTACAAAACTACCAACGGGTCATGTTTGAAGCACACCGAAGACTGAACCGATGGAGCCCCAGCTCTTGATCCAATTCTTTGTCCGAGTTTCTGCACTCTAGTTGGATGGGACAGATTAGTAGTTCATGTCTTGACTTCAGCGAAACGTATTGCATGTTAGATCGTGTGTTGAGTTTACTTCATAACGATGGTTTTCTGGTTCTGTTGCAGGCAGACAACGCAGGTACGTGACAGGGTCCTTGCAAACCTGTGGTTGCATTGGTAGATCCAGATTTGCAAAGGAGATTCGAGTAGGCCACATGAGGTAGAAGCATCACTGACAAGGTGGTCGAGATTGGAAGATTGGGGGCATGACTTTTTTCTTTCTTGCATTCGGACATCAACGCGGGAGAGTGATGACATTTCTGAGCTACCACTACTCGCGGTTCGGGCATCTGGTCGAGACGCCGTGATAGATCCCTCCTCCCCAAACGCCTAGTCCCTTGAGGTAACGAAGCACAACAGCCAAGACAGCAGTGATGGGGCGAGTAGTTTACTTCAGCTTCTTCTTGGGGCGGAGCTGGTTGGTGTGACCGCACTTCTTCTTGCGGCAGTTGGTGGCACGAGGAGGAAGACGAGCCNNTGTAAAGAGGAGCGCCATGTCAGAAATGTTCTTTATCATCGTCTGGTTCGTCCACCGCGTCTTGCTTCTTCTTGATGTCTTCTTCTCTTGCCAGACGTGTCGCGTGTGTCCAGAGGTAAGGGTGGGAGCGTGGCGACTTACGTAGCACTTGCGGCAGATCATCTTCTCGCAGTTGTACTTGGAGGCGAGAGCCTTGAGCGAGGGCTCAATGATACCACCACGGAGACGGAGGACAAGGTGAAGAGTCGACTCCTTCTGGATGTTGTAGTCGGAAAGGGTGCGGCCATCCTCGAGCTGCTTTCCGGCGAAGATCAAGCGCTGTTGGTCTGGGGGAATGCCCTCCTTGTCCTGGATCTTGGACTTGACGTTGTCGATGGTGTCGGAGGACTCGACCTCAAGGGTGATGGTCTTGCCCGTAAGGGTCTTGACGAAGCTGTGTGGCGATTGCTGTCAGTTGGGAGTCCTTTCTGCATTGCGGTGCGCGGGCGCGGCGGCTGGGTTTCGAGAGGCTTACATCTGCACTGTGACACAAATTCACGTTAGCGACATTCAACAAGCGACAGAAACACGCTCTGCATAGCACTTACTGGTGACGGTCTTCGTGTGCTGAATACAATACCTAATTTCGCGACGAGAAGCAGACGTGAATTTGAGAATCGCAAATAGCGCTCGCTGTGGGTGCCGACGCGGCAACTTCCGGAGTCGACCCGCCCAACCTACCGAGTACCATGCCAAGACCACGTCTTCACTCCATGACTGTCTCATCAATCATTCACAAGAGCAGAAAAAATCTTTGTTTTGGCCGACAGTCAGGAGTCGAGACGGCCTGTCGCGATTGCGGGTGCACTGTTTGCGAAAGATCGTGTTGGAGAGACATGAGAGCTCACAAGTCAAGTGGTCGATCAGAGCAAGCTTCGCATCCAATTCAACTGATCTAGTATAAGTGCAGCTGGGACATGTTTAACTAGAAAAGATGCATAACAATATTGGTCTACTTCTTTCTCTCGCTGCTCTCCCACTTCTCCAGCCTTTTCTCTAAGAAAAAGACGCACCTCACGAGTGAATTTAGAGGCAGTGCAACCAGATCGGCAGCCTCGTCATAGAACTCCCTCGCGTAGTCATCGAGTTCTCCAACATTTCGATATCGTCTGTAGCTGTTGCCCGGTCGAGTTACTTTGGGCTCGATTGATCTGACATCTGCCTTGACACGAGTGGGTCTTAGGCTGCTCTGAACCTTTCTCAGCCGCTCATCTTCAGCCGCTGGCTCTGCTTCCTTGTCTACATCCATGGCATCGGATGCGTTTTGTGCGGTGCGTTCAACCGGAAAAAGACGAAGCAGAGCTCTGCGGAACTCGGCCTCTTTGCCTATCCTTCCCTTCTCGCGTACGGTCTCCTCTGCAAAGACTGAGCCGTACCAATCCATATATTCATCGAGTTTATCATCAGACATGTCGAGTACATCTTTTTCCTGAATCTGCATGGCCTCTTGGTAGCCCAGCGGTGTTCCTGACTTGATCGTATCGTTGCACTCCGCCCGTACCTTGNNGCTCCAATTTGACCAGTCCATAGTTAGTGCCGAGAGCTCGGTTGAATTCTTTGGGTAGCGTTTGACATTGTCCAAAGGAAACAATAATTTTGTTGCGATTACAAGAGCACCCATGAGTCGAGGTTCGGCATGCTGTAGGATACGATATCTTGACGAGCGTTTGGCTTGGACATCATAAACGAACGTGATTTCAAGAAGTTTAGCCAGCCGCAAGGTCGCTGAATACACCTCCAGAGGAAGTGCAAGACTTCTGATCCATCGGTAAAGGATAAGAACATGGTTGATAGGTGGCGTAGCCATGCCAAAGGCACGATCGAAAGCTGTAATGTTGTCGAGGACCGCCTGTTGCACCAATCCTGGACTCAAAATATCTTGAGGGTCCATAATCCTGTGGTAGTTGAATGGTAGACGCATTTTCATCGACTCGGATAAAGCTTTGACAGCCCTGTAGTATATCAGGTCACCACTGGCTGCCCACGTGTACAAGTCGCCGACAGTGACTGGCAATCGAATCAGCAGGCAGCCAATATAACACATGCTCAAGGCATCAACAAGCTTGGGTACGGCGTCGTTTTTGCTCTTCCTTGCTCGACGTGTCTGTGCTGTGTCATCAGTCCTTTCGGCCTCCGACTGAGAACTATAGAACTGAGAACTATGCTCGGCCTCACTCTCTGATTCGTAGCTGACCCGTGATTGAAGGCTCTGCAGACGTAGAGCCCAGATATCACGCACCACTGTCTTGTTGTAATCAGTATAATCAATACTCGAAGGACACAAGTCATGGCTTACTTCGAGCTCTTTTGGGAGGTGTTTTGCATTGATCAACCAATTTACTTGTTTCCACAAGACCAGTTGGAAACACAGTAGATAGTGTTCGAACGCCCTTTTACCAGTCAAGGCTGTGCTGATCNNAGTAAACATCTGAAGGATTGGTATGGGATGCTCACCAGTCTCGGCGTTTTCTTCAACATCTCTCTCCCTTCGTGCTTTTTTGCCAAATGCTGGCGCTCCCTCTGTGTCTTCGACTACTTGTGTACCTCGCTAAACAGAGCATCAGACATTTCTGTATCGAAGTTCCAGAGGATGAAAAGTGCGAAAACTCACCGTCCATTGACGATGTCCTTCAGAACAGTATGTAAAACCATCATCGCCAATCTGGAATGTCGACGAACCACAGCCCGCCTCACACTCGAATTCCATTTATCAAAGTGCGATGGAAGTTGCGCTCTCTCTCGATTATCATTCTAGCAGGGCGCCAAGCGACAAGAGCATGCGTGGTCACAATCGGAGTTGGTGGGTGAAAGTTGTGTGGGCAAAGTTTGTTGGTGTTTGGATAATTGGATTTTCTTGTCATGGCCAGCATACGACCACGACAAGGCATTCCAGACGACATCGATATACAACAAATTTCTACCGGAAGCGGCACAATTGATGCCAACATATGAAGACACAATCACTTCGTCGCGCCCAAACCCAAATCACGGTGCTCAATGATACTTTGGCGAATCATGAACCCAGTCTGGAGTGTGACCCTGTCTGGTCCTTCGACTCGGGCCAGCATTCGAATGGTTATAACCAAAAGCTCAATACGGGACACTACCTTGATGGATGATCTGCTCATTACTCAATGTATGGATCTGTAGCTTTCAAAATTCATGGAAGCACGTTGTTTGCTATGTCACATGTGCACTTGTTTGAATTGTTCGGAAATTGATTTGCATTGAGTAGATTTTTTGAAAACCATCGCTTCGTGACATTTTATTGTCTAGACGCGCACGTCAACTCGCCCGTGGGAAAGAGGGGGGTCGTAAGGGAAAACATGCGGCTAGATGCCGTCGAGATCGAACAAAAGGCTTGCAGCAGCAGCGGAGGGCAAGCACGATCATGCATCCACTGTGCTGAGCGGAACTGTTGCAATGCTCATCTGGCGCCGAAGCAGCGCGTGGAAAGCGCTGTCTCGATGTATTGGAAGTGCAAATCGTTTAACCGGACTTGGGAGCCTCCTTGGCCTCAATGGCGCACTCCTCACCCATGGCAGTAAGGATGATGACGTCTNNGAATAAGTGGTCAGCTGCTGGAGAGTAGCGCTCGTAGCAGCGGCATAACTTACTGGTGTCCTTCTGCTCCTCGTTGAAGAGCTTGTTGATGCGCTCACCAATCTCGTTGTCGGGGACCTTGACGTCGTCCTTGGTGGAGCCGTCGTCGAGCATGAGAGAGAGGAAACCGTCGTCAGTGATGTCGAGNCTAGCAGAAGAGTCAGTTTGAGCTATGATTGGGTCGAGTCTTTGGGAAAAGCAACTCACGAGCTGGTACTCGCGACGGGCGACGTTGGGGACGTCCATGTTGTGGGTGGAGGGAGACAGATCCTCGAGCTTCTTGCCGGTGAAGATGTCAATGGCGACCAAGTGGACCTTGGCGTGACCGTGCTTGCCGNNAGTCTTGGAGGTCGACATGTCGACGATCTTGCAGGGACGGCCCTTGATGACGACGTGGCCGTTCTTTCTCAGGGCAGAACACTGCATGGGGTAGGTGGTGGAGGCACCGGCATCGGTGGACTCGAAGGTGTGCTGCTCGTGCTGTAGGACGGCGTGGTCAGCATGTTGAGCAAACGGCAGACGGGATTGAGCTTGGAGGCTTTGTTGTCGCGGCGCGGGGTCGGGCAGGAGCATTCGCGCAGGACTGCAGAGCTCCAGGCGAGAGCTGACGTACCTGGGCGTCGTTGTCGGCCATTTTGACGGTGTTGTGGTGGTGGATGGGTGGTGATGGGTGGAAGATGGGGGTGTGGTGATAGAGATGGCGAAAGGATGAAGAAAAGGATGAAGTCGAAAATTAGTGAAGTGGGGAAAGGAAGGCGCGGCGCACGGACGAAAAGTTAGCGCAAGGAAGCAGCAGCAGCAGTAAGTTACAATCTCCAGAACTCGACCCAACACCTTGATCTGTCCGCAGCGCTGCGAGTCTGTGCCATCCCGCTTGACAACCCCAACAACATTGACCAGTCGCCTCTTTTCCACTCGCTCGACCGCCAAACTGCAGATGGCATGTGGCTAAATCGCTACTCCCAACACCCGTCGCCTTCGTCTTCGCCAGCGCCGCAACGAAGGCCCAGTCACCTTGCCCCGAGCCCCCTTCCCCACAGACCTGCCATCACGAACCGCTCCTCCTCTCTGTCTCTCCTCACGAACGGATCCACCGATAGCCTGCCTGCTGCTGCCAGATATCCGCCTGCCCACTCCAACCTGAGGAACCAGCTCGATGCTTCTCCGGTTGATAACGTCTCGCATCCACTTGACGTATTACGCGACATCTTAGCTCCTGTCCATCCCGAGTCCATCCCTCCGGGTGCGTCCGCTCTCCATGGCGCAAACATCGACTTTGGCGAACTGAGTCTGCAAGAGTTTGCCGATGCCTCCTCATCTTCGGATCAACCTTCCGAACAGCCGTCTGTCGAAGAATGTATGTTGGCACGCCCTCGTTCACCCTGGTCCCCCACCTGAAGCTTAGGTTTGTCTANNGTCGAGAAGGATAAAGGCAAGTTTGAGGATTTGCACAAGTCCATTGTCGCCTGTGACGAAGTTCTCAAGTCTGTAGAGAACTACCTCACCAGCTTCCAGGCCGATCTGGCCGCTGTCTCTGCCGAGATCGAAACCCTGCAAAATCGTTCCTCGGCCCTTAACACCAAGCTTGAAACCCGTAAGCAAGTTGAGAAGCTACTTGCTCCAGAAGTTGATGCCTTGACTATCCCCCCATCCATTGTACGAAAGATATCAGACGGGCCTATTGATGATGCCTGGATCAAAGCTTTGGACGATCTCGAGAAGCGCTCCAAGATCATTGACTCAAAAGCTCCTAGGTCCAAAAGTGCTGCGGACCTCAAACCACTGATAGACAGCCTCAAAAATAAGGCTGTCGAGCGTACTCGTGATTATGTCGTATCCCAGATCAAAGCATTGCGCGCTCCTGGCGTCAACGCCCAGCTTCTGCAGCAGAACAACTTCATGAGATACAAGGACGCCTTCCAATTCCTGGATCGCCACCAACCTCAGTTGGGTCAAGATATTGGCCGTGCGTACATCAATACTATGCGCTGGTTTTACTTGCAAAACTTTTCGCGCTACAAAGCATCGCTTGACAAGATGAACATCCACGTTGTTGACAAGAACGAAGTCCTGGCACAAGACGATACCACGAAACGAACAACCGCAGTCTCTGGCTCACGAACACAGGCCGCTCCACACGATGCGTTCTCGCTAGGTCGACGCATGGACATGCTCAAGGGCAGCTTCAAGTCAGCTCTCTCTTCGCACATCGCAGAAGAAGACAAGGCTGCATACTATCTTGAGGCACCTTTCAGAGCTTTCAACCTTGCGCTAATGGATAACGCCTCGGGCGAGTACTCCTTCCTAACCGAATTCTTCTCAAAACAGTCATATCACGAGGTGAATCGCAAGTTTGCGGAAATATTCCAACCGACATTTGCTCTGGGTCAGGCTTTGACAAAGCAGTTGATTGACCAGACTGTCGACGCACTCGGACTGTTGATCACTGTCCGTTTAAACCAGCACTTTGCTTTCGAACTGCAACGACGGAAAGTACCCGCTATGGAAGGCTATGTTAACGGCACCAACATGCTTCTATGGCCTCGCTTCCAGATGGTCATGGATGCGCATTGCGAATCCCTTCGTAAAGCTACCTCTTCACTTTCAGGACGCCCTGCGGGTTCAGCGCTCATTCTGACATCTGCATCTGCGCCACAATCGATTGCCCCTAATCAAATAACCCAGCGGTTTGCAAATTTCACACAGGGAATCCTAGCATTGAGTAGCGAGGCTGGCGACGACGAGCCAGTTCAGAACAGTCTAGGAAGGTTGCGTAACGATTTCGAAGCTTTCCTGACGAAGCTTAGCAAGAGTTTTGCTGAACAAAAGAAGAGAGATCGCTTTCTTGCGAACAATTACTCGTTGGTTGGCACCATTATTGCAGAAACAGAAGGCAAGATGGCCGAGGAACTCAAAGCACATTTTACAGAGAAGGCAGAAGAGTTTGGGGGTCGTTAGCTGTGCATTGGACATTAGGTGGATGGCTGGCTGCTCATGTGACGACTGAAGCTAAAACGACTGTAGCGAGAAGCTTCAGGTGCGAGGCATACAAATGCTACAGTTGTTCTCGAATGCTGCATTAATGCATAGTGTGTGATAATCAGAGCAGGCAGTCATCCGTATACACGAGCCGAGACATTCGTATCGGCATTGAAGACAAGCAAAATAGGCACCGAAAACAGTTTCGCGAATATGAATTTAAGGACATTGGATTACGAGCGAAGAGAGGATTTGCGCGCGGTCACCCACCAAACGCCAAGATTTCTACGCCATCGGGGACAGTTTAGTATGCGAATATCGACTTCCAGTCTCTTTACCATCGTTCACGCAGCCAACGATTCACCGCGCAACATCTCTCGCCCTCGCACGCTCGATTCTTAGCACGCCACCCGCATCTCGCTTCCAACCGTAGACGTCAAGTCGCCACCTATCGCTACCATCATTCCACGAACTTCACCTCCGAGCTTGCCCTCTTCAAAAACATGGCGCCTCCAAGCACATTCGCATCCGCTGCCGCGGGCGGAAACACACCCACGACTCCGCGCACCGATTCGGCCGGAGAATGGTACGTCGATGGTGGCTTTCTCGAGCTTTGCTGCACACGAAGCTTGTGAGGCGCAAACACAGCCATGTGCCAGCGGCTGACCCTACGTGATCTCTAGGNNGCTCGTCGAACGAACGGAGCAACCCAGACCTTCCGCCGTCCCTCTGTCGCTACCTCGATGATGAGCTCCAATGCCAGGGAGTTAACTTCTGGTGCACAACCTGCCGTCTATGTGCCTCCGCATCGCAATGGCCCTGCCCACTCGGACACACGCTACTCCAAGAACCAACTTCTCGATCTGTACCACAAGCAGAATGTAGAAGGCTCGCTAGATGACTCACTTTCCCCTTTGTTCGTCGCAGGATGGGAGCCAAACCAGACCAACGGTGTCTCTCTGGGCGGATGGGGCAGGAGGGACGAACAAGCAAAAGACCACGTTCCCGGTCCCGAGGTCTGCTGGGAAAAAGACGGCTCTACAGGTCCTTTGGGCCTGGTCGACATGGACGATGAAGAGAAGGAGGTACGTCATGTTCTGGTACCACACGTTGATCTGCTGCTAAATCGTCTGGCCAGCNACTTTTCGTCTGTCAACTCGCCTCTGAAACCACCCACTACTGTGACCAAGGATGCTGTCAATCCACCCATGCGCAAGATTTCTGTGTCGCAGAATGTCAACAGTCCCGGTGCGTTTGGTGTTAGCTCTCCAGGTGGTGCCAGCAGACCTGGTCCTCGACGCCGCGAAACGCAGGAGGCCTATCCGTTCCCCTCGAGTTCGCAGCTCAACTCGCCTTCGGTTGTAAAGACTTCACGCATCGAGTCTCGTCCCAACTCTCCTCCTCCTTCTCTGACCAGAAGAAGAACCGACTTTAAGGATACTGGTGACTCGTCGGATGAAAAACCTCCTGCTGATGCCTCTGACGCCGCTCGTCCTCCGTTCTCTGGCCTCAAGCGCACTGTCACTGGTCCTTTGAATACGGCTGTCGGTGGTGGGTCATCTCCGTGGTCCGCCACTCCACAGAGCGCTGGTTTCTCGCCAATGGGGGCTTTTGGCAATTTTGCTATCAACTCCAGTGCTACTGCGGGCACCCCGACTGCGGACAAACGTCCAGGACTGGCCGGTGGTAGAGCCGAAAGTCGTTTCAAAGGACTCATGGCCAAGGACAATGATGATGCCAAGTCATCGCAAGCAACCCCTGGAGGCCTGGAGTCAGTCCTACACGAAGAGCAACACGAGCAGCATGCTACTGGTAGTGCTGCTCTAGGCGGCGGTCAGGATATTTCTCCTCCCCGAAGCCGCGGCTTCGGCACTCCGAGTCGTCAAGACTCGCGTGACGAATTTGGCCATGGCGCTTTTGGCATGACATCGGATCCTTTCCGTACTCTGATGGGCCAGCAGCACGATCAATCTCACAGCCGTCTTCAACAACAACAGCCCACTGGTAACGATGCCATGAGCCCTTCGGATACCAACCCCTACCATAGTCCCGAGCACGTACCTGCTGATCTTGACGACGCTGACGACGACCCTTCCGATCTTCATAATGCTCATCTGCCCAACCTGGGTGGCATCATGAACGACCCCATGTCTTCTGGTCCTGGTGCCTTCCATGGACTCGGTAATCTGGGACGTGTTCCGGCAGCTCCACCAAGCGACCGTAGCCAGACTTCTAGTGTTGGTCCCAACAGAGGCTTTGGCACCTTTTCTGGCCTGGGGGCTCTTCCTGGTCTTGGCGGCGCTTCCGCTTGGGGTGGTCCTCAGGCATCGATTGGTACGCCTAGTAGGGATAGGGCTGCCCTGGCTGGCAACTTCGGCGACAACCCCTTCGGCTCTTCCGCTGACTTGGGCTCTCCCAGCCTTGCTGCTCTGAGCGGTCTGGGAGCATTCGGCGCGCACCCTAGCCAGAGCCGTGGTGGAAGCCGACTTGGCTCTCTCTTCCCCACCAGCGTGCAGGAGCAGATGCGTTCTGAACATGGTCGACAAGACGAAGATGACGCTGGTTCAGCAGACTTTGCCAACCCGACTCGCGACACGTCTAGTCCGTTCAGACGTGCTGCCGACGTGGCTGCTGGCTTCTCTGACCAGGACCGCAACACGGAGCCATCTCAACAGGAGCCCATCGGCCAACGCCCTGCTCAGCCCTCTGCCTCTATGCAGGCTCAGGCTGTCAGTAGCTCCGCATCTAACCAACCACCCCCAGCTCAGCAGAAGACTATGGTTATGCCCGACCGTATGAGGTGGATCTACCGTGACCCTCAGGGAGTCACTCAAGGTCCGTGGTCAGGCTTGGAGATGCATGACTGGTACAAAGCTGGTTTCTTCTCTCCTGAGTTGCTTGTTAAGAAGTTTGAGGATCCCGAATATGAGCCCTTGGCCCAGTTGATCCGTAGAATTGGAAACTCTCGCGAGCCATTCTTGGTTCCTCAGATCGGCATTCCTCATGGCAACCCCACTGCTCCTCAGCCCCCAGCCAACAACTGGACTAACCCTCTGTCTTCAGGAGGAGCGCAGCCTCCTTTCGCCAACAGCTTCCCTAGCTTTGGAACTACCCTGACTGCCGACCAGCAAAATGCCTTGGAACGCCGCAAGCAAGAAGAGCAATACTTGATGGCTCGCCAGAAGGAGCATCTCGCCCAGCAACAGTTTGCACAGCGTTTCCAGGCACAGACTGGCCAGTTGCTGTTTCCCCAGCTGCACCACCAATCTAGTGTCCAGAGCTTGCACAGCCAGCAGAGCTTTGGTAGCCTTAGTTCGCCTGCACCTCCGTTCCCGCCTGCTCCTCTTCAAAGCACTTTCGGAAGTACTGGCTCAAGCGGTAGCACTCATGTCCCTGGATTCTTCGATAACTCTTTCAGGACTGCTGGACCCCTCGGCGGTCTCGGTGCTATCGGTGCTGGCGTAGACGCGCTCGGCAACATCAGAGAAGAAGATGTGTCAGGCATGGTCAACAGACTGAACCTCGGACGATCAACTCAGGGCAACTTTGGCGGCATCGGCCAGCCATTCCCCCAGTCCGATGAGCAACGCCGTATCTCCACAATGCTTGACGATCGCTCTCGCCTCGAACAGCAGCAGGCACAGCATGATGCTGCTCACCGATTCCAGCACGACCAGCCTGCAAGGAACGATCAGTTTGAACAATTCCAAAGCCTGCAAGAGCATGCCAGAGCCGACCCATTCGGCGTCGGTTCGGAGGGTGTCATTGGCAAGCCCATCGCTCCTCCATCCGAACAGCAGCNNAAGTTCAGCAAGAGCAGGGTCAAGCTCACTCTCCTGAACAGACCCAGTCGGAGTACGACGCTCAGTTCGAGGAAGAAGCTGAAGCGCTTGCACAGCACGAGGAGGCTGTCGCTTCCGCTGCAATTCAATCCAAGCAGGAACCTTCCTTGACCGAGCAAGTTCAGAAGGCTGCATCTGTCAAGCAGTCTCCTGCCCCTGCTTCATCTCCATGGGCCAAGGTCGACACTTCTCTGCCTCAACCCTTCCCTCCTGCACCATCGCAGTCTCCCCTACCTGCTCCTGCTGCTCAGCGTAACAGATCTCATGTTGCTGATGCTCTTCATGCCGAGTCTAGATCTCGCTCGCAAACCCCATCAGCAGAGACCCCTANGTGCCTCGGTCGCTCCTTGGGCCAAGGAGCCCGCTGAATCCTCTAGAGGACCCTCTCTTAAGGAGATCCAAGAAGCCGAGGCCAAGGTGGCCGCTGAAGCCGAAGCACTTGCTGTCGAAGCTCGCCGCGTTGCCTTCGAGAGAGAGCTCGCTCAAGTCCAGCTGTCCACTGCACCTGCACCCGGTCTGCCCTTGACTTCAAACTGGGCAAGCAGCAACACTGCCTCGCCCGCCACTGGCACTGCTCCCTCGCCATGGGCCAAGGCTGCAAAGACAGTCGCCGCGCCTACCACTACAAAGAGCATGGCACAGATCCAGAAGGAGGAAGAAGCTCGCAAGAAGCGTCTTGCGGCTGCTGCAGCCATCCAGGCCGCCGCAGCTGTCGGCATTGCTCCTGTCCAGCAGTCTGCCGCTGGCAAGAGATATGCCGATCTTGCCAGCAAGGTGGCATCGTCTCCTGCCCCTGCTAGCCCTGTTCCTGGCATCGGCGGTGCTTGGACCACTGTTGGTGCAAGTGGAAAGGTCAAGACCCCTCTGCCTACCCCCACTCCTGTCGCCAACAGAGTGGCTAGCTCAACTGTGCTTCCTACCGTAGCAGCCGTCAAGAAGACCGTCCCCGCCAGAGCGACCGCAGGACCTTCTGCCGTCAACGCCATTGACGAGTTCAAGAAGTGGGCCGTCAACGAATTGAAGCACGATCTCAACAAGAGCGTGACTGGTAAGTCATAAGCACAGTTTTCTCTGAAAGCAAGAAACAACAAAGCTAACATACTCTCCTCCACAGCCGACGAATTCGTCACCAACCTCCTCTCCTTCCCCTCCGAACTCGAAATCGTCACCGAAGCCGTGCACAGCGTCTCCCACACCATCGACTCGCGCCACTTTGCCGAAGAATTCATCCGCCGCCGCAAACTCGCCGACAAAGGTCTCGTCGACACCACCACCAAGCCCGCCAGTCCTGCCGCCGCTGCCTCTCAAGCTGGCGGCTGGAGCGAGGTCGCCAAGAAGAATGCTTCGGTGCCGAAACAGGAGGCCAAGGATGAGTTGAACAATGGCAGTTTCAAGGTCGTGCCTACAAAGAAGAAGGGTGGTAAGAAGTAGAGGGGTTTTTTTAAGCCATCTGATGTAGATGTTTTGTAGACGGAGGTGATGAGGAGGAAAGATGGTTCGTGATCTTGTTGTTCCAGTAGTTTCCTTTTGCAAAATGATTGTACATTCTACGATTATTCAGAAATTGAAGAAACTGCCTGTGTCTGTGCCTCTTTTGCATATATGCCTTTTGTTCGATGGTTTATGGGAAAGGAAGAAGTGAATAAAAGTTCATAAAGCCATGATATATAGACCGATCCGACCGGAACCAAGAACAAACTCCTTTCCTGGTCACCAAAAAGACGCCCGTTCCATGTGCCAACCAAAAAAAGAAAAAAAAATAACTTTCTCTTTACATGCTGTTCCAGAAATGGTTTGCGTAGAAGAAGCGATCAAACTTTGGATCCAGGTTGACCACGTTGACGCTACCCTTTGCGGCATTCCTGATGACGGCACGGGAGAAATCGCCAGTGTTGTGGTCTTGTTCGGCGTCGATGCCCAAGCTGCGGTAGACACCTAGTTTTAATCTGGTGATGTTTTGTCAGTCTTCTTCCTTCGAGAAAATTGCAGGCAGTTGAAAGGGAAATGACACTCACACGACCTCATCTTCAGCCTTGTTCTCAGCACTCTCCACATCATCACCCTGCTCTTCTAATCGTTGCAACTGTTTCTTGAGGGTATAAGCCTCCGACCCCAATCTCTCACCCTCAATCTCTAGCTCATTGGCAGCCTTTGCAACTCTGAACTTCTCAGTGTCCAGTGCTAGGATATCGGACGCGTGGGCGGCAGGATCGTGACGTGAGATTTCGGAATCGTGAGTTGCGCGCAGGTGTTGGGCTTTTCGGGAGAGCTGGGCGAGTTGGGTGTGTTGGGCGTTTAGACGCAGTGAGCGGGCGCTGCGTAGGGTGGAGAGGGAGGAGTGGATGCGCGAGATGGACTGCAGGTCGCTGTCTGTGTGGAAGTTGCGGGTTGTTTGGCGGATGAGCTGGTGCGTGTGTTTGTTAGTTGTGTGTCGCAAGGTGTTGGTGATGGGGTTACGCACAGTAACGGGGTCTTCGTCGAAGAGAACCATGCTGGCGGGCGATGAGATGTAAGAGTGTTATCAAGACGTGGTCGATGTGCGCTGGTGGTGGTGATTGTGGCAGTGATGGAGTCAAAGTTTGGTGTTTACAAACTCGCAGTGGCCGAGCAACGCGCTTTCCTCCACGTGCGGGCAACAGAGACCCTGGCCCCAATGATCTCACATGCGACTTCGGTCAGCCACCAGCAGTTCCACCTTCTTGCTCAACACCAAATACACACACAATCATGGGTGATCATCTTCCATGTGAGTCTGGACACTCTTCTAGCTATGCTCTACCACACTAACACCTCACCAGATGCCGCAGATGCGGAGTCGTACGCCCCCCTCCCCCTCCACCCAGCCAACCACTCCAAGCAAACTAACCCTCTACTCATCCAGTCCCCTAAAACCCGCCGAACTCCAAGTCCTGCGCTCGCAATACGAAAAAGAAGGCGAATACGTCTCCCTCCAGACGAAATTCAACTTTGCCTGGGGCCTCATAAAATCCACCCAGCGGCCCGAACAACAAGAAGGCGTGCGTCTGCTCACCGAAATCTTCCGCTCGTCGCCCGACCGCCGTCGCGAATGTCTCTACTACCTCGCCCTTGGAAACTACAAGCTGGGCTCGTATGAAGAGGCCCGTCGTTACAATGAGTTGCTTATCGATCTGGAGCCGAACAATCTGCAAGCAAAGAGTCTGAGGCAGTTGATTGATGACAAGGTTGCCAAGGAGGGCTTGATGGGTGCTGCTATTATCGGTGGTTTGGCTGTGGCTGCGGGTGTCGTTGGCGGCTTGATCTTCAAAGGTGCGAGGTCTTCGAGGAGATAGGAAGCCTGTCGTGGACGCTGGTCGTTGCAATATGCTCTGTCCTTTCTCTCTCTCTGTTCTCACCGTCTCTCTCTATCTCTGTCACGCGGCAAACCAGAAGCCACCTTTCAATGTACATGATTCTGTAACGTATTTCTCTTTTGCTTTACTCGGTACATTGCTATCTGTTTCATCTCTATATATACAGGCCCCCTCATCTAGGCGTGACGACCAACCTGGCCCTTTCTTTCTCAAGTCATGCTGACACAATTGTCCAGATGCCTGCATTATGCCACATGAAGTCTGTCCCACGTCTAATCTCCCTTATACCAGGCCAGGAAGCATGGAGAATCTCTTCTTCTGGTACTTGTCGCCAAACTCCTTGCGGTATCTGCGTTCCTTCTTCTTGCCCCAAACAGCCATCTGGCCCACAGCAACCACGACGAAAAGACCTGTGCTCAAGCTCCAAGACGCCAGCCAAATACCGATCCATGCCACTGCCTCAAACATGTAGTTGGGGCACGTCACGAGATCGAAGCCCAGACCGCTGGGAATGCCACGTTCGGTGCCGCCAGTGCTGCGCAGGTTACGTAGCACATAGTGTGCGTTGAGGTTGCCCAGCTCGCCAACGACGAAAAGAGCGATGGCGAGGTAGGTAATCAAGGGGTTCGAAGGGCCGGCGGTAGGAGCAGTAGGGGCGTAGATCCAGTAGGCAATGTTGGCACCACCCAGCGCCCAGTAATGAGCAGAGTTCTTGAAAATGTTGCGGGCGGGCATGGTAGCGCTGGAAAAGCGGTGCACAAAGACTGTCTCGAACTCGCGCTTTGCAAAGTGCAGGGCCAGCATGATGCAGGAGAGGGACTGGAGGTATGATGGCTCGGCGGGAGCATTCTTGTACAGGTATGGGCGCAGGTAGTAGAAGAGAGGGTGGATGAGCAGCGGGCCCAGGTATTCGATGATGAAGACGGTACGCCAGGCAATCTGCGGACCAAGGTCTTTCACATAGACGACACTGTCGCTGCGCAGACCGGTGCGCTCGACAGTAAAGTCCTTTGCATTGGGGACGAGCGAGCCGTCGCTGCCCTTGGTCAGGCGTAGACGGTGGATTGAGATACCAGATTCGGCGGCAATGCGCTGGTACAGATCGTGGGTACTGCCCTGCAGATATGTGGTGGCCTCGGTGGGGAGCTTCTTGATTGTGCGTCCTAAGCCCCTGGTCGTCAGCTTGGGCCGTGTCGTCGTGGTAGGCGACAGGGCATAGGATCAGTCGTCACCTCTGGGTTTGATGACCAGGTTCACCGGTTTCGAGGCCATGTTGTATACGGAGTCACCGTGGTGTGATTTCGATGCGAAGTTAATTGCTTGTCAGAAGAGGACGGTTAGACGAGCAAAGCGGATCGCCGGAACGGAATGATTATTTTGACGACAAGTGCAACCGTCGCGACATGTTCGCGCTAGTGGCAGGAAGCTTTGGACACAATCCTTTGACTTCCACGTGCCGAGGCTCGCCGGCTCCTCATCCAAGCCCTCGAGCAACCAACCCCTTTACTCGGTGCCGCCGAACTAGGCAGAGAGAGGACATTGGTCGCTCATCAATTAGCCCTGCAAGTTGGTTCGTTTTCAATTGTCAACACGTGAATCGACTCTACGACGTCGATGCTGCAGCACTGCTTGCCTCGCTCTGCCCGTAGACCAAGGTGGAAATACTCCCCCAAGGCATCCAGGCTGAGCCTGCCTCGACACACTGCATGCAGCCCACGTCTTGTCTTGCATATGTACTCGACCAATATTGTACACCCTGTACTGCTGCGCTTTTGTCTTCATGACTGTACAGCCTCAGCCTTTCTGCTTTCCTAATTGCCCAGATACGAATCCTCTACCTCTCGGCTGAGGCGTCCAACACCAACAGTGCCTCCACAACCACCTCTGTGCCGCACGAATAGACCCGCTCGCGATCACTTCTGTTCCTGCGACAAGGAAAGTATACGATCATGCTATCTACCAAGTATCGCTGCAAAGGAACCACGTCGCGACGGCCCGCGCTTTCTCAGCTGTCATCGTCAGCCGCGCCCGACCTCGTTCCTAAAGTGGTAGCACACCCCAATCTGGTGAAAGATGGCTCCTTCTACAAAAAGACCACCTAAGGATCTTCAATTTTTTTGATTCTCCGACGTCCATCAGCTCAAACGTCTCTCAATAGTCTCGCTTCTTTTCCATCCTATCATCTACATTCTTCGGCATCAAATCTTCTTCGCACTCTAGAAGTCGTATCTATCAACGGTCGCTCAGCTGAAAGCTGAATTATACTTTCAGCCCCCTGGGGTATAGCTTGATACCCTGGTTTTAGCCTCTTCTCCCGTCGTCCTAATCTGTTAGCACCGAATATTCTTAAACTGCCCTTCATGGTCGAGGTGAGCAGTTTTCTTTCTTGCAGTTCATCTCGTTGTTTTCATTTTCCTCCTGCCAGAAAAAGCCAACATGAAGGGTCTTCGTCGAGTCTTCAGCAGCGCATCATGTTTCCGACCTGATGATGACCAAGGCCATGGCATTGTGTACATTGAGAGCCCATCAAAGACCAACGCCACTAACACGAAGCAGCCACGGGTGAACCAAGTCGAGATGAACCACTTCGGAGAAACCTCCGTTCCATTGCCTCCTTCGGCCTTGGATGGCATGGCCGACAAAGTCCGAGAATCAATTGGTGCAATGGGCACTCTCTTGTCTGCAATGAAGGCTCCGCTTCCCACTGGCACAGGTGATGGTTCGGCATTGCCAGTAGAGAAAGACGAGACACTTGCTTCCACCCTTGCTACCATTGTCAAGGATGTTTCTCATCTTGGGTTCGATTCTGTCGAGAAGGTCGCAAAAATGACGATCAAGGCCAAGAATGGAGACTACATTGACGACAAGGAGTATCTCATGGAATATCTGATCGGCGTATGTCTCTCATGTCAGACATTCTGAGCTCTTGCTGATCACTTCTCGCAGGCTGCTCAAAGACTTCCCAACGACGTGGTTGGTCAGAAACTCACGAATGGCTTTGTAACGAGTCTCTGGAATGACTTGGAACATCCTCCCAAAGTGTTCATGAGTGACAGATACCAGTACCGCAGTGCAGACGGATCTGACAACAGCTATCTCCACCCTCGACTGGGAGCCGCTCATGAATCTTATGCTCGCACCGTCAAGCCGGCAACTATTCAACCAGGCAACCTACCAGATCCAGCTGTCTTGTTCGATGTTCTCATGGCCAGAGATAAGCCTACTGAGCACCCCAACAAGATTTCCAGCATGCTGTTCTATATGGCGTCGATCATCATCCACGATTTATTCAAGACAAATCACAAGGATTTCCGAATCTCTGACACTTCGTCATATCTGGACTTGTCCCCACTCTATGGCAGTGACCAGAGCGAACAAGACACAATCAGGACCTTCAAAGACGGCAAGATCAAGCCCGACTCGTTTGCAGAGACTCGTCTTCTGTCCTTTCCCCCTGGAGTCGGCGTGATCATGATCATGTTCAATCGTTTCCACAACTACATCGTAGAGCAATTGGCTCTGATCAACGAGAACAGCAGATTTACCCGGCCTGCTGAGGACGCTGCAAAGGAGAAGTGGACCAAGTTTGACAATGATTTATTCCAGACCGGAAGGTTGATCACTTGTGGCCTCTACATCAACGTCATTCTCATCGACTATGTGAGAACAATCTTGAACCTCAACAAAACAGACTCTGACTGGTCTCTCAACCCACGCGCTGAGTTCCCTGGCCAGCCTGACCTGGGCTGTGGTAACCAAGTCAGTGCTGAGTTCAATCTGGTCTACCGCTGGCACTCGGCAGTTTCAGACAAGGACGACAAGTGGACCCAAGAGTTGTTCGCCAAACTTTTCCCTGGCAGGAAGCCAGACGAGGTTCCTCAGATGGAGTTCTTGAAAACATTGGGCCACATGGAGGTCGATCTCAAGGCCCAAGATCCTGCAGAGCGCAACTTTCACGACATCAGGAGAAATGCCGATGGAACTTTACCGGACGACAAACTTGCTCAGATCCTGGTCGAGGGCGTTGAAGACTGTGCCAATGCTTTTGGTCCCCGCCAGGTACCTCTAGTAATGAAGCAGATCGAAGTTTTGGGCATCAGACAAGCGAGAGCTTGGAATCTGGCAACTCTCAACGAGTTCAGAAAGCATTTCTCCCTGAAGCCTTACTCAACCTTTGAAGAGATCACTGCTGATAAGGAGATTTCCGAATCTCTTAAGCACTTGTACGACCACCCGGATAATGTTGAGCTGTATCCTGGTTTAGTTGTTGAAGACGCAAAATTCGCAATGCGCCCTGGATCGGGACTTTGCCCTTCATACACGACTTCCCGTGCCATCCTTTCCGATGCCACTGTTCTAGTTCGTGGCGATAGATTCTATACAACATCTCATCATCCTGCGTCACTCACAAACTGGGGATTTGCCGAACAAGGCGATGATCTCAAAATCAACCACGGCTGTGTGATGTACAAGCTCTTCATGAAGGCTTTCCCTAACCACTTCCGTCCGGATTCAGTCTACGTCCACTTCCCTTTCACTGTGCCCTCCGAGATGAAGAAGGTCTTGACTGGTCTAGGCAAGGCTCATAAGTACAACTTTGACAGACCTACTCGCCTTCCCCCAACCAAGATGTTGTTCTCTTACGATGCTGCTAAGAGGGTACTTTACGATCAAGATGCGTTCAAAGTGTACTGGGGCCCGAAGATCGAGTTCCTCATGGGCCCCTTGGCTAAGAGCTTTATGCTTGCGGGCGACACCAAGACCAACACAACTTCTCGCGATATGATGGAGCAGGCTCTGTATCTTGGCAAGTTTTCACGCAAAGAACCCACTGGACAGGAGAAATGGCTTCTGGAAGTCCGCAAGTTCTACGAAGAGCACACCTCTATGCTATTGCAGAAGCATTCATACAAGCTTGCCGGCACCAACTACGTGGATCTTATCCGGGATGTGTCCAACATTGTGCATGTGCACTTCTGTTCGGAAGTTTTCAACCTGCCACTCAAGACAGAAGAGAACCCAGATGGCGCCTTTACTGAGAAACAAATGTACCTTGTGATGGCAGCTGTGTTTGCATGCGTGTTCTTCGATGTTGATCCTGAACATTCATTTGCTCTCCGAGAAGGCGCCTACGGTGCTATCCAAGCCGTTGGTAAGCTCATGGAGATGCAGGTCCAGGCTCTAGCAAATATGCCACATCTTTCCAACGCCGTTGATCGCATTAGTGAGTGGTGGTCGGGCAAGGATCGTTCCGTTCTCACCCAATATGGCAAGCACATGATCGAGCGTCTATTGCAGACTTCGGGCATGGACGTCAAGGAGCTCGTATGGTCACAAATCATCCCTACTGCAGGCAGCATGTGTGCCAATCAGGGTCAATTCTTCGGCCAGGTGATTGCTTGGCTGTTCAGCGACGGTCGGGAACATCTTCCAGGATTGCACGAACTGGCCGTCCAAGACACCCCTGAGGCCGAGGAGAAGATCATGCGCTACTTCCTTGAGTTCTCACGTCTTCACAGCGAAACAGGCGTCTACCGCACTGTCGCCAAGGAAACAATAGTCGAAGACATGGATCGTAGAGTCAAGCTCAACGTCGGCGACACAGTCGCTCTCAACTTCCGCTCCGCATCTCGCGACCCCAACATCTTCCCCGACCCAGAAGCGATCAAATTGGACCGACCCATCGACTCTTACATCCATCTGGGCCAAGGACCCCACCAATGCCTCGGTCAACCCATGACGCTGGTCGCCATGGGCGCCATCCTCAAGACCCTCTGTAAACTGCCCAATCTGAGGCCTGCACCCGTCTGGCCCGGCCCCGTCGACAGCGTCAAGCAAGTTGTCAAGGACTTCTCCGCTCTCGCCCCCGACGTCGAGTTCAAGCCCGAATGGATGTATCACTGCTACCTGCTCGAAGACTGGGACCAGTACTTCCCTTTCCCTGCGAGTCTGAAGATCTGCTATGATGGGCAGGCTGCTTAGATAGCTCAGCGTTTGCAGGCCGGTAGAGGGCTCCATCGACGACTTGGTGTATTTGGAGTGGCTGGCCGTGGAGCTTGGAAGTTGTTGGATTGGTCTGGAAAGTGGTGAAAAAAATTTGCGCGTTGGATGACAGTAATGATTTGTCCATGTTGATGTTTTCCTCAGTCGGGCGTTTTGTTTTGGGTAGTTTCCTTGGAGGTTCTTTTTTCTTTTACTATATCCCGCTGTTGGTCTTGTTTATAGTCCTGTGAAAGTCATTTTATTCTCTTATCATGCATCGTCTCTTCTTCTAAATCTATACTCTAGCCAACTGAATATGTGTCTCCCAACACTTGCATAGTAAGAACGGACAAAAAAACAGAAATGGAGAAAGATATGGATAATAAGAAATAGTAAAAGGCCGAAAATATGGTGGCTGTAATATTTACAAAAACATTACTACGAGTTAAAAAGCTAGCCTAGTCGAACTCGTCGAGAAAATCCATAATGGCCGAATAGGTGGCGGTGCCTCTCTGCGCTTTCACCGTCGAAGGTGGTGATAGCAGACCGTTCGTCTTGAGTGAGCTCTCCCGAGGACCCCAGGGCGAAGCCGTTCTACTGACCGGAGTACCAGTATTCTCTGCCTCTCTCGCAGTGATCCTTTCTCTCAACTCTTCCGCTTTATCCATTTCTTGTACTTCTGGCAGCCCATCGACAAGTTTGGCCTTTCGCCGCTGTCGTTCCATGACATTGTGCATGCAAGCGTCAATTTTGGTATCCAGGTCCACCAAGTCTTGCTGTTGTTGCCTGATGATTGCCAAATGGCCGGCATTAAAGTTTTTGTTGTTGATCACCGAGAGCATTTCGGTGTGTAGGGTTTGGCGTTCTCGTTGGAGGGCCTCACAGTCGTCAAAGAGGCGCAGACAGGACTTGTCAATTTCACGGAGGGCGCGCACGATGCGGAAGGGTCCTTCTGTGCGGAAACCGATGGGGTCTAGAGAGTCTTTGCGTGGGTGATTAGGCTCCCACGGCGAGGATTGGAGGGTACGGACGGCGGATGCTGAGGACGATTGGTGGAATGTTGGGCGAGCGGTATTAGGTGCTGATAATGATTGTTGGATCGAGGGTAGCCGGGTAACGGCTGATGTCGATGCAGATGTATGAAGTGATGGTCGTGTAAGCGTATATTGTTTTGAAGGCGATGGTTGAACAGAGGAGATTGAAGCTGCATAACAGGTTTGCGGTAGTGTGTAAGTGGGTGCAGCAGAGTGTGATCGAGGGCTCATGTTGCCGGAGAAGGGGTCGGCGTTTTCTCCTTTTCCTCTCTTGCTGTCTCGTCGTGATATAGGGCGGCCTCGTTGCATGATTGATTCGTCGCGAGCCTCCGGTACTGTGGTAAGTTGTAGTCGTGGTGTGCTCCTTGTTGAATCTGAAGAGTCTTCCACGTTGTTGTTGCCCCTTGGTGTGGCAGTGTCATCTCGCGACCCTTTTCTCAACAACGCTGTAATCTCCTCTCGTGAGCCTTTTCGGAGCGATGAGAATCCATCGTCGCGTGAACTCTTTCTCATCATCACAGGAGTCTCGTCCCGTGAGTTTTTCCTCGCCATAATTCTTGCTCCTAACTTCTCCAAGGGGGCACCGATCGAAGGCTTGCGCGGAGCTTCATATGATGTTGGCTGCAGCATGGGCTGTAGAGTTTCTGCTGATCTGGTATCTCGAGGGCGGCTGTACATCTCCTGTGCAATCATTGATCGCTGTCTGCCAGGATTTGAAGACAAGGACCTTTGTTTTTCATGCGTTTCGGCTTTTGAGCGGAGGTCTTCCATATTGCGTAGTGGTAGTACATCGGAATGCTCTTGACGGTGTCCTCTCACAACTCCACGACCACGGGAAACCTCTTTGAAAAGAGGCTTTGGCTCATGACCTGCTGCCTCGTTCACCAGAACGAGCTTAGCTCTCTCTCCGGGAGTCTGTGTGAGCTTGTATCTAACTGGCGGAACCTGGCTGTCCGTTCTGGGAAACAGTGCATATTGACCGTTGCCCGACATGTCGGTGATGTGACTACTAGCTGCCGGTCAGTAGATGCAGGCTGGTCATGCATAATTAGAAACATACATGGATCAAAATGGTGCGAATAGCTTGTCCTGTACGCCTTTGACTCGAAGAGCACTTGCTGAGCGCTTCTGGTCTTCGAATGCTGACAGTGTTTGATGCACAAAGCTAAAGATGTGCCCAGAGTTGAGGTTTCTTCCAGATGTCTTTCAATGGATATAGGGCTTGCAGGAAGGGCAGCAGTTGCCGACAATACTCTGACAGGTGCAAGTCAGTTTGGCGTGGACGAGAGAAAAGAGAGGCTTCGAAAGAGTGACGAGTGGTAGAGTTGAGACAAGACCAGTTGGACAACGCGAGGTACACTTACGTGAAGCCGTCGCCATAGTATAAGATAGTTGCGTCTGAGACGTCCAAAAACCAGAAACTATGACGCTAATTTGTTTTAGGGTCCTTTAAGGCCGAACCTGAGACGTGACAATGGTTGGCCTCGGTGTCTGACATCAATAACCCGCACTTACAGAGATTTTCNTCATATAAGGCTGTGTGGTCGGGAACCTGAGCTCCCGTAGACGTAGTGTGATGAAATCGGTCANNTTGCATAGATCCGTATCTTGCTTGAAAGGCCGGTGTTTCTGTCGGCGAGTACGGCGACAGAAAGGTCAACATGATAGCAATCATGGCTCCAACTGCTCAAGGATGTGCAGTCTGTCGCACAGCTTGTTTAACAAGAGAAACACAGATGGTCAAGCGATGAACGAGCATGGTCTATAGACAGAAGGTCGCAAACCCAGCTGGAAGAGGGAGCTGCGANCTGGCAAGATCGATGATCATCGAAGATCTGCAGTAGAAACGGAGGTCTTTCCGGGGAAGCTGCCGCTCGTTCATCTTCCGCTCNGAGCTGGACCGTTTCAGCTTCCAAACCTGCGACATCCTGACCCAACCAAGGNNCACAGTTTCAGCTGCCGCATCGGGCGGCCTGTATGCCAGAAACAGCAACAGNAGCACGCAACTGAAGATGTCACCTTATCTCATAGAGTTCGAGACATCGTGTATCCAATTGATAGATGTCGGCGAGATACAAGGGCGGGAACAGACGAACGTGAACTTCTACCAAACAAGCCAGGTCCCCACGCGTGTGCCTGAAGATCTCCCTGGTTGACAAAAGGCATCATTCTCCTTCAACAACACAAGAGGTCAAATTCTCTTGCCCGTACACAGCCAACTTCTCTACATTTCTTTTGATCAAGCCATCATTCGGGAATCGGGATGGCGTCGGCGAAACATGAAACCTGTAGAACGTTCAAGGAACCACAGATGTTTTGGTTGGGTTGATCGTCAAGGCAGCATGTCTTTGTCTGAGAATTCCGAGGCCCATGACATACTTGACAAAAAAAAAACGATTTGAATATCAATGCTCAGGCTCCCCTTTGCACATCCCTTCCAACTTCCTTTTTCTTGCCTTTCCGAGTTTCTTGTAGTCATCCCTCGACAGCAGCATAGAAGAAAAACACAAACAACCGGTTCTAGAATGACATCTCGCTTAATTACCTCTTGTCTCGTGGTCAAATTTAGACGTGGTAAATTGCACTCCATGCTTTTCAGGATTCTCGCTCCAGCCGCATCTTTCTTCATCTTTATCAATGTGACGACCCGAGCCTCGATTCGATACTATATACAGAGGTTTATCCTCTTCGGCAGGATTGCCATGTTAGGGATAGATGCAATGGGGGTTATGTATAGCTTGTGATGATCCACTCGGGAGGGCCTGCCCTCGCTTCAAAGGGTCCGCAGCCCTAGAAGGAAGGCATGGCACGCGAATGGATTGCCGAAGCTCAAAGAGTCAGTTTTGGATACGCAGCAGCGTAAATGGCAGGATGATGATGATGATGATGATGATGATGATGATGATGATGATGATGATGATGATGATGATGATGATGATGATGATGATGATGATGATAATAGTATCTCCTTTCAGAAGGATTTGGCAAGAGTTAAGAGATGATAAATAGTAATCCTGCAGCGTCTATGGACGATTCATACAGGGGTCCGTAGACATAATGTAAAACAAAAAGAGGCGAAAAAGTGGTATCCAAAGGAAAATGGTCGCAGAGATGCGTAATGAAATCGTTGCAATGCAGTTACTTCTTGCTGGCGTGCACAACCTCGATGATCTTGTCGACGACTGAGGGATCCGAGAGNCTAGAAGACAGGTTAGTGTTTGGTTCTGCAGGTGGATTTGTGTTCTGGAGACTTACAGTAGTGATGTCGCCAAGCTGGTCCTCCTCACCGGCCAAAATCTTGCGCAGAATGCGGCGCATGATCTTACCAGAGCGGGTCTTGGGAAGGTCGGGAACTACGTGAATGGCTTTGGGTGCAGCGAAAGGACCAATGCTCTTCCTTACTTGCATGATCAAGTCCTTGCGAAGAGCGTCGTTGGCGTCGTTGCCGTTCTTGATGGCCACAAAGGCGGCAACTGCCTGGCCAGTAAGCTCGTCTGCAACACCGACGACGGCAGCTTCTGCGACGGCACTGTGCTCGATCAAAGCAGCCTCGATCTCGGCAGTGGACAGACGGTGACCGGAGACGTTGACAACGTCATCGACACGGCCACGGATCCAGTAGTAACCCTCGTGGTCACGAGCAGCACCGTCACCAGTGAAGTAGTATCCCTTGTAGACGTTCAGGTATGTGTCCATGTATCTCTTGTGTGCGCCCCAGACGGTGCGGGCCATGCTAGGCCATGCCTGCTTGAAGGCCAAAACACCCTCGACGTCGTTGCCGTGAAGCTCCTCGCCGGAGACGGGGTCGATGATTGCGGGCTCAATACCGAAGAAGGGAAGGGAAGCGCTACCGGGCTTGGTAGGGGTGACACCGCCGAGGGGAGTGATGACGTGCGAGCCGGTCTCTGTTTGCCAGTACGTNCTGCGAATTGTTAGAGTCATTCTGTCACAAACACAGTGCTTCAAACTTACGTCGACAATGTGAGCCTCCTCCTTTCCAACAATCTCAAAGTACCACTTCCACACCTCTGCAGCAATGGGTTCACCGACACTGCCCAGAACTCTCAGGTGCTCCATCTCGTGCTTGACAAAGTGGTCACCAGCGCGCTTCAAGAGTCGCAGAGCGGTAGGAGCAACGTAGAACTGTGTGACCTTGTGCTGGGCAACCACGTCCCAGTATCTGCTGAAATCGGGGTATGCGGGAGTACCCTCGAAAACGACCGTTGCAACACCAAGCAGCAAAGGTGCGTAAACGACGTATGTGTGACCAGTAATCCAACCAACGTCACCGCCGCAGAAGAAGATGTCGTTGTCGTGAATGTCGAAGACGTACTTGCCAGTAGCAGCGGCACCCAGGAGGTAACCACCGGTGGTGTGCATGACACCCTTGGGCTTGCCGGTCGAGCCAGATGTGTAGAGGAGGAAGAGGGGGTCCTCGGAGTTCATGGGCTCGGGAGCGATGTAGTTGGGGTACTTCTCGACCTCCTCGTGCCACCACAGATCACGGCCCTCAGTCATGGGCACATCTGCACCAGTGCGCTTGTACACCAAACAGTGCTTGATGCCAGGGCACTTGCTGAGTGCATCGTCGACGATCTTCTTGGTGCCAATGAGCTTGCCACCACGTCTGCCCTCATCAGTGGTAATGACGACCTTGGAGTCTGCGTCAATGATGCGGTCCTTCAGCGAGTCGGACGAGAATCCGGCGAAAACGACAGAGTGGACAGCACCAATACGAGTGCAAGCAAGGAAGGCAATGACAGCTTCAGGAATCATGGGCATGTACAGAGCAACAGTGTCGCCCTTCTTGACGCCCATCTGCTTGAGAGTGTAGGCCAACTTGCAGACCTCGCGCAAGAGCTCGCCGTACGAGATCTTGCGGCCCTCGTTGACCTCGTCAGCCTCGTAGATGATGGCTGTCTTGTCGGGGTTCTTGAAGGCGTGGCGATCCACACAGTTGTAGGATGCGTTCAAGCGACCCTCGACGAACCACGCATTGTCGCCGTTGGCAAGGGAGCCACTGTGCACAGTCTGGAAATCTCTCTCCCATGTGAGCAGCTCGCGGGCCATGCGCCCCCAGAACTGGTCTGGCTTCTCAATTGACTCCTTCCAGAGCTCTCTGTAGTGGTCAAGGCCATCCAAATGAGGCTTGCTGTCGGGGTGCTTNGCTGCAAGAATTTGTTAGAGGCGCGCAACGCCAAGGACATTGAGACTCGCAACTCACTCGAAGAAGGCTTTCGGCACGTGGAAAGTGTCTACCTCGTGTGCCTCAGGAACGACCGAGGCCGAGGGCTTTGGTGGTTGAACGTCTCCGTCAGACATTGTGTAGAAAGATGTGAGTAAGAATGACAAAGAGGGAGAGGACCGAAAAGTGTGGTCGCAGATGCTCGAGCACAAAGGGATTATATGCCACTCGAGTTGAAACGGTTTTCCGAGGCTCGAGCCGGTAATGGGCAGCTCTGGGATTGGCGTCTTGCTTGAAACCGTGGTAAACACCTGTTGGCCTTCGTTGTAGCGCGCGAAAGTTGTCTGAAGCTGCTACAGATGAATAGGATATCCGGATCGCAAAGACAAAGTCGTACGAGAGCAGAAACAGGGGAATTCGGAGGTTTTGTGCGAGCTCATTTCATTCCCTACCCCCACCTATATATTCTCTGGCTCTGGCTAATGCTCATAGGGCCAAGCAGCAGCAGGTGCGGGGAGTAGGCACGGACGAGGGGAGCTTTCTTCCTCTCGCTCGCCGGCTATCCATTTCGCTTGACTTTGGCTAGATCCAAGAGGCTCAACTATTTGGCATACGTCAGGAGGTCACGCTGCACAGCACAACGGTGTCAATTGGAAATCCACGAACGCTGTTTGGCTTGCAAGGAACCAAAACTTTGTCTGCGAGAGCATGATATATGGTGGAAGTTGTGCATACTTTATGCAGGGCATGTACATTTGAGGGACGACTACCGAAAGAGCTCCGTTCTTCCTGGGTTCTGGACGGCTATCGCGAGCTTGGTCCACCATCCGTGGGCCCGGCCTCGGATTTCAAGAGTCGGCTTCATCATCCAGAGACAACAATTTCGAACTGTACGGCTCCCCTCAGCTCAATACTGTTGGGTTCATCTAGGAGCAATAATTATCCGGCTACGCGATGTGGCAGAGCAGAATGCCTGGTCTCGAAGTGAAAGCGAACCGGCGGCTGAATTCGAGACTGCGGCGCAGTTAATTATCTATACAGTAGCGGCATTCCTTCGTAGTCTCAACACCCGCAGGCCGCGAACGTGTTACTACGAGAGGATGTCCCAGATATCATAAACATTTCTGAAGCACTGATAGACTTTGGGGCAGTAAACTGGCTCCATGCCGAAGATGATGTGCCACAGATACTCCATCACTCTTCCCGCAGTCGCGTCGCTCAGAGACGTCTCCATCAGCCAGCCGTAGAACCAGACATAGTGCGCAAGCGGTCTTTGCAGGACCTGGTCCCGAGACACGGCGAACTGTGCACAGCATGCCACTCCAATCTGTTCTGGGACGGCAGTCGAGTTGAAAATCTCAGTCCATGCCTTGGCAAAGGCCCTCTCGGTCGCTGCTTCGTGTTTGTCTATACCAGCTTGCTCTTTCTTGTTGCGAAATGGCTGTATCTCTGCAGGATAGCAGCCTGGCGTGGTATGACATCTCAAGTTGGCGTATCCGTTCTTCTGCACGAAATCGATGTTGAGCAACTGCAGCGCTTTCGCAGCATTTTGGTCGTTGTGCCAAGAACTGAGGTGGCTGTGTATGAATGCAATAGTTTCGGGCAGCTCATCGTAGTTCTCGATTATGTACGTGAGATAGGCGTTTGCCTCTCGTCCTTTGTTCTTCGCTGTATGTAGTGGTGCGGTACGATCGTCGGTCACGTAAATCGCATGCTTCCAGCTAGATTAAGAGGTCAGGACTGCTCGGGCTTTTGGATCATGTTCGGACTCACTTGGGNNTAGCATGCTTGAGATCCATTGCGTCTTCTCCTTTGCAGTTTTGGCAACGACTACAACCTTGCTTCTCGTGTCTCGGAGACCAGACTTGGGCGTCGCAAGTTTCTCGATGGTGCCGTTGAGGAACGAATTGGAGATGGCGTTCATGACCGCCCTCAGCGGATCCTCTGCTGTCGAGTTCGATCCATGTGTGCCGTCTGTTGTATTTGTATGGCTTAGAAGTCCACCGTCCTGCGACAGCCTGTCGAGCTCAAGAATGGACTGATGGAGCTTAACGAATTGGCCTTTGAGCCATACCAGCGTCACCAATATCAGTCCGCCAATGAGAATACGAGACAGGGCCCGCATAGCGAACGCGTCAGAAAGATGGGATGCTGCATCAAGGGGTGCTGAAAGTTTTGGAGTGTTGGATCCGACTTCAGATCTTCTGGTGCCTCCTGGAAAACATGTGAAACAAGCATCCAGATCTGCGGGGAAACCAGTGCCCCCGAACACGCGTTCAAGGGGTCCAACTGAACCTTCTTGTTGCAAGCTCTCTTCTTGAACAACCATGACACAGACTCTTGGCTTGCAGATCATTAGAGACGTAAGAGAAATGCTGCTTCGATGAGGAAACTAAAGGCCGTACGTTGAGAAGAAAAGAGATGGGTCGTGTTGCTTCTATGGCTAGGCATTGGAAAGCGCGTCCGCGTCGTTCATTGCTGCTTCCACACCAGGAACCAAGGCTCTATGTCGCGCATCACTCATTATGTTTGCTTGAGGAAGGTGTTTTCGGAGACTCAGTGGAGACAATACAACTGATCGACAATTCATGGTTATTAAACATCAATGCCCTTATGTGTTTAATGTTCATACGTTTCTTAGCGATGCACAAGTACTTTCGTGTTCACCAAAACTGCTAGTGGAGACGAATTCATGAGACATTTGCTAGAGACCTCAAGAGAATTAGTCTTGTAAGACATTGCTTGTTCTCTTCAGTAATGCCGTATGCACTTCCGCAGCGATGTCGTGCATTTCGACACCTTCCCCTTCGACGTGCTTCTGCTCTTGTCCATCTCTGTGTAGCATCCCAACGAGCTCAATACCCCATCTCTCGTTGCCACCTTTGTCATGAAAAGTGCCCATCTGGGCTTTGACGTGAGCGTCTTCAGATGGATGATCCTTTGAGCTCCATGATCGATACCAAGCACCAGTATGGGTTGAGCTCTGCGACCAGTCAAGTAGCTTTTCGCTGCCATGAACAAAAGCCAACATACTGGCCAGTGTATCTACATCTCGAGGCAGCAGTTTGTAGTGCGCGCGATTCACCGTGTACATGACGATCGTGGTCAGAACCAGGAACGCTAGTAGCGATATGGAGAGAAAGACGGCAACTGGCGACATGATCAGTTGCTCCACCGGTATGATCAGCTTGGCTTGAGTTTCTCTGGTTATTGGTATCCTATCGTTCTGTGTTGCGAGAGCTCCTTGACCAAGGTCAGCTTGGCCCGGCGTGGTTGGACCTAAGTTTTCAGGCAGCTTTTCACCGATCGGTTGATACGCTCTACCCCCTGTAGTGCTGCTGACTTCCTCTGAAGCAAAATGTTTGAAGAAGACACCGAAGGTCTTGTTGGCATAATCGATCAAGGTAGCGGGGTCCAAGAGGGCTTCTTTGCTGTTGTTGGCCATCGCCAACATCGAGTAAGACATGAAGTCGGTATTCAGCCCAGGCTCGCGGAAATTGAAGATCCCGTCCGACAGGTCTTCAGGAGAAGCCAGTAGCAGCTTCATGTTATTCAGATCTCCAGCATGGGCAGCTTCCAGCAGCGAATCCCAGAAGATAAAGCCATAACTNGCTACTGTTAGCGAGGGACCGGCGTGCAATCAGGCAAGCAAGACTTACCTGGTTGTAATGTTCTCTTGCCAGTGCGCTGCGAAGCTCTCGTCGGTGTCGTGGTATAAGTAAGGATCAGACCAAGCATCGGTAGCATTATGAGGTGAGTCCATGATCGTATAGCTATTGACAATTCCCGTTTCGAAATCGACAATGATAGAAGCATTGGCCTGTTCGACGACTGGCGCACAGTTGATTGCTGCAATTCGAGGTGCTTCTGGCCAGATGTATTTTGGAGTCAAGGGATAATTCGGGTTGAATGTACCGTCCAAGGGTGATCCATGAATCCACTTGATCTGCATCGATAGGGAACTGTGAATCGTCGAATTGTCTGTCCAATAGCCGACGACCGCGTCTCCTAGACTATCTTTCGTGTTGTTTGCGCAACATGCTATCGACCTCAATCCCGGACCTTGTGCAGCCAGCCCGTTCAGATAGTAGCCTTGACTAAGACCAGGAGGAACGTTGGTCGCGTTCCATTGTGTCGTGTTTCGGAAATCAGCTTGGGAAAGCCATGTGGACGGGTCAGACGCATAGTCCACAGGCGTACAGTCTAATCGAGCACGTAGTGCTGGCGTCTGTACAGTTATATTCCGCGCAGTATTGTTCAAGAAAGATGACGCTTCTTGAATAACACGATTGTCCAACGGCACAAAGCTCCAGGTATCTTTACTCCAAGGTGGAGTCGAGGCAGATTGTGTGATCTCGATCGTAGCACCATACAACCAATTTTGGAGAGAAGCGTTGAACACTGAGGTCAGCACTTGCTCTTTGCTGGATAGAGATGTGTGCATTCTTGAATGGTGAAAGAGCTGGGGCGAACTACGTAGCTCAAGTTGACGAGATACGATGAATGGAATCGTGGTTTCTCGCGATTCACGGTCCCAAAGAGCTGACATACCTACAGTGACTGTAATGCTTCGTTAGTGGCTCGACAATCGTAGATGTTTGAAACACTTACACGCTTCAGTCACAAAGGCGCTAGCTCCGATCAGAGCAAGCAGCCAATGTGAGTATTTGAGAGCCTTGATAGAAACCAAAGCGATGGGAGTATTGGCATACTCTGCTGAGATGGAGTCGGTAGGTGTCTCGGGAGACTTGGCGATCACCACAAAAGGTTGCAATCTTTTGAAAGTCTCCGCTATGGCTCGGAACCACAGCTTGATCCCGACGGCCAACAACGTTGGTATGATCGAGTATGGAGTAAGTGTGGTGGACAGCTCGAGAATGTTGACATTCAATTGATCGAGAAGAGCGGTCTGGTGGAGGCCTCCAGCGCGAGAAATCTTGTACAGCACCACCAGAACTGCAATCAGAGCTAGTAGCACTAACAATATTAGACAACCCATCCAGATGCGAATAAAGCCTGGTCGTGGATCGCTCGATTCTGTCTCTGCCAGGGTTGAGTCTTTCGAAGAAGAGNNTTTCCTATGAAACTTTAGCACAGGCCTTCTAATGCAGGCTTTCGAATTCATCTTACCCTTAGGACTTGCGTCGCTAGTGGCCAACAAGGCGCCGTTTTCAATCGCGAATTGGCGGTCTGCCAACAAGGCCTTCAACTCAATGTTTGATAGCCTGTCTGTGCCTTCAAACTCCAACCTAGCATTACGGTCCAAGGCTATCATAGAAGCGGCAGCAGTGATGCTTCCTGGGTCATGAGAGAGATGAAGCGCACGCTGACCTAGACGCGTTGTATATGCAACTACCACAACACAGATACAGGCCAGGAATAACAGTACTGCGAGAGTTATACCGATGCTTGATACCACGATGATGCGTCTTTCCTGGATGGTTACAGTGCCAGAAGCATGTTTGAGCGCGCTAGGAGCCGAATCTAGCGCCAAAAGCAACATTTCTCCGAAGAACTGTTGATGTAGTCTTCTTGTCCTGTCCCATAGGATTGGACTATTGATGAGAGCTTCCGCGTCGTTGTTGTAATCTGGGCTCGCAGCGATGGCCAACATAGGGCCTGCATATTCAGGTACCACATGGATGATCTTGGTGAAAAACTTATTTGACCAGTTGGAGCTTAGGAAGGTGTCCTCCAAAACAGGTAAGTTGTATTGAACAGGATCCATCAGTTTGCGGTTATCCATGTATTCTTCTTCATTGAAGTTGATTGTAGTCGAAGCTTCATCGATGTCGACAGTTGCGTTTACTGTGGCCGAGTAGAGCTTTGCCTCACAGAGGCTACCCACGTATGCCATAGACTTGTCGTCTATGGTTTTGACGATTATCGAGGATCGGTTGCCACACCCTCCAGAGCTTTCCCATGATCCACCTTCACTGAGAAAAGACTCGGAATCTTGCGGATTGCGTGGTAGCCAACCGCCATGATACCCCTCTATGGAATTGGAACCCTCCGTTACTGTGATACTGCACCCGTCTGATGAGTTGAACTGTGTTGTTCTCATAGTGGTCGTCATGCCTCCTCCTATATCCTCCACCAGAGACGTAAAGATGTTGGCCACATTCAGGTCCACGCAATCAAACTCTGACGTGAAGACGGTGGTCGAAGATTGCCACTGCTGTGGACCAAATTCGGTGACAAGATTCGATCCAACAGGCCTGCTCGTATCAGGGAGCCAAAAAGGAAGCATTGCGTGATCGGGGTTTATCCAAGCAGACGTAGACTTGTTCAGGATTGAGCCTGCAACAGTACGGAACACGACAGAGTCAAACGTATCTGTCTGCCACTGCAAGCCTGGGGTCAAGGCTGCACTCTGAAAATGCGTATCTCTCGATACTAAAACGTTGACTGGAGACAAAAGACCGGCAGACAGTGGTGAGACGACCAGCAAGACAACTATGTTGACCAAAGAAGCAAANAATAAAGCCAGACTGCGTATGCCGTTGTTCTTAGTCTTGCTCAAGGCATCGAAAGGGTCATTCCACCAGGCCCTCGCTGGGAAACAAAGAGTGTGAGTGGCTTTAGCACCGCCAGGTCTCGACAAGCGAGCGAATATCTCGGTCCTTCGAACATCGTTGAGCATAGAGCCGACCAGAAGCGCGTAGATTGTGGCTATTAGAGTTGGAGAGAAACGCCAGCCGAAGAAGAGCGCAGAGGAATCTTTGTCGTTACCCAGGCCATCGTTTCGAGCAGATAGAGCTGTAAGCACACAGACAATGGATCCTAGTGCAAGTGACAGTATGATCAAGAATACCAAGTAAGGAAGCCGTAAAGTCATGGGTAGCCAATTCGAGTCCTGAGATGGCATCGACAAGGCGTCTTTCAGGAAGACGACATTATACTCGGCCGCACTCTTAACGTTCTCTTCTCTTCCAAGGAATGGCACTGCCTCTCCGTGTCTTACGGATGTTTTCTCAGTCGGGTCATCGGCTGGCGAGATGGTCAGTCTCCTATGGTCGCGGGTCTTGCTACTGTCATCTAGCGCGCTCGTCTGCGAACGACCAAAATCTAAGCTTGACGATGCCATTGAATTGTTTGAGCAAATGTGTACGCATGCCAGTCTCTACGATTAGCGGATGGACACATTTTTATCTACGCTCGCCGAGTTGCAAGGATTGCACAAGGCTGATCTGTTAGGTCCCACGCTGCATGCATATTAATCCTCACGGACCACAGCGACCGACCGCAGCTTCTTTATGTCCCATCTTTCCCTTTCGTAGTGTAGCGTCGCCAGGCGAGATTGGTTTTGCGATACCTCTGCGCGTATATATTGGGCATTGCGCTTTAGTGTCTGGGATGGAGTGGTCGCCATCGACCGGCTGGCTCGTCTGCATGCGCATGGGGCTGGCGTTGCGTAACGTGCACTAGCGAAGGATCGGTCCTTGTTTCGGCTAAGGTCCTAACAGCAAACAGAGGGATCCAGCCCCATAGCTTGCTTTCCNNCAGACTTCAATTCGACTGGGGGTTATAGAGAAGTGCATTGATGTTAGCAGCTTGCCTCTGAGTAGGAACGTTGTTTGCAGGATATATAGTGCAAAATTCATCATTCTGGCACATACGGCCACAGTCAGCTGAAAACTGGGCATCCCGTCCGCTCTGGCATACATAAGCAGTTGAACGGCAGATTAGTACTACGGTGGGTGACCACGTGGGAATCCCTGCTGCTGTATGTTTTGTCTTTTGACAAACAATCGCATCATGTTTTTGCTTGGATTGTCTTGCTGAAGTATAGCGGTAAGTATGTCATAAGACCTTATATGGTACAGCCGTCGATATGGAGTGGCCGAAGCTGTTTCTGTTTTCTTTTTTTTTCGATTGTCCGAGCAAAGTTGGAAGCCTTTCTGGAGTCAGACCACATTTCGTGACTTTGGTATGTAACGAATAAGGTGGGTTGTGTAGGGAGTGTCGTTGCTCTACTCATGATCGAGAGGAAACAAGAGAGACAGAGCGATGCTGAACTTGCTGAGTGTCGCTTTTGGCGTTTGGGTTTCTTCTAGCCAACATTCTAGTTGTACCCATAGCATCTAGCAAGTGTGTCCGTCGCTTGGTGTATCATGTTTTTCACGTTCGTACGACAATCTTTTCCGAAGGAGTTAGAAGAGGATAGGTCTCAGATGGTGTAGCGATGTATGAGCTGGCCTTTGACGGCCTGACAACGCGAGTTGATCGTAATGGGACTGAGGTTCTTGCGTGGCCAGCGAGCTCGGAAGGCTCAAGCAAGCTGCTGCAGTTATCGGCAATGCGTACAGGAGGTCTGCTGCTTCACTGGATTCTGCGGGTGTAAAGCGCGGTCTCCTCAGATACAGACACTGACATCAATGACGTGGCCGCAGCAGGATTGTTCGATGCTTCAGAAAGGCAAGCTGGACCATCTCCCTACCCAGGTTGGCCCTTTGATACTCGTTGTAAAGTCGTCGACTGCTGGATGGAATTTGTTGGCCGAGGCGTGTTATGATGGAGGATATTACGTCGATGTACTTGGCAATATAGGGAACGGACGGCGGCGGTTAGTGATGCAGTTGCTCTATGTGAAGGAAATGGCAATGAGAACGGGAAGGACATCATTGTGTATGAATAATATCAATTGTATCTGGATTCAAGATGACGAAGGAATCAGAAGCGACGAGATTGATGAGGACTGCTTCAAGAAGTTTGAGTAAACAAAGGACTTTACCAGTTGCAGATTGTCGACTAGGAAGGAAGTCCGGGGACGCACCTTCCTTCCCTACGGTCAATTGCAGCATGGCAAGCATTACGGAGAGCCTTCCCATAACTCGATTCTTAGTCGCTCCAGCACACGTCTTCGATAAGCCACACGCCGTTTTGAAGTAGCTGCGATGTCTGGTCGTTGGTATACGAGAACAATATTGTACGGTGACTTGTTTAGCCGGGGAACAAGCAGTTGTATCCGTCTCCTGGTTTTAGCCTGAGCGTCCGGTCGTGCCTTCCTCCCTAGACGAATGCCAAGTCCAAAGACGGCATCTACTGGATGAAATGTGGCGGTGATAGACCGTTGCTGAAGCTGAGATTGATTATGGAAGAGGCTATATTGCTCCCTAGTAGAGTCGTGGTCCGACATCGTCACTGGCCATGTTCACAACCTGATCACGTAGTTTGCATCAGCGAGTATAAGAATAAAATCTTTTGGTTCTCATTGCGTTTCGTCATCTTGGGGTAATTACAAAATCCAAACAAATATCACACGCTGGCCATCATTCGATTAGATATGCTTTCGAAGATGTCTCATAGCCGACTCTTCTCTCTATCTTTGGCATCACTGTCATGGATTCAGTTGATACCAGCCTTCTTCTTGAAGGCGTTGATGAGACCGGATGTGCTGGCATCGTGGCCGGAAACCTCGCCCGAGGTCTCGAGCTCGGACTGGATCTTCTTGGCCAAAGACTTGCCGAGCTCGACACCCCACTGGTCGAAGGAGTTGATGTTCCAGATGGCACCCTCGGTGAAGGTCATGTGCTCGTAGTAGGCGATCAGAGCACCCAGGGTAGCAGGGGTGATCTTCTGAGCCAGGATGGAGGTGGTGGGACGGTTGCCCAAGAAAGTCTTGTGGGGAACGAGCTCGTCGGCGGCGCCCTCTGCGCGAACCTCCTCAGGNGTCTTGCCGATCATGAGAGCCTCAGCCTGAGCAAAGTAGTTGGAGGCAAGCATCTTTTGGTGCTTGTTGTCCTCGATGGGGTTGTGCGACTCAGCGGCCAGGATGAAGTCGGTGGGGATGAGCTTGGTACCCTGGTGGAGGAGCTGGTAGAAGGAGTGCTGGGCGTTGGTAGCGGGCTCGCCGAAGAGGATAGCACCAGTGGTGTACTTGACGTAGTCGCCGCTGCGAGTAATGGCCTTTCCGTTGGACTCCATGGAAAGCTGCTGGAGGTAGGCCGGGAAGCGGTGCAAGTACTGGTCGAAGGGAGAGACGAGGTGAGTCTGGGCGCCAAAGAAGTCCGAGTACCAGACGCTCAAAAGACCACCAAGAATGGGAATGTTCTGCTCGAGAGGNGTCTCCTTGAAGTGCTTGTCCATGGCGTGACCACCAGCAAGGAAGTCGTGGAAGTTGTCGTAACCAATGTACAAGCAGACCGAAAGACCAATGGCGCTCCAGACGGAGTAACGGCCACCGACCCAGTCAGCGAAGCCGAACATGTTCTTCTTGTCAATTCCGAACTTGGTAACCTCGGACTCGTTGGTCGAGAGAGCAACGAAGTGCTTGGCAATGGCCGAGTCGTCCTTTGAGTGTTCGAGGAACCACTTCTTTGCGGTGTTGGCGTTGGTGGTGGTCTCGGCGGTGGTGAAGGTCTTGGAGGCGACAAGGAAGAGAGTGGTCTCGGGGTCAGAGTCGCGGAGGGCCTCGGCCATGTGGGTGCCGTCAATGTTGGAGACGAAGTGGAGCTTCATGTCGCGCTTGCCGTAGGGCTTGAGGGCCTCGNNGGAGACCATGACAGGGCCGCTGTACAAGGGTTAGAATGACGGACTGCATACATGGGGAAGCACGAGGAATACTCACAGATCAGAACCGCCGATACCGATGTTGACGATGGTGTTGATGGCCTTGCCGGTGTAACCGACCCACTTGCCGCTGCGGACCTCCTCGGAGAACTCCTTCATGTGCTCGAGGACAGAGTTGACCTCCTCGACAACGCTCTTGCCGTCGACCTGCATGGGCCAGTTCTCGGTGTTGCGGAGAGCGACGTGGTAGACGGCGCGCTTCTCGGTGAAGTTGATCTTCTCACCTTTGAACATGTCGTCACGGAGCTCCTCGACCTTTGCCTCGCGGGCGAGCTGGCACAGAAGCTGGAGGGTCTCATCGGTGATGAAGTTCTTTGAGAAATCGAAGATGGTCTCGGACTTGTCGACGTCGTTGGTGAAGGTGCGCGAGAACTTCTCGAAACGCTTAGGGTCCTCGGCAAAGGCATCCTTGAGGACAATGGAGCGACCCAGCTCTTGGTGGTGCTTCATAAGCGACTTCCATGCCGACAGATCGCTTGCTTGGGCGAAACCAGGCATCTTGATGTTTGTTGGGAAAAGGTGGGGTGGAGTGATGCGTGTACTGCACGTGGGAGGAGTAAGGTCAGCAAGAGAGTTGAGGGGTGAAAGACTGGAATTGAAAGGGCACGTACGAGAACGGAGAGGTGGAGTGGAGGGCGAGGTGTATGAAAGTGAAAAAGAGATAAAGATGGTCAAGTCACAATTTGAAGATGCCGATGGGGGACGAGCTGGCCGACGAGCTCCGGGTGAATACAACGTATGACGAACTCAGGCGGGGCATCATCACTCTGGCACACGAGGAACGTGCACAAAGCAGCACAAAAGCCGATCGGGCTGCTTCTTCTTCGGTCCAAATCAAATCTGCCACGCCTGATTGCCATGTCAATTCGTCTTCTCTCAACCCGTATCTCCTGCTGTGAAACTTGTACGCCTAGACGAATCCTCGTATTTGTGTGTGTGACTGCTGTTTCTGATACTGTTGAACCCATATCGTCCAGTCCAAAATCTACCTAGCCAGGTTGCTGTCATTCTTTGTTGCAGTCCCGCTGCGTCGAGCAAATGTACACGACCAGCCCGGCCCTTCTATTGTAAATCCCATCAGTGAGTCATGAAAGATGGATCCTTGATACTGCCTCCTGCATCGCCCAATCCTTCGACTGGGCGGTTGTACGACCATCCGGCGAATTGCTGTTGCATCGTTGATGAGAGCATTGGTCCCTCGACGTACGAGTCTGTAGGTGCTTCTGATGTGAATTCGCGATCAAAGTTGGCCGTGTCTCTGTCATCGAGNCTAAAGATCATGTCAGCGTGTCTGCTTGGCTATCACAGAGCGTTTACATTACTCACCACATTAGGCTTGAAGCTGGGCTCGTACTTGCGATCCAAGAGCTTTCTCCAGTCAATGCTGTGGAAGAAGGGGTGTGCCTTGATCTCTGCTGCACCGTTGACACCCAATCTCTTTGTCGGATCTCTGTCGAGCAGCTTCTGCAACAGATCGCGTGCGGCAGGNGGCACAATCTCAGGGCCAGGGAAGTGTAGAGGCTCTGCCAAGATCTTGCGGTACATGTCGTTGGTGTTCTCGTCGTAGAAGGGCGGCAGTCCTGTCAACATCTCGTAGAGAAGGACACCCAGTGTCCACCAATCGACTGTCTTGGTGTATCCAGTGCCGTGAAGCAGCTCGGGTGCGAGATATTCTGGTGTGCCGCAGAACNNGCTACAATCTTTATTAGTATGAAGGCGCCTGAACCTGTACATGTATGACATACTGTTTGTCTTGTCCTCATCCTTCATGTCGAGTTTGCACAGACCGAAATCGCACAGAGCAATGTGGCCAGTGTAGTCAAGCAAGATGTTTTCGGGCTTCAAGTCTCTGTAAATGACGTTGAATCCGTGTAGACACTCAAGCGCGCACAGGAGTTCGGCAGCGTAAAAACGAGATCGGTTGATGTCGAAGCGCTGCTCTTTTTGTAGATGGTGGAAAAGCTCGCCACCATTGACAAAGGCCAGCACAATGTACAGCTTCTCTGGAGATTGGAACGAGAATTTCATGGGAACGATGAACGGATTGTTGATCTGAGCCAGCACCGAACGCTCGGCAAGGGTGTGAGCGACTTCTGAGCGTGAGATGATGTGAGCTTTTCTGATCGTCTTGAGGGCGTAGATTCGGCGGGTGTCGCGCTTNTCTAGATGGGAGCGTTAGTCCATGTCCGCGACAAGACGATGGTAGACAAATACGCACTGCACTTGCATGACCTTTCCGAAACTGCCCTTGCCTACAACCTTAAGCAGTTCGAAATCCTCAATCTTAAGCGACCTTTGTCGGTTTTCGACGAATTTGACACCACATCTGATTGATCCGGTTCCGTACTGAAGGTCCACCCACTCGGTGCCAGACTGGCCTTGAGTCTTTGCCTTCTCGGCGTGGGCGAAAGCGGCCTTCTCTCTGTCTTTTCTGCCCAACTTGGGGTCTTCCTCATAGGGGTGAACTTCTTCGAAACGAGGGTTGATTCTGCACGTTCCCAGGAAGATGTCGTCGTTTCTACCGGCATTGGGAGGAGCGTTGGGGTTTCTGATGTAGATGGAGAGGTTAAGTTCGCAAACACGAGACACATCGAACTTGTATTGTGTGTTCTCGCCAGCCCAGACAGGCTTCTCTGGTGTACCTGAGACGGAGTTCACAAAGACTTGTTGCTTGTCGAAATCGACGAGGGCGTAAGGGAGGTACTTGGAAGAGTAACGGCCGTGGACCGAGGGGGCGGCGTTGATGCCTCCTTGTGACGATTGGGGACGTCCAGGAGCATACGAGCCATAGCCAGAGTTGCTGGCCGAGCCAGGGCGTGCACCGGCTACAGAGAAGCCGCTACCGCTGGACAGAGATGCACCGTGGCGAGGCTGGAAGATCTGCTCGGCGCCGGCGGGGAGAGAGAAACCGCGGCCTTCGTGGAAGGTGAGGATCAGGATACCAGGCTTGAGAGGTGGGGCAGGAGGCGAGGAATTGGCTTCGGAAGCGGCTNNGTGCAGTGTCAGCGGCAATGTCGCGGAAGCGGGCAGCGGAGATGTTATACCGATGCCATTGGGGTCGTTGACGGCAGTGGACGAGGCCAGCGGACTGTTTGGCGGCTTGGGAGTAGACTCAGAAGGAGTGATGGTCGAGGTGGAAGACGAACGGCTGAAAGTGTTGGCCAAGGGCGCCAGATGCGTCTCCTTGAGTTCTGAGGCGGTCAGCGAGGGTCGTCATCAGGAGAGAGGTGTTCGGGCGAGTAACGCACTCTTTGTGAGCTTCCACGACATGGCGAGAGGACAAGCGTGCGTGGTGGGATGTGGATGTGCTTGTCGAGTCTTGACAGTAGAGAATAGAGTTGGCTGCTGGCAGTCGATAAGGCTGAAGTACAGACAGAGTGGGGATGCTTGTAACGGCCCGCCAGAAAAGGAGAGGAAACGAAGACCCCAGACCACAGCCAAAGGCCCCTAACAAGACCTTGAAACACGCCGAGTAGATTGTGCGTGACCAGATGTCTCTCCCTTTGATCAGCCCGCAATTCAGTCTGGTAGCTAGTGAAGAAAATGGAGTGGTGGGATTGTTTTGATGGATGATGTTAAGTTTAGAAGCAATAGACAGTGGCTTGGCGCTGTCTGGAGATGGCGTCGGCGTTGACGGGGCTCGTATGCCGTATACCGACCTGCTACTGCACCTCCCCTCTGTTGCGCGTCGAGTCATCAACCAACCACCACTACTCGCCCCATCTCATCAGCATCCACTTCACTCATCGCGACAACCTAATCGCCTGTCCTATGCGACCACATTGACACTACTCTAACCCACTCTCGACTACTTTCGACGCGCACGACTTCACACAACACCTCGGGCCCGCGCCCGCGCATGACCCACCATGGGCCTCATCAAGAAGAAGACGGCTGTTAGGACTACTGAGGGCGGCATCAAATATATTTGCGACATCTGTTCGGCCGACATCACTGCCACTGTATGTTCCTGGCCATGCATGCCTATCACTCTTGCCTGGTCTGTGCGCCGTATACTGACAAGGCTGCTCTAGGTCCGCATCAGATGCGCCGACGACGACTGCTCGAACTATGACCTATGCGTTCCCTGCTTTGGAGAGGGCAAATCTTCTGGCAAACACGACCCAGCCACACATGCTTTTCAAGTTATAGAACAACATTCCATTCCCATCTATGTCGAAGAATGGGGTGCCGATGAGGAGCTGCTTTTGCTCGAGGGTGCCGAAACCTATGGTCTGGGATCTTGGGCCGACATTGCAGACCACATTGGTGGCTATCGAACCAAAGACGAAGTGCGCGAGCACTACATCGAAACATACATAAACAGCTCAAAGTTCCCCCTGCCAGAACGCGCCAGTCCCAAGGACACCAGCCTTTCCGACTCCGTACCCAGAGATGAGTTCCAGGCTCGCAAGAAACGGAGGATAGAAGAGCGGAAAGAGGCAGCCAAGAACCAAGCTATCATCGACTCCAAGCAAAAGCCTACTTCCAGTGTTCCGTCATGTCACGAGGTTCAAGGCTTCATGCCTGGTCGTCTCGAGTTTGAGACTGAATACTTCAACGAAGCTGAAGAAGCAGTCCAACATATGCAGTTCGAGCCTGGCGATGGCATCAACCCCACCACTGGTGAACTCGAACCTGAAATGGATCTCAAGATCACCGTCATGGACATATACAACCACCGTCTAACGGCTCGTGTGGAGAGGAAGAAGGTACTCTTCGAGCACAATCTGCTCGAGTACCGCAAAAACACGGCAGTCGACAAGAAGAGGACCAAAGACGAGCGCGATTTGAGCAACAAGATGAAGCCGTTTGCGCGCATGATGAATCACTCCGACTTTGAAGCCTTTACGACAGGAATTGAATATGAACACAGCATACGACAAGCTATCAAGCAACTGCAAGACTGGCGTCGCATGCAGATCAGCGATCTAAAGACTGGAGAAAAGTACGAAGTTGAGAAAGCTGCCCGACAGGCCCGAGCTGCAGCAACAGCGGACCGCTTTTCGTTGCCTGGTAGACCGCATAAGCCCAGTGCTCAAGAGCCACCATCGGCAGCGTCAGCCTTGATCGGACCAGAGCTGCCACCAAAACCCAACACTACCGGATTGCAAACTCCGCCCGAATCAACATCACCTAGCACTAGCAATACCAACCCTCCGCCAAGGTTCCCGTTACAAGCCATAACAGGTGTATCGAAGATGGACTTGTATGGCAACAACAGTCAAGACACACATCTCTTGACTGAGAATGAGCAAGAAATATGCAGGGTAGTGCGTGTGCAGCCCAAGGCGTATTTGGTCATGAAGGACGCCGTGCTGAAAGAGGCGCTCCGATCGAACGGATGTCTGAAAAGAAAAAATGTCAAGGAGATTTGTAGGATTGACACGACCAAGGCGGGAAAATTATTCGACTTCTTCGTCTGGTCTGGATGGATCGCAAAGGGATAAGATAAGGGTTAGGAGAGCGAGAGGCATGCTGTTATTTTTCAAAACACCCACCATCAACAACGAGTTACGATATTGTTTAAATTAGGCTACCCACGAATACCAGATAATTAACCTGATTGGAACGTTCTTCGTCTTGCACGCTGTGTTGAACTTGTGCTCGATGTACAAATGCAATGGGCTGGCCGAACGAAAGCCGAGGTGCCCGCATTTCGGCGGCGCGGCAATCAAGAGCGGCGTCACCGGCCTGCAATCGTGACTGGGCAAGGTATTGTACTTCCAGGTTCCAACTCTCCAACTTGGAACACCTTTGGAACGTCTGGATGCCTCTTCCGTGACGACAAACTACGTGGACACAGAACAACACCATCTCGCATCAACCTCCATCGAACCTAGGCAGCTTGGGAACCATCACCTCGTCCCCCGCTATTGGTAGAGGACACCATGAGTGGGCAAGTGTGCGCCAATGGCCTGAGGGGGCTGACCAGAGTTACTCGCAACGCTGCAAAGCCCTCTCTCCGTTCGTGGACGGCCGAAGCACAATACGCAAACCGAGCCAGGTTTCAGACACAATCACAACCATGTATGGGATCCTGGAGCGACCGCCGGATCAGAGGCCAGTGGGGAGCCCAGCACATGAAGAAGCGAAACTATGCCACTTCAAACTCGACCATCTCCATGGCCGATTACAGAAAGAGTAGGTGAATTGAGGGAGCCCTGGATACAACCAACCGCAGTCAGTAACAGCCCTCGTCTTCAAGGTNNGAATATGGCCCCGTCGCCGAATACGATCGCCGTGTCAAATCTGGCGTTCTCAGAGACGACCAGCATCAGCGTAGTAAGTTCCATGGAAGTCAGTATTAGCACAGGAAGGCCCAAGCTAATCCAGTAAGCCNNATCATCGAATCGCTGCAAGATCTGCATGACATGCTTGCCAACTACGACCCACCGACAGTCCAGGAGCCAACCATAGAATCCTTGCAACCTAAGAAGAAAGGCTTTCTTTCGGCAATCTTTGGCGGCGGCCAAAAGATGCAGTCCAGCCTGGAATTGCCATCTGACTTGCCTAAAGGCTTGTACATGTATGGCGACGTCGGCAGCGGCAAGACCATGATGATGGACCTTTTCTACGATACATTGCCTGAGAGCATCAAAAGAGCGACGCGCATCCACTTTCACAACTTCATGCAGGAGGTGCATCGTGATCTGCACAAAGTCAAGATGCAGTACGGCCAGGACATCGATGCTATTCCCTTTGTGGCCGCTCATATCGCCAAACGCAGCAGCGTACTATGCTTCGATGAGTTTCAGTGTACCGATGTGGCAGACGCTATGATTCTGCGAAGACTGGTCGAGTCCTTGATGCATCATGGCACTGTCATTGTGACTACTAGTAACCGTCATCCCACGGAGCTTTACAAGAACGGTGTCCAGCGCGAGTCCTTTGTCCCCTGCATCAACCTTCTTCAGCGCCAACTGCGAGTCTTGAATCTCGATTCACCAACCGACTACCGCAAGATTCCTCGTCCCCCATCTGGTGTATACCATTTCCCGCTGAACAAGGCGGCGGGTACGCACATCACGCATTGGTTCAAGTACCTGGGCGATTTTGAGAAGGATCCTCCTCACCCAGCCGAACATTATGTCTGGGGACGACCTATCCAGGTGCCGCAAGCAAGTGGGAAAGCCGCACACTTCGACTTTGACGAATTGATCGGCCGTGCCACCGGTGCTGCCGACTACATTGAACTTATGCGTAATTACGACGCCTTCATCGTCAGCAATGTTCCACAGATGGACCACCGCAGCCGCGACCGAGCACGCCGTTTTATCACATTCATTGATGCTGTCTATGAATCACATGCTAAACTCGTCCTCACCTCTGCCGTACCGTTGACCGAACTCTTCCTCTCTCGCGAGGAAGTCGATGCAGCGATGAAGCAAGCAGCAGCCAAGGGCGACAACACTGCAAAGGCCGCTTTGCATGATGGCGCAGACGTCGACGACGTGATGCGGCAGATGATGGATGATCTCGGCATGAACATGAACATGCTGAAGAAGAGCAACTTCTTCTCTGGCGATGAGGAAGCCTTTGCGTTTGCCCGTGCACTGTCGCGTCTGTCTGAGATGGGCTCGCAGATGTGGGTGGAACGTGGTATGGGTCTCGAGAGCAAGGGTGGAAAGAAGGAAAAGGATGACTTTGCTAAAGTCAGAAGTAGATGGAAGGAAGACAGCATGTAATGCCGGGTAGTATTCAGCGAGCCTGTTGAATTGTTGTTTGTATAAGCTTCGGTTTCCTGATGGAAGGCTCGAAGAAAGATGATATTTAGAATTTGAGAGCATATAACGTCCACATCATATATACACATCATTCACTGCATCTTTCTTATCCAACCCTAGCAACCTCCAGAGAATCAAAGAGTGGATCAGGGCATATCAACTGGTGATATCGAAGATGTGCCCTCCCAGAACTTTGCGCTCTCGATTCCGAGCAAGACAACAGAAATGCTTGTTTGGTGACTGGCCTCAGAAATGTGTCATGTTGAGATCAAGTCCACAGCGTGGATCATTCTCTTCCTATTATAATAAAGATGCCTGAGCATCGTTCATCAACGGCCATAAGAGAAAAAAGAAAGACAAGAAAAATCTCTCCCAGCTTCAAGAAAACACTGTCTGCGTGTCAAAGCCGGTCAAAACTCATGACTGCACGCAGCCAAGCATTCTGGCACACGCGTCCCACGCGAGGAAATTCCTCCTCTATATAAGCGGCGCATTCCCTTGCACCCTCTCTTTTTCGATTCGTGCGGCGTCCGGGTATTATACAGTTTCCCCTGTTGCTGGTCTTTCAAACTTTACTGTTGATTTTACATGAGAGGCTGGCGTCAACCCGTGGACACAGATCAAAAATATTGCATACCTAGTCTCATTCAGCCACTTCCGACGGAGCCTACTATTTAATTGGCTCTGTTGGTGTGCTGATGGCTGGACATCTCTTTCCTTGAATTTGTAAACTTGTGACTTGCGACGTGGACTGTATTTGAGTATTCTGGTGTGCTGCGAGGCTCACGAGTTGCTCTTGCGTGTCAATCTGTCTGCGAGGACGAAAGTTCAATTATGTGGACTGCGTCTGGCGGGGGCATCTTGGACGTGCAGGAATATGAGTCTGCAAGAAGCGCAAGCATCCTGCTTTGGGAGGTCTCATAACTATCGCTATGTAAATGCTCTTAAGAGTCAATCATCTCTTCTGCGACCCTCTCTTCTCGACCAAGACTGTGAAGTGCGTTTGCCCTGTGTCCAGCTTTTCTCACGACAATTTTCTGAGCAACAAAATCTTCTCGTCAACCCTCGATATCAATATTTGACTTTGCAGCATACAAAGAACATGCCTGGACTCAAAGTCGTCGCCTTGATATCAGGGGGCAAAGACTCAGTTTTCTCTATCCTCCACTGCCATGCAAACGGACACGAGGTCGTCGCTCTCGCGAACCTGCACCCGGCCACTCAAGATGGCGAGCGATCTGAGGATATCGACAGCTACATGTATCAGACCATAGGACACAGCGTCATTCCTCTCTACGAACAAGCGCTGGGTCTCCCGCTCTACAGACAAGAAATCTTGGGTGGGGTTGTAGACAGCAACAAGAGCTATGCTTCTCCCGCCGCCTCTCAGCAGAGTGGACAGGACGAGACGGAGAGTCTGATACCTTTGCTGCGTAGAGTCATGGCCGCACACCCGGAGGTCAATGCCGTTAGCACTGGAGCCATTCTCTCGGATTATCAACGCACGAGGGTAGAATCTGTGGCTATCAGGCTGGGTCTGGTGCCTTTGTCTTATCTCTGGCAGTACCCTTTCTTGCCGCCTTACAACGAGACTTCGCTGTTGGATGATATGGCTGCTGCTGGACAGGATGCTCGTATCATCAAGGTCGCCTCTGGAGGACTTGATGATGGCTTCTTGTGGGAAAATGTGGCCAACTACCGTACCAAGGCTAGACTTGTTCGAGCGATGGAGAGGTTTGGTATCATCGGTGACGGTGCTGCGCTTGGCGAAGGAGGAGAGTTTGAGACGCTCGCGGTAGATGGACCATGGCCTTTATGGAAGAATTCTATTCAGGTTGACGATGAGGATAGAATGATCGTGGCGGGAGAAGCAGGAGCTGCGTCTCTGAAGATCAAGACTGCGCGTCTGGTGCCAAAGGAGCCATCCTCGGACTTTTCATATGAGCAATTGCGGAAACCGACGACACTGGACGACAAGTTCGCAGCACTAGAATCACGGATGGACGATATTCTCGGAAAGGACTCAGAGACGTCTGATGAAGCAGCAGAGAAGACAGAAGCTCTAAGCCCAACCTCTGGGTGGTCGATCCAAACAACAAACACTTGCACGATCATCTCAAACGCAATGGCAGAAGGAAGTTCGGCAGGAGAGCAAATGACCAATATCATGAACCACTTGACCAAGGACCACAACGTCAAGCCCTCTTCGATCGCTTTCACCACCATCCTTCTACGAAACATGTCTGAATTTGGTGCAGTGAACCTGGCATACGGATCTCAGTTCAGTACACCAAACCCGCCAGCGAGAGTCACCATCGCATGTGGCAGTACACTCCCAGCCAACACTCATGTCTCCCTGTCAGTTATGATACTGAACGATGACATCGCAGCACAGAAGCAAGGTCTCCACGTGCAATCCCGCTCCTACTGGGCTCCAGCAAACATAGGCCCCTATTCCCAAGCCATCATCACACCTTCTTCGACTTCCACCTTGCCCCAACTCATCCACATTGCCGGACAAATTCCTCTTCAACCACCTACAATGGAGTTCCCGCCACAAGGTGACTTGAGTTTAGAAGCACACTTTGCAACCCACGCTCTTCTGGCACTGCAACATCTATGGCGCATAGCCCAAATCATGCAGACTTCACACTTCCTCGGTGCTGTCGCGTTCATCGCCTCTACTGCCAGCACATCTGTACAGTCTCGAGTCACCACTGCATTGCAAAGTTGGAAGTTAGCTTTTCAACCCCCTGTCACGGAGGCAGCAGAAGACGATCAAGACGAACACTTTGACGTGTGGGATCAACGTCAGTTTGGCAATACGGGAGCTTCCACGACATCTACTAAACGCAAGGATATCGTTAACGCATCTGCTCCACCGTGTTTTGTGGCCGAGGTGGAGAGTTTGCCTAGGGATGCCCCTATCGAGTGGGCGAGTGTTGGTGTCAAGACTTTTGACGGTACTGTGGAGACCAAAGGTGAGTATTGTTTGCCCTTCTTCTTCTATGGTCTTGATACTGTTGCTAACCAAGAGTTGCAGNAAACAAAGGAAGATGCGTGCACAAGACACACTCTGAACATCAAGTCTGGGCTCGAGGAAGTGGATTTGGCTGGTTGGATCGCAGTTGCCAATGTTGACGATTTGAACAAGGTGAGTCTACCGGCATCACGGATCTGTACCGTGTATACTACGCAGATCTTACCAGAGAGCTGGGTGAAGGAGAGACAGCCTACCATCGTTCCATGCTACAGACTGTGGGATGGGCGCGGGCAACGCGTGGCTGCTGTCGTCGCATATAGACAGCAGTGATTGGAACCCATACAAAGACACACAAAACCAGAGACTCAAGGGGGTATATAACAAGGTGTATTTCTCATCATCTCTCCCGACCTCTCCAACTCTTCGTTCTTCATCTCCCTCTCCCTTTTTGCCCACTCTCTTTCCGGTATGCAATCGCAAAGAGAAGAAAAGCAAAAAAAGCATACGTAAATATAAGAAACCATCATGTCCCATAAAAAGCGCCAAAAAGTGTAGTTCTGGAAAAAGTGAAAAAGAGGGTCGTGCAATTGTACAAACAAATTGTGGACTTTTGTTTTTTGGCCCTCCCTTCTTTGGCCGTCTTTTGTCTGCTCGTTCATCTACCCAACTGCGATTCAGTTCTTTAGGTGGCCTTCTTGGCGAACTCGACGCGCAGGATAAGATGTCCGTAACCGTAACCGTCCATCTTCTCGCATGCAATGGCGGCGTCTGATCGGTCGACGAAACTGACGAAAGCAAAGCCCTTGGCCTTGCCTGTTTCTCTGTCCTTCGCGAGGAAGACACGGGTGACGCGACCGAAGCGCTCGAACAGTGCGCGGAGCTCGTCTTCTTCGGCGAATTCGGAGACNCTGTGATCAGATGTGTTAGAGAGTTGTGTAGGATAGGAGGCAGATGTGCAGGAACTCACGTTGGTGACACGCAGAGTGGCCAGGTCGTCTCTCTCGAACTTGCCGCCCATTCTCTCGCCAGTGGCAGCACCGCCCTTGCGGAGATGTGGGGGCACGTAGGATGAGCCACCAGGACCGGAGGCGCCTTGCGCGGGGCCGCCTGCAGCCAGGTTCTGGAGAGTGGCAGCACCGACATCACCGTCGAGGTCGGCAAGACCGGCACCGGCCTCACCCTCGGGAGCCATGGTGTTCTTGAAGGGACACTTTGTGGTGAAATGCTCGCCGGAACAAATACGACACTTGATCTTCATCTGCTTGAGCTGCTGCTGCTTCTGGTCCTCCTCGGCGGTGGGTTGCTCGGCGGCGCCAGACTTGAAGCCGACCTGGGGGCGGAAGATGATGTTCTCTCCGAGAGTGGTCGTGTCGGGTTGGGGGCCAGCAGGGCGGCCTGCCTCGAGACCCATCTTGGGCCAGGCGCGGCGCTCGGCAACACCGGCCTTCTCATATGTGCGCTTGGTGACCTTGCGGATGCGTTGTGTGCGCTTGACCTTCTTGCCGTCCTCGTTGAGGGAAATGGTGACGATGGTCTCGCTGCCGTCCNNTTGTTCTTTGAGATTTGCTGCGGGGGGGAGGGCGGTGGCGAGATCGGGCTCGTCGTCCTCGGCCCAGTCGGTGCGTCCTGGTTCGTTTGACATGATTGCGGATGTGTGGGTGGTGGTATGGGTGGTTGCCGTCTCGTCGTCGCGCCTTGCTGCTGCGTCGCTGTCGAAAAGTTTAGCGAATGAGTCTGGCGTGGCCCGTGCACCGACCTGCGGCCAGTCGTTCTTTCCTACTCGGGCAATATCTCAACACCACTCTTCACGTGCTCTGCATTCTCACACGCACCTGCTGGACATATAACTATCGCTATCCCTGGGGACTCTGACAAGCCTGACTGAACGTGCTTGGTCCATCTATATTGGACACTGACCCATCTGTGAAAGAGTAGCGTCCTCACGCTCTGATTGTCACGATATGCCGTAAGAGGCAGTGGCAGGTAGACATGCTAACCCCCGCTCATTCTTTACTGAGAATCTTCAGTGAGAAATGCCCAGCTGGGTCGAAGAAATGATGTACAAGCGGGATCACTCTGTTCAATCCGTTTGTTGAACAGGATGAGCCCAAAACCCGTCTCGAGAAGCTCTCGACTATGCGCTTACAAGCACCTTGCATCATCAGATCCACTTTCCAGGCAACCTATATCACCGCGCTGTGTACGACCTGTGAAAGTATATCACAACTACTACGTGCAATACCTATGCATGACTGCAGCTGCTGGCGTGGGATCAAGAGAATCAAGGGCAAGTTCGCCGGCCAAACCGCTTCCGCGTGCCGAAAGATCCCTGCATGCCGCCCAAGACGTCACAAGATTCCTCGCTCAACTCCCACCAACATTGAGCACTCTGGCGACCCGCATCCCACTGCTGGCAATTCAACCAGCCTCCTCCGCCAAACTGCGTCATGCGTGCAGTGAACTGAGATTAGCTGAGGGATGTGCCTGTGCCGCCCTTATATATGTTTTCTCTTCCCGTCTTCTTGTCATGTTCTTGACTTTCGATCGGCGTTCGTTGCAACCATTTGACCATCCTTGTCACTTACACAAGAGCTTAAAAATATTCCGGTATTCAGCCAAGGAACTCATTACGTAGAGGCGCATTTGCTGAGGCTTGCTGGTATTACCCTGCTCTAACCAGGCATCCATCATGGCCGACTTTGTGGTAGGTCTCTTGCGTCGTTCCTTCTGTCATCATTTTCCTTTCCCACTGCTCAGTTGCACATTCATACTGGGTAGCTGATACCCTCCCTGCGAACCTATCGCTCTGACGCTGTCCGGAATAAAGGAACTTGGACTGGAGGGCTTCGACAAGACTGCCGATAAGTATTTCGACAAAGGATACGACAAAGTACACAAGCATATCCGTAGAGGCGATCGCGAAGACAGTGGCAGCCAGAACAACATGAGTGAGGCACGTGGACGTGATCGCGGCCACGACAGTGGCTCAGACGACAGCTACGAACAGCGGCCGAGACGCAGACAAGACCCGCGAGATGATCGCGACGACAGGAAACCGCGACAACGTGACGACCGCGAAGACGAGCGACCACGCAGACTCTCTCCTCCAGGACAAAGCTACCATCCTCGAGCCACAGACTCAAATCAGTATATCCCATACCAATCTGCAGGTCTACGGCCAAGGGACGGTGCGCCACTCAACTCCCAACACTACGACAATTCACCACGCCCATCGTCCCGCGGTGACTACACGCCCGCATCCTCAACTCGAGGTCCTCCCCGCAACGAGATGGCCAGATATTCGAGACCACAAGACCGTTCATTCTCACGCTCCCGCTCACGACGACAACGCCGTCGCTCTTATTCCTCGTCTTCACGCTCTCGCTCCCGCTCCTCCAACCGCGATTTCCACGACAGCCCCTTGATGGCCCTGGACAGGAGTACTCTAGGCTTAGGAGCCGGCATCGCAGGCGCATTGATTGGCGGTTATATCGGTCGCGAAACCAGCGACCGCCATCAAACGCGCGGTACAGCTCTAGGGGCTATTATCGGTGGCATCGGCGCCAACATCCTAGAAAACAGAGTGAGGATCTACCGGGATGAAATGAAAGAAGAGCAGAGGGAAGCAAAGGAAAAATGGGAGGCTAGGCAGAAGGACGGCAAGAAGGAGAGACGGAGCCGACGGTTGGAGTCGCCACAGAGGTGGTAGTACCTGCCATTTTGTTTTTACGATAACGAGAACGAACTACGGTAGAAAATGGTAATATCAATGATGGGAGCATCTCTTACAATACATGGCTTTTGTTTCTCCCATAAGAGACTGCTGTATCATTCATCGGGTTGTCGTCACCGAGACACGAATGAGTTATCCTGACATCTCTCTCGCTCCCGCCGACCTGTACTCTGTATCGCATTGACCTTGTTGCTCACATCTCGAGTTTGTATGCAGCCGCGACTCGCTCCCCATAACATCCTCTGGCTCCTTTGACTTTTCTCTGACCTACCTCTCTTGACCAACATCATTTGTCTTGTACTCCTTTGTTTCTAGATTCGTCCTTACGGCATCATCGCTCAAGTAATCAAGAAGGATTCTTGTTGTTCGACACTTCCCCCATTGGTGTTGCTAGCAGACTAGCCAGTAGAGGAGCAAAAGAGGTAGAGAAACTATAGCGTTGCTTCCAGTGCGCTCGGTGCGCTACATTGCTGTAACATAGCTGGCCTTATGGTACCCGTTTGCTCCAGAGCGGTAGGAGATACGGGCAGTAAGAAGAACAAATCAGCGAAGCCCTAACTTAGTCAGATCTGTCTTTTCCAGCATCTGGCCTCACAGTCAGATGTGAGTGGATCCGTTCTTGCAGAAATAGCACAATTTGAACACTCTCGCCAGCCGGGCAGGCACATACAAAGATTCTCTGTACTTCAACAAGTCCCCAACCCTGATCAGATACACTTGGGGAAAACGATAACGTTGCGAGAATTGATAAACATTGGTAGGCCAAATAATGTACATTTCACATGTCTCAAAACGACAGCACATACATAAACATATTGCAAATCCCCATGCGTTGACGTCTTTTCTCGTTGAAATGATCCCCAAGGAATAAGCACAAAACCGCCCAGTCGAGACGAGAAAGTAAGCATGTACGCCCTGCTACGCCGTAGCTCTCTCGTATTTGGTAAAGAAACGCAAAATAAATGACAAGAGAAAAAAGGTAGAGAGTTAGACGATATAGAGGGTGAAGGGGAAAATGCACAGAGGATGATGGAAAAGAAAGAGAGAAGAAGCATGTGAACGCCTCCCCTCGTGGTCTCGCGAGCCAACCACTTCCCCCAGTTTTGTGTCGCAGAATAGATGTGATGAGATTGAGAAAAACTTGAACGCCGTAGAACCCCTCGTTCCTCCAGTTCCTCTGGTCGTGACTTCTCGCAAGAGCAGCAAACTAAAAAGAAGGTTATCAAGGATGAAATGCGCACGTCAGTCAGACCTTGACTGAGCGGTAGATGGTCGTGTTCACTTCTTCTTGAGGCCTGGACTAGGTTTCATGCGTTGTGAAGGCGGTCCTTCTAGTCCGTCGTCACCTTCAAGCTTGACTTGTGAACGCCGACGCTTACTGCTCAGGTTCGGGCTTGTCGATGCGGACTGGTGCGCACCGGTTGGGTTGTTGCCTTGCTGTGAGTGTTGCGGCACCATCATCGGTGGGCCCATGTGCGGGCTTGGCGAGTGGTGCATCTGTCCCATCATGTGGTTGGGAGCCATCAANGAGCCACCGGGCAAGCCCGGGTGCGCAATGTGAGGTGAGCCATTCATAGCCATCATCTGTTGCCCGTTCAGGTGCTGCATGGGCAAATTCATGTGGGGGACTGACGGCGAGGAATATTGGCCAGGCAACTGCATGTGGGCCTGGTTGGGAGTGCCGGCACCCTGGGGCAGGGGTTGAACAATGCCGTTTCTTTGCAGAGCCATCTGAGCGTGGTTGGGTTGCATGGGGTTCGGAACCATGTTTTGAGGCTGGCCGAATTGTTGGCCCTCCTCGATTTGGGCGACCATCTGGTTCATGGCGTCGTGAGGCCGGAGCTCGTTTTTCTGAGAGTACTCCATCAGGTCCTTCATGAAGAAGATGGTTTCCGCTACCNNTGGCCCTGGTCAGTTCAGGTGATCGTATAGCTGGAACTCTGGAACAAGCACATCTACCTCAAGGTATTGCATAACAGCGGGGGTGACGGCGTATTCATTGACAGGGGCGGATGGGAAATCTTCGAGCTGAAGACCGCCTTGTGCCTTTTGCATTGCCTTCTTAGCCGGTGTTCTGCTCATCTTGGGACTTTTGTTCATCAGGGGCGAGCCCTGGGCGACGACACGCGCGAGTTCGGAGCGTGGGATGAATTCCTCCGTCTTGGACACTTCGAACTCGAGCGATTCGAACTTGTCCAAGCCAGCAGGGAACGAGGCTGTCAGCTTGCCTTGCCAGATCAANCTACAAGATAATTAGTCCATGTCGATGCAGGATTGAGGGAGAGGATCTACTTGAGTGTTGTTTGCAAACCAGAAGATGTAGCGAGCACGGGTACACGTCACCCAGTGAGCATTGTTGGGNGCAGGGATTTCTCTCACGCCCTCTAGCTGCAGTTGTATGTTTTGCACACCGCTGTCGAACCATGTCCAATAGTACCGTGCTAGTGAAGAGGCACTGATCATGAACTGTTTGGTCGACGAATTTGTGTTGTCAAGGACATGTTGTACGAGCCGGCCGTCCGGTGTCCAGAACTGGTTCACGAAATTGTGCCAATGCTCTGATGAATTCGACTCACGCGACNNTATCTCACTGGTCAGTTGTGTATCCTGAGATTGATCCTGGGATGCACTTACGCTTGCGTTGAACGCACTGAGGTGGTCAGAGAATTGGATCAGCTTGAGGATGAATTGCCCGTTGGTCGCGCGACTCGGCTGCTGTTGCTGCTGCTGCTGCTGTTGTTGTTGAGCAGCCATAGCCTGCTGTTGACGCATCATATTCATGTTGTTCATGTTCATCATCTGCTGGCGTTGCTGTTGCTGCTGAGCGTTTTGCATCTGCTGCTGTTGGACCTGGGCTTGCTGCTGCGCCTGCTGTTGCTGTTGGGCATTTTGAGGCTGGTTCTGAGATTGGGCAGAACCTGGTTGCTGAGGAGTCTGCTGGTTGGGCTGCTGAGGCTGCGAGGAGGGGGTTGTGGAGGTAGTGGTTGTGCCTGCATCTGTGGTGTAGGGTGAGCACTTGGGGGCTGGGGAGGCTGTTGTTGTTGTTGCGCCTGCTGTTGTTGCTGCTGTTGGGGCTGAGGTTGCCCTTGGGCTTGCTGGGGCTGTTGAGGCTGAGACTGAACATGCTGCGATGCTTGGCCTTGACCTNTCAGGACCAGAAGGGATCTGCGACTGGCTTCTCATCTGAGCTGGCGGCGGCTGCTGGGGTGGAGGCTGGTTGTTCGGGGGAGCACTCTGGTGCGAAGCCTGAGATGAAGCGTGCTGCATGGCCATGTGTTGAGCCATTGACTGTTGCTGCATCTGAGGTGTCGCAGGGGCCTGGGGACCCTGAGGGTGTGGCGTCTGCTGTTGCTGCTGCTGCTGTTGTTGTTGCGCCGCGTGTTGCTGAGCAGCTTGGGCGGCTTGAATCTGTCGCATCTGTTGGATCTGCATGATGTGTTGAGGCGGCAGATTGGCCATTTGAGCATTCTGGAAGGCGGGATTTGCCTGCATCTGAGCGAATTGCTGAGGGCTCATGCCCGGATGGCCGTTCATGCCCATTCCCATTCCCATACCGTTCATCTGCTGCTGCTGCTGTTGCTGCTGCTGTTGCTGTTGCTGCTGTTGTTGTTGCTGAGCTTGTTGCGCTGCCATCATCTGCCGTTGACGCGCCATGTGTTGCTGCTGCATCATCAATTGGGGGTTGTTGGCCACTGTGACAGGAATGGTAAGTATGTGATTGACACGAGTGGATACTTGAGAGTAAAACGTACTTGCTTGCTGCATCTGATGGTGCTGTTGCATCATGTGGGTTTGAGGGTTGAGATGGCTCATTGCCATGGCGTTTGCACCGGGACCGCCCATGGACTGCTGCGGCATCATGCCACCACCCGGGCCGGGACCCATGCCGGGAGGCATATTCTGCTGGCCGGGTTGCATGCCCATCATGGCTGGTTGACCCATGTGAGGAGCACCAGGACCCGAGACACCAGGCATCTGCATCGGCTGGCCCATGTGCTGAGCATTGGGAGGCATTCCTGGATGACCGTGGGGCACGCCTGGTTGCATGCCCGTCGGGTGCGGAGGAAAGGACATGCCTTGCATCATAGTGGTTGGAAGTGAGCAAGCGAACGCGTAGAATCAGACTAGACGACGACGACGACGACAGAGACGGAGGGTGGTCAGGTCGACGACGCGCGATGGTTGGTGTGGATTGGAGAGAGCGCGACAGAGGGTGCACGCAGATGCATGTATGGACACGAGATCGACCGAGGCTGCTGTCGCTCTGGATGCGCAGAGGTGGTCGATGGTGATGGATGGCGGACGCGCCTTGGAAGCCTGAGCAAGCGACAGCGGACTGTACAGGGCAGTGCCGTGTGCGTGGGCGTCAAGGGTCGTCGAGGCCGTGACGAAGGGTGTAGAGGCCAAAAAGACGCGAGCGAAGGACAAGTACCAGGATCGAGGTGGTTACTTTGGTCAAGGGAACCGGGGTCCGCTTGGGGCAGGGCAGGCACTGGGAGAGCGAGCGACAGTGGACGGCGCGTTCCTCTCCGTCCGGATCTACGAGCTTCGCAGCGGCCGAGTCTCGAATTATCGCGCTTGTCGCCGGCCAAGTTCCAACGTTGGCTCCAGCAGTTGCGACTTCTCACCAGAAAATGGTCACTGGTTCGTGCACCGCTTGCTGGACTCTGCAAAGAAAGTCTGCGCACACGGATTCAGAGTTGCACGATGGTATGCGAATGCAGACTCGAGCCTGTCACAAGGTGCCTTGCCAGTCGACGGTCTCTCGTCTCACTCGACGCTCACATCAGTCACTCGTTGTGATTTGTCCGCTGACAGGGCTCGTGCGTGACTAATGAGCGCCTTGCGCTTGCTATCCAGCACCTGCCAAGCTCGTAGTCAACCTAACTACCTTCTCGTCCGTATGCGCTTGCATCAACAACATCAGCGCTCGAAGCTGACCATTGTCCCATCGACGAACATCCGACGGTACATCTGCTCGTGGAATGTGTTGGTCTGACAGAGCACTGTTTGAATGTCCCTCAGCGACGATATGGACAGGCCGACACGACGATACCAAACGCTTGGACGAGATTTGCTTGGCGTTCCCGAAGATTTGCCGTGCGCGTCGATTGACGCCAGTATTTATTTGTGATCAAGCCGAATCTTTCTTCCAAGCAGCAAATCTTTTCATCACCAAAACACGCCGTCGCTTGTCGCTGTCAGACTCTCGCGCATCTGTTATGCCTGTCTGCGCGATATTCGACGGCCCGTGTAGTATCTGTGAGTATCTCTTCTTTCTTCGCGCACTGCACACGCTCTTCCCACCATCATCCGAATGATGACAACTTTTACAATTATGTCTTCTTTTCCCAACAGATTCGACCTTGACGAAGACCATCTGTTCGGGCAGCCGTCGCTGGCAGCCTGTATACTTGCCAGTATATTTTTGTCTGACACCACACTCAAACCCACCTCGTTTTGCATCACACTTTGGTGGAACATCGTGCTAACAAGCGCTGAAGCATAGGATTCGCATCTCGGCTCGAACATGATCAAGAGAAGGAGTCATTGGAACACACTCGGGGTGTCGAACGACTGTTGAACAGCATCGACACCCATCAACAGCTATGGTCAGTCGCTTCGCGCTCTTACTTGCCCTCTACACAACACAACCCCTTCTTTATGATGAAACCCATACCACATTCGCAGTTTTCACGCTAGCCGTCGCCTAGAACCTATCTTAGACGGTCGTTGAGCGCAACATCTTCCTTGGATGTCTGATTCTTTTTCCACATCTCTCACTTTGGTCTTGACAGCTTCACACGAATCTTTTACTGACCATCTCAAAGACACAGATCAACATTTTCAAGCCCTCTACCTAATCTTAATCTTTAATCAAACAATATTTTAATCACGTCTTATCTTGTCCAGACATCGTATGAGAAGCTTTAACGGTTGTCTCCCATGTGTGAAGCTTGCACCCTGAGATCACATGTCAATCAGTCGTAGCTACAGTTATAATCCAACGAACCGGGTGTGCAAGAGAGGGATCTCTAAGGATTCCTCTTCCTGCCGGGCAGATCCAGAGATAACGCACCTGCAGCATGATCTCCGCCTCTAAGCTTGTCTTGCAGCGACCTCATTTCCAGATTCCAGCTCTTTACAACCCTGCATGTTTTCCAATTTCCTTCCATGCAGATATCACAAGCCATGCACGAGCATTGTCAACAAATGAACCAAACAACATTTGATAATCATCTACATGTTTCTTATTGACGCTCGTAGGATGTCACCTGCTACCAATGCTGTAGACCATTTGTTGGACGAGTTCTTGATTCGCTCCTATTCAAGTGCGCATCTCTCCATATACCCAACATCAGCTAAAATGCAAAATACAAAGCTTGGAGAGAATTCAAAAGGCTAGAATGTCACAGGTGTTTCTCTTGCAATGCTCCTACATTGTGTCATCATGAAGAAGTTCAAATTACATGTTATCCGGGACACCCTGGTCTATACTCCAGCATTGCATCTCTTTGAATTGCATCTCTTTGACTACAAGAAAACAATGTTATGCGTATCTACAATTCCAGTTTCCACTTCGCTTTACAAGTTTACTCCCAAGATAAGACAGTTCATATTGTGTATTTTGCGTGTCTATCATATTCACTGCAAGCCAGCCCAACCACCAGACTTCAGACATCGAGACACCAAATCCATCTCAAGTCCTTAACCCTCTCTCCCATTAGACCCCTCGGCTCTTTTGTCCATTTCCACACTCCAGCTTCCACTCATCCTCGTCCTCATCGCTCCGAAAATACTCCCATCATATCACGCAATACGGGTACCTCCACACCCCCGTCCGTCGCACCATTACCCCAGCAAACGAGAAAAAAAAGAACGACAGCGGGAACGCCGCAAGCCTTTCTTTTCCCAACAGATTTTCCGGGGTTTGGAAGATGACTGACACCGAAAAGGAAAACACAGCCAGACGTCGCTTGCCAAGGCTCAAAGATGCTTGGGAAAGAATAGATACAGCGACTCGCACGTTTTTGGAACCACAGACAAGGGTTCCTGCATAATGAGCAACTTGCGTCCGCTGCGAAACTCAATTGCTGAATTTAAGAAAAGAATATCTCGGTTGGGTTTGTTGAGAGAGTGGCATCTTTGTAGACCAAGAAACTCCGAGATCGCAACGAGAGTGTGGCATCGGGGCAGCCCACGCAGCGTGTTCATTGAATGAGGATCAACGGTTGCGCGGGTGCACGAGCGAGAGACGGGATGGACTTGCTTCCGAATATCCAAAGGCTTGGTGAGGCTTTGCACTATCACGTTCCATCCGAGGTGGGTGGTGACGCGTCCCGGAAGGGAAGGTCACTTTGTCTTTAGCCTGTCCAGCGTCAAGGTCAGTCTCCAACTCGAGCATGTCGACGATAGTAAGAGTCACAAGTGGGAACGAGAAGTAAGTAGTTGTGGAAGAATTGGTTCATTGACAGACAAAGTGTCTGCCCGAAAGAAAAAGAAGTAAAGGCTATATGCACAAAGAAAGACAGAAAGAAGCAGGCTCCGGGATGCAAGAAGGTATCATGCCAACCAGAAAATGCAAAATAAGAAAATGGAAACAGTTTTCCAAGACGGCAGACGTCTTTATTACCTTCCTTGAGGAAGCATCTCATTCCACCTTGATCAAACATTAGTAGGCATAGTCCTGTTGCCCAGACCTCAAGCTCGTATTGACCCTTGTCTTATCGACGAGGGACGTCGGCACAAACAAGCCCCTCCCGACGAGCCCAATGTGCCCATTATCAACATGAATATCATGGCGGAAGCGGATAGGTCGTGGGAGTGGTTGTGTAAAAGAAAGTATCCATGCAAGCGAGTTGCTTACAGGAAGGCGACAGCGAAGGCACCAGCGGCAATGAGCATCTCACCAGCGAAGGTGGGCATGGCAGCAGCACCAGTGTAAGCAACGGGGCTCGAGGCAGTGGCAGCGCCAGCAACGACAGTACCGTTAGAAGGGCGAGTGGCACCGCCAGTAGGGGCCTGAATCTGACCGTCGGAGATCTGGGTGACGGGCTTGCCAGCAGAGGTAGGGGCTTGGATCTGGCCGTCAGAGATCTGGGTGACGGGCTTAGCGGTGGTGGCAGTGGGAGCCTGGATCTGACCGTCAGAGATCTGAGTGACGGGGGCAGCGGTCGAGGTAGGGGCCTGGATCTGGCCATCGGAGATCTGAGTGACAGGCTTGCCAGTAGATGCCTGGATCTGGCCGTCCGAGATCTGAGTAACGGGAGCGGCGGCAGTGGAGGCCTGGATCTGACCATCAGAGATTTGAGTGACAGCCTTGGTGGAGGTGGCAGCCTGGAGTTGACCGTCGCCAATCTGAGTGGCAGCACCGCTGGAGGCAACACCGCCAGCCTTGAGGATGTTGATGTAGATGGGAGAGCACTGGGCACCGGTGGACTGGTCGTAGAGGTTGTAGAAGTCGCCGCTCAAGCACTGGTAGAAGATGGCGGAGTTGCCAATGGCAAGGGTGCCGTTGCTGCAGACGGAGAAGCCAGAGGTGTAGATGGCACCGGTCTGGGCGGGCTTGTCGAACTGGAACTGGTTGTTGGCGGCAATGTAACCAGTGCGGCCCTGGTCATCAGTCAAGGTACCATCCTTAAGAGTGATGGTCAGGACTTTGTCCTGGCGAGTCTCGAGGTCACGCTTGGCGGTGGTGGTGACGTTAGCAATTGAGATGCTGAACTGGCCATCGAAGTTGTTGGAGCAGCCTTGGGGAGGACCAGTCTTGGGAGAGATAGACTGAGTAACACCCTGGGGCATGGCGACAGCGGCACCAGCAAAGGCGGCAGCAATGGCGAAGGACTTCATATTGATAATGGTGATGATGTTGGTGATGGAGTAGTTGTTGATGCAGAGATTATTATGTGCAGAGAAGAATGGATGGCTGTGTTAACGACAGGTGTGGGTGACAGATGTGATGGATGAAGAGCGAAAGTGAGTTCTGTGACCGGAGGAAAGTGCGATGGTCGGACTTTGAAGTGACTTCTTAAGGTTGGCGAGGCGAGTTGATGTGTAAACAGAACAGCAACAATGGGAGGAATGTTCCACCTTCTTATATCCCAAGCTCATTATCCTGTGGAATGCCAGGGAGAGGGGTGGTTGGGCCAGGCGGCGTTAGTCTCGTCCACCGGAATATGGTTCCATCGCTTGGCTTGGGTGAACACGGGCTGTAGCGCTCTGCGCTTACGTACCTACCGTTGGCCGCTTGCGATCAACGGGCAGAGGTTAGAAACGGACGTGCTTTGAGAGGTTAGCGGGNCTTGCGAGCAGGCTCTGGGCAAGGAAACCGGCTCGGCGGCTCATNGTCGTACCAATGATCTGGAGATGAACGACGAAACCGGCCAATTGCTCAAANCCTACAACCCCCAAACAGCGACCACCAAGCATTGCGGCTCTTAGTGGTCGTACTGCGTGACGAACCCAGGATCTACTCAGCCGTGGCGGGGAGGGACAGGCGGGAAGCATGCAGGCGCACCCAATCACCCGCAGGCGAGCCGCAGCACCCATGCATGTCTTTGTTTCCAGTCGTCTCATCAGCAACCCNTCAAGCACATGNCGGACCCTCACNTTGCGAGAGAAGCACCGAAGAATCATGCTGCATTCAGCCATCTCGCGGTGACGTCTCGATGTCCGGCCTTTTGACCAAACAGACTCGCAAACTCTCGTCGAAAAGGTTGGTGACGATCTCTATTGTAACTCCGGACGTAAATCTTTTCTTGGAAAGTCAAGTCAATGACCGAAATAGAAACCCTAGCAACCTCTCTGGCAGCTCCTCCAACCATCCTGACAATTTTCCATGACCACTGCATGCGTATGCTCGCATAGCATGTCCCGCGCTCACTCTGCCCAGCCATCCTACACATTCGCTAATGGATCACCCTTTTGCAGGCCATCGAGATGTGATTGATGCATGGAGCGGGGTCTGACTGAGAAAAGTATTCTCTCCACAAAGTGGCACGCACCCATAGCGCCTCCCCCACGCGCGAATTAAGGCCAGTCAGCCCTGCTGGTATTAGCAAGACGTTCGCTCGCAAAGGTTCAACAGCTTCTCAGCTGCTGGTCGAGGCATTGTTTGGAAATTTCTTTCTGCAGGACAATCGTTGTACAATATGGGAGATTATGGCTCCTTGCTTGCTGAGCCAGATATCACCTGGCAACGATGTGCTCGATGAAGCCGATGAGAATCGATGGACCCATGTAGGGTTGAGGGAGGATCTACCGCCAAGGCCGGCAAGGGAACGACGTCCCAGCGCCCCACTCGAACACGACGACTCTCGAGTTCCCAGCCTGCATACCATGGATCATGGATGACTTTGGTGCTGGTGTCAAGATTTGTTGTGAGGAGCTAGCGAGATGGAAGTCCTCACGTGCAGCATCTACAACTCAAATCCAGCCATCAAGCATCTCGTCCGCAAGGCGGAGCTCGAGGTAAAGACGACTAAGGTTTGCATGCTATACACGGCTTGACCGAAAGCAGCAGCATCCGTGCCATCGGCAATGATCGACGCATCATGACAAAAGCCTATCTGTTGCATACCAGACCCTCCGCGGTTGATGCCTATCATGAGTCGCAGTCACAGCCACCGCAAAACATACGATTTGGTTTCCTCGGGCCACTCCGATTATTCATTCGTTGCATCATTTCATTTTCTTGGTGTCTCTGTTCCTGAGCAGTTGAATCAGAGACGTTTCGGCTAGCCGGCACCCCAAGCATGATGGTTAGTGAGCTCGTTCTTGATCTGCCACCAACGTTAAAACGGCCGCATGATATGAACGTTCGTACTGATCAGTGATGTGATGGCATGGTGGCGCCTGTGTTGCTTACCTCCGCCACCGGCTCGCGAGATGAGGTACAGTATACCTTTAGATGACATGCAGGTAGATCTGTGGCAAGAAAACAACAAGACACCGAGGGGTGGTGAGGGAGGAAGGGGATCTTCATGGCCTGGTGGCTGGGCTGCGGTGAGCATCTCATGTTTTGGAATGGTTGAGCCAATACAAGAAGGGTCACATGGGTAAAGTTGGCATATGTATGACTTGGCCATCACCTCGTAACGCCGTTCTGAGGATGAGATGTCTCAGTCGACGAGTAGTTGTTGATTGTTTGCAGCGATGAGGCGATGGGATGTGAGACCGTTGGCGAACCTCCGAGGTCATTGCAGTTGAGCGACTCCCCCGCAACAGCCTTTCAAGCCTCACCACACCTTGAGCTTCCGTAATTGCCTAACCTGCATGCATACGATACAAGCCTTGTCGTTCTTTTGTATAGCTGACTCTTGGGGGGGTACATTGCTAATATCCCCGTGAGAAACGGGTGATCGAAAGGGAGCAACCTAATAACATGGTGCGTTGTTGCTGCAGGTGCGGGCAAGTGAGGAGGAAGGTGGATACGAGGGCAAAGTGTGGAGTGCAGGGTGATACAACGCTATCACTCGTTAACAGGGTGGGTTACCTGTCAATGGGGTAATTCTGATAGTGCAAATGTGGATGTACAGAACGAACGTCCGGCAAGGGATGCTTGGCCGCTGAAACCTGTGACAGTGTCTGAACCGGTTTCATTACCGTTTGCAGAGCAAACAAACATGGGTCGCTGGCGGATGAGCGGTGACTGGAGACGGAGCAGTGGTCAAAACAGTAGCGACGTGGCAACGGCGAATAAAGGTGATTTCCCCACTGTAGGTACGTTTGAGGGCAAACAAGTCCTTACATTGATACCGTATCTTGTCGGGGATTGCCCTTGCATCGAGGTCGAATCTGGATGATATGCGAATGCTTAGTGTGACTCTACGGAAGACATCCGCGACTGTTGTATGCACCAATGCTCTTCATCTCCCACAAACACGGCAATAGGATCGAAGGTGTAGAAATGCACAGTCCTGTTCAGGAGCTGGTGTATGCTGGCAAGGAGAGGTGAACGGGCTTTCTCACAATGCAGTGTCTGTCTAGGATGACTGTGCATTTGGACGGTTGTGTTTCAAGGCTAGCTGATGGGATCAAGGACGGTTGGACTCTTCGCCAACAGTCAGGCCCAACTCCTTTCTCAACAAAGTGGTCAGGCTGGTCTTGTCTCTCAGATAGATCCAGTCGCCGAATGCAGCGCCCTCCTTCTGTTGCTGCGACTCGCCCAGCATGACCCAGTCGAATCGCTTGGGGCCGCTGATGGGAGAGCTCAGCCAGATTTGCTTGGTCGGAGGCTGCTTGTTGATAACGTAGGTGCCGTTGGGAGGGTAGACGATGTTGAGCACGCCGGCNCTGGATGAATGGTCAGCAGATGCAAGAGTTGCAGGTATGAGAATGCTTACAGAATACTCGACGTCGACACCTTCCTTCTCCTCTGCCAGCTCCTCGGCCCTGGTGACGAGCTCCTCGAGGTATTGGTCTGCTCTCTCGTGGTATTCCTCAACCTCGATGGGTGTGGGCTCGTTGACCTCGTGCAGAGGCTCTCTCTCCTTGAGTGTAGGCTCCTCGGTGTCGGGCAAGATGCCTTTGTAGCTGCGCGAAGTGTAGGACAAGTAGCGAGTAGCGACGTGTGATGCGACGGGAGCTTGTCTGGACAGGTATCTGGGAGCTACAGGACGGGTCGAGAGACTGCGAACTGCCTGGCGCAAGCAGCGGACCGATCTAGGGGCAGACATGGTTGGACTTGCAAGTGTGAAGTGACGAGTACCGATGGATGATGATGTTGCCAAAGTGATTGTAGTGGTCAATGGACAATGCCCTGAGGTGTGATGGACGAGATGAAGTTGTTTGCGACAGACCGACCGAGCTCCAGACAATGACGAATGCGGGGGCCTGGGCCCATATAATCTCCTACCTCGATTCTGTCACTTGACAAGTTGTGGAAACACACAGAAGCTCAAGTCATATGTGGACTCAAGAAGATATAGCTGACCAGAGTACTAATTGTGTATGTAACATTACCTACGAAAATGTGTTGTGTTCTGACAACTCATGCATGTTTGAACCTAAGATTGAGTAGAGCCAAAGTGACAAACTTTTGGCCCATGTGGAGGTGGGCCCTGTGAAGCTCGATGACCGCCTCGCATCGATGCTTGTTCCTGAGAACCATACAACCACGTGCTGCACATACAAAAGGTCGAAATTCTAACCTTCGCTCCAGTCGAGCACATAGATTGTCGCAATCCCCCTCATTTTCAAAGCACAACAGTGTCACGCAGCAGCAATGATCAACGCCGTCCTGGTTTTCAATAACAATGGCCAACCGCGTCTGACCAAGTTCTACACACAGCTGGTACGATGAGAAGGACAAAGCCATCGAAACATCTTTCTGAACGCTTCTTCTAGGNATACTGCTGTCCAGCAACGCCTGATCTCCGAAATTTTTACTCTAGTCTCCGCCCGACCTTCATCATCATGCAATTTCCTACCACTACCACCTCTTCTCGCTCCTGCTCAGTCCGCGGGCGCTGTATCAGATTCCCACAACGACGTACCCTCTCTGGTCACTTACCGCCACTATGCGACTCTCTACTTCATCGTCATCAGCACTAGCACCGAGTCCCCTCTAGCCTTGCTCGACCTGATTCAAGTCTTTGTCGAATCACTGGATAGGCTCTTCGAGAACGTTTGCGAACTCGATCTCATCTTCAACTTTGAAACGCTACATGCTGTGCTGGGCGAGATGATCGTTGGTGGCGTAGTGATCGAGACAGGATTGGATAAGTATGTGTTTAGATGTGGTCTTCTGTGCTCGTTTCTAATGTTTTACAGAGTGGTACAAGGAGTCAAGGCGCAAGGAAAGGTTGCTAAACGGCCGGTGAATGAGGGCAGCCGTACTGGTGGCCTCGGACCTGGTATCTGGGCGGGCAGATGAGGTTCCTTCTCACAAAGGCATGCACCTCGAAACCTTTGCAAGCTTGCCAAGCATCTTTTGCGTGTCTCCTCGCCAGCCACATGGATGCAAAAGGCATGGAATGCATTCCAGAGCATGACTGAAACCGCCACTTTTGGTCGAGAATGTTTCAAGATGGTTCTCTGCAGCAACGCACCGTAAGAAGAGATGCGGTCTGCACTCCGGTAAATTGCTAAATCTTCGTATATAGTATGTCCAGCTTGGCGGCATGTATACACTAATTAATCCTCTTGGTTGATCCAAGGGCTCATGTAGCTACTACTTCATCGTCTAGGAGCATTGATCTCAAGTAATCCAAACTTGTGCTCGTCCTCGGTCTTTCATCGCGCGCGTCTGTCGCAGGGACTCGAGTCACCAACCGAATCTTTGGGACGACCATGTGCAAACAGAGTGCAGTGGTTCACACGGCTTGTGCTCATCTCTTGTCACTACCACTCTGTTGTGTGCCCGGCCCAAGCTGGCTGCCTACAGTGGTCGGTAGGTGGTCACAGCAGGATATTTGACAGTTCATGTTGTGTTACAGTATTTCTCGATAGCTCATGACACGGACTGATCGTCTTCGGTGGTAGCACGTTGCTTGATAGGAGGAGCTCGTCTGGCTGTGCCGAACATGTCGTTGGTTGCTCTTGCGTAGTAGTCGCGGATCTGGGTGTGTCAGTGCAAGTCGCTATGACATGTGAGAAAGTCGNNACGTACAGTGCCAAAGACGGTGCCTTCTTCAATGTCCATGAACAGTAGACCATAGACAACGACGACTAAGCACAGAGTCAGTACATCCTTGTCGCATAAATCGAAACTATACATACACGAGATAGTGGCCCAGGTGGACAGCTTGACGAACTTTGTCCATGTCGGTCTTGCCCACTTCAGCTTTGCCCTCCTACGGTAGCGGCGTTCGAGACGAAACTGATGCTTTTGCGAGAGTTTGGTAAAGTCCGGCGGCCATGTGCGTTTCGATTTGTAAGGGTTCCTCGCAAAATCAAACTTGGGCAAAGCGTTCGCCCGCCGTAACAGACTTGGAAAGAACATGGTGATTATGCTATAGAATTGGAAGGAGCACCCTCGTGGATAGATTCAGAGCGCGGTATGTCGTGTCAAACAAGACAAACTGGCGGGCGTCAGAAACAAAAGTCGTCTGGGGAAACTTTTGGGCAGCGCCAGCGCCAGCGCCGCAATCGCAGCAACCCTCTCTCTTCGACCGAGCAAAGCAACCTCCTTTGCCCACCACGTCGTTGTTTAGTCTTTCTTTGCGCAATCTGCGGGTATTGCGATCGAGGCCTCTTCGATACCGCTCTTTCACCATGGCCGCTCCCCAGGATACTCAGGGTACTCTCAAGATTGAGAACGTGAGTCACGAGCTGTGCTGAAGCCTCTACCTATACTGATCAAGTTATGCGCAGACCGACAAGCGTGACACCCTCATTGCCACCGAGAAGAAGTACCAGCAGCAGTGGAAGCAAGACGCCATCTTCCAGTCCGACGCTCCCTCGCTCCAAGATGTTCCCTTCCACTCAGTCAGCCCCGCCGAGCTTCGCGAGCAACAACCCAAACAGTACATTCTTGAGGACTTCTCTCTGCGTTCATCGTGCTAATACATACGCAGGTTTAGCACTCTTGCGTATCCGTACATGGTCCTGAAGCCTGTGGTTGTCTACTGCACGAAACATGCTAACTGAATCTTTGCAGNNAACGGCATTTTGCACGCAGGCCACGCATTCACAGTTTCAAAGGTCGAATTCGCTACCGGATGGGCCCGCATGGAGGGCAAGAGAGCCCTCTTCCCCCAAGGATACCACTGCACCGGTATGCCCATCAAGTCTTGCGCCGACAAGCTGGCCCGTGAGATGGAAATGTTTGGCAAGAACTTTGAAAACTACAAGGAGGACGACGCCGAGGAGGATGCCGTGCCCGCTCCCACCCAGGAAACCACAAAGGCCGACATTACAAAGTTCAGCGCGAAGAAGAGCAAGGCCGCAGCCAAGGCTGTCTCGATGAAGTACCAGTTCCAGATTATGGGTGCTCTTGGAATTCAAAAGGAGGACATTCACAAATTCGCCGATTCGGACCACTGGCTCAACTACTTTCCTGCTCTCTGCGAGCGCGACCTCACCAACATCGGTGCAAGAGTCGATTTCAGAAGAAGTATGGTCACCACCGACAGAAACCCTTACTACGATGCTTTCGTCCGCTGGCAAATGAACCGTCTGAAGGAACTGGGCAAGATCAAGTTCGGCAAGCGTTACACTGTTTACTCTCCCAAGGATGGACAAGCATGCATGGACCACGACAGAAGCTCGGGTGAGGGTGTCGGTGTTCAAGAATACACTGCCTTGAAGCTCAAGGTTCAAGAATGGGCCGAGCCCGCACAAAAGATCCTTGCTGGCAAGCTCCCCGAGAACGCCAACGTCTATTTCGTCCCCGCCACTCTCCGTCCAGAAACCATGTACGGTCAAACTTGCTGCTTTGTCGGACCTAAGATCGGCTACGGAATCTACAAGGTCTCCGAGACCGAATACTACTTCGTGTCAGAAAGAGCCGCTCGCAACATGGCGTTCCAGGGCATCTTCCCCGAGTGGGGTGTCTTCCCCAAGGTCGCCGACTTGCAAGGCTCAGACGTTGTCGGCACTCTCATCAACGCTCCTCTCTCCGTCTACGAGAACGTCCGCATTCTGCCTATGGAGACCGTCAAGGCTTCCAAGGGTACCGGCGTCGTTACTTGTGTTCCCTCGGACTCTCCTGACGACTACATCACCATCCAGGACTTGGTCAAGAAGGCCGACTACTACAAGATTAAGAAGGAGTGGGCCGACCTCGAGCCTCTTCCCATCATCGAGACCCCCACCTACGGAAACCTGACTGCCAAGAAGCTCTGTGAGGACATGAAGATTGCCTCGCCCAAGGACACCAAGCAGCTTGCTGAGGCCAAGGACCTTGCTTACAAGGAAGGCTTCTACAAGGGTACCATGTGCTACGGTGAGCACAAGGGCAAGTCCGTCGAGGAGGCCAAGCCGCTTGTCAGACAGACTCTCATCGACGCCGGCAACGCTTTCAACTACGCCGAGCCCGATGGTGAGGTCATGTCCCGTTCTGGTGATTCGTGTGTCGCTGGACATCTAGATCAGTGGTACCTCAACTACGGCAAGAACGGTGATGAGGCCTGGCAACAGGAGGTCCTTGGACACGTCAACGGCGAGCTCAACACATTCTCCACCGAGGCCAAGAACGCCTTCCAACAGACTCTCGACTGGCTGGGTCAATGGGCTTGCGCTCGTTCTTATGGTCTTGGCTCGAAGCTTCCATGGGATCAGAAGTTCCTCGTAGAATCCCTCTCCGATTCTACCGTCTACCCCAGTTACTACACAATTGCTCACTACTTGCACTCTGATATCTACGGAGACACACAAGGTCTTGGCAAGATCTCTGCTGAGCAAATGACTGATGAGGTCTGGGATTACATCTTCACCCGTCGTGAAGACGTCGAGAGTGACATCCCCAAGGAGACTCTCCAGACCATGCGCAGAGAGTTCGAATACTGGTACCCCCTGGACGTTCGTGTTTCTGGCAAGGATCTCATCCAGAACCACTTGACCTTCTTCCTCTACATCCACGTCGCCCTCTTCCCTCGCGAATACTGGCCTCGTGGTATCCGTGCTAACGGCCATCTGCTCTTGAATGGTGAGAAGATGAGCAAGAGCACTGGTAACTTCCTTACCTTGTACGATGCAACCAAGAAGTTCGGTGCTGATGCCACCCGTGTGTCCCTCGCCGATGCTGGAGACTCGATCGAAGACGCCAACTTCGAGGAGACCGTCGCCAACGCCATCATCCTCAAGCTCTTTGAGTTGAGAAAATGGTGCGAGGAGACCATCCAGGGCGCTCGTCTTCTCAAGGAAGGCGAGAACTACGTCGAGGTCAACAAGACCGAGCGTCTCAAGAACAACGACTGCGTTCAGCGTACCGGCGAGAGATCCTTCTGGGACGACATCTTCGAGAACGAGCTCAATGGCTTGGTTAGCGAGACAAGAGAGCACTACGCCGCCACCAACTACAAGTCCGCTCTCAAGTCTGGCTTCTATGACTTCACCAGTGCCCGTGACTTCTACCGTGAGATTACCAAGTCTTCCGGTATCGGCATGCACCAGGACCTTGTCCGCAAGTACGTCGAGTTGCAAGCCTTGATGATCACTGTCGTTGCACCCCATTGGGCAGAGTACATTTGGCTCGAGGTTCTTGGAAAGCCTAGCACCGTCCAGAACGAGCTCTTCCCTCAAGTTCCTGCCACTAAGCCTGAGCTTACCGCCGCTCGTGAGTACGTGCGCCAAACCAGCGGTAACATCACTTCTGCAGAGGGTGCTCAGNTTGAAGCGTATGACCAAGGGCAAGGCCACAAACTACGACCCCAAGCAGCCTAAGAAGTTGACCATCTTCATGGCAACCGAATACCCTNNAGCTGGCAGTCCAAGGTCATCGACTTGGTCCGTGACGCTTTCGACGGCCTGACCATCGACATGAAGGCAATCAGCAAGAAGGTCGACAAGGCCGACAGCAAGAAGGCTATGCCCTTCATCCAAACCCTCAAGAAGAGCCTAGAGGGTGGCATCGACTCAAACACTGTTTTCGAGCGCAAGCTCGCTTACAACGAAGTCGATGTGCTCGCACAGATGGTTCCTGGCTTGATGAGCACAGTGCAAAGATGTGTCTGCGTCGAAGTCATCTCGGTCGAGCAAGGTGGCAAGACCGGCAAGGTTGTCGCCAGCTTGGGTGAGGCCGCTGCTGCCAAGGGTACTGAGATGCCCGAGCTGCCGCCCCAGGCTGAGAACGCTGTTCCTGCGTAAGTCCATCTTCCTGGATTTTCTTTTGAAAAGTTCACCTGCTAACAATTGTGATCCAGTAACCCCACTTTCTTCTTCTCTAACATCTAGAGGGTGTTATCTCGAGCTAGAGATTCTCAAAAGCCAAAAATGTTCAATGTTCACAATTTTCCTATGCAAAGTCATCATCCACAATTGTTTTCCAATGTGATTGTGCATTTGATGCTCGACACCCCATTTATGTCGTGCCTTCCAGATTTCCTGTCGCTTCTTGGCCAAAGTTCTAATTAAGTGTTTTGTCACGTCTGTCGTTACCGCTACAAGATCGTCGCAATCATTTCCAGATCCCTTTGGTTCTCAGGAAGATCCATGCATAGCAACCGTTGATTGGAGCAAGGCCGTGTGAGAACGATGCTGTAAATTTCAGCGGTATCCTCAAAGCCTATTCTCATTGATGCTGGCGTTGTGGGTGTATACATTGAGTTTTATATAGATGGTCAGGGTGGTATAGTACACAAGAGTGCTTCCGAAGTTCATCCGCGCAATGAGGTGCCAAGCAAAACCTCCGAGCCACATCTCTTCCCTGCAATACCACTGACTCGATGAATCCTCCGTACTAGGTGTGTGATTTGGACTGACTCGGCAGAGTACCACCGCGCGAAGCCATTGGTTGCCATACCTATCCGCGGCGTTCCACAGTTGTGTGTGTGTGAGGAAATCCTTCTCTGTACTTGCACCGGACTCGGCCGTGTTTTGCTAAAGTCTGACCCAACTTGGCGGAACATCCCCATATCAAACATTTGTCACTCCACTCTCCGTCCACTCCAAGGATGTCCCCTTTGTGGCTGTGATGGAGAGTTTAGGCTGCAGCAAGACCATCCTTCACAGTATAGACCATGCCCATGGGACTCTGGAACCTTGACAGTGGAGAGCCAAGCATGGGAAGAGATTCATCATAACAAGCACGTAGTCTCGACGAGTACGTGCACGTCGAAGGATCAAATTCAGGCCATGTTCAGGGCCGAACCAAAGATATTGAGATGGATGGGCACCATTGACTCGGTATATTAAGAGCCAAAGCACCTTGGAGTTCGGTGTCAATTCCATCACGAAAGGGATATATAAACTTGCTACTCGTGCACCTTTATTCCTGCAGGTCTTACACCACTTTTCTTCTTCTTACTACAACCCGAGTCTCTTCACAATCCCATTCTCATACAGTTCCAACCTTGAACCCACACAGCACATAGTCAAGATGAACGACACCGCACTCTGGAACTTTACAAGACCCATCCCGCCCATGTGCGAAGTCGGAGGCCATGTATGGTGGTCTGGCCAAATGTCCATCCCTGGACCCAGCTGCACAATGACCCTCTGCGGCAACAACACAAACATCATGGACCACTGCTGCGACGGGGTCACCCCTCTCGAAATAACGCCATGGCCCTATGCAACCGACAGCCCTGAATACAAAAACGACAATTACACTCGTGCGGCTGTGCATTGCCATTTGGGCGACAAGACGCCCGAGGAGTTTGGAAAGTGTGCAGATGCTTTGCATGCTGTGCATCAGTGGACGTGTGATACACCTGACAAGACGATGAATACGACGGAGAATGCGACGACGGAGGACGCGGGAACCAAGACCAATGAAACAATAGAGAACTCGGGGTTGAGGCTGGAGTTGGGTGGGTGGTCGAGTTTGGCGATGGGATGGTCGGTCATGGGATCGTTGCTCTCTACGCTTGTGGCATTGTAATTTGGCGGCCACTTGTAAGTCAACTGGCTTTCTCTAAACATGAGCATATGCATAGAGAAACTCACAGCCACTTTTCAGAACAAGATCATACAATAGAACTTTTTTTCTTTGCAACAGTTACTTTTATTCTGTCAACGTACACTTTGTCGAAATATGGATTGTGGGCGAGTCTCAAAGTCCATGTCAAAAGGCATCTCCGGCACTCATTCACTTCTCTTTCTCCGTAGATATCTCCCCTCAAGTCTGGTGATTGCATCAAATAGAAAGGAGCTCCGAGGTCTTGAGTATTAGATAGATTCGTGGTGAACTTCTATCGGTCGCTAGGGACGACTGTCCAACTAAGATATTGTGGGATATACCGGACCGGTGAGGTGTCAGCCGTCCCGCGCCCGGAGCATCCTACCAGTCCTCGCAATGATATATAGAGAAGAGGGAGTGTGTAAGCAACCGTGCATCTTTATGCCACACAATAACATTATATGTCGATGTAGGAGAGAGGCCGATTGCAGGGGCAGGCATTGCACCAAGATACGAGGTCCTGTTTGCTTTAAGAACAAACAGGACGGCTCCATGGAAACTCCGCTGTCGATCCCTCTCCATTTCCCGATAGTCGTTTAATATAAATGGCCTCTGTCCGCCTTGCAAGAATGTAACAACCCAATCGATTTATTCCCACTATTATCGACATAGAAAGCCATGGAGCAAGCAAAACAAATCGATGACACGATTCCGCTGCCGGGATCGAAACGGACGATTTTCGAATTCGGACCATTTGATCATTCCGAGATTCCACTGGAGAAAGAAGAGATACCTGTTGTTATCATTGGAAGCAGTATGGTGGGTATGTTTATGGGGCTGTTACTCGGATACCATGGGTTTGTTGCCCCTTCTCTCCTCTAGTGGCTTTGATTTAATGTTCAGATTTTAGCANTTCACTCAATATCTTTTGATCGTCATCCCTCTACGGCAATTCATCCTCGGGCAGCTTTGTTTCTGCTCCGTACGGTCGAAGTGCTACGTCAACTTGGACTTGAAGACTTGTTCGTGGCAGAGAGCGAAAAGAACTTTGACCTAGACGCTGGAATGCTTGTTGTGGAGAAACTTTACCAGGGCAAGATCATTGCGGCTCATCAGGAAAGCGACCCTACTGAAGTCGCCAAATTGACACCATGCAAACGTCTCTGGCTTACACAAGATATGTTTGAGCCACTCCTTCGTCGAAATGCTGCCAAATATGATGCGGAGCAAAGATTTGGCCAGGTGGTGATGCACTACGAGGAACGTGCAGATGGAGTCATCGTTGTCGTCCGAGACGTGGAGACTGGCGCGTTGAAGAAATACAAGACCGAATATCTCATCGCTGCTGACGGAAATAGGAGCGCCACAAGACAGCGTGAAGGTATTGAATGGCATGGCCCAGGCCATCTTGCCAACAGCATCTCCATCAACTTCAAAGCAAACCTGGTTCCTTACCTGGGCACCAGAGCAGTCCATGGCGTGACATACATCATGAACGCCCAATTTACGGGAGGATTCCGACTCGATGCCGGCGGCAAAGGTGGTTTCTTGATAGTCTCCAAAGCCAAAGATAGGGAAACCGGATTCAAGCCCGACTCGGTGTCCGCTAAGGAAGCACGCCAATTCTTTGAAGCTTGTTCCGGAATCGACGCTGATGAGTGCGGATTCGAGGTCGACTTCATTTCTTATTGGACAGTCGCTGCTTACAACGCAGAAAAGTACACCAGTGAGGCTGGGAGAGTTTTTCTCATGGGTGATGCAGCACACACAATGCCACCTGCTGGTTAGTATCTGTTCTGACGAGATGATGGATGGTTGCTAACGACACCAATCACAGGTGGTATGGGCGGCAATACGGGCGTTGCAGTGAGTCATGGAACAAAACATGCAGGTGCCAAGCTGACGATGTCTAGGNATGCCTACAACCTAGCATGGAAAATGGCGTACGTCTTGACTGGTAAAGCGTCTAAAGGCTTGCTCGATACCTACGACTCAGAGCGCCAGCCGGCCGGCGACTTCAGCATGCACCAGGCATTCTCTCGACTTGTCAATAGAGTGTTCCGCGACAGGAAACCGGAATGTGTGAAGGAGCTGCCCGATCTTGTTTGCGAGTTGGGATACCGATATGGCCAGGAAGAGAAGGGCGTGGAGAACAGTTACGAGGATCCACACGAGCCCTCGGTGGTTGCAGGTTGCAGGCTCCCTCATATATGGCTGACCGGCGAAAATGGCAAAAGACTGTCGAGCCTGGATCTTGTCAAGAGAAACTTTGTGTTGTTTACGGTAGAGGCCGGGTCAGCATGGATCGAGGCTGCTGGACAGCAAGCAGTACCGGTGGATGCGTATGCCGTCAACGCATCGTCGGGCCCTTATCGCGAGAGCGAGAAGTCAGCCAAAGAGGCCTGGAAGCTGCAAGAAGATGAGGCTTTGCTGGTCCGACCCGATGGTATCATTGCGTGGAGAGCAGTTGGGGTAGCGAGTGGACATGTTGGCGAACTTGGTCGAGCGTTGAACCTTTGCTGAAGCACTAAAAGGAGCAAGACAACGCAGTTGATGTGATGGACTGAGTATGAGGGTATTATGTGGTGATGGGTGCTATGTTGATGTGGTCGAGGTTGCATGGAGTGTCTATCTAGCAAGCAGGCGCAGTAAACGCGGAGCGTCCAGGATAGGAAGGTCTTGACGCGATCGACCTCGGCTAGATTGGGTGTGGGGCAGGGTTCGAGCTCTTGAAACGGGACGGGCACGGCTTGGAGTCACGAGAGAGCGGCGGCGAGCCTGAAGATAGGTAGTTCCAAGAGGCAGGCACTCCAACAGTCCAGTCACTCCTTCCTCGTTGTGTTGCAAGTGTCGTTGTTGAAGGGAAGCGACGAAATACCTGCCTACGTCACGCGCAGCTACCTGCACCGAGCCGCTCGAATTCCTAGTGGCGCGTCTCGACACGAAATCCCACTCAATCACCGACGACTCGCGTGCCACTCGTGCCTGCTCCTACCATGAAGGTGTTATGGCTGGCCGCCGCTGGCCTGCTGTCTTCAGCGACAGCATACAAGACCAACCAGTACCACTCTGACTTCTCCAACTCGCTATCTTCGTCGACGCCCTTCTCGATCTACCGTGACCGACCAGACGACTGCCCACCATGCTTCAATTGCAACTTGGACAACTTCCAGTGCCACCAGTACGCCAACTGCACAAAATCGAGCGGCAAATGCGCCTGTCCCTCAGGCTTTGGTGGCGAGGACTGCTCACAGCCGCTCTGTGGTTCGCTGCCCGATGGCCACAACAGACTGCCCCGTCAGGGCCACGATTGCGAGTGCAAGGAGGGTTGGGAAGGCATAAACTGCAACGTCTGCAAGACCAACGACGCCTGCAATGCCATGATGCCTGAGGGCGAAGGCGGTGTCTGTTATCGCGAGGGTCTGGTTGTCAATGAGAACTACCAAATGTGCGACATCACCAACCGCAAGATTCTCGATACCCTCAAGGAGAAGAAGCCCCAAGCCACCTTTTCCTGCAACGCCGATCGCGCAGAGTGCAACTTTCAGTGTATGTCTCTAATGCCACACACTCGCCGTAGCTTCCACTGACAAAGTCTAGTCTGGGTTGACCAGGTAGAATCCTTCTACTGCGCCCTCGATACCTGCACCTGGTCGTCCAAAGCCGAACCCAACCGCAACTCGACGTCGTACCACTGCGAGAACATCAAGTGCCGATGCATACCGGGACGAATGCTCTGTGGCGAGGCCGACTCGATCGACATTGGAGACTTCTTGGAAGAGGACATCAAGGGCCCCGCTACTTTCTCGTCTGTCTCGACCGATGGCGGCGGCGCTTCAGATGGCAGCAAGTTCCAGGAGCCCGCCATGAACGACCTCATTTCCAACGTCTTTGGAGACGACAGCATCACTCTCAAGTGCCATTCTGGAGAGTGTCTGTATGTCACCGATGTTCCTGGCTACGAACGACCCGTCAAGAAGATTAATACACCACTCATTGCCGGCGTCATTGCTGGTTGTGCTCTGTTCGTCGTCGCTGTCATCCTTATCGTCTGGTTCCTCTCGCGCAGAAAGGCAAAGTACGGCCCTATCCACCTCTCCGAGGACGAGGACGATTTGAATGCCGCTCTTCTTGCCGACCACAAACCCGCCAGTCTCTATTTCGAAAACGTCTCGTATGCCCTCAAGGGCAAGCAGATCCTCACAGATATCCAAGGTGCCGTTCACCCCGGTCAGCTCATGGCCATCATGGGCGCCTCTGGCGCTGGCAAAACCACCTTCCTGGATATTCTGGCAAGAAAGAACAAGCGTGGCACTGTTATCGGTAACTTCTTGATCAATGGAGAGAAAATCCCCGACAACGAGTTCAGAAGCGTCATCGGCTTTGTGGACCAGGATGATACCATGCTCCCTACCTTGACTGTCCACGAAACCATTCTTGACAGCGCCATGCTTCGTCTGCCCAAGGAGATGAGCTACGCCTCCAAGTTGCAAAAGGTCGAAGACGTTGAAAGGCAACTCGGCATCTACCACATCCGTGATCAGCTCATCGGCTCAGAAGAAGGCAATGGACGCGGTATCTCGGGTGGTGAGAAGCGTAGAGTCGGTATCGCCTGTGAGCTTGTGACCAGCCCGAGCATCCTCTTCCTCGATGAGCCCACGAGCGGTCTAGACGCTTTCAACGCCTTCAATGTCGTCGAATGTCTTGTTCACCTCGTCAAGACATACAACAGAACCGTCGTCTTCACCATCCATCAACCTCGCTCTAACATTGTTGCACTCTTCGACCAGCTAGTCCTTCTTGCTAAAGGCAGGACCGTCTACTCTGGCCCCTTCGGCAACTGCCAGGCCTACTTTGACAACATCGGCTACTCTTGTCCTCNNCCTGGCTTCAATATTGCAGACTACCTTGTTGACTTGACAATGCACGCTAGCACCGCTCATCCCCAAATTCCTGAGGACAGCTCTATCTTCCGCCAACCCATTGGACGCAGTACTCGTGCAAGCAGCGCGATCGCTGTTAAGTCTGTCCCAAGTGTCTCCAACTTCAGCATCGAGCAAGGAGGTTCCATCACATCCGATTCTCCTCTGAGACCCAAGAACAGCCGTACTGCTTCGATCAAGCAGCAGCAAGACAGAGCACTCTTCACGAGGAAGCAGTCATCACGAGAGCCGCCTGCAACTGCAAGCACCATTCGCTCTGACGCTTCCTCTCTGGAGAACAGCTTCGAGAACACTCAACAATGGCTCAAGATGAGAGGAGTACAACAAGCACACGATGACCCCAACGGTCTCCCTCCCAACGCTGAAGGAGTCACAAACACAGATCTTGACAACCTCGTTCAAGCTTTCGCCGAGTCTGACGTCGCTGCTTCCCTTCGAGACGATATTCACAATGCTGTCTCTGAGGCAGCTCAGTCGAACGGTCATGCTAATGGTGCGGCTAACGGCGGCTCTGCTCAGCCTACAGTCAAGGGTTACCGCAAGACTGGCATTCTCGGCCAGTTTGTCATCCTGTCCAAGCGTACCTGGCGCAACCTCTACAGAAACCCTCTGTTGATGCTAACCCACTATGCCATTGCAATCTTGCTCGCTGTCTTCCTCGGATTCCTCTTCTACGGTTTGACCGACGACCTCAAGGGCTTCCAGAACCGTCTTGGTTTCTTCTTCTTCCTGCTTGCTCTCTTTGCTTTCAGCACTCTCACCTCCTTGACCGTCTTTGCTCCAGAACGTCTTTTGTTCGTCAGAGAGCGTGCCAAGGGATACTACTCTCCCCTGGCTTACTATGCGTCCAAGGTTGTCTTTGATATCGTTCCTCTCAGACTCATTCCTCCTATAATCATGGCCGTCATCGTATATCCCATGACCGGTCTTCTACCTACGGCTGCTGAATTCTGGAAGTTCATGTTGTTCGTTGTTCTCTTCAACCTTGCTGCCGCGACGGTCTGCTTGTGCATTGGCATAGTTATCAAGAACCAGGGTGTTGCAAACCTGGTTGGTGTTCTTGTCATGCTTTTCAGCTTGCTCTTTGGCGGCTTTTTGCTCAATCACGAGACCATCCCCAGAGGTCTTCGTTGGTTGCAATCCGTAAGTCTTTGTTTCCATCCCGAGTCCCATGACCTCACTGACCCTTGCACAGNNATTTCGATCTTCCACTATGGTTTCGAAGGTCTGATTGTTAACGAAGTGCGTTACCTCTCACTCATCGACCACAAGTACGGTCTGGACATTGAGGTACCTGGCTCGGCCATTCTCAGCTCTTTCGGCTTCAACGTCCTGGCGCTTTGGAGCGATGCCGTTGGTCTTGCAGTCTTCTGCGGTGTATTCTTGGTGTTTGGATACGTGGCAATGCATTTCTTGCTCGTAGAAAGAAGGTAGTGTAATGTCTTGTGTTGTCATGGTGTATGGCCCTTGGGATAGACTTTTTCGTTACTTCTTGAGCATCATTCATTGTTTATAGGTTATTTGTTTGTGTATCAAGATGTTTCATTTTTTGAAGTTCCTACAACAGGAATTGGCCCATCTGTACCGCACGTAAAGTGGTATGAATGTGTGACGAGGACAGCTAATCAACGACTGCCACCAAGGCGGAGATTTCGCGTCCAGTCAGATTCTGACGTTGATTGTGAGTTGTTTCTTTGGCTCTTTCCTTTTCACTGTCCCTTACGTCCTACTTGGAAGTTACAATCTGAGACGCAATATGACGTTTTTATGCAGTACCGCCTGTTTGGGTCGTGTTAGTGCTATAAGCAGGAGCGCTTGACAGCACATGCATCGGCTTGCACTATAAGACCTTCTTCAATCTTGGGCATCAATTCTTAGCTTTTTAACCACTCAATCGTCGACCCTCTTCCGAACCTGATTCTCTTGCATCGGCTTACACACTTAACTTTATCTGCCGTCTGTAGCGATTTTTTCATCTATCTCAAAAGGTCAAATTCTCTCACTTTTGACCTTGAGACACATACTCGTCTCTGTCATTCCTCCTTTCTTCGCTTCACAAGTCCTTCACTTTTCTCATCACCGGGTGCTTGCTTACACGCACTGGTAAGAGGCTCAGTCTGAACTGGGCATGTGATTGATCACGAGCTCTTCCACCACTCAGAGAATCTCGACTTCTATCGTCGTGTATAAGCATACACGACTATCTCCTACCATCTGGCACAGCCAGTTCTCAATCAGAGAATCCATACCTTGCGGCAGCACAAGCTTACTCCTGATACCCTTGGGTAGTTTACAGCATTCAGGGTACACAACATCTGCGTAGACGCCCGATCTTCCGATTGTGCTTCGTCCACCAGAATATACAGCTATCCGATCTTCCAGAACTCCACAATCTTCATCCACAACCATTCTTGGCCTTGGCTTACGATCCAGCATCTATCATAGTGAGGCACGACAATATCAACAGACTTGTAAGCGAGCAGCTATCTTACAAACAACTGGTTCATACCTTGAAGCCGATCAACAATGCCAGGATCTCACGATCTCAGTGTTGAGAACCTACGCTTGCACGAGCATATTGTCGGCTCTGAGAAACATACTCAGCATGTTGTCAAGTCAGTGACTTCGGTCCCCACAGCACACCACAGTGCAAGGCCCCCTGCCAAACCCGCCTCTGTGGCTCGATCCCAGACTCCCTCAAAGGTAGCCTCCAAGGCGGGTTCGAAGCGTGGAGGAACCACCGAAGCATCAAGGCACGAACGAGAAGTTTTGGTAGTTACGGTGATCGAAGAGGGTGGTGAAGATGAAAATTTACCACCAAAGGCTCCCTCAATCGCCCACGGTTCGAGCAAACACGGCTCGAAGAAGGCGTCCTCCGCAAAAGCTCCAAAGTCTCATGGCACCCACCACTCACACCGTAGCCGTCATGAACGTCAAGACATCTACCATATCCCCGCTGGCATCCCACCACCGCCAGGTTTCTCTCAGATGCCCGATTTTGTTGACATGCCTCCAATGCCCAAGATCCCCGAGTTCGGCATGGGAGAGAACAAGGAGACTGCTTTGGTCAAGATGCCTCCTCCACCTCCTCCTGCAAGATCTATTGCCTCGGGAGCCTCAAAGCTGGTTGCCCAGAGATATCCCGCATCGCATACCAGCCACAAGAGCAAGAGCTCGCACCACAGCAAGACGAGTGGTAAGTCAAGAGCCCTCGGAGGCAGCAGTAAGGACATCGAACTGATGGATGTCCTCGTCGAAGAAGTACATGAGATTACGAGACGCAGATTCGTAGTCAAGATGCCTGGAGACAAGATCAGAGACTGGAGGTTTGCTGATTGAGGGTTATTGAGGAGTTTGGCGGAAGTATTGAAGTGACAACCATCAAAGCCAGGATGAGGATGACGAACCGGGGCCAGGGAGAAAGAAGTACAGAAGAGAGTTGAGGATAAGGGAAGGATGATGTTGCTTTTGCTGCAATCCTGCCGGAGTGTTTTTTTTTTTTTTTTTGGCTTTGGTTACCTCCTTCTCTTCTGTGATGATTGATCCAGTCTTTTGAGAGAAAAGCGAGAGATCATATGGCTTTTCTAGCTCTTTCTTATTTGCCCCCATACTCATAATGATCTTTGTCGACAAAGAATGACATAACAAACGATACTCCTTGAAATGTGAAGGTGCATTCTTACATTCTGTTGTTTTTTGTTTCCTGGTTCATTACAAGAACTTGGTATCTCAGCCAACTTGAATTAATAAAGCGATAGTATTGTTTCACATATGTACCTCTGTCGATGCATGTCGATGCAGGGGCACGCGTTCGCCAAGAATGGAAATGCGTAAACAAGCCACTACCTGGATTCAATCCTTTCTCTCTGCTTTCCATTACAGAAATAAAAGTGCACTACCATCGCTCAATTGAAGATATGATGGCAGCGACTCTCAGACGACCATTCCAGACGTATCTGCCACTCATAGCGTTTGGTGCTGCGGGTCAGATATTAGAACTCAGCAAAAATGTTGTGTTCAAAGCTCCCATGCTTGTCGACAATCCTGCGCCAAGCCAGGAAGTATTGATGAATGAGGGCATCAAAAGCATCGAGAACGAGAAAAAGGTCACTCGGATCTTGCAGCAAAAGCCTCATCCAAACGTCGTACACACCATCTTGATACAGCAGCAAGGCATCTTCATGGAGCATCTGGAGATGACTTTGTATCAACGCCTTGTACAACCTGCTCTGCCAATTGGCCCTCAACTCGAGGCTCGCTGGATACAGTAACTCGTGGCTGCGGTTGCATGGCTGGACGGTCTGAGTCTGGCGCACGACGACCTTCGTCCGAATAACATACTTTTGGACAAGTCTGCGAATCTCAAACTGATCGATTTTGATTGTGCGGTCAACTGTGGAGACAAATTGATCGCCGCGAGCTCGCCCTTTNGCAAGTTCAACGATGACTTTCAGACGCCATTGGCTGGTGTCGAGAGTGAGGTTCTTGCTGTCGGGTCAATCATCTATAACATCCATTTTGGGTACAAGCCGTGGTCTGGTAAGGACGAAGATGAGATGGACGAGAAGTGGTGTAGGCACGAATACCCTGAAACAGGTGATGATGAGATAGGGGTGATCATTCGGGAGTGTTGGGATGGTGGGTTTGAGTCTATGGCTGCACTCGAAGCTGTTGTTCAGACGTTGCATACTGATGGAGTGGTGGCTTTACGACCAAATTGGCTCAAAGCTTGGTGTTTGAGCACGGAGTGTCGTTTGTTTCTGGCTAGGACTAGGTTGTTCGTGAGTCGTGGGTGGAAGGCGAGATTGACGGCTTGGGGTTGGCATGGTTTACACGCGTTCCTGTCCGTCGCGTCGAGTCTTGAACAGAGTACTGTTTCGTGGTCGCCTATACGGTGAAACGATAGGTCTTGTCCGTTTCAGTCCTTCTTGAGGGCATCGGACTCTGCCCATTTATATTTCAATAGATTTGCAGTCCTATCGATGCGATATCCGAAGTGTTTGTTGATGTATCCCAAGAACTGGAGAGCATGGTCACGCTGCAATGGATCAGCGATAAGATGTCCGNNCCTTGCTCGTGTTAGCATCTCGTTTGACCAACTTGACTCGTTTGATATTTTTCTCTTACATGTGATCAAATTATGGCAAGCGGGAAAGTTTGCATCGTCCACCCAGGCGTTTGATCGCGCGAGGCCAATGATGGAGCATATTGAGCTGATTGCCGCTTGATATCGGTCATCATTTACTGCTTCAGGGATAGCTTGCTGGGGGTCGAGCGGATTGTACAAGTAGAGGTATGCTTGACAGGTGTAGAAATACTGGAGAGCAATAACTNNTCACCGACAATCAGCTTTACGGTTCTTCTCGAATGATCACGAAAAACTTGTACCTTGTGGTGCACTAATCATGCCAATGATTGGAAACGGCTGGTCGAGATCCACATTCGCATCTTGTTGAAAGACAGGCTGAAAGCCTTTGTCGTTGTACCAATTTTTGACAGCATCTTCAAGACCCAACCAGGTGGTAGAAAGATTGTCCCGCTCTGTCGAGTACAGATGCCGCAAGATCTTTGCCCATATCAGAATAATTGCATAGGCCGTAGCGCTGGGGTCTGTACGTCTCCGGAAAACGCTCGAGCGCTCGTAATCTTCCAGCTTAAACCTGGGCGCTTGTTTGCTCATCATCGCAATGAAGAGGTCATGTCGAAGAGCCACCCAGGCAGCCGCCTCTGCCAGACCCCCCTGANNATTTAGAAAATTAGGTATAGCACTCGACAGGCCGGCGAGCCCATCAAGATGAAGAGAGCTGAAGGTTTCATGACCGAACAGTTCGTAGAGTCTCAAGCAGACAATAGTCACAAGCAAATCCTCATCGTGGCAATGTTCCTGCCGTGAGAGGGCGTGTATGACCAGCTCCAAGCATTCATTAAGATAGTTTGAAGCCTCTTGCCAATCTTTGTCTCCGAGAGCCTGATGTCGAGATGATGTCGCTAGGATTGCAAAAAGCAGCATTGGAGACTTGGTCGCCCGAAGGGGCGCTTCTTGAGCAAACCGTGGTACATCTTGCAGAACGTCAAGNCTGGTCACACCATTAGTGTACCGTTCTTTCGTGGATATTGTTACCTGCCTTACCCATGGCGATACAACGCGGATGAAGTGTTGCATGAGAAGTACTTCGCGATATGTAAGAGAAGTGACCGGATGAGTTGAGAGATTCATGAAGCGAGGACTATGGGAAGGTGCATCAGGACTGTCAGGCGAATGTGTATACGAGCAAGCGGTGGAAGGCTTGCTGGCCGAGGTCAAAGGTGGTGATAGGATGTGGCATAGCGATGTCCGCGTATCAGGAGCGTTCTTCTGCTCAGGTTGGTTGTGTGATTTTGGCGATTCATCATCCTGGCGAGTGAGAAGCTCTATAGCGGTATGTAGAGGGTGCGCCCAAGTACCGTCTGGCGTCGTGTTCATCGACTTTTCTGGGTCAGATCGAGCACCATTTCTATCATCTTGATCTTTTGAGAGTTGGTTGCTGGTGCATATTTCGCCTTCTGTACCAACGACTGATCCATCATGCGCTATCCCGACAATGTTCTCCCGGCCGTCGCCGTTTTCGAGGACGAATACCAGCTTCGTGCTCGTTGATACCCATGGCTGCGAAGGGCGATACAGAAAATTGGTACGCTGGCCAGCTATAGTAGCGTTTTTGCATAGTTTGATCCTCCATACCGATTCAAAGATGCAACGCGACCTACCCAGCTGTTGACATCGCAAACACACATCTTGATCCTGGCTGATAGTACACTTGGTATGTCGTGTTCGACAAGACAAACATCTGGGTTTAGTCATTTGTGCATCTTGCAACCACTGTGGCGACAACGCGAGGTGTCAAATTGGAGTTGTTTGATCGATAAGGGACGGAGGTGACCTTATTGACGACTATGGACGCCCATGCCTTGGCCGCCAAGAAGAAGTTCGGGATCTTCCCCTCTTCCATTCTCAACCTCTGCTCTCTGCTTCTCCTGTTTCTTTGCAGCAACAGCGACGGGAGGCGAGAGAACATGCTTTGATCAAATCGCATTTGTGTCAGAGAAATTGTAATTGCGAGACTCATCCATCCCACCTCTCCAAGACGTTTCCGAGACATATTTCCACCGCCGTTGGAAGGGATTCATACCGTTATGCCGCTGCAGCTATCATTGCCTATAACACTCGCATGAACGCTAACAGTGGCTAGCTGAGTCTCATGTCGGTAATCCAGATCTGTTCTTGGCCCTCCTGTCGCGAGGTTAGAGTCAAGCAATCATAGGTCATGTACAGCTGGAAACGCTGGATCGTCAGGCCAAGCACGTGGAATTGCTGCTGAGAGCCGTTGATGTACATTGGAACCTGTTCAGGAACGAGTACTCTAGGCTGTCTTCTTTCCCAACCGGCCTGCATGTCTCATCATATGAGTGTGGCATGGGCAAGACGCCGCTTCTCCCTTGGTAAAATCTCGTCAGAAGATATAAACGGTAGGTGCAGCGCAGAATTCTCGAGGTTGTCCTTTCCACTCCACCGCCGCCAAGATGTATATCCACCTACTCATACCCTTTCTCCTTTGTTTCGTTGCACAACTTGTGAGCGTGTCGTCCTCTCCACTTGTTGAACGTGCAGCTGCAACATGTTCTGCAAAGGACATCGCAACAGTGAAGCGCACAACTCCGGACTCGGTTTACTTTTGTCAATGGTGGCAGCAAGCGTAAGAGCCACTACCATGGTCATGCCGGACTCAAAAAGCTGACGTCTGCGAAGTCCGCGCACTGCGTCTCCCTTTATGGAGTTTAGCCCCACTCAGGTTGATGCTCTCTGCAAGTGCATCTCGCCGGTAACGACAGGACCCAAATGCAAGCGCAGGCGCAAGCGATCGAACATTGAAGAGAGAGCCGATGCTGCCACGACTCGATCAGCATCTTCTTGTAGTGCCGAAGTCAGCACACAGTTCACACAGCCGTGGCGCTTCTGTACTTTCTTCACCTCCTAGTAAGGTCACCCTGTCGGAAAATCGAGCCGTACTGACAACCTATGCAGCCCGAGAACCACATCGCCATTCAAAAGTATACTGCATCCGCTTTGACCAGTCTGTGCAAATGCGCGATTACCAAGCCTGCTTCTACAACTAGCAAAAAGGCGACTACAACTTCTAAGAAGGTCACTACCACGTCAAAGAAGGTTACAACGACTGCTCAGAAGATTGTTACGACCAGCAAAAAGGTTTCGACAACAACCAAACCTACGACAGTCCAGAAGCCAGTTACGACCAGCACCAAGAAGCCAACTTCGATCAGCACCAAGAAACCAACTACAACAAGCACTAAGAAGCCGACTACAACAAGCACCAAGAAGCCAACCACGACGAGCATCAAAAAGGTTACATCGACAAGCACGCAGAAGCCCACTGTCACAAGCACGAAGAAACCTGCGACTACGTCGAATAAGCCATCGTCAACAAGCACCAAGAAGCCAACCACAACGAGCTCGAAGAGATAAGGTGCCGATCATCCACGTTTTTCTTACAAGTTCATGTATTGCGAGAGACTTGCAATTTTTTATAGAATGATTTTGTTTCCGAGGGGTTTCATATTAAACAACGTCAAGAAGCATCGAACATTGATGCTGACCGATGCAAATATCATGCATGAAGCAATCACTATCCATCATAACACAGCTGCCACTTCCCGGCTCAGCAATGACGGCCGCCAAGTTGATGATTTCTTGCGCCTCAGAAGTACATCCTTACTGCACAGTAGGCCTTCTGGGACTTGCGATCCAGAAGAAATGTGTAAGAACTTGGTAATCTGGTGCGACATGCTTCTACCAGTCGTTTGACGGCATGAAATCTCAAGCCATGTACCATATCACTCACAGCTTACCTAGATCTGCAGATGAGGGCTGTTCCAGAAGTCGAGGTCAACGATACTCGGGCTGTAAGAATGCACAATCGCATTCAAGTTGGAGCGGCTTCTAGAGAGAGTCGACCAGAAAAAACAGTGCAATTATGGAAGAAGAGAGGAAATGACGGAAGTAATACAAACAGTTATGTTCTCAAGCGGCTTGATTAAATCTCACTCGACGAATGTTTGTTTTAAAAACTACCGTGTAAAGTTATGCACTGTTCATTGCTCTCAGTTTGTGCGGAAAGGGAATCGAAAGTATCCAAGCTGTGGGCATACATAATGAAATGGGAAGTAGCGAGTCCGCCAGTCAGACTGACCGCTCTTACCACTTTGTCTTGGACACAAGTCTTGGAGACTACAAGTATTGTTCTTGTTTAGATTGCCGTGACATGCTTTTTTGCGCAGAGAAAAGGTCATCTTGATGGACAAAGGAATTGACATGAGTACAATCAGGGATGAATTGAGATGAGATGATGAAAAGATGACGACTGACCCATCAGTACAGTCAGCACATGCAGCAATCAGGCCGCACTTGCTTCCACCAACAATACAAACAACCCCACAAGATGCAGCAATCGCAAATGCTTTCAAATCAAAAGAAACAGCAAGAAAAGTCAAGCCATCTATCTGCATGAATCAGAATAAAGTGCTATCTCCATATACTGAGGTCTTTATCTGATTCTATCATTGATAGGAGCTGCACGGATGAGTCTTGCATTGGATCCAGAGGGCAATGCGCTTGTGCAATCGATAAATTTTGCTTGATCTGATTGAGAGATACCGAGGATGCTGAGGTGAGCCATTGCGGGTGCGAAAGCTACATTCCATTTGNNCCTATCCAATGTTAGTTTTGAAAAGGCTTATTCGAACGTGGCAATGAACTTACTCTGGCTGTTGACAAAGCTCTGGAATACCTGACCAACCGTTGAATTGGGATTAGACAAGTTGACATCAGACTCAAGACTGTAGACACCTTTTGGGTGGCTGTCTGTCTGAGAGTAGTATGCCACATCCCATTGGCCTGGTGTAGAGTCTTGAGGTCCNTGTTCTCAGGGCGGTTAGTCTATCAACTTTGTTTCACGACGATGCCTATACTCACCATTGTAAGGAACACCGTATTGCTCCTGAGCAGTGGCTTTGGATGCAGTGTGTGCACCAATCAAAGCAGCAAGCTCAGGCTGACTGATCCCTTTGTCCTCGAAGAGCTGGATCAGTACCTGCTGAGCAGATCCTGGTCCGAAGGCTTTCGGCAAGAGGTTATCAGGTGCTGGGGTGCTGGTATCCTTGCGACCGACTACNCTGTAGATTGCATTAGTCCAATTCATACTGAGAAGTTTTGATTGACATACAGTCTGAACTTTCGGACCACCAGGACAGCTGACAATCGCCACACTTGCAGCAAACTGAACCAAGTCTGCAGCACCGACCTGAGACTTGTACTGGTCGTATTTGCCATGCAAAAAGTTGTAATATTGCTGGAGGCCAGCATTCTCGTCTCGTGAGATTTCTACGGAGCTCAGGAGAAGGGATCCATCGGCACCACCAGTCGCAGGCGGATAGACTGGTGTCTTTGATGAGTATGATCCTGCNAAAAGAAGTCAGTGTGTGTTGATATTGTTGATGATTCCGGTGTTCATACCAGCGTCATGGAAAGCAAAACGGATGGCACCTCGTGCAAGGTCGGTACATCCATTGGGACCGATGAAGGACTGTGAGAGATCTGAAGCGATGGTCGACCAGATGGCAGGACACTTGCCGGAAGCTTCTGCGAGAGCTGTGAGTGCCAACAGACCGATAGCTTTGCCAAACATGTTGTTCCTCTTTCAACGATAGTAAAGTTTGAGTTCTTGATCGAATACTGCGTACACTTGTTACAAGGGCGGTCTTGCTTTATATGCATACTGCGATCTCATACAGACCACTTTCCGGTGAAGAAACTTATTCTCGTGATTATAAGCCTGAGTAGACGACCAAGCACTATGCAAGGGCCACGTGCATGGTTGGCGAGCATCGTCCCGACGAGGTGATAGGTAGAGGCATAAATTCAGAAGGCCACGTTCGAACTGGTATCACAAAAGTTGAGGTCTAAATGCATCTTCGGGCCATGTCTGAGCTGTTGTCTGGCATAAGTTCGAGCGGTCTCAGTCAGTCTTCACCGACAACTTTTCATTTGTACTCTGAATTCCAGTAATCGTCTCCATCGGACTTCTTTGACTTTTTCATTCCTTGAATTTTGTTGGTCATCGGCTTGTAGTGCTGACCGCGTGTGTAGCCAAAGCGGTATTCGGCACATTTTCATGCCGGAAACCGCATCCTCATGGAAGACCGAGTTTTGGTTCGGATATTGCTGCGATTAAGAGACTTCCCGCCCGTCTGTCATTAAGTGAAGTAAATCCAAAGTTATCGTCTCAGGGTTGTTTAAGGCCACACCCGGGCAAGGCAACAGGATAATGATCGAACGTGAGTATCCGATTGGAAACATGAGGCTCTGAGAGCAGCCGTTGTACGTGCTTGTATGTCGTGGAACGCAAGCTGCAGCCATCCGTAAGCCCTACTGTTAGATACCGGTATAGTCCGCCATTGATCGAGCAATATTAGTCTATGATGGTTTTGTTGTTGTCTAGACTTCTCTAGTCTGGAGCCTTGTGCAGTCACGCGATCTATCAGCTTGTATGCAAAAAGCTGTGTGTCCCTTCTGAGAAGCCGGCTTGAGATGTTCGGAGTTGTGGCCACTCATACAGGTTCTTCGCTCCATGCGTAGTAATGGCGGTAGAAGAACTGAGCGGTTCTGCATTCCATGCGAAGCCTAGGATACATGAATACTGTTTTGTCCGAACCGTCACATGTCTATATGCCTTCAGGGTCAGCCACACCAAGACGAGACTTACACAACATGTAGGCAACACTCAATTACCGAAAATATCGTCTGTCTCTCCGGAGATTTCTTGTGCCTCGATTTTCCTGCACGAAGGCCGATGCCCCTGCTCCTGCAACATACAACGACAGGTGGTTCTCGATTATCGGACTTGTAGTGGTCACAAACAAACAATGCCTTAACGAGAAAACCAGGTACTCTAGATCAAAAGCTAAAAGAGCTTAGCATATGCTTGAACTCCGACTGGAAGCTGTCACCCTGCAGCAAGAGGGTACGGGCGAGGTCCGACAAACCTACACACTCCGTACGCAAGAAAGAAGCCCTGTCCTTGTTCCTGTCCCTAGTCATATAAGCCAGATGTTACTATAGTTGATCAAAGGAGGCCACCATTGCAGGTTGTCAGGGACACACGGGGTATGGCAGCGCGTGCAAACTGGGATCTAAGAAACCCTTGGGAGACCTGGAGGTAGGAACTTTCTTGCGTGTTGATATTGCAGAACGAGCACTCTATCATGTGCAGAGAGTGAGAGTGCTCAATCAGGAACCAGGCAATGTATTGTTCAGGAGTTCGCAGGAACTGTCGTGACGAAAGTTGGCTGCAAGAGGTTGTCGTCGACGCTCAGTCGGCGATTATTGGTCCTGCTCACAGTCACATCCATCGGCACCTTTCGCAACCAGTCTTGGCTTGATCCGAGAAACCAAATTGGTTTCTTGAATTCCTGATTGACTGACTGAAACGTGGAAGTTCTCGTCAAGACACGGTCATACGGTAAAAGCCGCCCCTCAAGTGATTGCATATGCTTGTTCAAGCAACACAATGTAGCCGAGTACGATTGCCGAATGGTAGGTGGGTGAGCCTGAATGCGCGGCCCTTGTTTTGAGCCCATCTATTTCGATATTGTGCGCTTTAATTATATGATGAATGGGCGTGTCACGTCGGTGCGAGTGTTTACGCACACATCTCTCGTGTCGCGGAGACGAGTAAATCGATGTCTTAGCCACAAAGAAGCCCGGCTCTTTTGCGACTAGAGATGATTGACGTGAGCTGTCAAGATACCGACTTTCTACGGACGCTGGCCTGATACATACGAAGATTAATCTGCTGCTGCTCTGCCACGTGCTCTGCATGGAAGAAACACCACGGAGGTGTGACAGGCTACGTGGCTACATGGCATGGAGGGTTTCTCCGCCTCGAGGGACGTGCAAGCTCTCGGCAATGATACGGTCCACTGTCCACCAAGGTGCCTGCAAGCATTGCAAGGCGATTGCCGTGAAGACGCGCAGACTTCAGCAACCAAGACTCAATCAACAAAGCGGGCACACCGACTGAATCGCCCACCCATCTTTTTTGGAACACATGCACTTTCCAACATGGGACTCTTACATGCCATCGCGAGATCTTGAGGCTCTTCAATCGCTGCGAAGAGCTTAGTTTGGACCCACTCGGCCGATCAGCCAATCTGGGAATGCTCCGATTGGGCTACCGATGGAGCCTCATCCACTCCTCCACCGGTTCATGAGCTGTAGAATCGTCATGACATTGCACAAATGCGCGCCAATGTTTCTCCTCACCTGTCCTGAAGCGCGTTTGACGTGTGGATGACACGGGGCTACTCTAGTTCACCTTTGAAGGAAGCAGCCGCCGACAAAATGTCAACGTCATGTCCGCTCGAGAGGAGGGGGTTGAGCTTGAGCTGTGAGTTTAAGTGACTACTTGCTGCATCCCTAGACATTGCTTTCGAAATGGACATTCCTTCCTCTCTCACCTCCAAACTCTCAGTCATGTCTTCCAACAGCAATCAGATGAACCCTCTTCAGCACCCGCTGGAAGCAATTGCTTCTGGCATTCAGGGAGCTACCTCCGGCGAGGCTCGTGCCCCAAGACTCGCTCACAACATGTCCACCAACGAAGGTCCCGCCGACATCATTGCCAAAGTATCCGGACACACTCAGGGTGGAAAGCGTGAAGATGATGGACGTAAGTAATTGGATCTCAATGGGTCAGAAAGGGGTGGTTTCGTCGGTGGTAAGCTTGGTGGGAGGCTTCACCAGAACACTACCTACCACTTGTTCGATCCCATGCCATCTCCACATCTTCTCAGAGCTCCAGACTGACTCCAAAACTAGNCGTACTTCACGAACAATGAAGGGCACCCTTTGCCCGATCCTGCCCACAGCAAGAATATTGGCGGTATCCCTCTTGTCAGCGATATCCACCTTTTGCAGAAACAGCAACACTTCAACCGATCCAAGAACCTCGAGNAGTGAGTTGAGCCCTCAGCTAGCCAAAGGCTATGTCTGACATAAGTAGGAATGGTGCACCCTTGCGGTAGTGGTGCCTTTGGTCACTTCGAGGTGACCAAGGATGTTTCAGACTTGACCAAAGCCGACTTCTTGTCCACCGTTGGCGAGAAGACCCCTGTCTTTGTTCGTTTCTCCACCGTCACTCTCGGTCGTGAGTTCCCTGACGAGGCCCGCAATCCCCGTGGTTTCGCCATCAAGTTCTACACCAAGGAGGGCAACTACGACATTGTTGGCCTGAACTTCCCCGTCTTCTTCTGCCGCGATCCTATCCAAGGCCCCGATGTCATCCGCTCGCAAGCCCGCAACCCTCGCAACTTCCTACTCGACTACGATGCTACATTCGATTTGCTCGGCAACACCCCTGAGTCCATTCACGCTGGTGTCATGTTCTTCAGTGACCAGTACGTAAAGCGAAGGTACAGATAGCATGAACCAGAACCCATCAGATGGGTTTTGGACTGCTATTTGTTCCATGCTCAAACACAAGAACCATGCTAATTGTACCTTCACCTTAAGTNNGGAACACCGCAGGGCTGGACCAACAACCACGGCTACGGATGCCACACCTTCAAGTGGGTTAACAAGCAAGGCAAATTCGTCTACATCAAGTACCACTTCCTCGCCAAGCACGGGCAGAAGCAATTCACCCAGCCCGAAGCCATCCGCATCTCGGGTGAGAACCCTGACTACTCCAAGCAAGAGCTGTGGGAGGCCATGGAGCGTGGTGAAGAGAAGGAATGGACCGCTCATGTTCAGATCATGCAGCCCGAGGATGCCGACCCTTCAAAGCTGGGCTTCGACCCCTTCGATGTCACCAAGGTCTGGCCTCGTGACAAGTTCCCCATGCAAGAGTACGGCCGTTTGGTTCTCAACAAGAACCCTGAGAACTACCACCGCGATGTCGAGCAGGCTGCCTTCTCGCCCGGCTCCATGGTGCCCGGTATTGAAGACTCGCCCGATCCGTTGTTGCAATTCCGCATGTTCTTCTACCGTGATGCTCAGTATCACCGCATCGGCATCAACTTGCACCAAGTTCCCACTAACTGTCCATTCATGGCACGCTCGGTGTCGTCCATCAACTTTGATGGTGCCATGCGTGTAGACGCCAACCATGCTGGCAACAAGCAGTATAACCCCAACAGCTTCGCCCACAAGTTCCGTCCCGACGTAGCCGAGACAGCATACACAGTCTCGGACAACGTTGTGAGCCGCAAGAGCCACTACTACCATGAGTGCAAGGTCAGCGAGTACGATCAGGTCCGCGAGCTGTACACGCGCGTCATGGATGATGGTGCTCGTGCCAACCTCCACTCGAACACGGCGAAGATGATGAGTCACGTCAATTACCCCGTCATCCAGAAGAAGTTCCTCGCTCAGATTTACAACGTCGCTCCTGAGTACGCTCGCGCTGTGTACGACATGACTTCCTACAAGAACGAGAAGTTCGACTTCTCCGAGGTCGAGAAGCTCAGCAAGGATGCTCACATGTGGTACAAGGAGCCCACTCTCAGACCCGATGAGGACAACAGACTTGTCGGATTCGCTCCTGCCAACCCCTTCTACCATTAAGCGAGGTAGATGTCTGTGATGATTCTTGATGTTGCTACGACCCTGAGCTCTATTCATTATCCTATAGTTTACGATACCATAACCAATTGAGCCTTTGAACCTGTAGTTTCTGCCTCTGACTTTTCTCAGCATCTTCCAAGTTTGCTTCAGGTGGTTGATCAATTTGGCTGTCACAGTTGCTACACGAAATGCTATGGTGAGCGTTGGCTCTAATTTTGAGTATACCACGGGGATATCGGCATTAACAACTGGAGATGGTAAGTAAAGTCCATATCTCACGAATAGAACAACAACCATACTGTACAAAGGACAAGCATACAGGACTGCCTTCAGGATCCAGTAATTGACAGCTCCGAGATTTCGGAGTAGAAAGGGCGAGAACTTGAGCTGTGTTTGATGAGAAATGGATGATTGTTCAGCAGCGCTGACATAATCCAGAATCGCGTCATCTCCATGTCGGACGGCGAGTTGGGTTTCCTTGCGATCAGCCGCCGCCGTCAAGCAAGGCCTCGGTATATAAATGAATTGCCCCTCCCAAGCCATAAGTATCAAAGAGCCTTTTTCACATCATCACCCTACACACCCATGAGCTTGTCTCGAATCCCACGCACAATACAAAGCCTGCGCCCGATTCTGTCACCCGTCACACGTACCACTACTACCAGACCTCAAAGCACAATGACCACCGCCGCCTTCAAATACATCGACCCCACGTCCTTTGACCCGAACGCGACCGAAGCCTTCAAGAAGCCCTGGGGCAAAGTCGACGGTCCTGGATACTCGTTTAGATTGATTGACCACCAGCGTCAAGTCGAGAATCTTCGTGGACAAGAAGCCAACTTCAACACCGACACAGCTGGATTCGCCGTCTACAAGTCGCCGTCAAAAGAGAAGGATTTCACAGACGAGAACGCCGTTCGCGAAGGCTACTACAAAGAGGTGGAGCAAGCTTTGAGAGAGAAGATCTCTGGCATCAAGAAGGTTGTCATCTTCGACCACACCATCCGCCGTCGAGAGAAGGCCTCGCCTCGCCAGCCCGTCCAGCAGGTCCATGTAGATCAGACACCGCGTGCCGCAGAGACTAGAGTGCGTCGTCACCTGCCCGCCGACGAGGCAGAAGAGCTGCTCAAGGGTCGCTACCAGATTATCAACGTCTGGCGACCAATCGGACACAACGCTAGTGATTTCCCTCTGGCTGTCATTGACTGGCGCACCACGACCGAGAAGGACTTTGTCAAGGTCGACCTGCTGTACCCAAAACGTACCGACGACGATGCCGACGACAGAGGAAAGGAGGTCCTACCCGACGCCAGCTCAATGACCTCTACTCAAGGATATGAGCCAAAGGGCGAGACCTATGCCGTCGCTCCTTCCGACAAGCACAAGTTTTACTACATGAAGGACATGACGCCCGACGAGCTCATGCTTCTCAAGTGTTTCGATAGCAGAAGTGAGTGGTCTCCCAACAGCACTCCCGGTCTAGCTCATGGCACGCCCCATACTGCATTTGTCGACCCACAGACCCCGGCAGATGCTCCCGGTAGACAGAGCATCGAGGTCAGATGTCTCGTCTTTTACGACTGAACACGGCATGCATCTCAGCCCTGGAGCAGATATGAAGCCTGGCATCCATAAGAGTCTGGCATTTGGAAAATGAGGTTATGATTATGATTATTAGATTGCTTCCATTGCATATGTGCCGTGCCCTTTTAGCTTTTGAATCAATATGTAATTCGAACTTGTCTCGCCCTACACCCCAGATTGATGTGGGAGATGCCTGCTTTCGTTGCCTGTTCGACAAAGCCGATTCAGTAATGTACTCCACGGCAACTTGTGGTTCATTAAGCACGGGGAAGCTACAAAGCATAACAGGATATTTGTGTTAAGGTTGTAAGCCCACAGATTGTGGTGACCAAAGATGGCATTAAGGCTCGACGCGCAAACGTCTTGAAGCGCAACCTTTGTATCGAAGCTGGAAGCTCGAATCTGGCAACTTCGACCTCAAGTCTAGCCAGTGACAAGCGAGATGTCGCTCGAACAGTTTGAACAGTGGCTATTATTGACGAGACCACGGGACTTGGGAAAAGTTGGCCGAGACTTTTGCCATCATGCCATGCTCCGGCCACGTTCTTCGCTTCTGCAACTGCCAACAGTTCCTCTCGACTCTTACATGTTTCGTTTGTCTCGCATAGAGATACCGTCAATGGCTTACCATCCACAGCGCCACTGGCGCCATGGGTCCAGTTCATCAGTAGAAAGGCGTTACTCAAAATATTGCATTGCTCCTTGGCTGGGAAACGTGTCGGCGAGACGTTTCCCGTCAAACGCACGCCTCTTTGAGAAAGAGCCGCCCTCGAGTATCGTCATTGTCCTTGCGACAACTTCAATGAACGCCTCTCTCCATCGCTTTCTGGTCGAGTCTCGCACAGCGTCAAACACGCTTGAGATGCCTGTAAAGACTGATTGCTGTCAGGAATTCAGTCGCACTGGCAAATTAGGCTTGTCTCCCTTGGTGACTGGATGGGAGGCTTCAATATCCCGACCGTTTGACATTCAAATGCACCCAACGGCTTCGACAAACTGACTGTTGGCGTGGCAGAGAGAAAACTCTGACTGACTCGGTAGCCGAATTACATGCTGGAGCAACTGACTGCTCAGCGTACATCTTACCCTACGCAATCACCATTTGCGAGAAGAACCACATTGTGGGGACGAAAGCTCTTGAGCGCGTAGCATACAAGAGCAACCTGTATCAGCAAAGCAGTCAGCCACCACGACGGCTACGTTTACATCCCAAGTGGTCTCAATATTGATTGGGGAAGCATTCAATTGACGGCATGGCCAGATTCCTTCCACAAGGGTTTACAAGACCCTGGACTTCATGTGTTTCTCTCTTCTGCCAGGGGAAGGTCTGGATAGCCCCAAACCATCGTCATACTGTTTTCAGCCTTATCGCCGTACTCGTGTCCTACCCGTCTGCACTCTACGTCTGGAGTCACGCTTGTTCCAGGATATCCAACGGTTTCTCAACGTCAACGCCCTACTTGTTTCTCATGCTGCCCAGAACCAATTGCAGAGGAATGGGCCTGCCCTGATACTCACGCAGTCGCGTGAGGTTGGAGTAGGGCTCTCGCCTATCCGCGGGTTCGCCGTCTCTAATCCATCACGTTCCAGTCCTCAGCGCCGGCCGCTTCAAGAAAACGGCCCACTGTCCCGCTAGCCGTGGTAAGTGGCTGTCTAGACGTGGCAATCCTCATCTGCCCGATTATCAGACTTATACACTGTCCGGAGCCAGGTTCAATACTCCCTGAATCCCACCGGACATGATCGGTCCCTGCCCTTCCTGACTTCTACTCCTGTTCAACACAGTCATGACCCAATGACTGACCAGATCGATACTAATCACAACTATCCGCTTTACTCGGAGGACCATCCCAAGTATGGCAGCACAAAGAATGCGATACCCACGATCCAGGTGCCGGCGGAGGCACACACCAAGGACGTACCTCAAGGACTAGGCTTGGACAACTTTGCAACTGATATTGCGGCGAAATATAATGCCCAGCGTAATGTACGCAAAACTTCAAGGGCTGGACCCGACTTCAGAGAGTTCCTCAGCCGAAGGAATCTGCGACAAGACTCACAGTCTACGCTGGTCGACTTTGCCCGCCGCCCATCGAGAACGAACGAGGGAAAATTTCGCCTGCAAGTTGTTCCCGATGACTCCTTCCCATCAAGTCCTCTAAGGCCTGGATCCTCACGCCGCGGCTCAGCCAACTCACGACCTGGAAGTTCGAATGGGCCAGTCAGTCCTCCGACCAGTCGTCCAACAACACCTCTCAAAGCAAGTCCTGGCCTGGGATCCAGCTCGCCTCAACTTGGTGGAGGATCATGGGGTGCCTTCAACTGGAGGCCGGACATAAATCCAATCCAACCTGCCCACGCGAAACTACAGAGATTGGACTCCGATGCGACGCTTGTCGATACTGGATCATGGAGACGAGGATCCCGTCAAGGCTCTCGCTCAGGGTCTCTCACCGAGGACCCATTCAGAAGGAAATCCGACTTGTCCACGCTGGACGCACTCCCAACTACCAGACTGCGACAACCGTCGTTGTTTCAGCCTATAATAGAGATCGATCCCTTGGTCGAACACGACCGCGGACTATTGATTGGAGGCGTGAAGCCTCTGGATCCTGATCTTGACCAAGAGAAGGATAACAAGACCACAGAACCAGAGCTGGCAGTCGTGGAACCTCAGACGATTACGGAAGAGCTCAAAAGCACGCACCAGGAGCATGTTGTTCCCACGACACAAGAAACCTATATCACTACCACATATCCGGAAATCGCAGACCCGGTCGACCCTTGCCGCAACTTGACTCGCAATGATCTGATCAAACAGCGCGTTGTGTTCAGTAGCAACATCTTTGCTATCAATGTTGCTATGCTGGTCTTTGCGCTCTGGGCCCCTAAAGCAATCTCTGGACGCTGGGTGCTGTCGTTCATTGTCTTCATCAAGTCCAAGGATTGTATTTCCTCGCTTGTCAGTTGCGCATACTTGATCTACAAGGCAATCAAGGAATACTTCAAGCCACCACCACCAGTCGAATCCAAATGGATTCTCTCGCTGATCCCCGCATACTCCGAGTCGGAAGAGATGATCAAGAACTGCGTCTTTTCATTGCGAGACAACGATGCGCAACCGCACAAGCAAGTCATGTGCATCGTTCTGGATGGCAAACCCAGAGATGTCAAGCAGTATATGCGCATCACGACCACTTTCAAGCGTCAATATGTCACATCGAGATTCAAGCGAAATCACCTAGTCATCACGGCCGGGTTCATGGAAGATGTGCCAGTCATTGTCTTTGAAAAGGTCAAGAATGCAGGCAAGAAAGACTCGCTCATTCTGTGCCATGATCTGTTCAATGTGATGCGTGAAGATGCGCCTCTGTACACGCGGCTGCTACGCAAGGAGATTGAGAGAAATGTGCTGCCTACACTAGTTGGCGAGGATTTCCCTGGTTTCGATATGGTCTTTTGCACGGACGCCGACTCTGTCATTCACAAAGGTGCTGTAGCAGGTCTGGCGAATGCTCTCGTCCGCGATCCGAAGGCCATTGCTTCTTGTGGCTTGGTGTTGGTCGAGCTCGAAGCTGGTGCAGAGTGGTCATATTGGAATCTGTACCAGCAATTTCAGGTATGTTGAAGCAGCTTGCAGATTGATGATTCGTGCTGACTTTTGCAATAGTACAACTTTGGACAATTTGTTCGTCGACAGGCCGAGAGTGTCTGGGGAAAAGTTACATGTCTTCCCGGATGCATCACTATGGTTGCAGTGCGACCAGAGATGGCAGGAGCCATGACTAGATACGCAGCTCCCATTACTACGTACCCGGTTCTCTTGCACCAGGTTCAGTATCTGGGAACCGACCGAAGACTGACATACTCGATGCTTTCTCAAAGCAAAGACTTGCACACAGTGTTTGTGCCGGATGCAGTCAGTGAGACTGTGGCACCACAATCGCTCAAACACTACCTCAGTCAGCGAAGACGTTGGGGCAGCAACGCATATTTCAACAACTACTTCTATTTTGCCGGCGAGAACATGATCTGGATCACACGACTGTGGGCGTGCATCGAAGTGACCAGACTCAGCCTGGTATACTACCGTGTGGCCAACACGGCTCTCTTCATCTACGGACTTGTCAACAGCTTCAATCTGATGTCCATCATCCCACTACTGGTGGTTTCGCAACTACCGACAATCTGGTTCCTGATCAATACAGCGACCAACAAACAGCTTCGTCAGCGAGCACACAAGATCTTGTTGGGCTTGTGCATCAACAAGGTCATGGCGCCCATCATGTCTCTTGCCGTCTTTACAATCGTCGTCAAGAACCTGGGCTCGCAAGCATGGGGGCTGACTCATGGCGCGACAAGTGCAGCACCAGCTGCAGTGGCCGAAGCGGCCGAGACAGAAAAGGCTCGGACTGAAGAAGGACTTCTCGACCAGTTCAAACCACGCAACGGCTCGATCATGTCCATCATCGCCGAGGAATCGACCATTGGGACAGTCACGCCCAAGGCCAACTCGATAGCAAGTCAAGACAGAGAAGGCGAGTCGGAGGTCAACGAGATTGACGAGGTCGACCCTCGAGAAAAGATTGTAGGCCATCTCGCAGCAGGACTGTGAGGAGGGCAGGGTTCAGGGCATATTTTCCTTTGTCACCGAGTACGAAGTCACGACCTTTCTATGAGATATGAACACAATAATACCACATTAGCATGACTATCAGAAGTTTGTCAATGGCTTAATTGAAAATGGCTTGGCTCAGCTGTGGGAATTGAACTTCTCGTGAGCGAGTGGTGAAGCGAGGACAGGGTTGACGAGTAAGAGACAAGACGGGCTGATCTGGTCGGGTTGAGGATAGCTGAGGCAATAGCGGGATGATGTTTCCAACGGTTGTGTTCATAGCAACGGCGTGTTGAGAGGCGCGACAGAGGCGATCAAGGCAGAAGAGGACGCCCAGGGCGAACGTCTCTTGTCATCGACGAGGAAACACAACGGGCTCGTGTGTAGAGTTCGTGAGAGATGGTGCCATGTATATAACTAGTATGGCACGGCCGTAGAGTTTTGATTGGAAACAGACAAGATGTTCGGGGTGTCGGTCCTCGCAGCGACGTGCATCAGCTTGGCGGTCGCTCTTCCCTCAGCAACGACGACATACAACAGCAACCTGAAATACTACTTTCCTCGCCAGACACTGCCGCAATACCCATCCTCGTTCGACCCGCTCGGAAACAGCGCGCTCGCCGTCTACTATGGCAAGGCGCAGTACAACTCGAACCCGTCGCTATGGGACCTCTGCAGCATCGACGACATTGACATGATTGTCATGGGCTTCATCCGCAACTTCAATGGCTACAACAAGCAGCCGACCTTTGACATCTCGTCGTGCAAGACGCCCTACCAGCCCGCCGCCAACTTCACCGGCATCACCTGCCCGACCCTGGCCGCCAACATCACACGCTGCCAGAGCTTGGGCAAGAAGGTCATGATCAGCTTGGGCGGCTCCAGCAGCGACCTGGACCTCGCCAATGCCACGGACGCCCAGCAGGCTGCCACCACCCTCTGGAACGTCTTTGGCGCCGGCACCGACACACCCAACATCAGGCCCTTTGGCAATGTCACTCTCGACGGCTTCGATTTTGGTAGCCCTTACGCTCTCTTACACCCAACACCCCACTGACACCATGACANNGACTATGAAAACTACGCCGACACTTCCTACGTCGATGTCCTGTCAGCCACCCTGCAGTCGCTGTTCAAGACGGCCACCCCCGACCGCTACATCAGCGCCTCCCCGCTCTGTGTGAACAACACCGTCATGCCCTACGACTTTTACAAGAATGCAAACTTCATCTGGCCGCGCTTCTACAACGCAAACGCCTGCAAAGCTGGCGGCAAGGGCTACAACAACTCCGTCACCGCCTGGTCCAAGTTCCTCGTCGGCGTCGACTCCAACATTGGCCCCCGCTACCCTCGCTTCTACATTGGTGCCCTCGGCTTTGAAAACTACAACAACGGCGGTGGCTTTGTCGCTCCCGATTACTTTGGCGATCTGGTCGAGTACACCAAGGACCGCGTTGGCAAGGAGAGATTTGGCGGCGTCAGTGTTTGGGAGGGCACTGATGCTTTGCTGTCGCAAACCACGGATGGCGTGAATATCCTCAACGTCACCAAGGAAGCCCTGCTCGAGCCTTTTACCAGCGATGCCTGTGGTACGTCACTCGACACTCGCCCTCTAAAAGCAATAAAGTTGATTCGTGTTAGATTAAATCGTTGGACTGGGAGAGGCAACAAGAGAGTTGTTTCGCAAAGAGGGCGGAGGTGAGAAGGGATGGGAATCATATATGCATGGAACACGATTATGGCGGATAAACTGGGAAAACATTGCTATGACGGGTCGCATATGAGCATCCTAGCTACAAAATTTGACATGAATCTTGCGCACACTATGAGAGGGTGATTTGGTACGTTCTGATCTTATAGTCATTTCGCTCCTTCAGGCTTTGTCGCACTTTCCTGCCACCCATCCCTTTTCACTCTTCTCTCCAATCAACCCCTTCTCACAATCACCATCACTCTCCTCATCCATCTCAACAATCCCCTGCTCCTGACCCTCCAACATCTTTTGCATACTCTTTTCCTCCCTTCTCGCTTTTCTCTTCTCCAGAACAGCATTGCAATATCCCACACAACCCCAAAGAGATGTTATGATCCAACACACCATGACCATCAAATCACACGCCACAGCAACCTTCATACTCGTCTCATCATCCCTTGCACTTTTGTCTGTGTCTTCACGACCCAAATAAATCATTCCAAAGACACCGGATAGAGCTGCCCAGAGCACCGCAAGAGAAAAATCCCAGAGGAAGAGGTTTCTAGTGGGAGTTTTTGGGATGGAGTAGAGGGTAAGGGTGAAAAGGGTTAGAGTGCAGCAGACTAGAGCGTAGATGTAGGTAGAAGCGTTTTCGGGGGGAGTTGGCGAGAGAAGAGGCGTAGAGGGAGAGGGAGACGAGGCTGAGGAGAGATTGGAGTCCTCGGAGGGAGAGGTAGATGAGTGTCGTATCTGAGAGGGCCATTGTTGTCGTCTCTTGAGAGATCAGTGTGTTTGCGAATCCTCCGGGGCTGATACGAAGGTTGTATAGATGGTGTCGTTGTTTTTTTTGCGTATCGAGCGTATATTCTGTAGAGATATTCAAAGGGTATACGAAAAACGTATCTTCGATATAACGAGGAGATTGCAGGAGGAGTTGCTTTGAGATGAGGCAGGCATGTGCTCCTTCTATAGGGCTATTTAAACAGATGAACCGTACGGCTATTAGTGTTTCTTTCTGCTGGTTTCTAAAGATGGAAACATGATGTGGTGGTGGTTGAGGAGATGGGGTATACGGTACCATACGCAAACTTTCTTCTTCAATGTATACGGGTACCATACGCAGTTTTGCATCTTCACACAAACTCTCGAACAGTGATGAATACTGATTGCGCGTCCCTTTCTTGTCGGAGCTCAAGGCACGGAAGTATCGGCAGTGGGAATTTGCTTCTCGAATGTATCACGACAAAAACTCTGGACGATTCGTGGATATCATATCTTGTTCTATAACATGAATAATTGAAAACAAGCAAAACCTAAAAGCCCATACGTCTGCGCAGTTCCTTTTGCATGACGCCTACAGTGCTTTGCATCCTCTGGGCTGCACTCTGATTCTCGGTTGCTCTTCGCACGAGGTAGTGCATGCATTCCCTTACACTACCCCAATTCATGCACTTGTACACCATAGGAGCTGCAGTGTTCTTTGCGGCTTGTGCTGCTTCTTTGTCGCCCATGGCTAGCAGTTCGCAACTGATATCGTCGGCCATGCCCAGCAGTTGACCAAACTTGATGGGAGGAGGTGTTTCGCCTTTNTGCAAAAGACCTTGATACAGGGCGTATGCTTTGCGTATGGAGTCTGAGTTGTGACCTGCAAGGAATAGTTCGACGTTCGGAAGATCCTGCTTGGAAAAGCCAGGGAAGGACTTTGAAAGCAGATCTGCGGCCATGCTGTCGTAGCATTCATCTGTCTGTTTCTTGGTGTCGTGGATCAAGGTCCGGGTCTCGCTTCCGATATACGCTCCTCTNGAGTTTCAATGAGTATGTTACACAGACGATGGACGAATCGATGAGGTTTACCTGACTAGCTTGATTCCCAGCGTCCAGTCCTCGTCGTGGGCTTGTTTCAATAGCTTTCCGAGAGTGCTCCTAGCAGACTTGAGATAGGCTTGTAGGGTCAGTGATACAAGGGCTTCACCATTTGTGTTGTAGCGTCGCATCATGTCGACAGTCCAGCGGTCGATTGTGGATTGAAAGACTTGCTGTTCGGCATCAATCCACACCCGGCTACCCTGTGCAGCGGCACGCTCGCAGATGGCAAACATGGCATCGAGAAGTTGCTGTGGTGGATCTCTATCCTGTGCCAGTGCTTGTGCAACTCGAGGTCCTGCACCTGTAAATCTTGGACACTCGTTAGTGTAAGATGCTGGAACTATTGGTATCTTCCAACTCACTTTNATGCCCACATAATCGCCCGGCTCGACCATATTCAATGTCTTCACGTTTCCATCTCGCCATATATCAATATCTTCATCTTGAATTAGTGGTTCTAGTTCATGTAGTTCTTCTACTGGCATCGCGGGTATTTCTTTTGAGTAGATCAGAATGACGCCCTTGAAGCCCATGTTCTTGAGATAAGCCAGAGTATTCTTTATCTCAAGCTTATTTGCGCCGGCACAGAAGTGATCGTATATCATCGGTTTGATCAGAGCACGTAACAGGGCATTCTTGTCTGGATCCAGGATTGCTGATCGCGAGTTTGCTATCTTGGACAGGCATGCCACGCCATATTTGAACAGAAAAGGCGATGTGAATACCTTCCCAAGGACGATGTTCCGGATGAGGTTCACAGTTGAGATGCGATGTAGTTGGGATGGCTGACGCTTTTGATCGTCTACAGAAGAGGCATTCGGGTGTCTAGAAACCAGAGACGATTGATGTCGTGAGGTCTGCCAGATAGCATGGATCTGACCCGGAAGNAGGGGTATTTTGGGAGATTTCAGACTGTGTCTAGTAACGTTCATGGTTTCTTGTGAGGAGTAACGAGTTCAAAACATCTGTGAGCAGTCAGTCGAGGAAGGGTTATCTTGATATCTGTATGAGATTGGCAAGTATCATCGGCTACAGACGGCTGCTATCGGTCAATACGATGCTTATCAAGAAGTCCTCGTGATGGTTGGAGCAGGTGAAGGTGCGGGGTTTGGCCTATGCCGAAGCAGTAGCTACAGAGCATCGTGATCAACCTTAACGAGACTCAGGTTGGATATCAATCAGCAAACCGACAACATTCTACAACGTGATAGCTTTGACTGTGTTGCCAATGTTCATAGGAAAAGGCAAGGTCGGTTGTCTGGCGGATTGACAGGCGCAATGTTCAGCAATTGTGTCTCCGTTTGAGGATGGCCACAAAGGATTCAACGCACGATGAGCTTAGATTGAGTCATTGAGATTGCAGTCACGACGCAAGCGAGTATATCGAATACTGATAGGGATGGAAGTCGCGTCGCTGTCGTGCTTACCAAGTCGGTGCCTTGATGGTGGAGCTCGTGGTCGGATGCGGGGTCCATAGATGATGCCAACACTTCCATTTTGGTTGAGCTGCGCGACCTCGAATGCTGACAACCAACGGACCCATATTGTCTCTTGAATACAGAAATTGCAAAGGCTTCGATTACACCTCTCTACCAGAGTAACAAAAACATGGCAAGCATTGAAGCAGAAGGTCCTGATGTCTCGGGCGAAATTCCTCAGGTGCCGATCAACTTTGTCCCTGCAACAGAGGGCGAGACCTTTGCTTTGGGACAACTGACCATCAGAATTATGGAAGATGGTTCTAGGACGGGTGAGTAGCTTCGAGAGTCAAACTTGACTTGGACTTACATATATCTGGNNACAGACAACAGAATTGGCACAGTCGAACTAACTGTTCCTGCCAACACCTCGGGTCCACCACCACATTGGCATGAGATGCACGATGAGACTTTCCTGGGTATGAGTATAACACGGCCAATATGCAATGTAATCATCGCTGACAATCGCCAGNTAACCGAGGGTACTATCAGGTTTACTTGGTACACGACTACGGCATCAGAACCGACCAAGACAGTTGACGCGCACGCCGGTGATTACGTTGTCGTGCCCATAAGAGCGCCTCACACGTTCTCCAACCCAACAGACAAGCAGGCCAAGTTTGTCAATACCTTCACTCCGGCATTCTACGTCAACTACTTCAAGCTCTTGGCAAAGTACATTGGTGATGGCAAGGTCATGACTCCAGAGGCCAACAAGAAGGCCATGGCGACTTTCGCGACCATTCCGTTGCCAAAGTAAGCATGGTCAATCAGCTTGGCTTTGAGTAACGGAATACCATGTGTTCTTGAGTGAAGCATCGAAAGACACCGATTGGCGACAGAGTAAAGGCTAGACAACAATCCAATGCTCGAACCGATTGAGATCATCTAGATGCTTGCGGTAATTGTCGTACGGTCGGCAGGTGGAATCGATCGTCTAGTCGTGGGAGGAAGCCGTGTGTACTTCAGTAGACGAGTCTGTAAGGACATGAAAAGAGCGAGATGACTGAACACTCCTTTCAGGAACTATTGAGTCTCTTAATTGCAACCACATGTCAGATCAAGCAATCTCCTGCATATTACGTGGCTCTCGAGCATAGTCGAATACGGGGAAGAAGATAGTCGTTGAGGCGGAGTCGGCAATGGTTTTAGCACCGTCCGAGATGAGTTTTTGCGGCCCGTGCCCGCGGATAGCACGTTTCATCTTCCTGCAGTCGATTCCTGGGCAACCATTCAGTCGTCGTCATCCAATAGTGTCCAACAGCTGACTGTCGATATGTGGTTGCCATGCGTATAGATACGTGTTGGTGTGACAAGCCAGCAGATCATGCCAGGCGCAGCATCAGGATCAGGGGAAAGTCGTTTGTGAAGCTTTCCCCTGACGAAGCTACACGACAAGAAATAGTCCACGACTCGAAAGCTTGCCCAATTTCTTGTCGGAAGGGGCTGCCGCGTGGACCAGAAAACACACCAGGAACACGCCGTTTTGGCATGTGTGGTGCGAAACGCCTGTTGCAAGGTGATGCAGCCTTACGCCCTCTTTGGGGGATGGCGAGCCCTTGGTATCAAAGCTTGCCGTATGGCGCTTGTCAATCACCATCTCAATAGTCTAAGTAAGTATAGTAATGCAGTAGCGCCGCTACCTCGCCCTGGTTCCTGATCTGCCTTCTCCTTCTCTCTCTTCTACCTTACCCCATACATTCTTTTGCAGTGTCGCCATGACACGTTCGACATTACCGCAGCGGTTGCTGCAGACAGTCTTGCTATGTCTCTGCGCAACACACACCAGTGCCCTGACACTGGACACAACTAGTGCAGGTGAGTGAAGAAGACTTGTCTGTCCCTTGGATACATAGGGCTGACCAAGGCGTTGCACAGATTCGATTAGACAAGTCTCGTCGCAAGTCGCACATGGGTTGATGAAATACTATACGGGCAACAACACTGGAGACGTACCGGGAAATCTGCCTGCACCCTACTACTGGTGGGAGGCCGGCGCTATGTTTGGAGAGATGGTCGAATATTGGTACTACACTGGAGACACAACATACAACACCGAGGTCAAGCAAGCCTTGATACACCAGGTTGGCGAGAACAACGATTACATGCCGGCCAATCAGACAAAGAGCNTTGGTAAGGGAGACACACACACACACCTAGCTTGTCTAGTAGCATGCTGACCCAGCCAGGGAAACGACGACCAGGTCTTCTGGGCATTCGCTGCAATGACAGCCGCTGAAGTCGGATTCGAAGACCCTCCGGCAGGTTCTCCCTCGTGGCTCTCATTAGCACAAGCCGTCTTCAACGAACAAACAGAACGATGGGACACGGCATCCTGCGGTGGTGGCCTCCGCTGGCAGATCTACTCGTTTAACGTCGGCTACAACTACAAGAATTCTATTTCTAACGGAGGTCTTTTCCATCTCGCTGCTCGCCTCGGTCGCTATACCGGCAACCAAACATATATCGACTGGGCCAACAAAGTCTGGGACTGGTATGAAGACTCGGCCCTTTGGGATGCCAAAGACTTCACAATTCTCGATGGTGCAAGTACAACAAACAACTGTTCCGAAGGCAGCAGGGAGCAGTGGTCTTACACATACGGCGTCTTCCTGGCTGGTTTCTCCTACATGTACAACCACGTATGTCGTCTTTTACCTGGCTTCTTGCAAACCCAACTAACCTTTCACCCCACAGNNACTGAAGACGCAACCTGGCTGAATCGCATCGACGGCATGCTGAACACGACAGCTAACTTCTTCTTCCCTTCAAGTATGGGTCCCAACATCATGATCGAGACGACTTGCGAACCTCTCGGAAATTGCAACAACGATCAACGTTCTTTCAAAGCCCATCTCTCTCAGTGGATGGCCGTCACTGCACAGCTTGTCCCTAAATATCACGACAAGATTTTCAGTCTCCTGGCGCCCTCTGCTAAAGGCGCTGCTGGTCAGTGCGATGGCGGGTCCGACAGTGTCACCTGCGGCAAGAGGTGGAATAGCACCACCTGGGACGGTACTTATGGTGTAGGTGAGCAGATGTCTGCATTAGGCGTCATTCAGGCCAACATGTTGAATGTTGTGTCGTTGAAGCCGCCATATACATCTGTCTCTGGTGGCACCAGTAAAAGCGACCCTAATGCTGGTACCGGCACGAGTGGCACATCCTCTTCAAATGGTCAGGCAATTCATTTAACGCCTATCACTACAGGCGACAGGATTGGTGCTGGCGCCATCACTGCTGCCATTATTCTGTTCACCATCGGCGGAACAGCCTGGCTGCTGATCGCTTAAGATACCTCCAATTTAACGATATTTAATTCTTCCCATGATGTGGATTCATCTTCGAAAATTTTCAAGCTCCCACGTTCCTACGTCAAGCTGTTCGCTCTTGACTCACATCGCGTGCTTACCTAACTTGCTCATTCTTACGCCTGCAGAAGATCTCGTATATCTCGTATATTTCGAGTTGGCATTCTCAGTTCGTAAATACAGTCCTGCTTCCTTTTACTTCGGTATCCAGCCTCAAGCTTGTCGATTCCCAACTGGGGACTAGCCCAGTACAGGCATAACTATGCTGAAAGCAAAGCTTGTTCTGGTGAATTCATTCTTGGTGCCGAGTCTTTGTAGACCTCAGGTTCATCACAATGGTTACCATTGCGCAAAGATCAGAAGTTTGTGAATAATAGGTGGAGAAGTCACTTTGGCTAAGAGCGAAAAGGATGGGACCGATACCAGTGCCGGTATTTCTGGAGCAATTTGACAGTGCGTTTGTGGAAAAGATGCTAGGGACAACACAGAACACGGAGTACTCAAGTAGTCACGTTATTAGATGCAAGAATGGAAGGATCGATGGGGGCTTCCCCACCCAATAATGATCGGCTGCTTCGGCAATCTTTGGCCTATCTTTAACCCGCTCTCTGGCCGAAAGCAGAAGGTCGTGCCATTTGTGGGGTGAATGATGATATAAGGTACACAGCCACTGCTGCTTCCCAGTTGTTCCTTCCCCTCGTTATATCCTCTGTCGAAAACCACAGACAAGATGGATGAGAAGCAGCAGCTTATTGGGTCACTCCCAGTCGTCAATGACATCTCCGAACAGCGTGCACAAGCAAAGAAGAGCTCTCGTTGGGGAACCATTAAACTTGTGGGTCTTCCAGACAAACAGCTCGAGGTAGCTATACCAATTAACACCCGCTACAGGNTCACAGTATGTGCAGCCTTGGTTGCTCTTCTTCATTGGATTTTTGTCCTTCCTCAGCTGCCCTTGAAGCATCATGGAAAGCATGGCAAGCACCACCACCACCACCAAAAGTCGCAATGTCCTCAGGTAGAGCCTCTTGTACCGAGCCAGCAGAGCGATCAGTTAGTCAACATGGATGCCTATCTCAAGTCACCTGCTTTCCAGAACTCATCAATCCAGCGTCTCTCCGGTGCTGTTCAGATCGACACCCAATCGTTTGATGATCTGGGCAAGGTCGGCGAAGACAAGAGGTGGGAAGTTTTCTTCCCTTTCCACGAGTACCTGGAAAAGACTTTCCCTTTGGTTTATGAGCATCTCAAGGTCGAGAAGGTCAACACCCACGGCCTTGTTTACACCTGGCAGGGTTCGGATGCTAAGCTGAAGCCCACTTTACTCATGGCTCACCAAGACACTGTTCCCGTGCCTGACGCAACATTGTCATCTTGGACTCATCCACCTTGGTCCGGTTTCTTCGACGGCAAGGAGATTTGGGGTCGTGGCTCATCTGATTGCAAGAATCAGCTTATCGCCATCCTCGAGTCCGTCGAATTGCTACTCGATGCCGGCTTTAAACCTGCCAGAACTGTTCTTCTCTCCTTCGGCTTCGATGAAGAGATCAGTGGTGGCCAAGGTGCAGGCACTCTCGCCCCCTTCATCCTCGAACGCTATGGCCCCGACTCGCTGGCGACTATTGTAGATGAAGGTGCTGGAATCGACGACGTTTGGGGCGTCACTATGGCTACTCCTGGCGTTGCAGAGAAGGGCTACACCGATGTAGTAATCACCATCCGCATGCCTGGTGGTCACTCTTCGATTCCTCCAGACCACACTGCCATTGGTGTCATGAGCGAGCTTATCACTCTGATCGAGGCTGACAAGTATCCTCTCCGTCTCGATGGCAAGAACCCTTACCTTGGCCAGCTCCACTGCGGAGCTGAACACGCCCCTGAATTCCCTAAGAAGATTGGCAAGCTGCTCGAAAAGGCACAGGGTCAGTGCAAGGCAAAGCCTGACCAGCTTGCACACGAGGCCGCCAAGGCAGGTCCTGCCATTCAGTACTTGATGCAGACTTCGATTGCCGTCGATGTTATTGGAGGTGGTGTCAAGGTCAACGCTCTTCCTGAAAGAGTCCAGGCTATTGTCAACCACCGTATAAATGTTGGGGAGCACCCAGCCGATGCCCACGCCAAAATCACTGGCCTTGCCAAGGATATTGCTAAGAAATATGGCCTTGCTCTGCACGCTTTCGACAACTCTACTGAGACGCCTTCCTCCATCTCGCTCTCTGCTTTTGAGCGCGTTCTCGAGCCTGCTCCTGTCACGCCTACTTCAGTAGACAAGGAGACTGCCTACAGCGTTCTCTCTGGTTCAATCCGTGCTTTGTATGGCAGCGAAGTCATTGTAGCTCNNCCGGTAAGTTGAGCCCAAGGTGAAGATACCACGACTTGTGCTGGCGCTCTGCCTGTGTCTGTGCGAACGACCCGTATGCCGTGTGTCCTGACGGAACATCATCTGGGGCGATATCGCGCAGACCTGAGCGCACTCACTAGCAAAAGCGTGGTTTTCTTCTAACCAACTGTATGAACTCACGCTGACTGTACCTTCGCATCAGGAATCATGACTGGCAACACTGACACCAAGTACTACTGGGATCTGTCACGCAACATTTTCCGTTTCGCTCCTGGTTACGATGGCGAATCAAGTGGTCTGGGCAATATTCACACTGTTGACGAGAGGGTTTCCATCAAGAACCATGTCAACACTGTCAAGTGGTTCTCACTTTTCATCCGCAACATGGATGAGGCCGAGCTCGAGTAAGCGGGTGTTGTATGATAATGTATCGATGGAATACACTACACTGCCATGCGCGAAAGTTAAAGACTGTCACGCTGTAGCTGTAGAACTGAATAACATTCTGTCCTTGAAAGAGGCTGATGAAAGCACCTCGGGCGTTCAGGTTCGCACAGATGACAACAGCTCATCAGGCCTTCCAAGTGTGTGTAAAAAGAAAAGAAAAGAAAGTTTACCGCGAAAAGCGGCTGTCCTTTTTCTTGGCAGTTTGACAGCTTGCAAATGAGCAGGTCGATGAATCTCTTATGACAGGCAGAAGCCACATTTCTTGAACGCTTCTGTGTAACGACAGCCTACCAAGCTGTATCCATAATATAACAATCTGCTATAGCATCCCGGCTTCTTCCAAACTCAAGAAATAAAAATGCATGTCAAGCAACGAAGGCGCGCTCAAGCCTCGGCTTGGCCCAGGCCCAACGTCATCGCCGTCAGGGTCCCGTTTTCTACTCTTGATCCGTGCAGCACTATTATCCCATCCCGAACGAAAGGAAATGTGAATTTTGTAGCCTTGTCAACCGGCCAATCCGCCATCTGTGCGCGTGCAACAACAAGACGAACAAAGCTCCTTGAGTGACTGGCCTCTTGGGTCTTGCCTTTGACAGCTATCAAACCTCGAAAACATCAATTTCTGGCTTTTACTGGCTTTCCGGATCCCAACGGCAAACAAATTTTTCTGGTAAACTTGGTTGTGCACGAAATCCCAGGAAGCAATGTCTGGTGCATTGGCAGAACAGGAGAAGAAAGGCGGGTCAGCGCCCTCTTCTGCTCACAGTGAACCTCTGCATTCTGATCTGGAGGCCCGCAGAGCTTCTGGCATGACACCGACACCTCTGGATGTACTGGATCAGATCAAGGCGACAGATGAGGCGCATCCTATGCATTGGTCGTTATGGAAAAAGTGGTTCGTCATCACCGTCTACTGTCTACTACAGGTCTACGTGACCATGACTTCAACCATGTATGTCTCGGTCGAGACCTTTATCCAGGAACGCTTCCCTAGTACGACACAAGTCGTGACTCTTGGCCAATCCATGTTTATTATCGGAACTGCTGTTGGACCTGTTTTCCTCGGACCTTTGTCAGATCTCGGAGGCCGCAAATGGGTCTATGTTGGATCTATTTTGCTCTATGCTATCCTCAACATTGGCTGTGCTTTGGCTTACAACCTGCCTATGTTGATTGTCTTCTGCTTCCTCATTGGTGTTGCTGGATCTACTGCTCTGTCTAACGTTGCTGGAACCATTATTGACCTCTTTGGTGTATGTGGTCACTTGTCCGTGCCCGCTGGTCACCAACTTGCTTACAATTCACGTCTAGNNGCCGAAGATGGTGCAGGCCAGCCAATGGCCCTCTTCGTTCTTTCCTCGAACTACGGTGCAAGTTTAGGCTCGCCAATCGGTGAATGGATTGGCATAAACCCAAACATGGGTTGGCGCTGGAGTACGCATTGATCCTCTATCTTGGTCTCTTTCCCCTGCTGACCTAAATTGTCAGCTTTCTACATGAACATTATCTTTGGCGGTGCTTTTGCTCTCGTGATGTGCTTCATGCCCGAGACGCTTCCATCCGTCGTCATTGCAAGAGCAGTCAAGAAGCGCAACACCGATGAGCCCAACGCCAAAGTCGTCGCTGCCGAATTGACCAATGTCAATGTGTTCCAAGAGATCCGCTTCGTCTTGACCATGGCGTTGCGCATCATGTTTACCGAACCCATTGTCATCTTCCTCGGCTTCTACAATGGTTTCGCATACGNNGGTCAGTAGCCCTGCTCTCTGCTTCCTAACAACCTGCTGACAAGTCATTGCAGTCTGCTCTTCCTCTACCTCGACGGCGTGTTTGACGTCTTTGTCGATAATAACGGCCTCAGCTATGTCGGCGCCAGTCTCTCATACCTCAACTTCTGCGTCGGTGTGACCTGCATGTTCATCTTTGTTCCCGTCCAAACCTACCTCTTCCGCAAGGACCGCATCAAGCACGGCAAGCACCGTCCCGAAGCCCGCTTCCTTACCTCTCTGGTGACCGTCTGGTTATTCCCCATCACAATCTTCTGGTTCGCCTTCACCTCCAACGGCAAAACCTCTTACTGGTCTCCCATTGTCGCTGGCGGTGTCCTTGGCTTCTGCGACCCTCTGCTCTGGTTAGGAATGCTGAACTATCTCGGCGATACCTATAGCAATGTTGCTGGGTCTGCTGTGGCTGCCTTTTTGATCCCGTCGTTCTTGATTGCAGCAGCCATGTGTCATGCCGGTGTTGCCATGTTTGAGAACATGAGCACCACTTGGGCATTTGCGACTCTGGCTTTTGTTTCTCTGGGACTGGTTGCTCTGGTGTATATTCTTTACTTCTTTGGACCTATGCTCAGGAGACGTAGTAAGCTGGCCAACGTCTACTAGAGAGGAAATGTGGCCCCAATTTTGGACCATATGACCTTTCTTTGTCCTCCACTTGCGGAGGCAGAGTTTTCTTTCTGTCCTTTTCTGTCAACTTGCCTTGACACACAAACTGGTTATCAAGGCTTCGAGGCTTGTGATCCGCAATGCTTCAATGTACAAATTCTCCATCGCCAAAACATGTAACAAAAATAGCTAGAAAGGACATGGGGCGTTTGGGATCTTGGATCTTTCTGCGATTGCACTAAACAACATGTACATATAGAGTATCTCACCGGTTGTTTAGGGAACTAGCGGCGTTTGGTTTGGAGAGCATGTGTGGAGAGTATCAAACACATTGTTTCCCAAACCTCTTCTGAATTCTTTCAACATGAACTCGCTGGGAACTGGTACTCCAACTAGACTTTCCTGAAGTCCGAGGCTCAAGACTCTAGATGTAGGCTACAAGATCTCACGTTGATCACTTTTTCGACCATGTAGCAGATACAAGAAGAAACGGGACCTGAAATAAACACAAAGAGCAAGGATGCTCATTCTATCAAAACTCCCGCATGCCAACCCAAACAAAGCCAAAAACAAACCGCGCTAATAACCAGATCAAAACACCTTGAATGCAAGGAAGGCGTAATGGGAACAAAAGACCGTGAATCGTAACTGCCAAAAGGGACCTCAAGAAATCAAACGAGGCCAAAGGGATGGAGAGCACTCATTGCTCATCCTCTTCATCTTCTTGTCCAGGATGCTTGGGCTTCTTGCCGTTGGTTTTTCTAGGATGGATCATAATGTTCGGGGCATACAGATGACCGCCCTCGTTCAGAAGCATGTCCGGTAGTACAGGGTTGTCGACTTCATTGATATACCAAGGGTTTGCCAAATCTTCGGGCAATGTGGTCCACCATTGCCAAGTCATACCATTGGTAAAGAAGCCCATTGAACTACCGCGGTAGCGTGCAGGGCCGTTGGCGATGGCATCGGGGAATGCGTCTAAGCCGCCTCCATTGAGAGCAAACTCCATCTCATGACGATCGCGCCCAGGCCATTGATATACCGGTACCGGTGGACTACTGATCTTGAGACCATGCCAGAGAGCGAAGCTAGGTAGTGTAGCTTCGGAAGGGATGCGCATGCCCACATGTGCTTGGGCATGATGAACTGCATTCAACAAGTTCCAGCTTGCACGGCCTTGAGCAACGACTGAGACGAATATGGGTAGCTTTGAGCCCATGGAGAAGCCGTGCTGCCAACCTTTGAAAAGCCAGTCCTCGTCACGAGAGGCATCTTCCAAGGTGTTGAGAAGGATGAGATCGGCTTCTTCGCCTACACCCCAAGAAAAGTAATCATCACGAGGATCCTCGACAGGCGGGACAGGACCGATAGAATCCAAGTCATGAATGTCAATGTTGCCCCATACAGAAGAATTGCCGTCAAGCACTGTGTCAATTGTGTTGAAAAAGTCGTCGTATGAGCCATGGTAGTCGGACATGTATGCCCAAGACGCTCTTTCCCTGGCTTGCTTCCGTGGTTCCTTTCTGGCAAAATCCGAGAACTTGTCGAGCATATCGCCGGTATGTCCCAAGAAGCGCGAATCAACTTCTACTTGCCAGTAGTGATCAAAATCGGGATAGAATTGAGCAAAGATCTGCAGAGGCTGCATAATTTGCATGATGGGCAAATGCTCGACAACATCGGGATACCAGCTCTCCAGCAGAGAGTCATCGAAGAGCACTGCAATATCTCGAAACTCAGGTGGAACCGCTTCGCGAAGGATACGATCATATGCTTCTGGGTCTTTGTGAATGCCAGCGTCTTTGTCCTTGACGTCAACCAGAAGGAAGACTGCATATTCTCCACCAGTCGCAAGAGCGGTTTCTGCGACGAGCGACCTCAGGTTCCACATATCCTCAGGCGTATACTTGTAGGTAGACCACACACGGAGGACGATGGCAGAGCGATGATAAGTCTCGGCCGCTGGTCTTGGTTTGATGTGTGGAGTGGTGAAGACGGAGGGAAGCCACTTCTCATGCCATGACCTTTCGCGGTATGTGAGTCTTGGTTGAGCGTGACCGAAAGTGTAGGCATCAGGAAGTCGTTGGTTGTTGATTACAGAGCAATTATCCTGCAAGTCGGCCCAGTTGATGGTCGACCAATCAACTCGACTTCTGGTATAGCCTTCCTCCTCTTCGCCGAGACCGTATGGACCGTATCTTTCGGCAGCTGTGAGCCATGACTTGTCGAGATCGAGGGCTTCGTACGAGCCACTCAGGGGAGGTGGGTAGCTGAGGTTTCTGAAGTGTGTTGTATGGATCTGGTCGTCGAGGCTTTCTGAAATGAGCTTTCCTCTGGGGCCGGTGCAGGGTACGCGCTGATTACGAAAGTCGATCGTGGCATCGCCGGAAGAAGTTGTCGGTCTTACGGACGAGGGTTGAGAGTCGAGTTGACCTGAACCGGACGAAGGAGCTGCCTTGGTAGTAGACGGAACATGTTGGGCAAGATGGTGTGCTGAAGGAAATGAAAGCGTATACAGCAGAATCGAGATGAGAAACAGGATAATGGCAGCAACGATATGCCTATTTTGGTTGCTGGAACGAGCGACTTTGAGAGGGGTATACATGATGCCGCCTCAGCTCAATCTGCTTGTCTGCGAGGTCTGAGCGAGGCAGCCGAGAGTAAACGACAAGGGTGGGTAACAAGGAAAGAGATATGGAAAAACAACAAACCGTGCAGTGGTCCTGGTCCTGCCTGAGGGGCCGACTCGCTCGACCACTGATGTGTGTGTCAGGGCTGAGAACGGGCTCACCACAATAATGGCCACTGCCTTCCATGGCTCAACTAATTCTTTGGATGCTGCAAAGCCAAGCATTTGCTTGATAGCAAAATGACCTTGTTTGGCCGACAAAGTCGTCGTAACACATGGCCATGGCGTCGCCTGGGCGCAGATTCCTGCTACTGAGGGCTGCCCTCGGAGGACGTATGCACGTATTGCTAGGGCGTGTGAGACGTCGCTTGGCCAGGTACTACGAGATTGAACAGAAAGTATACAAGAAACAAGACTTGTTCGATGCATGTTGACTTTCTTCGTCCATGTGTCACCCGCCGTGCCCTGCATCTTTCGAAGCCGAAGACCGTTGAGCACTTCCTTTCCGCGTCCGAGTCATGTCCAAGATGACGTCGGCCAGGTCTCCTGTTTCATTCTGATTTTCTGTCTTTGATCTGCTGTTTGTCCATCCATTATCCTCTGTGTGACAGAGTGACATGGGCCTGAAGCTACAACTGGACTTTCCATGATGCGCCCATACCCATTGGCGATTGGGAGACCCAAATCTTCTGTACCACGATGACGATAGCTAGGTCTTGGCTTGCATGGAAGAGCTAGGAAACAGAGCCGTTATCTTCATGATGACTGCACCTCATCTTCATCCATGACTTCTTGAACCAGTTTACCCATCCATTCAAATCCATCGCGAACAGGGTGTACGGTCGGATTGACTAACCTTTCCATCGCCAAATGAGTCAAGTGCCTTGGGATGGACCCTGCCTAAAGACAGAGAGGACGTCGGCTCAAGACTCAACTTTACATTCCGAGACTCTATTTCTTTTGCTCGTCTGACGATGCACGCCGGAGCGGCAACGTCAAACTTCTGACTTGTGTGCTGGGAGACGAGCCTCAACTTCACTACCCATGGCGTATGAGAGAAATGTCAGGCTTCAATATCTCAGGGGTTGGCTATTCCGACGCGCAACATGCGGCGTGATACAGAAGATTATCTGAGATACGCATCGTTTCCACTGAGAGGATAGAATGTTCAAGCTCTCAATGGACCCTGTCCAGATCTCATAGTCATTCTGCATTTCTATAGTACGTTCACGCGATGCTAGCGAGTAGGAGAGACGGCGAGCGTCAACATCTTAGGGGCTAAGCAATGCTGCAAATCCATGCGTCAAAATGCAGAATGTTTGCTGCAAAGTGGTATTTTCCACTGAGAGCGAAGTAATACCTCGCATCTCAGTCGACGCTGTCCATATCTGATAACTATTCTGCATTTTTATGGTATGTTCACGCGATGCTAGTGGTTTGGAGAGACACCATGCCTCGATATCTCAGGGGCCAGATACAGTTGCAAAACCATGCATCAAGATGCAGAGTACTTTCCACAGAAGAGATGTTCTCCAGTGAGAGCGAACAATGACCTGACTCTCAGCGGACAATGTCCCAATGTACGAACTTTCCTGCATTTTGATAGAGGTTGTTCTTGCAACGATGATGGGTGAGAGAATTACCAAACTTCATCTCGGGGGGGGGGCGGGATACAGCTGCAAAGCTATCCATCAAAATGCAGAATACTCTATAGAAAAGGATCGATGTCCACTGAGAGCGAGGAGCATCCCGACTCTCGCTGGACAGAGTTCAAGTCTATAAGATATCATGCATTGCGACAGGTAGTTCTACAAGCAACGCGACAGCACGAAGGATCACAAAGTTCAATGCACGTTGGTAACTTGGGTTGCGAAGGGTGGTGTTCGTTATCATTTCCATACTCTTACAATCGTGAACTTCGTATCCTCCTTCCTCCTCCTCCTCCTCCTCCTCCTCCTCCTCCTCCTCCTCCTCCTCCTCCTCCTCCTCCTCCTCCTCCTCCTCCTCCTCCTCCCTCCTCCTTGTTGTCTCCACGCACAGTCTGTTGATGATGAGGTCTAACGACCACCGGGGATGACGGGCCCGGTGCCGTATTCGACGCGGAAGTGGCGGTAGTAGCGAGGAGGGGGCTCTTCGTGCTCCTCCTCACGGGTCCATCCCTGGATGAGATCGTCATGGTCGAGGGCCTTGAGGTTGGCAACAATGTCAGCAACGACATCAAGGGCAGGAGGGGCAGCCACGGCAATCTTGACGACGGGGGCGCCAGAAGGGATGATGGGGGCCTGGGGAGGCACGAAGGAAGCTTCGGCTTCCGTCTCCAGAGCAAGCGCCAGCGCCAGGTCTCTGACCCAGTCAGCCGGATGGTTGCCGTGTGTGGCAGCAACATTGCTAGAAGAAGATACGTCAGCGCTAGCGAAAGAGATCTCTGGAGACCAAGACGTACCCTTTGGCGGCGCGCTTGGTGCAGCCAGGTTTTCGGCAGCAGAAGGGGCCCATATTGTGGCCGGGCATGGTGGTAGATCCCAGATGAGACTTCATGTGGGTCTTGTTGTTGGTGGCGTAGCGGCAGTGGCGGCAGTGGTATGAGGCCATTTTCGCTTGGAGAGGGGGGTCTTTGGGTGGTGGTTGCTGGCCTGATGGAAGACGCAGAGTCGAGCAAGCGCAGGAATTCGGTCTCGGAGACGCACTCGGAGATAACCAATATGACGCTGTATGGGAGCTCGCTTCACCGCACTGATAAGTCCGATGCTTGGAAGCAGAGAAGCACGTTCCTTCTCGGAAGACCCATGCGCATATGGTAACTGCTTATTATACCTTCCCATGTCTACTAGGGCTCCTCGACAGGCCTCGACAGGGCATAAGCACACTTCCAAGCACTTCCAAGACCTGTCTCTCTAGCTCTAGGTGGCCAGAGTTAAGTGCCTCTCGATTGACAGCTCAGATGTTTGCGGCAACACACCAAACACGCCAGAGGCAATCTCCAGGACTGGCAACACTTCTGGGGCTTCATGTCTCCTCCTTGAGAGGCTGATACAAGATGGTATCTCTCTCGAGCTCCAGGACCATCAACTTCGACGTTTGTGCCATGGTTCAAGAAGATGACTGCGGGCCCAGGACACCGCTGTCAACATGAGGCACCGCGAAGCATACTGGCATGAGCATTCCTAGTCCCGGTTCAACAGGCTGTCGACTCTCCTCTCAGGTTATCCAGGATCCCAGAAGTCGTGCGTCGGTACAAGATATCAGGCGCAGACGCTCTGAACACGAGGCGTTGATGTGTATCGACAAGACCAGAGGCATATTCCAGGACCAGGACCGGGATCAAGACTTCAGTAGCACCAGACTGGTATTCATGGCTCCAGACAGACCTAATGGTCAAGTCCAGCGTGGTGAGAAGACATGATGTTGTTGTTGAGTCAAAGACTATCGCAAGCAAAGATCGACACCATGAAGTCCACTGTGAGCGGCCAGTGCGCGGAGAGACGCCCGGTTAAACTTCGGCTCTACCTAGAAGGTGCTGGTATGACCCGGGCTCAAGAAGGGCAGCGGCATTATCTCTTCGACTTCATGGTCTGCATACCTCAGGAACCGTTTGCTTAGTCTTCTGGAGCAGGTCTTTGTATGCCGTATCCTTTTGTGGAGACTAATCACCGACATAACCTAGTTTTGGGCAAAACAAGAAGAAATCTCATCTGGACTCAGAGGACCATGCTAGATCCCAGTCATCCGAGTAAGTCATGTTGGACTGAGCACAGTAACCAGGTTCTTTGCACTATACCTACTGATCCTTACGCAAAGTACAAATACTATAGCCATGATCTATCGGAAAGTACAATAGACGAAAAGACTCGCTGATGTGACTGTACAAGACAAACACTCAAGATCGATCCGCCGTATCCACCGTATATGTCCCTCAGCACCGTATCTAAATCGTACTCATGGACGCTACAGTAAAGAACAGGATAGATCAACGATTATGACATATAACGAAACACACCGGATCAACACAACACAAAGACCGAGAACTTCAACAGCCAGCTTCACCGTCAAGGCCGGCAAGAATTTCGGGATCTTGTTGCATGCCTCCGAAAGATGGCCAAGGCATTGCCTACCTCGATAAGTGGTACATCGGTTCACGCGGCATTCACGTAGAAGCAATGTCGCTACCAAGAACAAAGACGACGAGCTGTTGAAGCAGCAGATTTCAGGCACGGTATCCCATCCAGTCTCACACATTTCCGCAAGTTTGTGAGTGTTCAGGTCGGACTCAAACCGACAAGAAAACTCAGGAAAGACTGGTTGGATTTACCCACATGGCCCATCTCTAGGCCATCGCCCGCTGAATACCACATACAGTAGCAGCAACGATGGCGTCAATGACCAAGAAGGTTCACCTCGATACGCTCGTATAAACCACCGTCTGTCTCGAACAGATCATGAAGCTCTACCAACATCTATACGACTGCATGGAGAACCCGGGAATCATGGTTAGCTATGGTATCGATGCGAGACCGCCCTCTTTGTTTGCCTCCTTTCATCGCTCGTCCCGCTGGAAACCATCACCCTCACCAATACAGAAGTGGAGCACGAGGACATCGACAACTTGTGCTTGCGAGAGCCGACTCAGAGAGGTAGAATATGTGTTCGGCGATCGCTTGTACGAGCCTCCGTCACGACGAGGAGGGAACAGGCTGATAGTCCCGGCGCCATCTCTGGAGCGCTTACGCTTCTGCTCATTGTTGGGGGGAGGGAAAGGAGCCTCGGTACCGATGACCTCCAATTTGGGCATGCCTGCGATGGTGGGCAATTCCATGGAGTCGATGCTGCCAACGCTCCATTATCTCGACATGACAAACACAGAACGGTATTGCAGGATACGAAGAAGCAGATTTCTTGCACGACAGAAATGTGTCAAAGACAGCGAACAGCTGATCTGAGACACCCTCAAGCCGGGCATCATCGCGTATCTGGACATGTGGCAGACGTTTTGCACATGTGATTTGGAACGAGATTCTGTATACAAGTACTATCCAGGTCTAACCTCTTCTACGAGTGCTGGGACTCTTGCCCTTGGTCTCAGCACTGGTGGTCATAGCAATGGCCTCCTTTCTTCCCGACTCATTCAACTTGTGCGAGGGAGCGCTGACTTTGCTGGGCGTGCTGTTCCAGTAGTAGATCATCTGGAGGGCGAGAACGGCGTTGAGGACGAAGCCGGAGATGAAGCCGTAGAGAATGAGCTTGTCGTCGACTTCTTGGAGGGTCGTAAAGATGCGCGACAGCGAGCCGAAGAGATAGTTGAAGACCNNTGGGAGCAGCGAAGTCAGTACGAGTCGAAGGGTACGGGCAGAAGATCGATGACTTACAGCGAAAGCGCTCAACTGACCAGTGCCGCCCTGCTGCCAGACAGTGATGATCTGGGGCAGCTTGCTGGCGACACCAAGAGCACCAGCGCCGGCTTGGAGAAGACCCATGGTCTTCATGTCGATGATGCTGGGGTTGAACAGCGAGTAGCCAGCGGCAGCCAGGCCAGCGACAAAGACAGCGGCAGCAGCACCCTTGCCGCTGTACTGCAGAATCAAGGCTGCAATGGCGACGTTCTGGATGGCAATGAAGGCCGTCTCGCCATATGTGCTGAAGGGAAAGCCCATACGAGCATTGTAGGCGAGCGAGATGAGGTATGAGCTGGTCTCGAGAGCGTAGGCCAGGAAGCTCAGTCCGGCGGCTGACTGCGAGTTCAGGAGCTTGAGAAGCTGAGGGATCTTGACGACAGCAGAGGCGCCGATAATGCCAATACCGAGACCCTTGGAGATGGCCAGCTTAAAGCAGGATGCATCGCTGAGTTGGACATCGTGGACGAGAGTCTTGTAGCAGTGGTTCCCGAGCAATGAAATGCCAATGTCGCGAATTGGTCCAGGGAGGTTCTGAGTGATGGGCTGCAGCACCGGGCGGAGAGCGGACTCGAGGTGCTCCATTCTTTCGCTATCTGAGGGTGAATGTCTGGGTTGATGGACAAAGTTGCGAACAAAAAGCTTCCCCTTGTTCGTCTTGATGCCACCTGTCGAGGGGCTTGTTTTTGGCGTCATGTGGGGTTGACTTCCCCTTTCGGTCAACCCTCGACGTCAACGTGGCACCTTCTTCATCACCTCTTCTTGTTACTTGACATGGCTGATTCCCTATCTTTCGAGTTCTCTCTATCAACCGCGCCGCGAATATTCACCTCGCTCAGCAATTTTAGATGCCACAGCCTGTCGTCTCTGGCCTGTCAGCAGGACAGCTGTGCTTTCTCATACGGTTTGTTGTACTATGACTGGTCTCATTTGATCTTTTAGAGAATCGCCATCCAGGAGCTTACTGCTCGTTTTGAATGTCTGGACTAGAAGATCAAAATCGTTTCTTAGCATTCTTACGATTGCAGCATGGAGAGACATGCTTACGGATCAAGTCGACTACCAAGGCCTGGCACATGTTCGTTCATAGGGTCAAAGGCAGATCCTCCAAGCACTACGCCAATTGGAAGAGGAAGCCCTACTATGATCCGCATATTTTGCCTGTCATCGGGATACATCTCAATCCTCATGCTGACCTCGAAGCCTTATGAGACCCATATCTCTGGACATGCCTGGACACATTCGACAGGCTTGGCCCGTTCTCAAGGTTGTCAGCCATGCCTGATCAATCCACATACAGGTCGCCATCGCCATCGCCCTCGCTTTTTGTCAACCAGACAGCGGCAACTTTACTGGCTGGACACTTGCACCATACTTTCACCTCGTCGAGGACGTTGAACTGCCCTGGCAGGTCTGACGGTCGAGATGTACAGCACACAGCTGGCTGTTTATATACCGTCTGAACGACCTCATCAACATGTCAGCAGCCAGTTGTGTCACACAACTTGATCATCAGACCTGCCGGGGTAGCTCAATCGGTAGAGCGTGTGGCTCTTATCATNTCGATATTNCCAAACCTCAAGGTCGCGGGTTCGAGCCCCGCCTTCGGCTATTCCTATACATTCGCTGTCATCTCTTTTTGCCGCTTGGTTGTCGTGCTAGAAAACTCATTTTTGAGGCGTTTGTCGATTGATGAAAATTTGAAGCCTGCCAAGACCTTTTCCGCGGACCGACGCCTGTACATTTTTGCCAAAACCTCATATAACTTTTTCTTCGTGACTTCCCCTTGAACCTTTTACCTGTTCCTTCTGTTGCCGTGTACAAGTTTTGGGTTCTCCTCGACTGAACTTTTCGGTATCATGCTGGCGCTCACGACGTGGCTTGCTCGACACCTGATACGAAACCCTTGATCTGCTTTGCGAGGTGAACGCGAAATGTCACAACATTTCGGAACGACGATGAGATGTGCCCAAGACCGCGTTTCTCATGTACAAACATGATCCAAACGTGTGCGACTTGTTCGATGTGCATTTTCCGTCGAGCGGCTTTGACTCCAGAACCAGAAGATTGCATCTTGTCTTTTCCACAAGAGCCACACGATCTTCTGGTCTTTCTAACCTAGCAGCTTTTCTGTCACATTGCAATCCATCTTGCACATACTGTACGTATATCCTTCCTTGTTACTGTCTTTGTTACACATTGCATACACTCCTTCCTCTTATATGATGATCAATAATTTCACTGATGGCAAACGGAGATTGAATCCCTCCATGCCAGATTGATGTTTTTTATTATTAGCTCTATCTGATATTTCTTTGATGCAACCACTTCTTGTTCATATCGATATGTTGCAAAAACATTGTGCTAATTGATTCGAACAGGTAATCGAGTCTCCAATGGAGGGACGATCGCAATTCAAGTAGATCGTAGATTAGCATCTACAATACATAGGTCTTTCAATTGGTCTATAATTGAATAACAAATTGTTCATCCAAGCAAGCGCCCATGAGATATCTTCACGTAACTACAGATCGCCATGGACGGCGATCATATCCTCGAGTATCTCTCTACTCTAGCGCCACCGAATCCCCATTGCTTCATCCACAACTCCATCCACTCACCACTGACAGGTTGTAGACTTGCCAGAGTCTGACTCATCTCTTGCGCGTTGGCAGTCGAAAACCTCGGGTTCAGAGCGTGTTTGTTTTCTTCAAAGAAGTCAAGCAACTTGATAGCAGGGTTTGCCTCGTCATGCTCTTGTTCCGCAGAAGCTTGCAGATCAGACAGCCACTCTTCGTAAGGCACGACCTGCAGTTCTTTGTCGAGCGATTTCTGTACGTGCGGTAGAACATCTTCCCACTTGGCTTCGTGAGGGTTGAGGAGATGTACGAATCGGGAGGTTGTCTCATCAGAGCCAGCTAGCAAGACTTCCACGACCGTGTTTGCGAGGATATCGACGGGGATCCAATCCATGCGACCCATCGATCCAAGGCTGGCAGGGAGTTTGCCTAAGTACATGGACGTCTTGATGAGGCTTGGAAACCACTCAGCGTCGTTCCATCGGCCTTTNTGATGTTGCACTGGTCCGGTGATTTGTCCGACACGACAGACTGTTGAAGGCACCTGATACTTCTTGCTTGCGTGGTGTAAGAGCAATTCAGATACTTGCTTTGATTGAGCATATCCCATGTCTTCGGAGAATGACATGTTCTCGAGTACGCTTTCCGGTACAGCCTCTTCAGTCTTGTCAGACCACCGGTTGGCGGCTCCGACGCTGGAGATGAACTGGATGTGTGGTCTGTTGACGCTTTCCATCGAGAAGCCAACCAGGTTTCGGCAACCTCGGATCTGATCTTCGAATGTAGTAACGGAGAGGTTGAAGTTGACGGTCCAAGCGTTGTGGATGATATGCGTGGCTCGTTCGCTCAGACTCCTATACGACTCTTCGTCCAACCCAAAGAAGGCCTTGTTGAGGTCAACCTGCTTGAAGTCAACTCTCGAAAAGTCGGTGCTGAGACCCTTTTCTGCGTTGATCCTCTTTTGTTTCTTGGAGTCGGAGCCGGCTCGGTTGAGGCAGGTTACTGTGATGTTCGGGTTGGTCAGTAACACATCCAGGATGTAACTTCCCAAACCACCAGTCGAGCCTGTCAGCAGGACATGTGTTGTTTGCGATGAAGCAGGTATCTTTTTAGCGGTTGCATCGGTTCTTTCGAGAGAGTCCAGAGATTCGTCAAGAATCCTCTTCATCTCGGCCTGTGCATCCTCCGAGCGTTGACCTTGCACATCTTCTCCATTCTTGAGCTTTGTAAGAGATTGAGCAATCTTCTCAATAGTTGGATTGTTGTAGATCATGGTCTTCAATACCGAGCTGTTGGTGCCATTGTCCAAACTCGACTGGAAAGCCTTCGAGAGTCTGAGGGTCTGTAGGGAGTCAAGACCATAGGCAAACAAACTCTCGTCGTCTCGCATATGTTCAGCATCCCTAAGTCCAACTTCAGACAGAGCTTTGGTAACACTCTTACGAAGTGCATCAATGCTGCTGAAGTCCAGATCATGCGTAAGCAGGCCGGACTCTGCATCTTGATACACCTTCTCGATATCGTCTTGAAGTTTGTGAGTCGTTGGTCGTCTCTGCACCGTGCCCTTGGTGCTTCTCAAAAAGGCCTCTGAGTCTCCCAAAATCTTGGTATGTGCTTGGTCAACCTTTGCATGGCCAGGTAAGTGTTCATTGGCTTTTGACACAAGGTCCCAGACAGAGTCTGTCCTGTCCTGCTCGCTGAACTCAGCGAGTTTCGGCGTGGGCTCAATCAAGACGGCAGGCTGTTCTTTAGAAGAGCCGACAATGATCGCAGCCTTGATTTCGGGATGCGATGAAATAATCTGTTCGGCCTCGATTGGGTTGAACTTCTCGCCATTAGACAACACCACGATATCGTCCGCCCTGCCTTGATACAACCATAAACCTTGCTTTTTTNNTGGGTGGGGCGCGTAAAGGTCCTTCATCGAGTACTCGGATTCGAGCGGAAATGTGGTGAAAGGAGCGAAGTAGATTCCGTCCTCAGGTTGACGTACAAAGACCAGCTCGTACAGATTTCCGGAGTTGTGTCTGAAGTCGAGGCCAATTGACGGGTGGAACTCATGATATTGCCAGTCTTTAGGGTCGGCTGGTGTGAGTTCAGGTAGATTGGCTGTTTCTGTAGATCCAAGTAGATTGTAAACATTGGTATACTTCGAGAGAGTGTTTCCCGATTTGCCAGACAGCGGTCCGCCACCAAATGAGACACTGCTCCAGGAGGATAATATTTCTAGTGCTGAAGGTGATTCAGCCAGTTCTTCTAGGATTATTGGTGCCATCACGGCAGCGTCTGCCAGATTTTGCTCAAGCATGTGTTGTACAATCTCGAGTGATGGGATTTTATCTGGAGGCCCGAATATGAGTCTCGTTCCTTGGAAGACTGAGAAGCCGAGAAAGTCGATGCCGGCAGACNNTAGTCTTGTCAGTACACGCAACAAGTAGATGTCGATATGTCTTACATGGAAAGGTGGTAGAGCCGTATACATCTTGATGTCAGAGTAGTATCGAGTAGTGATGTGTCTGCCATTAACAGGCGGTAACAGCTGTTGATCGTCTCTGGCACCCATAAAACTGTGTCTAACCATGACCGGTTTTGGTAGGCCAGTCGATCCCGAAGTGTGCAGTACGAGCAGGGGTTCTTGTGATACCTCATCGTAGGTCTTGTCGTACGGGAACGGTCGAGCCTCTGTCGTGTCGAGAAGGTCTTCGAGGGACGGAACATCCAAAAACCTCACAGATGTGTTCTTGAGGATATCATTGACGACAGAGTTCTTCACACCAATGAGGGTGCGACATTGTGTTTTTTCTATGAGCGAGACGTGTGCAGCGATCTGATTGCGAGGTGAGGAGAATAGTGCCTTGATAGCCTGTTAGTCTGCAACTCATTCAAGTCATTTGATCGCCAGTCTAACCTTGAAGCCAGCTTTGCAAGCCGCAACAACAAATATAAAATAGCGAATGTCCGAAGGGCCGACATAGCACAGAGTCTCGAGGTACTCGCTATTGTCCAGTCGTTCCGTCAACCACCATGCTAATCGATTGATGGCGTTCGAGAAGGCTTTCCAGGTGATATGTGTCAATTGCCCTTGCGCAAGGGCTTCGATAGATGTGGGATAAGCCGCCCATATGGTGTCTGGTTGACTTCTAGCCCATTCATCAATGACATGAGGTACGAGTCTCTCTCCGATGGACATGATGTAAAAGTTAGTGGTGATTTTGGTTACAGGGGAGGTTCAGTAGGATGTCGCTGCATTCGACGGCGGAGTTGATGTTATAAGCAAAGCTTGTTGCAACCAAGCAAGATACTCCATATCTCCGCCACGAGTCACTTGCTGATTTTCTCAACATTTGGTGTTTATCCAGGTGACATCACGTCGCTTTAGGTGCTATTTTGCGGCGGTCAATTCTTGGGACTGGGGTGCAACGACCGAAAAGAGGTATCAACGTTCTACAGAGCTGCTCAGACCCTAGGGGGGACATATCTTGTTGATCCATGTGGGCCCGATCACGGTATTCTTAAAGATCGTGATGATACACGTACATCTGCCTTCGAGAGACTTCGCGTTACGAGGATGCGTGACTTTGATCTAGTACAGAGCTGTAGATACTCGTGATTCCGACGCCCCCAAGAGACGTTGTCCTCATGAACAACATGATTCTGACTTGTTCAGCCAAATTCTCAGTGGGTGACAATGTATTGTAGTGTTGAAGGTGAGGTCAAGTATGACGAGGAAGCGCCCCACGCACGGGCCGGCGAGGAGGCTCCGGGCCAGCGCTGACGATCTGCAGATCATGGGTCTATACCCTTTTAGGTTCATCCACGAATTAGGCACGATATCTCTGTTCAAACTCGATCAACAAAGCTGCATAGAGACTCAACCTCAACGATCCCTGTTCTCTACAACGTCCGAAATTCCAGCAGAAGATCACACCCGCAGCTGCTACGCACGTACTCCGTCAAAAAAGCATCAAGCTAGCTGATCATGCGCCTATCTTGCCAGATTTTCCATGTGCATCAATCACTACCAGAGTCCGAAGTATCGAGGTAACTGCTCTGTGAGGTCGAGGAGATTGGTCTAAATGTAATGACGAATACAACAACGACTGAATGCAACTTTGATAACCAATTGACATGTCTGATATTGGCTTTGACGAAAGAAGAAAAAGAAGCAGGAAATCACAACCATGCCTATCTCATCTCCAAAGGGTCTGCGCACAGATGTCAGTGACGTCCATACGGTCTATCGGAATGTCGACAGATCAACCGACCACCCGAGTGAGGTATTGTTGTTGATCGTGGATGACTACTCCACATGATCTGTAATGCCATGGTCTTAGTCTTTTTATCTCCAAGGATACTCAATCTTGCTCTCTTCTTCTCTTGCTTTGGATCCGCTGCCATCATTTTCTCTCTCTTTTCCTCTTTCCGAACATCGAGCCAAAATGTCCTCCACCGACAGCATACACACCGACTCTAAATCCAAAAATGGAGATGTCGAAAAAGATCTACCAAACGACAAAGGCACCCCTACCGACGAACATCCACCATTGCCATTCTCGGGAGTCCACGAAATATGCTTCATCCTCATCATCTGTTTGTCCCAATTTCTCGCTCTCAGCGGATTGGCGCAATCGATAGCACCCCTACACATCATCGGCGACAGTTTCGGCATCAGCAATCCAGGAGAACTATCCTGGTACCCCGCTGCCTTTTCTCTTACTGTGGGTACCTTTATCCTACCAGCAGGACGACTTGGAGATATGTATGGACACAAGAAACTCTACATCATTGGTCTGGGCTGGTATGCCGTGTGGAGTATGGTAGCTGGTCTGGCCGTCTACTCCGGAGACATCCTGTTCTCCGTCGCCCGAGGTTTTCAGGGTATCGGACCCGCAGTAATGGTACCCAATGCTTTGGCCATCGTAGGAAGAACATACCCTCCCTGTGACAAGAAGAACCTTATCTTTGCTTTGTTCGGAGCTGCGGCACCAACAGGCTGGGTCGTGGGCGCTGTGTTCTCGTCCATCTTTGCACAACTTGCTTGGTGGCCTTGGGCATTCTGGGCTCTGGCTATTGCTTGTGTGGTCGCCGCTGTTGCTGCACAATTCATCATCCCCACCGACGAACTCGACCATGGAGGTGCCGTCAAATTCGACTTCCTGGGCTGCATCACTGGTGTGACAGGATTGATTCTGTTCAACTTTGCCTGGAACCAGGCCGCTGTCGTGGGATGGGCGACAGTCTACAACTACGTGCTGTTGATCGTCGGCATTTTATTCCTTGTAGCATTTGTCTACGTCGAACTCAAGGTAGCCGACCAACCTCTTGTCCCGCTCAAAGCATTGAGCAAAGAATCCATCCTCGCTCTTGCCGTCATCGCAGCCGGCTGGGGCTCCTTTGGCGTCTGGGTCTACTACCTCTGGAACTTTATAGAAGTTGTTCGAGGATACTCTGCCCTTGCCGCCTGTGCACAAAACGTTCCGGTCGCCGTATCTGGACTTTTGGCTTCCGTCGCAACAGGTGTCCTGCTCTCAAAGACAANNAAAGTCAGCAATGTGCTGCTCATTGCTACATTATGCTTCCTCGTCGGTCAAATCCTTATTGCTACTGCACCGGTGGGTCAGATCTACTGGGCGCAGACGTTTGTCTCCATCATCATCATGCCTTGGGGCATGGACATGAGTTTCCCCAGCGGCACAATCATTTTGAGCAATTCGACGGCAAAGGAACATCAGGGCGTGGCAGCCAGCTTGGTCAACACAGTAGTCAATTACAGTATCTCGATCGCGCTGGGTATCGCCGGTACGGTGGATAGAAATGTCAACAAGGGTGGTAGTGATGTGTTGGGTGGATATCGCGGTGCGTGGTACTTTGCCATTGGACTTGATGTTGTGGCTGTTGTCATTGCTTTGTACTTTGTCTGGCGGATGAGGGGCTAGATGAAGAATATCTCCGATTAGATGTTCTTAGTGTATCTCCAGATTTATGATCATGACCATAAACTGTAACCTCCATTTTCTACTAAACTCGGCATTCATCGTACAACAACTCTCGAGTTATGCAGTTGTCTTCAGCGAACAGTGATTCTTAAAACCTTGGCTGCAGTCACTTGAAGATCTGGACCTTTGGACCTCCATCGCTTGACTAGCCATTCCGTCTAGACTGTGACAACTCTATCGCTTCCGCTTTCGACAGAAGCTGTTTCCGCAACACTGGCAGCAGTGCCTTGGTTCAGCAAATCGCCCACATCGCGGAGTTCAAGGGCCGACTCGTTTGCCTGAGAGTTTCCAGCAGCACTTTCAGAGTTGCCGAGACCGGCCCATCTCCTAAGCACACTGACCAATCTCCCTCTTTGCGCCGTGCCTGGAACTAAGAACGCCCGCTGAATGTCTTCGAGACTTAGACCTCGAGTTTCAGGCATACTGAACATCAAGACCAAGACGCTGGCAAAGCAGATGCCACCAAACAAGAAGTAAGCTCCATAGCTTGATTTGGCAAGTAGCACAGGCGTGATGATGGCGACGATCCAGTTTGTGAAGAAGCCGAGTCCTTGAGCAACAGCACTTGCTGCAGACCTCGTGGCAGCTGGTTGAATCTCCGAAGCGTAGATCTTGCCGACGATACCCCAGGTTGCTGAGTATGCTAATCCAAAGACGAAGACCAGAACGATGACAAGCCAGCGAGCTGGGTTCTGCGGTGTCACAGAGTTTGAAGCGTAGAGTATGCCTATCGTGAACATGCAAAAGGTAAGAACGCAACCGCCGACAATGACGCTGCCGCGGCGCGAGACTTTGTCAGCAAGAAGAAGTGCGGGAATGCTGATCGCAAGTATAAGAATTGCTGACAGACCGGATGCCAGAAATGACGCGGACTTTGGTGGCAGACCGGCCTGGGCAAANAGGGTAGGGGCGTAGTAGAGCNNCTAAGTCGAGTCAGCAAGTCCTTCCTGATGACCTCAGCCATGGTGAACTCACACTCCGTCTATTCCACTGAGCTGAATGACTCCCAAGACATAGAGAGCGAGCATCGCAGGTTTCCGATACGGCTGACGGAAGAGCATTGTAAGTCCCTCGACGGCACCTGGCTGTCGCACAGACATCTGCTGTTCGGCAGCAGGACCAAGCAGATCTTTCTCGGCCTCGACTGCACTGAAATCGAGGCGTTTGAGTTCTAGGATGGCCTTGTCGCGGTGGCCATGCACCAAGAGCCACCGAGGTGACTGAGGTAACACAAATGGCATTGTGGCCAAGACAAGTCCGAGTATGGCTTGGATGATGTAGGGTGCNTGTCCCAGTAGTCAGTAAGGTAGAAAATAACAAAAGCCAGTAGGGAGCGACTGACCTCTCCATGAAAGGCTTGACTCGATCCGGACGCTTCCATAGCAGGTGAAATAGCCAGCACAAATGCCTGCACATGCCATGAACTGAGGAAACGAGACCAACATGCCTCTTCGGGCTGATGGAGAAATCTCAGTGATATANTCTACGTCAAGTTAGCGAGTTTTCATCTTGATCGACGACAGTACTCACACTGTGACGTTGCTCAGCCATAAGCCTTCGCCTACTNNTGGAGGTTAGCAGATGATCATAACTATACACCGTTACCACTTACCTATACCACATAGTGCTCTGCCCGCAAGGAACATGCCGAGTTTGTTGGCACCTCCTTCCAACGCAGCACCGATTGCAAACACCAGCGCACCTACTGCAACAATTGCCAATCTTCCAAAGCGATCGGCAAGTTGTCCGGCAAAGAACGAAGGAAAGGCACCAGTGAGCATGATCAACGAGACAGTAAATCCGCGAAGGAAGGATGTGAGTTCGCCAATGCTGGATGCAAAGAAAGGCATCTCAGTCACAGCACCGACACTGCCTGTATCGTANGCTGAGGCCTTTGTCAACAGGATGCTTTGATGGAGTAGAGAAGGGCACCGATGGACTTACCCGTTCAAGAAGCCTCCGAGCGAAATGGCGATGGCTGACAGGACATAGCCTGGAGGTCGAGAGACGGTGAATTTCATGCCCTGTGGTAAGAGCGATGATTGTCTAAATTCCTAGGTGGACTAAAACAACCATTGAGTCGTGAGTGCGACTTTTGTAGCCTTATCTGTGAGTATTTCGTACCCCTTGGATTGTTCAGTAATCTGAGCGGACGTCATAATGCTTTCTCCGGAAAATGGTTGCCTGCGATTGCAGTCCTGGAGGTGGACGAGAGGTCCAGAGAACAGGCAAGGTGCGGGGTTGGACAGACGGCAGGAGCTGGTTCGCCATATTCATGTGAGATCGACATAGACAACAAGACAAGCAAATACAAGGCACCACTGTTTACTTTGCGAGACGATTGTAAGAGCAGATCGTAGCTTTGTCTATCATTTTTTGTTTTCATAAGATACAGCATCATTTCTATCGCCCAGATAGTCAACATAGTCATGACTTTTTCCTTGCTTGCTCACTAGAGACAACAGCCACAAGACGTATTTGTACAATGTCATAACTCTTTCTCTCTCACATCAGATCATTGCCATGCAGTTTGTTGTTCGATATCTTTGGTTCATGAGAAGTTTAGGCCTTGGCAGAGGGGAAGACAGCCTTTGCGACACCCTTTGCGGCCTCGAGAGCGCCAGACAGACCGAACTGGGTGTTGATGCCCTCGATACGGTGAGTCGAGTTGATGTTCTTGACCATAGTGATCTGGTAGCAGGTGGCGGAACCTTGACGGGAGATGATGGTGGAGTAGGCGAGGAAGTATTCCCAGATCNNTGTGGAAGATCAGTTAGCAGTTGTCAATGGCATGAATTGAAGTAGAAAACTTACTCTGAACCAGCGCTTGCCGTACTTGGCCTCGACCTTCTCGCGGTTGCCCATCCAGTTGCGGTACCAGCGCCAGAGAGTAGCGCTGTAGTGAACACCAATGGTGTCAATGCTCTTGATCTCGAAACCAGCACCCTCGAGCTTGTCGACAGTCCAGCCGAGAGGAGTGGAGGCATCAGCACCGGGGAAGATGTACTTGTTCATGAAAAGACCCCAGATGAGGTCCTCGTACTGCCAAGACTTGCGGATACCAGCGTATTGCATGAAGAAGACACCGTCATCATCGAGCATGTCGTGGATCTGGCTAATGAAGGTAGAGAAGTGACGGACACCGACGTGCTCGGACATCTCGAGACAGGTGATCTTGTTGTACTTGCCCTTGGGGACAGGGGTGTCGCGGTAGTCCATGCACAAGATACGGCTCTGCTCCTCGGGAACACCGAGCTTGCGAAGACCGCTGTTGCCCCAGGCAGTCTGGTTGCGACCAAGAGTAACACCAGTAACCTGAGCACCGTAGTGGGCGGAAGCAAACTTGGCGAGGGTGCCCCAACCACAGCCGAGGTCGAGCATGCGGTCGCCAGCCTGGAGGCCAATCTTCTGGCAGACAATGGCCAGCTTGTTGTCCTGCAGTTGCTCAAGGGACTCTTCCTTGTTGATGTCGGAGATGATACCAGAAGTGTAGATCATGCGAGGGCCGAGGAACCAAGAGTAGAAGTCGTCACCGCGGTCGTAGTGGTCGCGGACCTGCTCCTCGTCTTGCGAACGAGTGTGCATGATGACTTCGGGCATCATACCGGTGAGGAAGAACCAGAAGAGAGACAGAGTGAAGCGGAAGTTGGCCCAATCGTGACGGTACTCCATGACCTCCAAGGCGTCACCGTTGAAGTCGACATCGCCGTCAAAGTACTTCTCGTGGAAGGTCTCCATGGGGATCTTGCTGCGGCCGTGGTACTTGGCACGGTCGGCCTCCTTGTGGAACTTGAGGTAGTGCTCGACGGGGGCGCCGGGGTAGCGAGCCTTCTCGTTCTTGCGGGGNGTGTAGCCGGAAGCGATGGTCCAGAAGGCCATCAGGATGGGAATGGCAGTCAGGAGAGCAAAGAAGACCCAGGTCTTGAAGCCACCACCGATCTTGTAGGCCATGTAGGCGGGGATGCCGCCGAGGAGAGCGAACAGGACATAGTTGTTGAACGACTCGCTGCCAGCTGCGTCGGCGGGGAGGGGTGCGTTCTTGATGGCCGGGTACNNTGTAGAGACTCAGTTAGCAAGTCGTTGGCACGCGAGGTGAGGAGCAAGACTTACGGCAGTGCTGCGTACACCAAACTCGGTGCTCTCAGGAGCAGGAGCAGGCACGGCGGGAGTGTCGATGAAGTTGGTCAACTCCTCCGAGTACTCGGACTTGTACTCGTCTTTGCTGGCCATGTTTGCAAAAACCCACTCGTCTGACAAGAAGCTGCAACAGCGTCCAATGTCTCTCCTTTAAACAATTCTCAACAGACACGAAACTGTGTCCCTTGACAAGACGCGCCAGGTCAAAGCTCAAAAAGTTCAAAGCTTCAACCTGTCGGCGTGTGGGTGGGCTGGGGCTTGCTATCAAGCACAAACGCTGTCTTTGCAAGCACGTCCATGGCTTGTCTTTCTTAGCAATGAACCGAAGCAACATCGACTCTGTCTTTATCAACTGATCGCATCTCTTGTACAGGTCAGTTCTGACTTGTTGACTCTTTGCAACACGCAACCAAGCAGTTGTCAGCACCTCCAGATTGTCTCGTGATTCTTGGCAAGCGTTCGGTAACATGTCTCTGCCCGTTAACAAATCCTGCCGCTCCACACCCGCCATCTAGATAACACTCCCGCGGGACCCTTCTTCAACGCGTTGTCGCAACACTCAAACTCCTGTTTCATATCTCTGTCCCACTTGCACAAGCTACTGGCACAATTCGGTTGTTTTTCTCAACTCTCATTTTATCATGTACCATAATTACTCTGTCGCTGTTGTCGTGAGAATCGATAGACTGCCATCGAGTGCTTCTTCTGCTTTCCTCGACTCATTTTCTCTTCTAGACCTCCCCATAGTTGTACAAATCGAAAATGAGGAGATTGTCAAGCCATAGCAGCAAGCACTGCCCTCTTCTCACAAGTCCCATCTTTTGCTCCTTACCCATCCTTCTCATTCTTTTCGTAGGGTCTCATGTGTTCAGTATCTCGTGTCTTCTTGGCTTTCATGTCTTGGTATCCGGGTGCTTCATCTTTCAATCCTCCTCCTTCTTCTTCTTGGGAAACTCCCTGATCAACATGTATCCAATGGGATCCAGAAAGAAACCCATGTACTCGACGGTGACAAGAGCCAAAGACTTGAACGACTCGTTGACGTTCTTGGAACGCGCAACATCCGTCATGGCCTGCTCAAGTCCGACTTGCATATCCTCGAAGAACTTGCAGTGGATCTTCATCACCATACCCTGGAGATCATGTCTTGGATTGATGTTGGAAAGCTCGAAATATCTGTAGACCAGGAGGGGAAGCATCTCGTCATACTGCTGCATGCTGTTGTCCGTAGCCTTGATCGATACACGCAGGTCGTCCAACTTGGACAGGCTCGAGAGAGGACGTAGCATGAGCATGTAGCCTGCACGTCTCTTCCAGTCAGTGTTGTGCTTGATGGGTCTGAAGGCGCGCTTCAAGCCGTCAGTGACATTTTTCATAGTCAGAGTCACCCTCATTGCGCGGAGGTTGATCATCTTCTTTGCGATTTTGGCAAAGATCGAGGTCCAGCACTGTGTATGCTCCTGTTCCCAGACGTTGTCGGCGGCCTTGTTAGGAATGCCGTAGATACGCACATGGACGTGCAGTCTGGTGATGCAAGCAAGGTTTCTGTCGGAGACGGTCTTGAGGAAGGCTCTCAGGCGCTGAGCATCGTCAAAGTAGAAGGCTGTTGTACCGTAGAGAATAGGACCAGTCTCAGCATAAATGGCCTTGCAAGTATAGAGAAGACTGCTGAGGGTGGTCTCCCAAATGATGCCTTCTCTGGGCTGCGGTTTCTGGCCGGGAATACCATCGTACGAGACTCCTCTGGCTTTCATCGTCTTGCGGTAGACGCTTTCAGGGGTCTGCTTGGTAGTGGGGATGATCTTGATGCACTTGATAGCCTTGGGACGATCGGGCGAGCGATACTCAGTGATAGCCTCGACAAGGGGGCTTCCCTTCTGGTATGGCCAAGCATCGTTCTGCTTGATGGTGATGAGTCGCTGGTGGAAGAGGTAGCCATAGATCTGGTTGCGAATCTCCACAGGGAGGCGGAGGATGCCTGGGAGCAGAGCCGATGTCTGTTGCTTGTGCTTGAAGCCTTGACCAGACTTTGATCTGGCCTTGAGCTGGGAGATCTCCCGGAAGACGTTTTCGAGTGGAAACTCTGTCAGGTATCTGGTCGTCCACGTGTGCTTCTTCTTGACAGGCTCGTCGCTGATTGCGATGCCCTGCTCAGACTTGGGCTCGACCTTTGGCTCGTCATCGCACAAAGGTTCGAGCACACAGGCATTAGTTGAGCCCAAGTTGTCGGGAACAACCAGCTTAGTGGTCTTCTTGTGGCCAGAGGAAGGGGCCATTGCGCAAGTTGTCTGGAGTGATCAGTCATTGATTTTGTTGGTGGATTCCGGAAGGTCTGAAGCATACAGTCGCATTCTTGTTCTTGCGGCGAGACCATGGACGACGCTTGGACTCGGATTCTCCTGCCATTGTTGGAGATTGATCAATGGATCGGACGTCGGTGTTAATAGTCTCCGTGGTTCGTGGAAGGAAGGTGTACTGAAGTGAGATGAAGCTTGATGCGTGGACGCTGAATCGCCTCGAGTTCGAGGCTCCAACCTTTCCTTGTAGTGAAGGCCGCACACGACTCCTCGAGTGAAGAAATAAGACCTCTGTTAGTTACACTTGGTGTTAGAGTCGATGGCACCGATCTGAAAGGAGCTTGTTGTGGCGCAAGTTTGGATGGTGTCGCGGTTTGCGGTTAGTCTAGGCAGCGATTCGCGTTGACTCCCACTTGGCTTTGAGCATGAGAACTACCGCTAACTTACTCTCGACTCCATCTGGTCTATGATTATGAATGTCTGAAGTGTCCGTATGTTGCCACTCGAACTGAATGTGTGTTGTTTGCTTGCATACTGTATGCATCTTGCAAACAGTTTTATACCCACTTGAACCAATTGTGTCAAGCATACCTAGCCTTTACTGACGCGCTGATCGATTCACAGTACACGACGTATATGATATTCCACTACATGCAGATTCTTCCAGGGACAGAGGAAGGAGCGAAAAAAGTCAAGTTGAGTCTCAGAGTCGTAGCTGCTCTCTGACGTGAAGCCTGATCAACCGAGGAACACCCGATCCGATGTCCGAGTTTCAGCAGCACGTTTCATCCTCCTCTTTCGTGCATGCTGCATCCTCATTACAAGGCGAAAGACTGCGACCCAGAGATCCACTCGATAATCTGTCTGAGGAGGAGGCACGTTCAAAGCTCATGACAGACTCATCCAACGCGTTACTCGAGCAAACAGTAGGTAATCTGTCGATACATTTGCGAGAAGGCATGTTCGACAAAAGAACCCAAAGTTGTAAGTTAGATGTGGTCTCTGAGTAATACAGCGTGCATGTTGCGGGAACGTTTCACTTGTAAAGCATGAATGTTAATGTGTGATTCCAATTGGCGACAGGTGTCAAGGCGTTAGCGCCGAGGATACGCTCAAGGCTTTCTATTCGTACGACCACCGACAGGCACTTGCACGGAGCCTGTTCCGAGATACGGGTATGAGCACTGTTGTCCATGATCCGTCGTGAGGCTGAGGCCGCCGAGCGCAGCTTAGGCAAGCCATTCCTCTACACCTTCAAATAGAACACCAGTGTTCTCTGCTTTTGCCATAAGCTCTCAACATCTTCCCCTTCTTCAACTATTCAACCAACGATAAACTACGCAATGTCTCAACTTGACTACGAGGACCATGTAGAGGACAATCCATGGCGCCCCGTGCGCATAGTCCTGTTCATTCTCTGGGCCATCCACTTCTTCGTCTGCGTGTTCACAACTGTTGGCGTCTTTGCTCAAGCCTCTACAGCGTCTCTCGACTTCCAGTCAGTATGACGTTTCATTCGACTGCATAACCACTAAAATGTTCNNATCAGTACCGCTATGAGTATCATTAGCATTCTATTGATCGATGTACTGTACATTCGTCAGATGCATTTGTATGCCATCGGCAAGCTTGAGCCTCTTAATGCAGCACACATGCATAGTATCCAATGTGTGATGGTTGCGTGGTTGATGATGGAGATCTTCACGATATCATTGCACGAGATGTTTGGACTCTTCATATTCTTGTATAGTGCCGTGTTTGCGTAAGTGGAGATCTCGATCTCTCTTGGTACAGTCGGCTGATTTCTTTGTAGGTCGACCTTTTTGATACTGTTGAGCGTGAGTCTTGGGGTTCTTACTACGAGCCTCCGAAAAAATCGCGGTATCCAGCTGCCTGTGCTCAACATAAAGATTTGACAAGCTCTTGACGGTATGGGACAGAATATCGCCAAGTGCTAAAGTCTGTAACTTCACCACTCTTCTCCTATGGAAGCGCAGAGCGAAGTGTACTCTACGAAAGTGCACAACTTTGTTTCGAAGCAGAGGAGTAACGACGAAAAAGGCGCCACGAGGTTGGCTCTGGGAGAATCGTGCTTTCCATATGGGTAGCACTGTACATTTGCGTAGCTGCACGCGTTACATACTTCAGTATATGGGAAGGAAGGAACATGGAATAAAAAAACCATACGTGGTTACTCCTGAAGTCAAGATCTTCATGCATAAAACTACAACAACCCAACCATCTTAATCAAGCACCCCAACCTAGACTTTCACAACATTACTTATTTCTTCTTACGCAACTCAATCTTCTTCTTCCTCGCCTTCTCCTTCTTCATCTTGGAATTACGGATAAACGCCCTCAATCCATGCTGACGCACCACAGCATCAAACCCAGGCAACGCATTAAGCGGATCTACATAATTTCCTTCGATGTTTCCAATAGAGTCAGGATGGAACCTATCCACCAAATCCCAACTCAGGGGAAAGTCTTTCATACTCATATCCTTGACAAACTCCCAAGGTCTGGCTGAGTTTGCGATGTGGCGTAATTGATCTTTGTGGACTTCGCTGTGCAGATCAAGTGGTACTGCTGCATCGTGGGTTATTATACCCTCGGCGATGTCTGGTTGCAGTTCGTCAGGAGGCAAGGAGGCCTCAAACTCCATGTCTGTTTTGTGTTCATCGAGCCAGAGTTTATAGTCGTCGTAGCGATATCTCACGCCAAGCTGTTTGGGTAATCTCAGACTGGCAATGGCTCCATATCTCAAGGCTTCGTCGTCCCAAAATCCTGGATATAGGATCTTCAGAATGTGGGACATGGGTAAGACATAGTAAGTGTGGGTAGTCACCCCAGCACGAGCAAGGCTGTACCTTGCTTTGTACTTGTCGTTCCTGTTGTCGGTGTCTGGCCAGTCGTAGAAGTAAAGGCCAAAGGGAACACCCATGTGCTCAGGATTGCCGCCAGTCACGTTGATAGCGGCGCCAAAAAGGTGTTTGGTCAATGCGTACCCCAGTTCAGCTACACGTGAAAGGTTCATGAAAGGTTCGTGGTGGATAATCTCTTGACCAGGAGAGAAAGCCATGTAGAAAGCGTGAGCGACTTCGTGGACCATGGTCACAGCTGTATAAAAGCGTGTGCGTAGATCAGCAGCTGCTTGATCAAGCTCCGAATGTAGTTCATCAACCCTATGCTTGCGGTCAAGTGCATCGCGAAATTTGTTGCTCATGGCAATCAAGCTGCCCCATCTGTTACAACGTATTAGTACGAATGAAACAAAAACATATCAGGACAGAGCACTATACACATACCCCTGTGGCTTAAACGATGCATGTTCCTTTGAGTAAATTTCTCTCTTCTTGATGCTGTATGTACGCATCAAAGCCCCTTCAGCTCCACTGAGGTCATCATTGAACTCCCAAGTCACATGCCCGCCGAGCTCGCGCAAGTGCCTGATCGTATCCACAGCGCCTTCCCACGAAACAATGGTCTCTGGCTTGAAACTGTACAGCATACCTCTACCAAGCCGTTGCTGTTCCTCAGGGGTGCCTTCGAATTTTTCCGCTTTGTGCAGACCTTTGAAGAAACCCAGCGCATCAAAGTTACTCAGCAGATCAGTCGCGACCTTCAATACCGGCTTTAAGAGTTCATAGTCGTAGTCGTCGGTGCTCGGGAAGTTTTTGCGTCGGAAGATAGGGTGGAAGTGAGTGTCGTTGTACCTGGCAATATCGGCTGGGTCGAACGGTGCGTTCCTGAGTGCTGCGTCCACATTTGGGTAGCTAGGCACTATGAAAAGATCTCTCCTTGGTTCAACATTGATGGCACCGAACCTGTCCAGTGATCCGACTGAGAGGCTGCTGAGGATAGGGTCCGAGCCATGCCAATGGCATACATCATTATAAGCTGGAATGCCCGAATATTGCTTGAGAGCGGGAAAAGGATGTTCACCAAGGATTTCTTGAAAATCAACTTCGGCGCGGTTTCTTTTAGCGTCGAATGGCTCCATTTCAGGCAAAATTTCATCGAAGAATGTTGATGAACAACACGAGGAGCGATGTGTGGGGTTGTTCCAAAGAATATCACATCTTCTGTATAGACCGAATTCGGCGTTGTCTTTGTTCTTCCTTGTCCAGCGTCCGTGAATAATCTCATCAAGGCGATAGCCTGTATCGCTTGCATTACATCTTCATTGTTCCCCACACTTTGCTCTTCATTCACGCTCAGAAAACGCATTACCCTTCTTGGTCACATTCCCCAATGAACGATATTTCTTGTAGAAATCACGGTGTTCTGGCTCCTCAGAATCTGCGTCGAGGCCCTACGGTTATATTAGCTGATCATGTCGTTATTACAGTAGTTGATTAAGACCATTCCAAGCGAGAAATGTAGTACCTCATGAGTTAGAAGATGATCTGTAGNNAAGAAGGCTTACCCCTCGGTGTCCTCGAAGGAGGATTGCGTAGCGGTGATCGAGATCTCGAGGACCGTCGTTCTGGATCGACNNGAAGGGAAGAGACCTTGGCAACCTCCCTTCCCTCTCCATAAGGGAACTCAAGCGAGATTCTCGTCGGGCAGAATGGTCAGAAGAATATTTATGGCGACTGCTCTCTTCACTAGGGGTTGAGGCTGGAATGCCTCTGATCTTAAACTCGGGAGTCTCAATATTGGATGATGTCGAAGATTTGTGACGAAGTCCTACGCAGTAGAATGTCCGATTGCCTTGATCATCAACTTCACTCTTGTCTCGGCCACCAGGAAAAGTGTTGAGCACGTGTTTGATAAATAGTTTACCAAGCATCAATGGTACTTCAGAGTCAACAAATGCCTCTTTGTACATTCGATAGAGCTCTGACTGCACCACTTTTCCTTCGGAATCTTTCGTAAAGGTCCGACGCAACCATTTTGACGTTCTTACAGGCTCTGGTAAATTCAACAAAGGGTCGGGGTTCGTAGGTGTAGCTTTTAGTGGTGTACTAGTCAAGCTATGGGCAGTTCGCTCAACAACAGAACGTCTTAGATCGTCGTGAATTGTCTTTCGAGTGGAAGAAGCGGCTGGGGATGGCGTTTGTCTGACAGGCAGTGGTAATGGTCGACTTGCACCTGGAGTCGTTTGTGGAGATACGAGTGCGCTGGCTTTTGTGGAAGCTGTTTCAATAGCAGGTGTCTTGTTGAATACGGCGTTCAACTTGGCCATAGTCAAGAAAGGAACCTGATCAGGCTTTCCAGATTTCTCGAGTTGTTCATGCCAAAATGTGTCATATTCGGGTACTTCTTCGCCGTTAGCGACAGTCCGAGTGGCAAATGGCGTGAACTCTGTTGAATAAAGAACCACATAGTTGTCCCATTGTGACGAGGAAATGTCCGAAGAAGTATGCAACTTCTTGCACAGTTTCTCAAAGGCCGTTCTATTGCCTTTAAAGTTGCGCTTGTCGACAAACTGGCGAAACAAATCATCAATAGTCAGATCCGATGCAGCGGTTGCAGCATTGTGGGAGGCTCTCGGAGAAGGGAGTATTGAACGGCTTGGAATCGTGGAGATGTGGTGAACAGCTGGCTGATCCATGGGCGCGGGTCCGCGGGGAGCTGCAAAGTTACAGACCACTTTATGTCCATCAAAGAAAGAGTTGTGCTTCGCTTCGAGAGCTCTGCAGGCTGTTTCGACGTCGGTGAAGTTGACAAAGCCAGACTTTTTCTTAGCAGATGCAGAGATAGGATCGAATTCCGCAAACATCTGCTGAAGCTGTCTGTTGTCGATGTATGCTGGAAGCGATCCAATCCAAAGAGCTCTTGTCGGTTGGCCGAACATCCCAGTCTCGATCTCTTGTCGAGTCTGGAACGTCGGATCACGAACCTGCAAATCCGCATGGTGTGAAGGTCTNAGATGGTAATGAACTGACAGAGTCTGAATCAAGGACCCGCCTATCTCCACGCAGTGGGGTTTAGGTGGCAACGACCTGACAGAATGCACAGGTGAACCAGAAGCAGCAGCCTTGAAAGTGAGAGGCACAGACACGGTGGTTTCAGGAAGAGCGTTTCCAGACGCAACAGGGTCAGAGGCGACAACCTCTGGAGGCTTGACCACCGATGCTCCGGTCACGGAGTTATCAATCCCCTGACCACTCCATTGGCGCCACTGGTCGACAATATTGGCTCTCTTGACGACATTATGGTCGGCTGGTTCAGGTAGGTCAACTGGTGGTTCATCGACTTCCATCGGACCAGGTTGTGGTTCTGTGTCCACGACAAGCGGCTCTTTATTCATCTCGTTCTCGTCAGCGAGCTGAGCTGTCGCTCGTATCACACGAGCGGCGCTCACGCCTATACCATCAATAGGAGTCTTCTTTCGTCGCTGTTCGATCCATTCACGCCTCATACGGCTCAGCCTCTGGGCGTGGGTTTCAGTCGTTTCTTCAAGTCCCCATCCGGACCGCCGATCTCGCCGTGCCGGAGGCCTTGGAGAGTCTGCAACAATGTCTTGCGGTTGCTTCTCAGCAGCGAGGTTGTCTTCGACTTGTGATCGATCATTCATGACAGTGTCAATATCAGCCTGAGGCCGATCAAGTATGGACGGTGTGATGTTGGTATTACTGAGAATCAGCTGAATCAACGACTTGTCATCTTCTGGAGCTCGAAAATGCCCTGCAGATTGTTTTCCAATTCTTTCGCGAGATTGGGGACTTGCAGCAACTTCCAAGATGGGAGATGAGACTCTATTATAAGATGCGCTTTTTGTATGGGGGCTTCTCCTCTCAGGATCTTCAGGCTGTGCTTCAAGGTTCGATGCCGAGTGGTTTTCGTCAGGTGAACTCAAAGGATACTCGGGAAGCTGTCGTAAGTTCGGTGGAGATGGTGCGAGGTCTTCGATTTCATCGTTGTCTTCCTCTTGAGACACCGAACCGGACGGTGGACTTGAAGGGATTTGATCGAGAGAGTCGTCTACCTCGGGTCCGTCTACCTGCATATGATATTCTGCACTGCTGTCAGGTGGAAGCTCACCTGGTGGTAACTTCGCAGGAGGTTCCGGATCCAAGATGTTGGTAGAACGTCGAAGAGTGTCCATACGTGACCGAGGCTGATTATGAACTTCCGGTGATAGACTCCACGAGAGCGTAGTATCTTGGGTCCCTTGTGGGACAGCACTCGACAGGTTCGCGCCCTCTTGTTCAGTTTCTTTCTGCAATTGAGTTCTTTTGTCCTTTTCCTCTTCTTTTGCCGCTCGTCGCTCTGCAGCTTCTTCAAGCTTGTTGAGGTCTTCTACAGGGATGTTTGGATGCGGAAATGTTGTTCCAGGTCTCGAGGGCCACCACGAAGAAGGTTTTTCTAGTAACCTTGTTTGATTTTCTGGTATGGGTCTTCGTGCATATTTGATCATCAATGCTGGAGGAGCTCTGTACAGTGGCCTTGGCATACTTGACGACGAAATATCCACCAAATGAGAACTGGAAGTACCCAGAGAAGCTATCAGGGCTTCTGATTGTGACGGCAATGGCGCTCGCGCTGGCGGTGCTCGTGGCAGAGAAGACTGCATGACTTCCAGTGGCTCCGGCTGAGCTGAAGTTGGCGTGTTGTTTGGCAGAGTTACCCTGGACTGTACATTCAGGGCAACAACTTCAGGCTGAGGTTCCACATCAGATGCGTCTATCAGACGATTGTCTCTTTCGGCGGGTTCGGGGATCGTGACATCGGCCATAGGGATCTGTGACTCAAAGTTTTGTGAGATAGAATGTGATTCCGGTTGCGAAAGTATCTGTGGTTGGACGTTACTGATTTTAGCAGCTGGTACTGGAGGTGGAGCCATCTGCACAGGCATACGGCTGCCTAGGCTTAAAGCTTGCTCACGAGCAGTAGAGGCTGAGGTCCTCGCGGCTGAAGCCCTCAAGAGCAGGCTCAGCTGCCTGCTACGCTCCTGAGAGTTGTTCGACTGGAGCTGTATAGGCTGATGCAGGTTCAGCCCTGTCTGAACCACGACATCTTCGTCATCAAAAGATATGCGAGGCCGAACTAATCGATGAGAACCCGATCGGGTCGGAGAAGACTGTGAATGAGGACGCTTCGATGAAATTGTCTTTGTCACATCTTTCGAAGCAGTAGAAGGGGCCTCGACCATTTCTAAATCCGCAGTGCCAGTTGATGTGGGTACTGGACCTGCGTCCTGAACTGATGTCGGAGATTCGGCCGTTGGTTGATAGGATTGCTTCAGTCGATGCATAAATTCCTTGATCTTGTCGATGCTGTGGGTAGGTATGATGCGACTCATGTTGATGTCCATGGCGGTGTTGGAGATAGTGAAGCTGGAAAGCAGCAGTTGGACTCGTGAGGAGGGAGAGCCGAAAGTCGTGTGAGTAATGTCAGAAATAGTGGAAGTGATGGATTTATTCTCGACGAAAGACAGAGAACACTTGTACTGGTTCTCGAATCGACGTTTGGCATTAGGAGTGACTCTGGCCTGCATAGAAACCATGCCATCGGTGACTATGAGGACTTGACCTTGNGAGCTGAGCTTGTCAGTACTAGAACGGTCTTATAGTGAGAGAAATACGGCTCACGGCAGAACGAGTCGGAGATGTTCTGAGTGAACTTGCGAGGTTGAACTGACCTTGAGCACATGCAGCGAAACGGATGGCATGTTCATGTGGACTTTCAGATTGCTGCCATTCTCGGCGACATGTTCAAGCAAGGCGGGCTCAGGCTTGACATGATTGTGCTGAGCAGTTTTGTAGGCGACAGCATCGCCGAGTCTATCGGTGACGGTGCTGCCCAGCCATGAAGTCATNTGTTTGATATGAAGAGTTTCCTTGTCGGACATGAGTAGAGCCGTCATGGTAGAATGGCTGTCTAGTCTCACCAGGCGCGAATCTGTCGCGNNGCATCAGTTGGACGACGCGGCGGAAAGAGCAGAAGTCTGAGAAGGTGCCATCGGGCAGGTNTTAGCCTTGTGGTGGCAGGAAGTAGCGAGATGTTTGACTCGGATGCAAGATGCGCATGACTCGACGCACGAGGGGGCAGCACAGCGAGATGCGGCGGTGGAGCAGTCACTTGCGATCGGCGTCATGGGACAATTACCGCAATCCAGACCAACCACTTTTCGTATCCTCGCACCTACGACTCGATCCGTGCAACATCGTCACGAGACAGATTCTACTAGCCTCTCTGGTTATCAACTACAATCTGAAACCTCCTCCCACCACCTGGCGTCCGTCTATGAGCAACGATCGCCGACTTTTCGAAGCATTACACATTCCATCCCGCGAGCAGGACTGAGCTATACCGAGCAGCAAACGATGCGCTCACAACTCCACTCCTCCAGCTGAGCAAAAAGCTATGCCTACCACAGGTCGGATGGATCCATCACCAGCTTCGAGGCGGGCCTCGCTGTCGTCCATCAACTCGCCCACTGTGGACAAGGAGGCTTTGCAGAAAGAGCTGGACCACATTCATACCACTGCCTCACGCTCAGACACTTTGACTTCGTTCAGCGACTTTGAGCGCAGCCGTACAAGCAGTCCTCGTGTACCCGGCCCGAAAGAGTTGGTCAGCGGACGAATCAGTGGTCTATACTCGCGCTTGAGGCAGAGTGTCGGAGCCGCGTCTCCTGCCTCGGATACGTCGACGCGTCCTGGCAGTCGAGGGAGCTATACTGTCACAGATGCCTCGTCATTAAGAAGTTTCTCGAAACCAGAATCACCCACACTCCTCCGTTCGAACCACGTTTCGCGTCTGAGCGATGCCAGTGCTGTCATAGCCGAGACCGACTTTGCGCTCGCGCCATCAATCCCTTCGTCTGCTGTTCATTCGCGTCCAGGTTCCCGTGATCTAACTCGCTCAGCCTTACATACCGCTGCGTCATCTCCTTCGGCAAGACGAGCTTCTCCGCCCGGCCTGGTCCGTCATGCCGAAAGCAACCAGAGCCAGCCGTTTCTGGTTGAGTCCAAAAGATTGTCGCAAAATCTGGATGGAAGGCCCTTGTCCCAGACTTTTGAAGGCAAACGGTCATCGGTCAACCTGGACAACAACCGACCATCACAGAACTTTGAGCGAAAGCGTCTGTCACAGTCAGACGCCCCATTTATGGGTCCTCGGCCAGAACGTCCCACCATCACCGTGCAGACAGATAGCCAATCTAGCGCCCCTATCCCTGCTGACCGACGTGACAGCGATGCCTCGTCAAGGACTCAGAATCACCTAAAGCCTGAGCGTCCGCCTCTCCGTGTAACTGCTTCTCACTTGCCTAACTTGCGAATATCGCAGGCGTCTGTAGTTGATGGCGTCCTTGACACCTCCTCTATATTTAGCACTAACCTCGCCACACCTATGCTTGATGCTCAACTCAACTTTAATGGTGGCATGCAGAGTCGTCGAGTACCACATGGAGAAGGACAGCCACTAGACCCATCGGACAAGAAGTCTACCACGATACCGGCTCACCTCAAGCGGCGGGTCATAAGCAAAGAGTTTTGGATGAAAGATGAGAATGCTCGTGACTGCTTCTATTGTGGTGATCCTTTCTCGACTTTCCGCAGAAAACATCATTGCAGAACTTGCGGTCAGATCTTCGACGCCAAGTGTACTGTGACTGTCCAAGGCAAACCCTTTGGTCAGTCAGGCACGCTCAGACTATGCAAGCCATGCGACGCCATGATTTATGGCAGTGATGATGACTCGACAGTCTTTACAGACGAAGACGAACCCAAACGATCTCCCGTATATGCTTCTCACTCGCAAGAACAAGATGTCTTCAAGCCAGATGACCCAGCTCTCGCAACACCCTCAATCGGTATTCCCGTCTCGAGGAGAAACAGAGAAGCCAAGAGACGTTCTGCTGTCATCGAGTTTGACATGCAGCCCACGTTAGCACGCCCAAGTTCATCTCGTTCACTAAAGTCAATGACTGGAAGGCCACATTCTTCAAGTCACAAGCGACACCACTCTCGCCATCAATCTGTGCGCCCTTTAAAAACTCCTGCAGAAGAGCGAGGACCATTCTACCAGAATATCGCAGAGACACAACGACGACCATTTACTGCTTTCCACAATGACAACATCATTGACCCTGACTTGGCTCCATTCCTGTCTGACGATGGATCTGATGCGGACGACCAGCCCAGCATATACACCACTATCAGTGACGTGCCTGGTCCGTCTTCGCTGGACAACGAACGAGCTGGATTCACGAGCTTGCTGGCCTCAGCAGTCAAGAAGGGTCGCTCGAGACGGGGCGATAGAAGTGCTGGCGGTCACAGTCTACGTGCTTCTCGTGATCTGGAGCACTTCATGTTTGCTTCCAAGCACCTCCCCAAGCTGCGAAAACAGCGCAACCCAAGTATTGGAAGCGTTGGCATATCGCGTCCATCTCCTCGGAGGAGCCGCAGTCAAAACATGATGAAGACCTTTGAGGCTGGGGCAAATGACCCGTCCGTGTTTGATATCTTCAATCCTGTTCTTGCAGATCAAGCTCAGGTCAAGCGAAGTTCCGGTATGCATGGTCAGAACGCTCCTGCAGTCGAATTGAACAGAGCCAGTCTCCAGCATGTCGAGCGCCTTCTGACCCAGCTACTCAAAGAGTCTGCGATTCCTCGACGTCGACATTGGCAGAAGGCCTTGATGCCCATTCTTCTGCAGTGTCCTAACGATGTGGATCCGGACGTTCAGAACGGCGATGACATGGACATCAGAAATTACATCAAAATCAAGAAAGTACCTGGAGGCAAACCTGGCGATACTTCGTACGTCTCAGGAGTCGTCTTCAGCAAGAACATTGCTCTGAAGGGCATGCGACGAAGCTTTGTCCGTCCTCGGATTGTGATAATATCGTTTGCCATCGAGTATGCCCGCCATAATCACCACTTCATGAGTTTGGAGCCCGTCATTGCTCAGGAGCGAGAGTATTTGCGCAACCTCGTAGGTCGCATCGTCGCATTGAAACCCCACATCTTGTTGGTCCAGCGAAATGTGTCGGGGCTGGCTCTGAACATGCTGCAAGAAGCAGGAGTCACCGTGGTGTACAACATCAAGGAATCCGTACTCGCCGCTGTTGCTCGGATGACACAGACAGTCTTGATCAAGTCGATAGACAAGCTATCAATCGACCCTTCTGGATTGGGACAGTGCTCCAACTTTGATGTCAAGACCTATGTCCATGGGAAGATCAGAAAAACTTTCATCTGGATATCTGGTTGCCAGCCCGAGCTTGGCTGCACCATCGTTCTTCGTGGTGCAGAGATGGAAACACTTCGTCAAATCAAAAGAATCACAGAGTTCATGTGCTACGTTGTCTACAACCTCAAGCTCGAGACTTGTCTGATGCGGGACGAATTTGTGTTGATTCCTTCTTCAATCAGTACTGCTAAGTCTACCCCTCCAAACATCAACACCGCAACTTCCAAAGCAGTGGATATTGCAAATGCCCCGGTTACACCCACAGCCCAAACACAAGCGGAAGTTGAGACTGGTACAGCAGATTTACCAGTTGGTATTGGCGACGAACACTCCGAATCAAAACCTGACGCATTGAACCATCTGGTGAATGCAGCTCGACATGTTGCACCTGATCCTGTCACCAAATTACAGGGTGAACAAGATGATGAGTCCATGCCATCACAGTATAGAGAACTTGTCGAAACAGCCAGGACTCGATTGATATCGTCGTCTCCCTTCGTCAAATTTCCCGAGCCCGTCCTTCTCGCCAAAGTCCAAGACCAAGAAAGACGGGTTGAACAGACAAAGCGGCTGCGAGATCGCTATGATGCGTTCGAGCTTGAGCATAATCACAACGAAAAGGCCAGCGAGACTCAAGAGGAGGACATTGCGCAAGCAGACAAGTTCCAGTTGGTCATGCCAGAGATGATCTCCAAAGCTTTTCCTCCAGATCAAAGCCGGTCCACTCGCAAATTTCTCCGAGACATTCATGACGCACAATACCAAATGGCTCTTCATGAGTACAACATCAAGAAACGACAGTGGGAGTCCTTCTTCTCGATCAGCAACAACAATCCATTTAACCCCTTCAGTCATCAAAACATCTTTGTCTTGCATTCTCTCGTTAGCAACGCCTTGTCTGCACCTTGTGCTGGTCCTGAAGTTCTGGGTCTCTCGTTTTATGCCGGATGGGGAAATGCTGAGCTAGGGCTAGAGGAAGATCTTACTCTTGGCCAATTCATCGAGGAGACCTGCGCAACCGCAGCCACTGCATGCAAGCAATGTAGCCACCGCATGTTTGATCACCATCGTCAATACGTGCATGGTTCTGGCCAAGTTAGTGTCTCGGTCAAACGCTTTCCATCCAAGTTCCAGAATCTTCACAATACCATTTTGATGTGGTCCACTTGCAAACTATGCCAACAAGAAACTACATGGATACCAATGTCAGACAATACTTGGAAGTACTCTTTCGGCAAATACTTGGAGCTCAGTTTCTGGAGTACACCTTTGAAGCCGCGAGCGGGCGTATGCCCACACGACATACACAAGGACTTTGTAAGATGTTTCGCATTTCAAGGTCTTGCTGTTAGGATTCAGTGGGACAATGTTGACCTGTACGATGTCTTGGTACCTACGCCGACGATCAATTGGGAAGTCAATGCTGGACTTGAGCTCAAAAATCAGCTCTATCTACACTTCCAAGCGCGTCTATCAGCGTTTATCGCATCTATCAGAGTCCGTCTGAACTCTATCAATCTCTCTACTGTCGCACCAGAGAAGCAAGCTGATGCTTCAGCGACTCTGGAGAAGCTGGCACAGAGAGTAGACAGCGATCATGAGGCACTGTTGCAGAAACTCCAAGACAAGTATATGGCTTCCAAGTTTTACGAAATCATTCCTCTCAATCGAGCAGTCCGCATGATGGACGAGAAGGCGCTCACGTGGGATGAAGAGTTCAATGATTTCGAGACGAAGTTCTTCCCATCAGAGCATGATATCAGAAGACTAGCCACCCTTCAGTTGAAGAAGCTGTTCCTTGATCGAGGCGAAGCGGCTGGAATCTCTCATTATGATCTAAACGATGCCGACGAAGGGATGGAGATGAAAGAGAGGCCATCTCCAGGCATGGGTCTCACCGATGAAGACCTCCAATCGGAAAAGGCTCAACACATGCTTACATCTGTTGTCGAAGAACACGGTCACTCGCATCCTAAAACAGATACCAACATTGACCCACTCGGATCGAGAGAACAAGGTGTCGAGGGTTCAGACAATCCCATTCTGTCCAAACAACTGTCACCCAGCGAAATAGAGCAAGCCGTCGAAAGAGAAGACGTCAAACATCTGGATCTTGCTGTCCCTTCGGCTTTTGCGGACCCACCCGTAGATCAAGAAACTCCTAGAGCTGAGAATGGTCCACAGGAAGGAGATGTGGCGGAGTTGAAGTCGCCCGAGTCGTTCGTGACCGACCCCAAACCGTTGAACTCCAGCATTCTTGAACGTATCGAACAAATGCGTTCCGCTGCTGCCGCTGCTGCTTCTACAAGCCCTGAAGCGGGTATGCCCGAGTCAAGAATACCACGTCTTGTTCGCACTCGAGGTCCCATATCCCCGCCACTTGCTCGAACACAATCTCAGCCTGATGGCATACCGAAGAGAAGTATAGAGTCAAACTTAGAGATGCCAACCATTCATTCAGTTGCCAGTGGCGAGAGTTCTGGTACCACCACACCTACTCCTGGCAAGCACCACAACAGAGATCTGGCCAAATCTATCGAACTTCGATTGAGTGACCGCTTGGGTGGTGGGTACATCAAAGGTGGAAGAGCACAGCAGTCCTTGATACCGAGGTCAGTGCCGAGCAAGGCTTTTGATAACAACACTCGTGTCTCAGCTCTCGCCAAACATTTTGAACAATTATCTCGTGAGTTCGAAAGAGAAAGAGCGCGTGAGCGTAGGCAGCGAGCCGCTCGACGCAGACAGGTCCGCGCCAATCCTCTTGCCAGCAGTAAGCCCGTTGTTGAGGTTTATCGAGATGCTCGCGAAGCTGTGGGAGAAAGAACAGAGCCCGATGTTGTTGATCCTCCCATGAGCGAATCGAATGAAACATCGGATCTGCCAATGGAAGATGTACCTGACCAAAGTTCAGACACCGTTCAAGATCAGCACGATAACGATGATGCCACGGATAATGAGACTGCAGAATCGACCACTGGTCACACTGATACCGATGTTGAAGGCGACACTACTGACAATGATATTCATCTACCCTACAAACCCGGCTTCTCAGATCCTGGCTCAATCTCGGGCAATGGTTCATCTGCATCGCCTCATGATGCGGACTCACACTTGGAGATGACGTTGCCGAGACATGAAAAACATTCCCTGATGAAGATGCTTACAAGCTTCTGGTCTGAGCGGTCGTCATCCGGCTGGATTTCACTTGACTATCCCCTGCACTCTAATGAACACGTCTTTGATGATAGCGACATCATTGTGCGCGAAGACGAGCCCGCATCAGTCATTGCGCTTGCCCTTTCTTCTGCAGATTACACTGCCAAGTTGCGAGAGTTCCGAGGCAACCCCAACGGTGGTTTCCACGGACATCACGGTCACACTGAATCACAATCCAGCTTCAACTTTGCCGCAGACATCAGTAGCAACGATGCCAGCCAGCAATCGGCTATTGAGGCGAGCTTGATCAGTGAGACGGGCACGCACATGAAATATAGCTTCAGCCACAACAACGTCCGCGCGACCTGCAAAATCTTCTACGCCGAGTCGTTCGATGCTCTGAGAAGAAAATGCGGCGTGAGCGAACGATTTGTCGAGTCGCTCTCTCGATGCGCGAAATGGGATTCTAAAGGAGGAAAGACCAAGTCACTCTTCCTCAAGACCCTGGATGATCGTTTTGTCATCAAATCACTGCAGGAAGTCGAGCTCAAAGCTTTTACAAAGTTCGCGCCTGACTATTTCGCGTTCTGTGCGCAGAGCTTGTTCCATGGCGTGCCTTCCGTGATAGCGAAAATGTTTGGCCTTTTCCAGGTTGAGCTGCGCAACCCCTCCAACGGCGTCGAGTTTTCCTCTTATCTTCTCGTCATGGAAAATCTTTTCTACAGCCGCAATCCGACCAGGAAGTTTGACTTGAAAGGTAGTATGCGCAATCGCAAGATTGAGAGCACCGGTTTGCCAGATGAAGTCCTCTTGGATGAAAACCTCGTCGAGACAATCTTCGAGAAACCCTTGTTCGTCAGAGAGCATGCTCGTAAATTGCTCAAAGCCAGTGTATGGAACGATACAATGTGGCTCTGCCGCCAAAATGTCATGGACTATTCCCTGATGGCCGGCTTCGACGACGAGAAGAAGCAATTGGTCGTCGGTATCATTGGTAAGTCTCTCATCTTCCCCCTCTTCCTCATTGTCCGTCACTAACTTTTTCTCGTCACAGATTGCATCAGAACCTACACCTGGGACAAGAAACTCGAATCCTGGATCAAAGACCGCGGCAAGAACAAACCCACCATCACCTCGCCAAAGGACTACCGCAACCGCTTCCGCGTGAGTATGATGCAATACGTGCTCCAAGCCCCCACGGTCTGGCACTCTTTCCTCGCCCCAGGTTTGCCCGTCACGGGCGTGACGTTCAACGCCGCAGGTGGAGTAGAAGTCTCGAGAAATGGCAACAATGCGAATGCGGGGCCAGCGGCAAACGCAGAAGGCAGAAGTGTAGCGGGAAGCTGGGAGGAGAGGAGTACGGTGGAGGATGATCGTAGGTTGGCGCTTACCGAGGGTCAGGTGTTGGATGATGCGACCATCCGGGAGATGTCGACCATGTCGTTTGTCTAGAGTGTTCTGCCGCGTCTTTGCAGGCACTTTTGGCATGGTGGTTGTCATCGTCTTTTTTCTTTTTTCTTTTAGCTCTGATTAATCACAGCAAGCATAGCGAAGGTGTGTTTCACGGGAGTAAGCGATTGGGGTCCATATGCAATGCATCGTCGTATCGTCCTCTCCGACACCCCCGGTTTGCAACGTGTAGACTTATAAAAAGGCAGAGTGGCGTTCATGGATAGCGGTTGCTAAGAGAGAGTCTTTGGACTTGAAACGCTTTCACTGGACACTGCCTACTCTCTCACTCTCTCTCTCACTCTCTCAACAAAATTGTGCTTCACTACAGCTGTCTATAGTACTGAATCTGCCATAGGAAGAGAGGGGATAGCCAGAGATAAAGGTGGGTATAAGAACACGTGGTCGAAAGGGGATAGCGTTCGTCATAGGTGAATTTCGGGATCTAGGTCTTGCTATCAAATACCTTTCCTGCTCTCAGCCGTCACTTCTTTCCGCCAAAGTGGTCCAAGACTGCATAAAATAGTCACAAATGACTCTCAAGCCCTAGTGCTGCGATGCTCTCGAAGTTTGCCATATCTTGTCTCAAAGCCAGATGGCTCCCCGTTGATGATGATGTACATCTCAAGAGCCAACCCNCTGAGTTCGCTCACCACAGCCATCTGCCCTTTGCTTTCTTGAATCCTGCTGACGTTCATCAATTGATCCACTACCTGAGGCGCCGACATTGCATTGGTTCTGTCGAGCTCGATGTCCTCTCCAGTGATTGTTAACGTGTAACCATGAGCAGCGATAACCGCAAGCGCATGCTCAAGTGCCTTGTCGGGATTGTTGCGTGAATAAGCGAATGCACAGTATCGGTTCAAGGTAATCAAGCCGAGGCGTGGAAGACCGCGATAGAACTCTTCTGGGTAGGTGTCTTGGATCTGTGCCAGAAGGTCCTCGAACATCATCACCACCGAACGCGGTTCGACCGTGGCATTCAAAATCGGAAGTCTCTCGAGCACTTCCTTGGCTTGCTGTAGCAGGTACTTGCGTCTTGTGGTTGCCGGACAAGTTCTGTCCGCTTCGCAAAGCTTGCAATCACAACTGAATCCCCACGTACGGAGCGCAGCATCACGCGTCTCGTAGTCTGCATTGACTTCCTTGTACAAAGTGGTGATCTCTTCATCTTTTGCGATATCGCGAGTTGCTCGGAAGATGATCGTGTCGCCGATGAAGCTGTGTTCGGCATTGTATAGACAGGAATGGTTGATGGCCGATGCATGTAGCCAGAGTCCCATGGATCCATCCTTGTTGTCCATTCCTGGAGTCGCAAGAGCGGCGTTGCCAAAACTGGTGAGATCAGGATCGTGAGCATACCCGAAAGAGTTGTATTCGATGATGTTCTCGACACGGAAAATGTCAACAACAGGTCGACCGTCCAGCATGGGAATGTCGAGACTGTCTAGTGGAGGGTAGTTTGGTCCAGCGTAGAGACCCAGTAATCTTGGACCGATACTGGGGTTAGCAAGTACCTTCTGGATGACTGCCGTCCACATATTGCTCTGTGTGCCAAATGTGCCCCTGGTGGCTGCTGGTGGAATCACCAAGTGAAAGCTCTCAGGCACAGCTGGTGACGGCACAAATGCCAGTGCTTTCTCAGAGAGAATGATATCGCCACATTCAATGGCTTCGACAGCGAACAAGCCACGACCATGGGTGTCGGTTTGACGTGCTTCGGTTCTGCGTAGAAAGTCGGCGTGATCGACTTTGGTTCCGTGCGCCTGCGGTCCAGTGGCTGCCCAGAAATTGACACCTGTTAGTTGTTCGGCGATACGTGCCTCTGTACGCTTGAGCTCTCGCAAACCATCGATGTCGTCCGGGGCAATCTTGGTGACTGAGGTGTATGCTGAATGTGCACGGTCATATGCACCAAGCTCGTAAGCTGCACGGCCTGCTCGGAAGAGGGCCTTCATGTTTTGAAAATCTGCAAAATCATCGTTCGTGGTGGTGAGGTCTCGCATGCCGGCCATTGCATCGTGGTATGCTCCGTCCCAACGCTCGAGACAGAGCCGAGCCTGTGCTCGGTTGCGGTGGACGATACCTCCGACGACGTCTTTCGCTTGACTAGCCGTCATGGTGGCAAGTGCCCTGCTGTAACTATTCCACAAAGATCAGCAGGTATTGTGGATGAATGGAAATTGCAGCACAAACCATCTCTCAGCTTCCAGTGGATCATCGCCTTTCAAAGCCTGGTTGCCAGCTTGCTCCCACTGGGTAGGTGATCTTTCGATGACGTTGGCTCTCCAAGCATAGGGTAGCATGGGGTCGTTAGCGTCCAAGAAGAGGATTTCAGATGGATGGTCGATGCATAGGACACAAGCTTCGTCCAAGACAGTCCGGAAGAAAGGTTCTTTGACCACGAAGAAGGACCCATTCTGTATCGCCTTGGACGGGTGACTGGTGACTGCGAAGTCGTGTATGGTAAGAAGTTCGTGATCACCGTTCTCATCCTCAACGGCGATGCAAGTTTGCATCGAGGAATGCATGGCTGAGACGCTGACAGCACGGAGAATAAGCATCAAGCCGTAGTGATGAGTCTCCATTGAGAGGTCACGAAGCATGACNCTGTGGATACGTCAATGATGGCTGAGTTTTGCAATCCATGTCTGACAGCGGCATACCTTGTGAAGAGATGCCATTGAGCAGGAGCTCGGTGTGTGTGCCTCGCTCAAAATCATGTTCCAGGCAATTCTGCGCTGGTCCAGTCTGGGACTGTATAGCTCGGGTGCTTGGCCCGGCATTCGCTCGAGTGTGGGTCTGGGTGCTTGCCTGAGGACCTGCGTTGCACTNGAGATCAGCCGGGGCATCAAGCGATGGATTGGTCTGGAACGCACCTTGGGGGCAAGTCTCTGGAGTACTGCCGCTCGAGAAGGTGCAACTCTTTTGAGGCCTTGACGCTCTCTTGTCTGCTGACGAAGACGAATTTTGGCCACCTCTAGCTCTGCCTGTACCATCTCGAGCTTTTGACCTGGAGTGATAGGAGGTGAAGCCAGAGGAACGGCGGTCTGGACAGTGGGAGCAGTGGATTGAGCCATCGTGGTAGTGAGTTGAGCCATCGGGGCAGTGGGCTGGGCTGAGTAGGGTGGTGGTGGCGTGACGGGTTCCATCTTTGTTAGCAGTGCATATAACGATGTAGGAGCAACGTGAAAATGAAAGTATCAATGTTAGTGAGGTATAGATTGTCGTTGGGTGAAAACTGTAGGTACCTGTAGAGATGACAAATAGAATAGTGTGAAAGTCGAAATGGCAGCTGATCTAGATGAGAAAGAGCAAACAGAGTGCTCCTACTTAGATTGTTTCAAAGCGAAACGTCACGGATGACGAAGTAGTCGTTTGTCGCCGCAAAGGGAAACTGCATACCTCACAGGGAAGCTGCATGTGAAGAAGCGACAGCCCGATTGATCGTGGAACCTGAGGTTACACTGCGAGTCCCGAAGATGCCGCTATCAGGATAGTCGATGACATTCTCGCCATTGAGGCCTCACCTGGGGTGTATTTTCAGCAGTTCGAGATCGCATCAATACCGCCTCAATGTCTGCAAAGCGTCGTGTCAATAGGATGTCTATAAAAACGCACAATAAGAACTTTGGAACAGCCGAGGAAATCGACTGAGCGATGGATCAAGCCCGAACATGGCAGACTTTTCCATGGTCCATACGACGTCGATTTCAAACTTTCTGCTGATCAGTCTCTGTCATCAGAAACGAGATGTATAGCCATGTCTGTATCGGGATCTCGGCAAGAGAAGGCATGTATACCGTACTCTACCCATCCTAGCTCACCGAGATGCTGATAATCTTGATGTCCTCCATTGGCTTCTCCTTCCACACTTTTGCGTTCTCTATCCTGTGTACCACATCCATACCTCTGACCACTCGTCCAAAGATTGTATGCTTATCGTCCAACCACGGCGTTTTCTCAGTGGTAATGAAAAACTGACTGGCATTGGTATTCTTGCCAGCATTTGCCATGCTGACAGTGTAAGGCTTATCATGACGCAGAGCAGGCGTGAATTCGTCTTCGAAGTTGGTGCCCCAGATGCTGTCACCTCCAGTACCATCGCCCAAAGGATCACCAGTCTGAATCATGAACTTGCGAATGATACGATGGAAGATGATGCCATTGTAGTAGTCGTTCTTGCTGTGAACGGTAAAGTTCTCCACGGCCTTTGGGGCGTGCTCGGGGTACAGACGTATCTGAATGTCGCCCATAGATGTGTGGATAGTAGCAGATGAGCCTGTCTGAGCCTTTGCGGCTTCAGCTTGTTGTTTGGTTGCAATAGTGCGCGGCTTTTCGTTGTGAATATCGCGGTCGGATTTGTTGATATCTGTGTCGTTCGTGAACATGTAGAAGCGCACTTTTCCTGATCCTGTGGCCACGAGCATTGAGTCACGAGCTTCGGCTTGTTGAAGTAACGGGTTATCACTGGCAGCCATCTGAACGGTAACGACACCCTTCTTCTCGGGTTGACCCTGGTAGAGCGCCAGATTGAGGGCTCTGAAAGGCTCCTCCTTGCCGTAAACCTTGACAACACGGTTGGTCAAGGTGTTGATGACCTTGGTGCCCAGGATGGATCCATAGAGAATGAAATTCGCTGTTTCGTCGAAAATGACGTTGATGCGAGCGCGAACGGCAGGGTGCTCAATTTCCCGCTCGACACCTAGTCTGCGGCCGAATTCAACGTCGTCCAGTTTATCAATAGCAGTTCCAGCCTGCTGCATTTCGGTGATGGTAGCAAGAGACTCATCATAAGTTCTATACAGTTTGCCAGTGGGAAAGTCGAAGATGCGGACTTTGCGATCGGGAAAAGACATGGTCGCGAACTGCTGGCCGGTGGGAGACATGGTGATTGATGAGGGAACCGACTTGGCCTTCTTGAAGTCGAACAAGTTGGTCGAGCTCTTTATGGAAAAGACATTGTCAGGCTTCTCATAGTTACTCGTGGGGCTCCAGTACTCGATCATGCCGCCTTCATCGACAGATACAACGCAGTCGTAGTGATGGTTGTACGACATGAGCGAGACTGAGACCCTGTGAAGCTTCTCCAGCTTGTGCAGTGGTGTGGTGTTTTCGCCTCTGCCGTCGTATATTGTGATCTGCGGACTCGCTTCATGAGACACAGCCAGGAGTGGGAGAGAGGCGCCACGGCCATGTACAAAGCACACGGATCTGGGAGCAATGTCGGGGGTCAACATAGCCAGTAGATCGAAGGTGATGACATCGAAGATCTTGACAGAGCCATCGACACCTGCCGTCGCGAAACTACGACCATCGGCGCCCACGCTCACGCTCTTGACTTCTCCCTCGTGTGCCTTGAACTCCTTGACGAACTCGATACCGTCTGCCACCTTTTTCCAGAACTTGACTGCGCCGTCGATTGAAGTGGTAATGAGGAAGTCGGTGTGGGGGGTAAAGGTGTTGAAGCATAGTTGGTCTTGGTGCATCATTGATTTCGAGTAGCGAGGCGAGGCGGGTAGGGCGGCGACGTAGAGCTTCTCGTATGGCAGTTTCCTACGNCTTCTTATGCTTTGGTGCAGCTGCCGACGGCAGTGCGGGTCCAATGTCATCGTCGTCGTCCGAGGATGTGTCTTGTGAGGGTTAGCAACATGTTACGAGAAAGACGGTCGGGTCGCATGCTCACCGTCGGCGTCGTCGTTGGTCGCATTGTCGTTCTGGTGGGTCGCATGCTCGGCCTCAAGCTGGTCCCTCGTGCGCTTTTTGCCTTGAGGCGAGGCGACAGGTGCTGCGTCTGCCATTGCGGTGGTTGGTCAATGGGAAAAGAGTGGTCGGTGTCGGCACATTGCTTGCCGATGGCCATCTTAGACGCCAGAATGCGGGCCGAGCCGGACGTGAGTCACGAACCTGAAGCTTCCACCGCTTCCTCGTCGATGTCATTGGCGGGGCGCAGAGAGTCTTCGTTTCCTTGTGACAATTCGTCTGTTTGCCTTGCCACCTTCTACCTTCAACTAGCCACACTCTCGACTCTCCTCGCGCTTTCCACTTTCGAGCGTTTGTTTGTCTTTGTCCCGTTCTATCAGGCCGCTTTTTATTGAGCCTGCCATTTCCTTTGCTGCATCAACACCTCTTGCTACGCCTGTCCGTCACTAACCACTACCAATTCACCACCACAATTTCACCACTTCCCCATACGACTTTGACCGCCACAGCAACCATGTCTACCGCCGAGACCGCATCTTTGCCTCTACCCGAATCTCAACCTGCCCGCCCGGCCAACCGTCCTCGCAACCGTAGACCTCGCGGCGAGAGAAATCCCAATCCACCAACCCAGCCGGATGAGCCTCAATCAGACGCTTCCAATCCCGGTCGCAGACGGAGAGGTGGTGGAGGAAGAGGACGCGGTGCTCGCGATTCTCTTCTTGCTTTGAGACCATCCTCAGTCGCTCCCTCTACTCAACCACCATCCATCGATCCTTCGAGTGCCGACGTGTCAGCCACAGAGACCACTACTCGCAACCAGAATTCGCGACGAGGCAGAGGCGCCGCACGGGGTGGAAGAGGAGGAGCAAGAGGTGGCAGGGCAGGAGAAAACAGAACTGTCAATGGCAGAGCCTTTGGTGGCCAACTTACCTCGGATGGCGAATTGCAGGCCGATGCTACCACCTTTGTTCCTGGACAACCTATCCTCACCCAGGGTGCCACTTCACAACAAACCCAACCTCGTTCGCAACGGCGCCGCCTTTCCAAATCTACCGCTCCCGACATTGCCACCCGTACACACCACGATATTGACAATGGTCACTACGAATGCCCCATTTGCACCAGCGAAGTCCTTCGCAATTCGAAAGTATGGTCTTGTCATACTTGCTGGACTGTCTTCCACATGTCTTGTGTCAAGAAGTGGTCTCAGAACCAAGGATCTGCCGCTGCTCAGCAACAGGGTCGAGAGAACGGCGAAATCCCACCTCCTCGCCAATGGAGGTGCCCTGGATGCAACCTTCCGAAAGACACTCTACCCAAGACATACACTTGTTGGTGTGAGAAGGAAGTCGAACCGCGTGCAGTCACTGGTCTGCCCCCTCACTCTTGCGGAAACACCTGTGGCAGAGAGCGAGTCCGCAAATGCCCCCACCCCTGTCAATTGACCTGTCACGCCGGCCCTTGTCCACCGTGTACCCACATGGGCCCTACACAGACTTGTTTCTGCGGCAAGCACGAATCAAACCGCCGATGTACCGATACCGACTATGAGAATGGCTGGAGTTGCGGTGAGGTTTGTGGTGACCTCATGCCTTGTGGAGAGCACGAGTGCCCTAGACCTTGCCACGAGGGTCTTTGCGGAGCTTGCGAAGTGCGTGTCGATGCTCGTTGCTACTGTGGTCAGGTCGAGAAAGCTTTGCTATGCGCTGACCGTGGTGATGAAATCGCAAGCCACAAAAAGCATGTTGCTGAGGACGGCCAAGAAGTTGTCGAAGAGTGGAATGGCATGTTCGCTTGCGCCAATTCCTGTGATCGCGCCTTCGATTGTGGCATTCACCATTGCCAGAAGCCTTGCCATCATCAAGAGACCGACCCCGGCCACTGCCCCCGTTCTCCTGATGTCGTAACGCACTGCCCATGCGGCAAAACTAAACTCTCGGATATCTCGCCTGAAGCTCGCACTTCTTGCGAAGATCCTATCGCAAATTGCAAGAAGCCATGCATGAAGAAGCTTCCCTGTGGACACCCTTGCGAACAGTTGTGTCATTCTGGCGCTTGCATGCCTTGTCTGAAGGCTGTTTCCATCAGCTGTCGTTGTGGCAGGACAACTTCAACCACCATCTGCCATCAAGGCAAGATCGAGCCTCCTCAATGTATGAGAGTTTGCAGAGCCACCCTCAACTGTGGTCGTCATGCTTGTGATGAACGCTGTTGCGAGGGCGAGCGAAAGGCTGCTGAACGACAAGCCATTAAGCGCAAGGGTCGCAAACTCGAGGAGGCTCACATCCGACCTATAGATGATGGGTTTGAGGCTGAACACATTTGCACTCGGCCTTGTGGTAGACCTCTCAAATGCGGAAACCACTTCTGCGAAGACCTCTGCCACAAGGGTCCTTGCGGATCTTGTCGAGAGGCCATCTTTGACGAAATCAACTGCAATTGCGGTCGTACCGTCCTGACGCCTCCCCTTCCTTGCGGTACCCAGCCTCCGCCTTGCCGCTTTCAGTGCAATCGCCCCAAGACGTGTGGTCATCCTCAAGTCCAGCACAATTGCCACATGAACAATGAGAGCTGTCCAAGATGTCCTTTCTTGGTTGAGAAGCGCTGCATGTGCGGCAAGAAGAGTCTCAAAAACCAGCAATGCTGGCTGAAGGACGTTAGCTGTGGACAGATTTGTGGCCGAAAGCTCAAGTGTGGCTCCCATTTCTGTACCAAGCCTTGCCACCGTGAGGGCGACTGTGAAGATGCTGGAGGTCGGCCTTGTCAGCAGCCTTGTGGAAAGCCCAAGAAGGCGTGTGATCACCCTGACGAAGCCATTTGTCACGCCCCCACTGCATGCAAAGAGGACAAGGCTTGCACCCACAAGATCTTCATTACTTGTGAGTGTCAGGCTCAGAAGCAGGAAATGAGATGCAATGCGTCCAAGACCAGCGAAGGCAATCTCACAAAGTCTCTGCCTTGCAACGAAGAGTGTGCCAGACTGGAGCGCAATCGCAAATTGGCGCTCGCGCTCAACATTGATCAAGAAGCACATGTTGAAGGTGGTGACCATGTCCCCTTCTCCAACGAGACTCTCAACCTCTATGCAGCTCACCCTACTTGGGCAACAAACCAAGAGCGCGAGTTCCGTGTATTTGCAGCTGCAGATGATGAGAAGAGGTTGAGATTCAAGCCCATGACAGCTACTCAGCGAGCCTTCATCCATCATCTCGCTGAAGATTTTGGTCTTGACTCGGAAAGCATGGATCCTGAACCTCATCGCCATGTTGCCATCTTCAAGACACCCCGTTTCGTCCGATCGCCACCCAAGACGTTGAAGGAGAGTGCGCGCATCAGAAATGCTCAGCGTGTGGCATCCGGCAAAGCGGTTGCCAGCAGCGAAGCATCAGCGAACCAAGTACGTGCTAACGAAGTTGGTGAGCCTTTCAACAGCTTTGTCATCGTGCGTCCCCGCTTCGGTCTCATTATTGAGGAAGTCAGGACAGAGTTGGCATCTTTCGCTCTTCCCGTGCAATTCGACGTCGAATTCTTACCCAACGAGGAGGTCATCATCAAGGCCATTAGTCGTACTCTTGATGAGCAGGCACTTGACCAGACGCTCAAGAACGCCAAGGCTCCCATTGCTACTGCCATTGCAGCGAAGAGCCTGGGTACCCTTCAACTTTGTCGTACAGACTCCTCGCTCAACATCACTCGTCGCGAGACTGAAGGCGGTGTCAGTGATGGTTGGTCCCGTGTTGCCGCGAAGAGTGCGGCATCACGTCGTCCTCTAGTTACGACAGCATCTTCCAACAACAACCTGTTCTCTGCTCTTGCTGGTGGGAACAAGGTTACCTTTGCCAAGAAGAAGGAGAAGAAGCCGGTCGTACCCGTAGAGCCTGTTGTCGATGATTGGGAAGCGGCAGAGATTGCAGAGGAAGAGAAGGAGAAGTTGGTCAGTGGTCACAACAGTGGTGCAGAGGATGAGACGCCAAAGGTTGAGGACAATGATGTTGCTGAGGTTGGATCGCTTGAGGCTGCGAATGGCAGTGGTGAGGCCGAGGCTGAAGCTCCTGCAGTGGAGACTGTGTCCGAGGTAGCGCCAGTCATTGACAACGCACACAGTGAGGTAGTTGTGACAGAGCCAGCGGTCGTCGATTCTCTAGCTGAGCCTGAACGGGTCAAGGAAGCAGAGACAGCATAGTTGCCGTTCTCTTCAACGAGATAGATAAATCCATGGGTTGACCATCAATGTATTTCTTGGCACCTTTTCATCAAAGACATTCTCGCGTGCGATCGGTTCAGACAGTGCTAGACAACCAATGCATACAGAGTTTTCCTTTTCATGAGGATTGAGGTGTTCATCGATCAACGACCCGACGCTCATATTCCGTCGTGCCTTGCAGCAGATTACCCAACAGCCGCGAACTGCATGAGGATGAAAAGTGAATGGAAAGTTGCGCAGCAGACTGAGAGTGACATTTTTAGAGAAGAGAAGCTGTCATGTGCTAGAATCTCTAGCACGAGATGAACTTGGGCGTTTGCATAATCAGAGGTGAGACATGCAGTGAATCATCAGCGGTCAAACAAGCAAGGCAGCTTCCTCTATCCATAAACCAACACCCTCCGCACCTTCCTTCTTCTTCTTCAGTCCCACCAACACTTTCACTCGGTCCCTTGATCTAGCAGTCAAAGGTCAAGAATACTTCTTACCAGCTTTCTCCTCTCACCGAATCTCTTTGCACATCAGAAGACTTTGACTTCTCACATCACACAACACACTCGCCAAAATGTGCCAACTCTGCATTCTCAACACCATATCGCAAAGCTCACGCTGGCCCAAGCCGCTGGAGTCACTCATCACAGACTTGGGCCTTCTCGTCAGCACCGCACACGCCGAACTCCATGCCCACCAAACCCGTGCCGCTTCCACAGCTCAAAACACCAAGCCATCACCCACATCAACCCCATCGACAATCACAANNTCACCAAAAAAAGCCCATCCACGCAAAAACACTTCCCTGCTGACCACCCTCCGCGACATCAAGACCGTACTCGAGTTGCTTGAAGACGAAAGAGCGGATTGGTGGACCAACAAAGCAAGTGAGAGAAAGCATTGGAGGGAATCCCATCAAGAAGACAAGATTAGAAAGATCAATGTGGTCAATAATAAGACCGTGGAGATGATTGAAGGGTGCAAGGCTAGATTGGGCACGTTTTGTCGTTGGGGGTTAGGGATTGAGGAGGGGGTTGAGGGACTTGATGGGGTTGAGGAGGAGTTGAAGGAGGTGAAGACGGAGGAGGTCAAGGCGGGGGATATCAAGACAGAGGAGACTGAGGGACAGAGCTCGTGACTCTGACAATGATACAAGAGAACGAGAAAGAAGGGAGGGTCCGATGCGAAGGAAGAAGTTGCTTTGATCACTGATGACTCGACGATCTTCGGGAAGAGCTTCTTGAGCCATCTACTTCCCATGCTCTTAGTCCACGACAGTATAGTCCACCGATTACCGAGAACAAGAGATGTGCAGCTACAAACTTCGAAACCCTATCCATTGGTTTGTGACAGGGTTTTACCTTCGACCACATTTTCTTGACACACACATCTCTCTGACATGTTACTCTGTACACCTGAAACACCCTTGACCGTATGATAAACTCTTCAGTGATGTTTCAAATATCCAGGATCATCTGAACTGCCCGTCGGGTGGAGTATAAACGTGTAATACAGCTTGACATGGAATACTAAAATATTGTCTTGTTGGAGTGGTAGCGATGTTTTTACTGAAAGCAATGTGACAAAGACGATAACACCCAGCTTGTAAACTCCCCAGCGCCGCGCTTAAGAAAACTCATCGAAGCATGTCTCTCTCTTGTCCTTTGATGTCGTCGATTCAATTGTGTCTCACATCTTGACACGCAAGAGGTAGCGCAGGCGGACTTGAGCGATATCGTAGCAAATATACTCGTTGTACAAGAGATAGGCACCAGGGACGTTGGTGTTACCAGGGTCTTCGGTGGTGTCGGGCNNTATAAGACGTTAGATTTGGATAGATCTAAGGGGTCTAGGGAGAGATCATACCATGTTTGCACCAGCAAGGGAGGGATGAATACATCCGGCATCTTTCCAGGCTTTGGGTGCGGTCTTACCTTGACCCCAAGTGGAGAAGGCGCCCATCTCTTTGGCGGTCTCGGCTGCTTGGTAGCTGGCATTGGTGAGAGTCTGCATCGGCTTGCCCAGTTCAGCCTCGCAAAGCAGGAGGAGTGCATGACCGTCTGAATCGTAGGAGGAACAGTAGTTGGCACTTTTGCTGCTCATGTCGGCCAGATAGATGCCNCTGTTGTATCTGTAAGTAAAGGTACCAAAACCTGGAAGGATACACCATACTTTGCCAAACATGTAACCGTTGACGGGAGCTTCAGGCGGAGCGATACGAAGACCTTGACTGAGGATTCCCGAAAAGTTGGTTGATCTGCTGCCGTGCCACAAGAGGCGGCGGTCACTTTCGACAGTAGCATACTTGCTCTTATCAAATCTCTCAAACTCTCCTCCGCGTTGAATGCGGAAGATGTCCTGCACTTCGTACTTAACGGCGTGGGTCGAACCGCAGGTCTTGTGGAGGTACTGGTTAATTTCGGAGAACTCTGAGCTCGAGGGCTCAAGAGTCTGCATCTCTTGCATGCCGAGGCCTTGAAAGCGCGAGTCGAGAGGATGGATCTGACTGGTCGTCTCCTTTGCTTTCTTCAAGATCTCATCGGCATTCTTGAGATCGCTCAAGCTGTCCAGCAACTCTATCTCTGGTTTGAGCATGTCGATTGTGCGGATGATTGGCGGGCGGTTTCTTCCAAACGAGTGAGGGATGTAGCTGTAGTATTGGTTACTCAGCTCTTCAAAGCCTTGCAAATTTGGAGCAAGTGATGTATCGCTCATCAAGGCAGAGAGCTCCTTAAGAATCTCGAAGCCTCTGGTGATGGTGGCCTTGCTGAGCTTTCCCAGTGGAAGCTTGTTGACATCGTAGTTGAGGGACTGCATGGTATTGGCAAAATGCTTTTGGTTGAAGATGAGCTCCATGAGCGATTGGATGGGTGGATCCAGTGTGCATTTGGGTGGTGTGTATGCGGCTTCCTCATCGTCGCCATCAGGAGAAGCACCGGACTGAGCAGGAGCATCGTCATCGTCGGCAAGGTAGCTACGTTCGACGAAGACATACTTCTTAGGCTTGGGCTTCTCGCCTCTGTCGTTCCATCTGAGGCCAGATTTGTCCTTGAATTTCTTGTCAAATTGGACAAAAGCATCTCCAAGAGAACCATCTCCGAGCATGGCGGATTGTCCGTGCTCGCCGACGCGGCCCCAACGGGTCCATGTCTGGTATTTCGTACCAGAGCTACTCTCCAGGAGCTGNAGAAGGTATGTCAGCTTGGCCAAGCCGGGAAGATAGAGAATCATTTATACCTGAACGCGGTAGAATTTGTTGTTGTTGTTCGAAGCATTGGTCTGGTTGAGCGAGGCATCGTAGATTATACCGGTGTCGGGGTCAACAAAGACATGCCAACCAGAAGAGACACCCTCATCGATAGGAATGTCGAGGTTCGCTCCTGCTGGGGCGAATTGAGCTTCAGTGATCTTGGGAGTGGGTTTGACAGTGTTGGTAGGAGTGTCGGCGGCAGTAGCAGGCGGCTCTGGCTTTGGCTTTTTCGGCTGATTGGGCCGAGTGGGGGCAGCTGGCACGGGCGAGGACGCCTTTCTCTTTGTCGACGAGCGCGTGCTTGTCTTCACTTCGACTTCGGCATCATCAGCATCAGCATCTTCGTCCTCATCCTCGTCTTCGGCTGGTTGTCCTGACGCGGCATCGTCTTCTTCGAGAGCGTCAATGATCAGCTGTTTCTTGGAGAGTCCTGTGGCTGAAAGTCCGCGTTGCTTGAGTAGGTCCTTGAGCTCGGCGACTTTGAGCTTCGAGTAGTCCATGCCGGAGGTCGTTGTACAGTTCGGTCAATTCAGGTTTGTTGGAGCAGTGATGAGAGGATGAGCCTGCCAATTGCAGCGCAGGCCCAAGGATTATTTGAAGGAAGCGACTTGAGTTGCAGGTCGTCGGAATAGCAGGCAGAAGCGGCGGCCTTGGCGGACAAGGTGCGACGCTGCTGCCCGCTGCTGCCTCAGGACCACGCGCGCCACGCCATTTCCGCCTGCCGTTCGTCACCTGCTTTAGTTCGCCCTTTGAGCTTGCTTTGTTATACAGTGATCGCGCACACGCAAACAACCCCAACTCTTCATTGTTTTCATCGCTTTTCCACTCACAACAACCTCACCATGGCTCTCGTCGACTTGCCACCCGAGCTGCTCTTGCGTGTAGCAACCTTTCTCACCACCTCTGAACTTGGCCATTTCAGACTCACTTCTAAACACATCGAAGAAGTAATATTTGACAGCTTCGCTCGCGAGTTCTTCACAAAAAAGCAATTCATGCTGGAACAACCCAGTCTCAAAGCTCTGATCGACATCTCCAACCATCCAACTCTTGCCTCTCGTCTCTCTGAGGTCGTCATCAGTACTCATGTCCTTCCTCCGGATCCAGAAATTGTCACTTCGACTGGAAAGGCCATGTACGACGCTGGCTACGTCAGTCACGACGTCCTCATGGCTACCGGTCAAGCTCTCTACATGTTGTCGACTGCCTTCTCCAATCTGCCGAACCTGCGTACTGTGGGCTTACGAGATTACAACGGTTTGGGCCGTTACCGTGACGGACCATGGGCTACTTGGAAAAGCTGGGGTTGGTCTTTTGGCTGGGATGGTCTAGCTACTTACGACTCAAACGACAGAATCGGCCAGCGAGCACTCATGATCATGCCACCAGAACCTATCCTACCTCTGCTGTTCTATGCTCTGGGCCACGCCAAAGTCTTGCCAGAAAGCATTCACGTCTTTCTGCGCAAGCGCGCAAAACTTACCCAGCAGTCCTTCAACATCCTTGATGGTTACCTGGGCGAGAAGATTGGACCTGTACTGGGTAATATGAAGGACTTGATGTTGGCTATCGGAAGCGAAAGAACAGGCTATTCTTCTCTTATAACTGCTCTACCGACGAAACCTGGGATTTCCACCAATGCTCCTCTATCACGCCTGCTGCAATGCACGCCCAAGCTTGAGACTTTACGCCTGAACTTCGAACAGGGCCAGCCGGCTTACTCTGGTTTTCTGAACTGGCTCGGATCCTCAGCTTGTAATACACAAATCCTCTCTTCAGGCCCAGTTGCCGGGCCCGTGTCCTTGCCTCGATTGACTGCTCTCGAGCTGGGCATGGTCACCGTATCGAGTGCGGCTCTGTTCAATGTCCTCACCAAATTCAACTTGGTGTCTTTCAGCCTGTGGAAAGTCCAGCTTCACGCTTCATCAGCCAGCGAGCCAGAGGATTGTTGGCAAGCACTGCTCCAGGATCTTACGGCTGCTCTACGCGACAATACATGTCTCAAATCCGTACTAATTGGGTATCCATCGCAGCTGCATTGCGGCAGAAGCGACATAGAACAAATCTGCTACTTCAAGCCTGTCGGAGCTGGCGATGAAGATACTTCTGGGATGAAGTCAGAAGCAAAACATCACGCAGGACCAGGTACAATGATGGGTGACTGGTTGGACGAGCTATCCAAGCGTACGTATGTCCCACCCGTAGACGACGATTCAGATTCCGACGGAAGACTCTGGGATGTAGATGAAGAACTCGAGGAGAGCGACGACGATAACGGGGATGGTGATGATCATGATGATAACGACGAAGTTGATGAAACAGACGAGTGAGATGAAGATGGCTCGTTGTAGTCACACCGAGTGTAGTAGCTTCTAGTAGCTTGGCTGGTGTAGAGAAAGCGGAATGGATGCAGCAATGCGAATTATTATGTTCAGTGATGTTCTCTTGTTTTGCAAAGTCACTGTCAAGTTTAAGCTTTCGGCTAAATGGAGTATGCTTAAGTCAGTCGCAGTGTTGGTGTTTTGGTGTTGGCCACAGATTGCAAGACCAAGGAGCCAAGAACAGCAGCTTCTTCGGGGAAATGAAGCTGCAGGAGTGTTATAGCACATGGATTAATTCACGATTGCGTATCGGGTTCGGCTCTTTCTCCATACCAGATCTCCAAGTGATCAGTGAGTGAGATGGACGCATGTCGGTGCGAGATGTCGCGATGTCACTGTGTCGCATGTGAGCTGTCTTGGCAGTGACATACTGGAATCTGTGCCGCGTGCAAGCGCGCTATGTAACCGTCGGGGGTTTGTCACGGTCTGCTGTTGTTATCATCTGTCGACAGCGATTGTGTTCCTGGACGAGAAATGTTGGCTTGCAGACTGTTGTTTCTGCAAAACTCATCGACGCTGACATTTCGAGCGCTTCCTCGGACGCATTGGATAGCACAGCGATATAGCAAACCGGCATTACGTCAATACTCCATCATGGCTGGCCAGCGTGTTCATGGCGACTTGAACAATACCGAAGTCATGCGAGAGACCAATTTCCTGGTTCCGGACTGTACTTACGATGGAAAGACACTGGCTCTTCCTGAGAACGAGGACGATGCATCAATCAGATCACAATACAGACCATTCATCACAAGCCCGGAAGTGGCGAGCAGCGACTGGATCTCTCAATCCGAACTCAGCACCGCATTAAAACTGTCCGAAGCAGACATGGTAAAGACCGGAGGCAACAGACTCAAGATCTTGGTGCTATATGGCAGTTTGCGGGAGAGGTTAGATCCATTGATCGCAAGAACCGATGAGAATCAAAGTTGCTGATAAGAAATGTTTATCAGATCGTATTCGCGCTTGTTGGCCTTTGAATGCTCGCGCATACTTTGGCGCTTGGGTGCTGATGTTCGTGTTTATGATCCTGCCGGGTTGCCGGTCAAGGATGATGTTCAGCATCAACATCCAAAAGTGCAAGAGTTGCGTGAGTTGAGTAAATGGAGTGATGGCCATGTTTGGGTATCTCCTGAACAACATGGCAATCTAGTATGTACAATTCCTGGACGAGTAATTACTCTTCTGCTAATGATCACAACAGNNACTGCAGTATTCAAGAATCAAATCGACTGGGTCCCATTGAGCACAGGCTCGGTCAGACCAACCCAAGGACGCACCCTAGCAATCGCTCAAGTCTCTGGCGGCTCGCAATCCTTCAACACCGTTAACTCTCTCCGCATCCTCGGTCGCTGGATGCGCATGTTTGCAATTCCCAATCAATCTTCAGTACCAATGGCATATACTCAGTTCACCGATGCACACGATGAACAAGACCACGACGCTTTTATCAAGGCCGAAGGCGGCAGCAGACTCAAGCCTTCAGGCAATCGAGACAGAGTCGTCGATGTCATGGAGGAGTTGTTCAAGTACACCCTCGTCATGAGAGAACACTTTGGTTTATTCGGCGATCGACACAGCGAGCGAAAAGAAAAGGAAGCCAAACGACTGAGAGAAGTCGAAGTTACCAAAAAGGAAGAACAAGCAGGCCAAGAAGGCAATGCAACGAGTATGATCACTGCAAAGCTCGTCAACGGCATTGATGTCAACGGAATCTGAAAGGACGATGAAGAAAAAGAGTCAATTTTGAACGCCTGCCATGAGGGGTATCATAAAGTCCACCGAGAGAACCCCAACCCAAAAAGCCGAATAATGTACAAGAATAGAAGGAAATAAACATCAAAAAGTCATACAAATGACTCGAGCTCACAGACCCAGATTCACAATCCTGATGCCACGATCTTTGGCAAAAGACACCCAATCGACTTGAGCAGCATTGCCACCGAAATCAGCTCGTGTCCTCTGCTCCGCACACACTGCTTCGAGTAGCTCGCGCGATTTGGTGACGTTGCAGCTGATGCCGGTGCCTTCCATAGCGCGCATAATACCAATGGCACGGTTCTTGTCGTGGTCATTGGCGCTGTTCACGCCGGCCAAGAAGACAGAGAAGATGATGTGATGTTGCTCGGTACCCTTTTCTGCAACCACTAGAGCAGCCATGGAGAGAATGTGACGACAATGGTTGGCGACTTCCTTGCGTTGGGTCGATGTCATGTAAATGCGTTGACCACGATACATGCTTGTGTGCAAATACACCAGGGCTGTAGAGTATTGAAGAGATGCCTGAATTTACTGTCAGCCTTCTGTTTCGCAAGTGCAATATTCTGCCCGGGCAAGCAAAAAGAGAAAAATAAAAAAAATAAAAAAACTTACAAAANNGTCAAACACTGTCCGAGCAAGGGTTGGCAGTCTTGTGCCAGCTTCTGGCGAGTCCCGGGGCAGGAAGGTCGGGTACTTGGAGTTCCAAGACGAGTACAGCTCATTTCGAAATGCTGCCACAGCGTCTTGATGTTCCGCGATACTACCACGACCGGCTTCAAGATCTTCCCGCATTCGCAATGCCAGCTGACTCAGTTCCGCAAACCGCGTACACATGTATTTACCGAGCTCAGACACTGCAGATAGACCTGCTATCTCAAGATTAGGCTGGTGAGTTGAACATTCTGGTTGGCGCCAGGTTGGTAGACTCGCGCCGTGCATCAAATATGTTCGGACAAAAGACCCAGACTCTGTGTTTCCAGTCAGGCACGATTGTGCATCCAAGAAGAGGGTGTACCAAAGGACATATGCTTGTAACTCTGTGACTTCGGAGTTGTCTCGGGAGTATGCTAGGCGAGCGAGTTGTTGGAAATGCTGTGACCACATGACTCCGTCCGGTGAGCAGTTCTGAGTCGCACAACAGATGTCGTAAAGAAGAAGAATGAAGTGAAGATATATAAAAGAGCCTTGTGACATATCTGTACTCGACATGCATGCGGAGATGGCTTGATGATAATGTTGGAAGGCTCCTGCTAGGAGATGTCGTTGCCCTTTGAGCGCCAGGCTCAGCAGTGTAATGGCGCAGATTGCGTGGTATAANCTAGTTGGTCATCAGCAGGGATCTTTTGCTTGAATGTAGACAAGACTCACAGGTGGAAAAGATCGTGATTCTATAACGATAACGTCCTCTTGGCCGTACTCGCTCAGTCTGAACCTCGATCCGAGAGGCATCATTCTCTTGGATATGAACTCTTTGTAATGTGCCATGACTTCATCAACGTCTCCAGTTCCATTATTCGTAAGATCCCGTTGGACCGACGGGGTATAAGAAGCTTGAGTCGTGTAGCTTGTAAATGAAGACTTGCGCTCGGGAAGGGCCATGAAATAAGGTGTGTCCTCGAATTCGGAAAGAACAATCAGATTAGGGTCTTCTGAGAAGCCATACCTCGAAGATCCGCTTCCGCTTCGGTATCGTCTGATCAGTCCGCCATATTCTGGTAATCGACCAAAGCTCTCTGGTGTGAGGATGACGTTGAAGGTTCCAGGAGGTTGTGTCAAGGCTTTCCTTTCTCTTTCGTCTTCGTTGCTGAGTTCGGTGAACGGCGGTAGTGTTGGCTGATGTCTAGTATATAGTTGACGAGCCATCAGACGTGCTTGATTCGTTTCGTCCCAAGATGGGCTTCCGGCAACCGACACGTGCTTATGCCTCCGTCGTGTGCGTATGCTCAAGTCGTCAAATTTCCATCTCTGACCCCATTCACACTCTTTTCCTAATCGGCAACATGACGCGCATACCGGTCGAACCTCGTCACATTTGACCTTTCTCTGGCGACATGTCCAGCATCCATTCCTTGACCTCGGTTTCGATTGTCGTGTGCCCGGTCGTCGTGGCTCGCCGATCGCCGAATCAACGTCTGAATTTGATCCCGATGATTGTGATTTGGGAGGACTGGACCCGAGTGCCGGACCTGCGATCACTTCCTGCCCTGATCTTTTCAGGGGACTTGTGAACACAGCGTGACGACTCATGACCTGATAGTCCCGAAGAGCATGGGGCAGCGAGCCCTCGTACTGATGTTGTTTGACAGCGGCGGTGTTGCGGGCGTTTGAGGCCGGGCGGTAGCAAGGGTGAGACTGTCGGTGGTCATAAGATAGAAACATTTAAATTGAAAAAGAATTGTCGACAAATATGAAGCTACAAGTACAGCTTTGAAGACTGAATAAGTCAAGTGTGTAGAGTTCGAAGGATTTCAATTTGCTCCTTGAAACAGGGTACATATGGATCGATGGGGCCTTGGGATCAACTGTTTAAGTTAACTTAAGTTGCACCCTGATGCTTCCCTTGCAAGTTGCTCGGACGAGAAATTCTTAGCTTTTAGGGAAACTGCAGAAGCTTAAACAGCGTTGCGCTAACGCACCTCACCATGCGGCATACGGCGTGCCTCTGAACATACCGTTAACTACCTGATCTCCTCGAACCTTGGTTCCGTTTCCGTATTGTGCCTTTGACGTCAGTCCCGGCTGCCGCGCCAAACGCTTCATGTACAAGTACCGTATGGTTGTGCTTGGGCTGCGTGCAAGGAACTGCTCAAGAATTGTCGGTGGCGCTGCTGGTACATTGGATGACCGGTAGCTTTGGGGGCCAAACCTCCGGACTAGACATCGACTGTGTCGAGCTTTTCCTACTGCGAAAAAAAACACAGCCACCGTTGACATGTGTCGTTTGTCGGCACGGCTCAGAGCAGACAAGCGGTTTCTCGAAGAGGCCAGAGCGCCAATATATGATCCCTACAACCATCATCTCAGAGATCAGATGAAGCAGCGTGTAGGAGTAGCTGCAAGTCTGTGGACCGCTGAGCCTAGATCTGAGTCGCACTGGTAAGGCTGAAATGGTGGTGATCTGCTAGCCAACTCCTCGAGGGCCTCAAGTCGAAACAAACACCGCCGGGAAGCGTTGTGCAATCATGAACGCGTAAGCAATGAGGATATGCAAGCAGAGGTGGACGCAACCAAGGAAACATGTAGCATCTACTCCAGAAAATGGTGCTGTTCATGGCTGCAGCTTTGAAGAGTTCGAGACCTGTGACTACATACAGAGGACGTTTCTGGTGTGCGGTGCGCAAGCGTTTCACTGATCTCCCGGCGGAGTGCTTTTACACTTTCGGCTTCAAGCCAGGTTTCCGTGACCGCCGACGGGGCAGCCACGTGAGATTACGCATCGGAAATTCGGCAATCGACGGCATCTGTAGGTTGGCTTTGCTAGATTGGGTGTTTGCGCGCTGAACCTATGTATGGCATCAATCGTATGGACGAGTGATCAACGTCTTTGCAAGTCGTATTCGTTTCTTGCTTACACTCGATCAACAGTAGCAGTACAAAGCAACCGCGCAACCGTCGAGAAGCCCCCTCTGCCAGGCGCTCTTCCTAGTTGGTGATTTGCAGGGTCCAACCGCAGCATGGAGACGGCGGCGATCCCGAGTCAGCCCAATCTGTGTCAAGTCGGGAGTCGCCTGTTCATCGGTCCGGGTTACAGAAGGTAGGTACCGAAGTAACAAACGGCTCGACTCCAGTAGGAGATGTTCCATCAAAACCCGAGCGGCTGCATCTGTTTTTATGTGATCAATCAGGGCTGAAGAAACAAGTGCTGCTGCCGGATGTGCGGTCGTCCTGAATTGCGTTAGATTAGGGTACTTGGTCGGACCGACGTTGCGAGGGCACTTTGTAGATGCAACAAACAGCCATAGAGACCTTTATTCTAAGGCCGAAGATCTCGAGAGCAAGCTTCGACCCCTGACACTCATGCCATGTGGGAATGATGCAGGTTGATACTGAAACAAGCGCTTCCACCGATTCGATGGAAAGTGTACCAAAGAAATGCTCAACTCAATAAAACCATCATCGCCATGTGTTTTACAAAAGAAGGCTGAACATTGATGCCTCGACCTCATCATGCATACAGTAGGAACGACAAATCCGCGGACGCGCACGCGCACGCATGCTGCGTGCATGAGCTTTCGGGTATTATAAGCTTTCCACGGAAGCGGTATGGAAGCAAGGGGCTCGTCGTCGAACCATGCAGCTGCCCCGTCAGAAAGCATCTCTACACGTGCCTCATTCTATTTAACGATCGCACCGGAGTTCATCGGTGCAACGAGGACCCGCCGCAACCCCAGTTGTTCGCTTACAACGAACAAGCTCAAGAAGCAGTTGAAGGCTTGCAAGCCAGCACAGTTGAGAATATGCAGGGAGCCGAACAGACGCTGCTGTCGCTGTCATTTGTCAAACTATGATTGCCCTTTCCGTTTCGCTTGTCAGAAGTCTCGATCTCGAGCAACAACAACCTTTTCTGCAAGCGAACAATATCGACTATCCGTCTCAATGTAGTTCTTGGAAAACACTCTGCTTACAATCAGCAACGACATCGATTGACCCTTCTCGCAAGGTTCAGCAGTTTGCGCAAGGTCCACGCACCAAATATCACCTTATCTGACTCGATAGAAAAGAAGGTTGGATCAACATCTTAGGTGTGCGTAACTCATAAGCCTTTTGTCAAAATCTTGTGCTAACGTCTCTTGATGCCCAAATCGTCAGTCTTCTTGACATCCTTCATCTCCGCACATTATCGTCACTCACCCGTACTGAAGGACAATATCAATCTAGTCGACTCCACAAGACCAACGGCTCAAGCCTTGCCCTCAATGCTCTGAACGTCAGGCCACAGAAGGTGACCGTAAGCTTGGGTCCTCAAACTCTCGACCACGGGGATGGTGTCTAGGCGCAATGGCGTCCACATTCCGTTGCTTGACCGAATGCATATATGCCGCTTGCTCGGGGGTAATCTTGTAGTTTGCCTCTTCGTCGTTGGAGGGTCCGTGGTAGTGACGGCCTACTACTGCTATGCTGACCACCAGGCCTGCGCAGCAGACGAGGACGATGATGATGGTTGCTGATGCACTCAGTTGTCCCATTGCTGCTGTATTTCGGTCGAGCGGCTGGTTGTTTGTGAAGATGCGTCAATCGAGAGACAGATCAACTGGGACAGACGTAGGTAGGTGATAGATGGGTTTTGGGGAGTCGTTGTTCGTAATAATGCTCCTCGGGCATTCGTGTGGATATGGTTCTATCTTATACGCTAGCAGAGACTTTTCGGCACGCTGCTCAACAAAGATAACACACTATCATCATTAGGCGCTCCTTCTCTCATCAATTGCATCACAAACAATCACGATAGGCTGTCGAGACAAATTACAATCTGATACGAATACGGTGCATATACGGCTATACTGATACGACGCATACGGCTCCCCGCGTACACTATTGGAAAAGCTCGATGGCATCTAAGATCTGTGCATGTCAGAAGTGTTTTGAAGTTGTTGAGTTCCAACTTGACTTACAATGTTTGGGGCCAAGTACATGGCACCACTGGAACCTGACGCGACAGTAATGGTAATGGTGTTTGCTCCGGCAACAAGAGTACCCGCAGGGATCTTGACATCGTAGACTTCCGCATAGCCACGATATGCTCCTCTGGTGACTCCACGAGAGTCTATCTTTGTGGGAGCGGCAGGGGCAGCGGCACGGTAGTTGTTGATTTTCGCCTGGGGTCTGGCACCTGCAAAGCTCAGTGTGGTTCCAATGCGCAGGGTTGCAGCACCAGCTTGAGCTGCCGACAGTGTAAACTTGATCGTCAGAGGATCGTTGACGCCTTTCCACAGCGCCATTGGCACGTCGGTCAGTTTGCTGGTCCCGACTGTATAAGTGAGCGGACCCCAGCTGGACATTCTCTTGTCCGATGGATGCATGCGAAGTTGCTTATCAGCATTACGGAAACCTGTAGGTTGACCATCCCAGTCACCGATTGCCCAGATAGTCTTGCGCGCAGCAACTGCCGATGCAATGTTCTTGCTTGCCGTGAAACCGGCAGTCACGGTCACGCTAGTCTCGGCCACCTTGAATTCAGTCTGATACAAAACCATAGTGTATGTACCGGGTCGCATGGCTGGAGATGTAAACTTGCCAGAGGAATCGGCATATGCCCAGTACTGGTTATTTGTGTTGTGCCAGTGGACGACTTTCTGGAAGGATCCTCCAATACCAGAAGCCGTCCCGGAGACACGGCCACGACCAGAGTCAGCCACGTAGCCTGTAACGCCCAAACTTGAAAAGAAGGAAGTGTCAGCCTGGCTAGCAGCAGGAATACCAGAGCGACTAAACGCGATCGTGTAAGGACCATGGAGGCCTTGGCGGAAAGGCTCAGTCTGGACATGACCAGAGTTCATGTAGAAGTAAAGTCCTGTATAGTCACCAACATTGTTGGAGTTGATGTCTCTGTGGAAAGGTCCTCCACTTGAGGCCTCGTATGCAGGATCTTGCAAAACCATACAAGCGTGAATGGGATCAGATCCATCGCGGTAGACGCAATGGACCTTGTCATCAATGGAGCGCTGACTGGAGTAGAATTTGCTTCGAGTCTCGCCGTTGACAAGATAAACGTCAGAGCCCTCGACAGCAGAGGTACTACCAGCGATTGTCGAAGCGGCTCCGAACGGGTATTCCAGCGGCAGTGCTTTTGAGTTGAGACGAGCAATGAATCGAAGCTCGCCAATGGTGGGCTCTGCAGTGGTGTGGGTTGCCATATGGATAGAACTGTCACCACTCCTGATTACTATGTAGTGGGTCAAAGTGGAAGTCTTGCATGTAATTTTCGCATATTGGCTGGCGACCACCTCTCCAGATACAGTCGCGGAACCAAGGCCTGAGCTTATGTGGGAGCCTGTGCTTTTGTATTGCAACTCTTCACCACGATAGAGAATGGAGTTGATGTCGCAGCTCTTCCTGTCGACAGTCACGACTAACGAGTTGGACGAGCCAGCATCGACAACAAAGCTGTTGCTATTGCTGGTAAGACCGAATGCGGCAGAGGCCAGAAGAGGAAAGGATGCCACAGCAAATGCGTACAAGCTAGATGCCAACATGGCGTATGTGTTTGAGAGATGTCCTATATGCAAAAACTGTACACATGTCGGGCAGGCTCTTTTTATACCTGATAGCTTTATAGGAGGCAAGGACATCTGTGCCAAGGATGGAACAAAGTGCTAGTTCGACGGAGGGGGCTACGTGCGGATAGGCAGTTTCACCACGTGCAAAGAAATGCTGGGCAAGTCTCGCTTAACTGCGAAGACGATCAATAGGGTGCATATAGCCGTGGCTATGGAAGCAGGCGAGACAGATCCGAGTAATTGATGTTCACTGAGCTGAGGAGTTGAGGGCAGCGGCAATAGTCTCTGGACGTAATGCTGAATGCTATAGGTGGAAGTTTACAACAATAGAGTCGGAGTCGATGAAGGGTTGTCGATCCTGAATACACCGAGCGAGACGACATCCTTTGCTGTCGCCGAGGACAGGATATGGAGGTTCACGTGGGATATCAGCATACCTAGTATAGCAACTAGACAATTGGTGGACAGGCGCAGTCGAGTCTGGTATTCGAGAAACAATAGATGGTTGCAAGGTGCGGAGATGGTGACCATGTGGACAAAGATAGTGCATGTATTGGCGTTAGAAGTTGATTGCGGGTCCTTGGCGTGGAGTATCATTTCACGATGCATAAAAGAGGCAGCTGGTCTGCACAACTTGAGCATACCCCACAGTCCATGTACAAGGTCGCAGCTGCCAAAAAGGACCTAAATTTCTACATCAACACCAGAAAATGCAGCGAATGACCGGCCAATCATTCGCGCGTCATGTCTCTCTTCGGAGGAGGAGATGAGAGTGGGCCTCCTTCGCCTAGCCAGGCAAGCGACTTTTCCATCAGCACTATCGGCGAGGATCAAGGGCTCGCGGCGCATTCGGAAGGCTCGCCAGACACAGCGGCTGGTCACGAGGATTACAACGACCACGACGATGCGGGAGACGAGGCAGAGAAAGTGGTAGAGGAGCCACAGGACCAAGAAGACAACAGAAGTCCGTCAGCAATCTCAGACACCAGCGACGTCGAGGTCCGGCCCAATCGCTTCCGAGGCTCAGACCGCGCATGGCTACACCACACACACGACGACCGCTCCCTCGCCGCATCGCTCGACCAGCTCAAAGCACACGACTTAAGTCTGCACCTGTACAGCGCCCATCACCTCAAAGCTCGCCTGCGCCAACAAGAAGCTCCGTCGTTGCACAAGCCCTGGAGCAGAAAGAGTCGATGGATCCCCACCAATCAAGACATCCAGAAGCCTTGGTATCCTGAATCCGACTGGACCGCCTGGCCACTTCCTCCTGATGTTGCTCCGAATGGTCTTGAGACCTTTGGTAGACCCAATGATGGTCTTGACGCCTACACTCTGCGCAGTGCCGACCGTCCTACTCCGGCCGACAATCTGCGAGAACAGCTGCATGCTGTCATTTTGAAGCGAGCGCACGACGACTGGAAGTACCACAACCAGAAACCCTCTCAACAGCTCCACATCACGGCCGCACCTGTTGCTGCTCCTGCACGACATTCCCCGCCGAGACGAGGACGAACCCGCTCTATATCTGCTGGTCCAAATTCCGTCCCTTCTTCGCCTTCTGTAGGAGACGACTTGGCTCCCCTCTCGTCGCTAGACCCATCTGTTGTGGAGCAGGGAGAACAGGGTCATGCCGAGTCACATCCGAATCATGACCTCAAAGAGGAGGCCGAGAATGTGAAGGATAATCACTTCGCGCGCCCATGCTTCTCTGCCGATGACGATCGTTCCCATGCACTTCTCCATCCTACTGTCAACCATGTCATGTCCAAGCTTGACAGGCTCCTCCTCGCTTTGCACCAAAGCAGACAGACACATGTACATCGTGCAAGAGATGGCGACACTTCCGACTCTTCTGCAAGATCAAACTCTCGCTCACGTTCCACCTCCAAGAGACCGTCCACCAAGGCTTCGAACAAACGCTCTAATAGGCCATCAGAGTCTCAGGCCGTCACCAGAATCAGACCCAGTCGCCGTATCGGTTCGGCCTCTCGTCCGTCCAGTCCACTGGATCTTGTGGTCTTTGACGATTCAGGAGAAGATGAGACATATGAGCCAGAGACTCCCAAACGACGTTCCCGCTCACCCAGCAACAGAGCATCATCAGCAGAACCCGACATCCAGACTACTTCTCCAAGCGGCAAGAAACGTCGTAACCCGCCCAAACCAGGCCTAAGAGATTGGAGCGAGGTTTTGGCTATGGCAGGCTTGACGGGCTGGGATCCTGCTACTATCGAAAGAGCTCGCCATCGATGTCGCGACCTCTTCGGAGAGGACATGCAGCTCTACACCATGCCCGAACATGATGATTCTTCCGCCGATGAGGCCGAACCTGTCAGCCACGCGCCGTTGTCTCGCTCGGCCCAAACAGCAAGCTGGCGGTGTCCCTTTGTTAACTGCTTTCGTAATATGCAACCTCTTGAACAGGGGTTCCGCTGGCGTGAACATATGCGCAAGGCACACAAATACGACAACGATCAAATCGCAAAGCTAGAAGAACAGTTGGTTCAATCTGGAGACATTGCCCCCGTCTCGAAACGACACCACGTGTTGGCCCACAACCCTCGAGGCTGGCAACCTCCAGATCCGCTAAAGTGTCCGCACTGTCCGGCCTCAGAACATGTCTTTCCCAAGGTCAGCCGCTTACTAGACCACATAAGAAGGGGTCACAAGTACGACCCGCGTATTCGGGATCCACCTGAACGTCTTCTGAGCAAGGCCGCTGGTCAAGACGAAGAGGATACTTCTGACAACTTGAATAGTTCTGACGAAGATAGCGATGGCTACATGGTGGGTGGTGTTCACACTGACGGATTCTTACAGCCCGTTCTTCGGCATGTTGGATCACGAGGAAAGGATCTCGAACAAAGGGCAAAAGAGCTAACGCTCGTCGCTCAAAAGCTGAATTGGCCAAATCAAAAAGAATGCAAAGAAACGGCAACACGTGGAAGACGAAGAATCGATCAACTAGGGGAGTCGAATGCTGGCCTCGCACCACTTATGTCGATACGGGATGTTCAGTACACCCCTCACCATTCTGGCGAAGGCAATTGCGTTTGGAGGTAAAATTGAGCCCAGGGAGTCGCTGCTGCCCTGGTCATTCCACGTTCGCACCCGCCGATGCATCGCTGTGAGGAATCTGACCAGCATTGCACCTGCCAGTAATGAGAATAGAGGATTTTGACTCTTCTATACATCTCTGCTCCTTGTGTGTCTCGACTGCTGAATCATTTCTCGTGTTCTTTGTGTGATCTTGTCCCAGCTACCTTCGATACGGCCTGTGTCTCGAGTTGTATCTATCATTGAGAAGCCTATGTGCGACACCGAATGATATGTCAAGAAATGCAACACTATGATGGCTCTCAATACGTTGTTGTTGTCCTGGCTCAACTCCAGAATGGCGTATGTATAAATGAACAATCGGACGACCAAAACGATCGACGACACAGTAAACGTCTCGTCGCCCTCGACAGCGAAACCACACGATCATAGTTGATGCCACAACGTTGTCTCTCACTTGCAATCGTGTCTTTGACAACAAACGCAGGTGCTGTCACTTTCACTGTGCAGCTTTCGCTTCTTCATCCAACACACATCTTGTTCATCCTGCTTTCTCTTCCACTGCCACACCCACACATCCGCATCCGCCTCTGCACTCTTCCGCAAACATAGAAGTGCACATCATCAACCTTCAACAAAAGATCTTCGCCAACTTCATCAAAGGTAACATGAATCATTCACGGTCATCACACTACGAATACTGACACTCTACCAAAAGATGGCCACTTTCACCGAACGCGAGCAGAAGCTCATGGCCGCTGCTTGTCAGTCTTTCGAAGGCGAGCCTAAGGTAAGTTATTCCCCATCATTTTGACACAAATGCAATGCTGATATGATCATCACAGCTGGACATGGAAAAGGTAAATCCCTCTGATAATTCTTCCATGACCCAACATTGATGAACCCTCTCGCAGTTCGCTCAGCTTTCTGGCCTTGCTGTAGGCTCCGCTCGCAACGCCTGGGCCGCCCTCAAGAAGAAGCTCTATGCTCACGAGTCCACCGCTGTCAAGGCCACTCCCGTCAAGCCTTCCGCCACCAAGTCTGGCAAGAAGCGCCCTCCCCCTGTTATCCTGCCCACCGGTGACAACGGCTCGGATGACGAGGATGTCTTCACCCCTTCCAAGAAGCCCAAGACCCCCAAGTCCAAGGCTAAGGGCAAGGGCAAGAAGACTACCAACTCCGACGATGAAGACAAGGAGAAGAAGGAGGAAGAGGAGGACGATGGCTATGTCAAGGTCAAGAACGAGGCTGCCGACGGTGACTTCGAAGAGGTCTAGGCATCTGCTGTCTTACTTCGAGCTTGCTTCATCTCCAAGCTGTGTAAAGACCAACGCGTCATCATGGCAGTATGGCCATTGCAAACAGCGCATCTTGCTTTAGATATTAGCAAAATCGCCAATTGCGAGAACATGATGGCGAGAGATATCGAAATCCAAATCGATGATACAGCAGTCAAAAAAATTGCAATACAGTGCAGTGCATATTATCGCAATGTAATTCGTGTGTTTTAACCTCCGTGTGATCCACACGTCTAAAGTCTTCACTTCTTCGGTAAGCTTTTGACTTGGTTGCGATTCTTCTCCCCGAGACAAGGTATACTGCAGGTGGGTTCGCGCACGATGGAATGCTGTGTGCCCTTGAGTTGGATATGTATCCTCAACCCTCTCAAGCCATCTCAATCATCACGATGGGGAGTTTCTGAAGAATATGGTTGCAAACGAGTTCTTGGAAAGGTGGCTTAGTTTTCGATACTCTCTCTGGCAACAGCCCTATTACCAAAGACTATGCCTTTCTAGAGCAGGCTGAGCTTTGACTTTCTGGGATGAGAACATGAACTTGAGCACTGTAGGTACATGTCTAGAAGACCTCACTGGATGCACTACAATTCGTGAATACATCGCGAATCTCGATAGCTGTTGTTAGGTAGAGCCACATACTGGAAGTCTCTCGTAGTTGTTATTCTTCGTCACCAGTCTTCACTCACGACTCTTCTCTCTAAGTGACAACTCCACTTTCACTTCTCAATATCTGCACTCTCACCTCACAACTCCTTCTCAGTTCTTATATCTTCCAACTCATCTCTTCTCTCCATCCTTCTCCTTCTTCTTCCAACCATCATTACTTCTTACGTCTTCATCCAAACATCCACTATCAACAACAACAACAACAACAACATGCCACCCAAATCCACCCTTACCCAGCGCGACGTCGAGGTCCTTGCAGCCGCCTTCCAGTGCCAGAAGAGTCCCNCCTGATGTAAGACACACCGCATAGTACTCGTTACACACACTTTGATCACCGAAGCGACTGTTCTACAACACAAATCCCATTGCCAACTCCTATCTCCTCACTTATCACATCCAAATCTTGTTCTCGAGACGGACAGACTGACCACAACACCCTTCACACAGATCGACTGGGACAAACTCGCCGTCAAGGTCGGCTACAAGAATGCCCAATCCGCTCGTGCCTGCTTCCAAGAGACCAAGAAGAGAATGCGTGCCATGAACGACAACGCCGACGACGAAAACGGTAAGTTGTGTCTGTGTTCCCATCGCACTTTCCCTGATCAACACTCACGACTCCTTATCCCTCCTGCCCATGATCACTCCTAATCAACCTTCCAGCCACCTCTACAACCACNNCAAGAAACCCACCGCCGCCAAATCCAGAAAGCGCAAACACCTCTCTTCCCCTCCGACTCCTCCTCCGCCACCCTCGCCGGCTCTTCTCCAATCCAAAACACCGATGACGGCGAAACCACCCTACCCCCAAAGAAGAAGTCCAAAGCCAGAGGCACAAAAGCAAAGAAACCCGTCATCAGCACCCCAGAGACCGAAGAAGATGTGCACAATGCAAAGGCCATTGCCGCAGGCAGAGCCAGATATGCTGCCGACAAACTTGCTGCCGAGGTCAAGAAGGAGGAGGTTGATGATGAAGATGAGGAGCCTGTGGGTATGAACATTGATTCTGGAGAGGATGAGGGATTGACTGCGTATGAGTTGGTCAAGAACGAGGTTTTTGGCGAGGGCGTTGAGATTTGAGCTGAGGGCTTTTCACTCTTTAACCAAAAGGTCCAGCGGGATGAGATGCAATGAGAAATACGAAGCAATGATGACAACGGCGGAGAATGTATAATACAGAGAGAGGAAGAGATTATGGACGGGGCATCTTCATTCAGGGAGGGTCGACTTTATTCGATGCGATGAGATGCAAACAGAGACTTTTATGCCCTCGCCTATCTCACCTTAAATCATGCCCTTCCTATGCTTGCAGGAAACAGGAAGTGACGTTTCGAAGGGCTGCAGAGAGTCTTCCTTACTTTTGATCGCCAAACACCTGAATGACCAGCTGTTTCTTGTTGACTGCACGGCACAAATTAGCAAAAACGTTCCTTCCGTCTGTGAGAATCAACGAAAAAGTCTTACTCTTGCCCATAGCATTCCTAGGAATACTCTCCACCACCTTCAGATCTTGAGGAATCTTGAACGCAGCCATTTTATCCTTTAATCCTCTCCTCAGATCCATGGCTGCGAACGTCTTTCCGCCTTTACCAGCAGTCTTGCCTTCTTCGCTCAACACAACCACTGCAGCAACTTTTTGACCCCAAGTCTCGGACGGTAGACCCACAACGGCACATTCGGAGATTGCGGGTAGGGATAGAATTTCCCTCTCCACTTCCAGTGCGGATACCTTCTCGCCACCGACTTTGATGATGTCGGCGGAGAGACGACCGAGGATGAAGTACATGGGTCCCTGTGCCCAATCTCCTGACGCACCCTTGCCAGCGGACGGGACATTTCTCCGTACGGCTACATCGCCAGTCTTGAAGAAACCGTCTTCAGTAAACTCTTTTGCGGTCGCTGTGGGATTGTTCCAGTACTCTTTGAAGATGGTGGGTCCACGCAATTGAATCTCACCACTACGCTCTTTTCCGTCTGTATCGAGTTCTTCGCCAAGCTGAATGATAGCTTTTGTGTCGAGGTCGACCAGACGGGCTTCTACAGAGGGAAGCGGCCAACCTACACTTCCGTCTACTCGGTCTTCGTTCGCCAGACCGCAAGAAAGAGCCATGCCAACTTCTGTCATGCCATAGCGTTCAAGCAGGACATTTCCATTGCTCAACTCCGTCCAAGCTTGTTTTGTAGGTGTGGGCAGAGCCGCCGAGCCACTGATATTCAGGCGCATGTTCTTCGGGTCTAGTGCTTCTTTTGTTGCCTTCTGCATCTCCGGACTGAGGGTGTTATGTGATTGCAGCAGTCTGTTGTAGATTGTAGGTACGACGGTAAAGAAGGTGATGGGCTGTCTGGTGTATTCGGGTGAGGTCGTCAGGAAAGGGGCGGCAAGTCGCGACCAGACCGAGTCAACGGTGAAGGGGAAGAGAAATTCAATGGTACTGCCCGCGAGTAGTGGTGTCAGGAGGGCGTTGACTGTGCCATGGATGTGGTGGAGAGGCAGGACGTGCAGGAAGTGGTCGGTGGGCGAATAGTGCCATGCTTGGGAGAGGGATTTTGCCTGAGCCATGAGAGTAGATTGCGGGAGAAGCACTCCTTTNCTGTTGTCTGTCAGGACTTCGTGTTGTTCGTGGTGATTGAAGAGACTCACAGGTCTGTTGGTTGTGCCGCTGGTGTACAACATCATTCCACCCTTGTCCTCTGTCACATCTTCGAGAACGACCTCTTCCTTGATCCTGCTGCTTTCGACAATCTTTTCCCAGCGTGACAGAATAGGCTTCTTCTCCAGCTCGCCATTCAGCACATCATCGGCCTTGGTCGCAAATTTGGAAGACGTGGCCAGCATGAGCGCACCACTCTGATCGAGGATATATCTCAATTCTCCGGATGGAAAGGCAGGTGAAAGCGGTACGGCGATGGCATTGGTACCTAGGATGGCGAGTAGCGTCACTNNGTTGACCACATACCTCAGTACTTGTATATCACTTCGATCAAACAGCAAAGAAAGAGCGAAGGGAAACAACTAAAACAAGGAGACAAGGAGACAGGAGCAAAGCGCACCTACATAGTCATAGCTATTCTCGACCAAGAAAGCAATGCGCTCGCCTTGCAGGGCTTCAGCATTTCTACCGGCATCATCGGCGAGTCGTTGTTTGGCGACCGCGACATCCTTCAGGAGCGAGCCATAGCTAAATTGACGGCCGGACAGGGAGTGTATCACTGCTGTGCTCTCTGGATCGTGCGACTTGATCGCATCGAACAGAGGTGTACGCGGTAGGCATGCCAATCTGTTGGTCGCAATGCTTCTAGTACCTCTTCCAGGACAACGGAAGGTAGCTATCGGCAAGGTCGGCCGGCGCGAGAATAGCTCCAAGAAGGTCCTGGACAACACCATGTCGAGCACTGGATAGTCGAGATGACAATTCTATGTACTTTTGGTCTCGTTGTCGCGTGCACAAATTGAGTAAGAGCTTGGACGCATTTACACTTGCCTCCGGCGTTTGCGGACTTTGCAAAGTTGATTTTCAGCATGTGATTATGCATAGTTATGCGGCACGGAATGGTTTGTCCACAGCAAAGACTACAAGCATGTTGTCGAGATGATCAATTCTTGTTACATCTACTTCGAATCCCAACCCCAAGCTCTCTTGATGGTATCACCGACAGTTTCTCTACCACGTTCTCTTCTACTTTCTCGAATCTTTTTCTCTGCTTCATAGTGTTCATGCACGACAGCGGCATATTCTGCATTTGCTCTTGCTTCGGCAGCCATGAGCTCAATCTCAAGCTCACGCTCCGAACCCTTCTTGTCTGCCAGAGACTGCTCAATAGCTTTGCGCTTCTCTCCTGTATACATGTCCAATCCTTCTTTTGTCACTTGTGGTTGCGCAGCTTGTTGTCGAGCACCCAAGGCTTCTGTCGTCGATGTGCTCGTGATGAGTGGCTTGAACTCTGGCGTAGGCAGCTTCTTCTCTTCTGCCTCTTTCATGGCCTTTTCGCGATCCAACATTTCGTGGTAGAGTTTGTCTGCGTGCATCTGGATGCGCTCTTCCTCGTCGGCTGTACGTTGCATGCTCATGTATCCCAATGCCTTGAGGAAGCGAGCTTGCATGGTGTAGCAGCGGTTGAATGCGCGGGTGGGTTCCTTGCAGAGGTAGAGTTTTGCTTTGATGCCGCCGCTCTCGAAACATTCGTGCTCGGCCCATTGCTCCAGTGCGCAATTCTCGAGCGCCGCTCGCGCGACTCGTGCTTTGCGGTCGTTGTATGTGTCAATGACATCGGCTAGTTGTTCGCTCTCGCTGCGTCCGGCTTGTTCGATTTGTTCTTGCGAGCGGTAGTTCTTCCACAGGTGGGCGTATCTGCCATCTTGGTAGAGTGATTGCGGCGGTGCTGCATTCTCGTTTGTCTGAGGTTGTGCGGGTTGTGACGACGGATCTTCAGCGATGCCGATTTGTGAGCGATATGAGGGAGCGTCTTGTGGTAGTTGTGTGGGATGCTGCTGCTGTTGCTGTTGGCGCGTCTTGGATTCCTTGTCCAGAAATTCTCGCAGCGACGGGTCCAGATTGTTTAGCGCATCTTTGCTCTCGCTGCTGCTATTGTTTCCCNNCCAAAACCAGCCCATTTTGTCTTGATGGTATGTAAAAGTAGAAAGATGCGACGGAGGTGAATTGCGGCCTGCCAATGGAAGTTGCCGCGCGAAGCTGCATCTCCGTCTTGTCGCCGACACCACCATGACAGTCTACTTCCAGAACTAACCATGACACACACGAATGTTTTTACGTCTACAAGCTGTTCGGCAAATGCGACTACGGTCACTCTGCTCTATTGGTCGCCGTGCTAGTGCCAGATATAGCTATGCATCTCCACAGCAGTTTTCGGGAGCGCCAAAGAGACAACCAACGTCTTCCTCTCGCAACTACTCTGAGTCGGCAACATGATCACTTTCTCCTTGACATAGCTGGTCATGTCGCCGTCGCGTTTTCTGGAATCAAACCACTAATGATTGGAGATGTTATGCATCCTGATTGGAGAGACTGATTTTCCTCATTTCTGTATATTCACACCAAAGGCTATATAAACGAATGACATGAAAGGTACGTATCGTCACAGACACACCGTTCCTAAACGAATGTATGGAGTTGTTGCCGTCTCATCATAGTCGGGAGTTGAGAGCCCGTCTTACTCGGTGATTTTCAGTAAAAAGGTCCTGCCTTTTACTGAGCCTTGTAGGTAGAGCCAATGGCACCAAACTTGACGTTGCTGAACTTGACAGCAGCGTTGCCCTGTTGAGACTCAACATCCTTGGGCTTGCCAGAAGTGCTAGCGCAAGTACCACGAGCAGCCCCGACCTTGTTGGAGCCAACGGGGTAGGTAGAGTCTAGCCAGAGCATGTTGGCATCATAGTCGTCCCAAACACTAAAGACAAGAGCCATGCCAGTATCGAGGTCCTTGCCGAAGCCAGTAAGACCGCCCTTCTGGGAGAATGAGTCAGGGTCACCTGTAACGGCCTTCTGTTGCTTGCAGAAGCTGTCGGTGATCTGGTTGGTCTGGGTAATACCAGCAACGTTGGTGTTGGCCTCCTGGATGACTTTGCCGTTCTGAACGTAAAGGCGGCGGATGGCACTGAGAGTGCCGGTAGCGGTGTTGTCCGCAGTGATGAACTGGNNTGATCAAAGCATTAGCGGGATGGTCGTATGAGGATGTCTCGAGCTTACCTGAGTGACAACAGTCATAGGCTTGGTGGAGTCAACAGTCTTGCCAGGACCGAAGAAGTTTGTTGCTCCCCATCTGTAAGGGTTAAGATCACAGCCGTCCTTGTCGCAGTAGCCGTCGTAGCGAGACTCGCCAGTACCGCAAGTGGTGTTGCCAGTGCAAGGGCCGTTGGTCGAGCAAGGGTGAGGGGTAAGAGCGGTGGAGATCGAGTTCNNTGATCGAAGTTGGTCAGTAAAATGTTCGGCCAAGGATGATATCACGTTTCTTACAGCCTCCCAGATGTCCATCTCAGCACAGCATGAGCCAGTGTTTCCGATTCCAGAGTTGGGGTCTCCGCTTGATGGAGTCCATCCCTCAACGTTTGCCNNTGACATAGCGTTAGCGTGTTTCTCAGAGGGAGTCGATGAATATCTTCTCACCTTGCCGGCAATGAACTTGAGATCTCTGGGGCATTGAGCATCACAGTATCCTGTTCCGTAAGCGGCTCCAGCCTTGTTGGTTGGGTACTTGGCAAGACCACCGTCGGCGTCCATCTTGACAAAGTACAAGGCACCGTTGATACCACAGCCTAGGAGATTCATCAGTTCACGATCCTGTCAAGCCTTCGATGGAGTACACTCACCAAGACCCGAAACATCAACATCAAAGGTGAACTCCTGGTTCTTCAGCTTGAACAACTCGTACTTGTTGCCGTTAATCAGATAGACACGAGATCCAACGTTGTTACCCTGCTTGAGCTTCAAGCTAACAGAGTTGCCGCTGGCTTGAATACCGTAGGTGCCAGAGTAGTCTNNGTACACAAAAGGTATGATAAGAATGTGTCCTTCACGGAAGACATGTGATCATTGCTTACCTGCTCCGTCAAGAGCGCAGTTGGCGGCACATTGCACGTTGTTCGGGCACAGACTGGCGTCAAACTTGTTGCCAGTGTAGCAGTTGGTGTACCCGCTGGTTGTGTGCAACCAGCGCCAGTTGGCATCGAGAACAATGTTGGTGTTGACGGTGGTGCATTGCCCTCCAGAGGTGCACTTTTGGTAGCTCATCGGAGGGTGGTTCTCAGCAGTCGAGGTGCCAGCCTGCTGTCCGAGAACACCATGGCCCAAAGCCAGAAGGGCTGCCAAAGTAGAGGCAGAGATCATCGTGATTGAAACAAGTTTGATGGGAGAAAGAAGAGAACTGAGAAGATGTCTGATTTGAGTGTTTCATGGCGGTGGGGTTCGCCATATTTATATTCGGTGTTGCTGTCGTTGCTGAATTGACCGCTGGACGAGCATCTTATCGCCGCTTGTCTACCCGAGGGAAGCATTCTGCCATAGCTTCACAAGCTCTGTACTGTCAGACACCCAGTCGAAGCAAAGATGAGCGTCTCGTCGCCCAAGATTCCCTATCAGCATACTTGCATACCTGCATGCCCCCGTGCGCATGTGTGCTCGCTTGCAAAACTTCGAGGGCAGAGGAAGCAAAAGAGACCAGGTGACTAGGGTTACTGGTTAGTATAGCATCAGATCAATCTATTCGAGGATTTATCCGTTTCGGCTGCGAGAGGATCAGGGAAGGTGGTGAAATTAAGGCCTTGCATAAGCTTCCCCTCGTTTGCGTCCCGCCCCGCACACATGCACCCCAGACCCAATCATCTAGGGATGCAGTGGAAGCAAGCTCCGAGAAACAGTACATGGAGAAATTGTCCGGATGTACCTTTTGCTCTTCAAGTCTATATCTATCCAGCCTCTTGATATCGAAGGCTGACATAGAGCGTATTGGCGGCCCGACTGGCCGAGAGGTGATCTTCAGGGAAGGCAGGTGCCATGGACGATCAAGTTACCATCAACCACGCGGCTCCAGACCGAAGCTTACGTCCCTAACATCCACGAAGAGCCTCGCTTGGAACAATGCCCTTCCATGGCTGAGACGTTCTAGGCAAACCATCTCGAGAGGATGAGCGGGCCGGCTCGCCATTAGCATTGTCCCTGCAGTCTATTACTGCCCGCCACCAGCATGGTATGCTCTAGGATGACATTAGCCTCCAACGATGACTTCAAGAATTTTCTGGTCGATCAAAAGAGTGCTCCCACTTCGACAGTCTCAATCCTATCCTTATTCTCCGCCAATAGTCTACTGGACCGACCAGATCTTCACTCCTTCGTTTTTCTTCTCTAGGCTGTGATTTCTTCTCTGTCGAGAAGAAGTCACAGCCTAGAAAAAATCAGCTAATGATGAAACGTGGCTGCATCTCGTTTGTCATCATGCCCATGCGGCCGTACCCGTAAAGTCATGCGAAGTCCTGCATTGCATAACAAGAACCATGTTTAATCTAACAAAGGGCGGGGCATTGTGATGGGTACCTGACAGACTCGTCGATCATTCCAGACTACGCCTTGAACCTGCATGAGGGGAAAAAATTCTCGCCTGGAAGAATACTGAGCTGTAGACATGAGTGTTGACCGTCACGATGCACCATTGTTGTCCTAAAATGTCGCTACATGTGGTTGATCTCGAAGACCTTTAACGGTTGTGTCTTGTTCCGGCACGGTATTGTCCAATGCGATAAAGTTCATCTCCATGTGATGAGATGAGACGACATGATTCGATTGCAAGTCTCGTCACACTCTCACGCATATTCCAAAGTTGATTCAGGATAAAGAACGAAATGTATTCGATTGGTCAAAGGCAGACTATCAAAAAGTGGGAACAAGAGAACGAATGTAAGAAGTTAATCGCGTGAATGTCAGAAAAGCAGAGACGCAATACTAAGCGAACGTGTTGAAAAGTTCATCTTCTCATCCGATAGGGGTTCAGCAACCCTCTCTCTCCCCTTTCCCATGTCCATCACTGGATCCATAATCACAGTGCGGGGTTGGCGTTCTGAAGCAATTGCTGGAAGTATGCCTGGAACCATGTGCCAGCTTCAGGGGCAGGCTTCAGAGCATCGGCGTATCCACAGTGAGCATCGTATCTGGCAGAAGACGAGTCGGAAGTTCCGTCAGATTCACCGCCGGGCTTGACCCAGACGATAGCGTCGACCAGCGGGTCGCCAGTGTTTGCGGTTGGGCGAGTACCGAATCCAGTGTTGATGACGTTGCACCAATCTCCTTGCTGCAATTGAGATGTGGGCTGAACACCTGAACGGCCTTGGTCAATGATGAAGTGTGCTGGGAAGCCTTGAGCTGTCAAGAGAGGGGCAAGGGCATTGACGTAACGCTGTTCATCAAAGTCTNNGAAGCGAAATGGTTAGCATATCCCTGGTGACAGCAAGATGGACTGACACATACTAGGGTTGCTCTGTGTGTAGGAAGGAGCTGTGGAAAGCTGGTAGGCGTTGTAGTTGGAAACATCAGTGGCAATTCCTCGGAGAGCTGCGGGCTTGCCAGCGGCTGTGTAGATGCTTGCGAAGAGGTCGGCGGCTGGGCCAATGTTGGCAGGCCATCCAAGCCATCCACCGTGACCACCATCTAGATACATTGCAACGTTGGGGAAGTTTAGAGTCTTGATCGCGTACTCGACACCACCTGGTAAAGTTAGCATAATCACATCGTTATACTTTCGTCCATACATACTGATGTAAGCGTCGTGAGCCTCCTGGCATTTGGCAACGTTCGAGTTGGTCACCAAGTTACCGAGACTGTCGGGCTCAATGACAAGAGCAATCTTGGTCGAGGAGTACTTCTTGACGATGGCAGCAATGGAGTCAACGTATGCCTTGTACTTGGTAAGACCATCGTTTGCAACAGTCAGCTCTCCGTTAGAGGCCAAAGCGGCACAATCACGGTTGGGCAGATCGTAGACTACGAATGCACCAATGATCTCGGGACTGGCACCAGCAGCATTCTGCTTTGCAATGTCAGCCAGGTAAGTGTCCATCGTAGGAACTTTGGCAGCAGTGTCANNCTGGTATTGTCAGCATGATTCGAGCATGTGCTTTGATGGCAAGACTTACAGCCAAACAAATGTTCCAATCTTCGCAACAGCGCTAGCCTTTGCTCTAAGACTGCTGGGAAGAGCTGGGATAGCGGCGGCAATCTCAGAGGCATAGAATGGGTTCGCATAGACTTGTCTACCAGCGAAGATGTTACCGGCACTACCAGTCGAGCCTGCGGCCGAGGTTGTGGGAGAAGTGCCCGTGGCGGTGCGGGATGTAATGAGTGTAGTACCTGCACCAGAAGTTGTAGTGGTGGGTCTGGCAGAGGTCGTGACTGGCTTCGTCGAGGTTGTAGTCGCCGCGGCGGTGCCAGTGACACACTGATAGTAGTCTAGAGGATAATCAACTTCTGAGCATGATACTCTGGATCGGCTTGCTTCTTACAAGGGNTTGACACTGGAGCAGGACAAGCCTGAGTCACAAGTGCCACTACCAGACCAGTTTTGACCTCCGCATTGTCCCCATACGGAGATGCCAAGTGCGGATGGAACGAATGCAAGCAGAAGAGCGGGAATCATCTTTGCGAGGTATAGACAAGACTGCGGTTTCTCAAAGCTGCTTACCTGCGCTTCGATGAACCTTTATAACACTGTCGACCACTAATTGAACACGTCAATGAATGGATAAAAAGACCCTGGGATCGCTGGTACGTTCGAATGTCTACATCTAAGCGAAGTGGTCTAGAACTGGTCCGGCAGGATATTGGAAGTTTGCTTGTGAGGATATGCAGGCTATGCGACTCCATGAAGACAAAGAAGCAGGGTATCCGAGGCTATTGCTTGTTGCTCAAGAGCTTGAAGCATTTAGCCGCTGATAGGCATAGGGAAAAGTGTCCTGGCATGCTCTCATGACCTTGGTTGGAGATTTGGATTTTCTCTGCATACTCTGGGGGCTCACACAGACTTGGTATGAGGCATGGCGCTAGGGGATCCCGATGTGTGATCTACAGGGCGTCGTCCAATAGGGCAGAACCGGCGCAGGACATAATGATGCTCGGTTAAGCATCTGGCACATTGTCTGAACTCAGGCTATACTTGAGTGAGGCTCAAAAGCGATTAGATGGCAACGTGCAGGAGGCTGCAGTCGAGAAATTACGGGGTTGCGGGGTGTATTTGAGGAGATGAAGTTCAAGGATGCATAAAGATGGAGTGTATACCGACGGTGAAACCTCGGGACTTGTGGCTGGCGGTCCAGAACGGATCAGATTGATTATACCACTCCATCACTCACTATTTCCCACGAATTGCAGTATACTGAGTACGATCTTCTATGCAACAGCTGATCCAGTCTTTTCGAAAGAGGAGTTTGCCTCGGCCAGAATCTGTACGACGCCAGCTGACAAGGTGTGCGCCATGCAGTCCGCGTCGGGCAATACTCTAGCCAATATCCTTCAACGCGCTGCAGGTCCTACTGGTCTCGAAGACGGGGTATCGATGCAGAAGAATGATGTGCACGCGCGTGGACATACTCAGATGAATTCTTCGTTTGATCGGACCGCCAGGCCGGACGACAGGCCTTAGTAGCCATTCATATCCTCCTCGTGTTGTCACAATATTACATTGATCCTCTTCCACATAAGGCATAGCGAAACGAGAAGCTATCGAAATACACAATCACTTAGTGTGAGAAGTGTGGCATGGAGCTAGCGTAAAATGGTATTCTTCACTTGAATGCCGCTTTCGTACCGAAGCATTTCTATAGCTATGTGTGACAGTCTTTAGCCCACGGAGAGCATGAGAAGCGGAGTAATGGTGTCGAACCAAGTAGGGGAACTCTAGCAATATTCTCAAACCTCGGCAAAACCCTTGTCGTTTACGACTTTTGGTCCTTCGATCTTCTTTATTTTCCTTCCCTCCCACCAGCACATCAAGCCTCCGAACATGCTGACTGCACACCCAAGACCAATGAATAGACCCGATCCCCAAGTTGGACGGTGGATTCGATTGTACCTCCACATCATGTAGGCCATTCCGACTTGGAAGAGTGTGTTCAACACCATCATCCATACCACAAAGTCCATTTTCCAAGACGCAGTAGCAGGAGCTCGTTCTCCTGAGAAGGTCTTGCGCCGTACCAATGCCCTGTCTACACCATCTTTCTCGCGATCTAACAGATCACCCTCGTGCAGACGGAACCAGCTTACGTTCCTTGCTGCCAATCTTCTGATTGCTCTTGAGCTCCTCTCCGTTCTGCCCCCGAACCGCCACACACATAGCCACCAAAGATCTCTGAATCTCCATGGTGCAAGTCCCCAAGCCGTTAGACAGAAAAGCGCATTCAAGATTTGTGAATCAATCTCTATCCAGATTTTGCGAGGCGAAGAGTCTGCATCACCACCATCGGGATGGTTCATTGCAGGTGCAGCTTTGAGGATCAGGAAGAAGAGCATGGCGCCCCAAGCCACAACATTAAGGCCGTACAAAGTAATGAGAAATCCGGTTGGAGTCTTGAAGAAGCGCCAAAAGGCGACGAGGCCGGTGACAATGGTTTGCTTCCACGTTTTGGGTGTCTCTGGCTCGGTTGTGGAGTGGCTAAAGCTTTGTACCAATGGCTCTAATGATTTGTTGTCGGCATTGCTTGGTGCAGTGGGTGACGTTACGGGTGAGACATTTGGTAATGTCGCTGCTCGCTTGCAGTCGCCAGGTTTTGATGATGCAAGCCTCGTTGCAAGATGACCGTCTACGTCGAAGTCGATGTTATTCTTCCGCAAGTCGGTAAGGTTTGGCGCACGTGCAATGGCTGTTCCAGTCGCTGCCCACATGCCCGGCTGCGGATCATAGCTCAGAAACTTATTCGTGGTGCTGACTGAAGCTGCGCGTATGCGTTCCAGCTGCATTGGTAGAGAAGCTTGTCTGGGCAAGGCGCCAGGTTGAGGCGATGATTGGACCATTATAGCAATGTTCTGTTGTTTATGCTGATGGTAGAAAGATGGAAGAAAGGTGGAAGAAAGAACGAAACATCCTACCTGAAACCTCTTTACATATCGACAATAAATACAGTTGCGCCTGCCGTAAAAAAGCTGAGTAGCCAAGCCCAACAGCGCGCGTACGGTAAGACCAATCAAGAAGCGCTGCAAAGTCGATGGTCAAGAAGTCAGAATATTATTAGGCGTTCAAAGCTTCAACAAAGCTGGAGCCTGGACTGGTGAATACGCGATACGGTCAATACGCGGAGTGGCTGAATCCGTATCTGACCACAGCGGTGACTTTCGTCATCTTCTTTTCTTGCTCATAGCTCTGAGACCCAGTACTTGTATTAAATGTGACTCTGGCCGTTGAGAGCATCACATTGAGCAGTCCACTGAGGTCGCAGAAGAACTGATGCTTGCCGTGGTGTATCAAGGCTGATCATGCGTTAGCGGATCTGGCATTGACGAATGGTCGTTTATTCTGACAGGCTGTGAGATTGTGAAGTTGGACAGTAGCTTTGTGTCTCGCTCTAGACAAAGCTGTACTCAAGCACTACACGAAAGACCGAGCAATCGAAGTCGACAGAAACAATTCGTCGAGGATTATCGGAAGGCGGCCGCAATTCGCTCGGGCGCGATCGGCGTCACCAGCTTGACGGCGACTTTCTTGGCAACCAAAAACCTCCAGACAGTCATTCATCATCGAAGACTCTCTTGTACACTCCATTCGCCTGATCAACTATTCATTGACACTATACCCTCAAGTCGCCACACTATACTCAACATGAGCTTCAGATTCCTTGCCAGATCCGCCAGACCTCTCTCGCAAGCCGTCGAGAGCAGAGTACCATTTTCATTCAGAGCTGTCCAACAAGGCCGCGCCCTCGCCGCCGTGAGAAGCTACTCGACCACTCCCGAGACTGGCGCCAAGGAGAACGATGTTGCAGCTGAGAACGCAGACAAGGCTGCCGAAGCCACCAAGGAGGACCCTACTCTGAAGGAGCTCGAGGCCAAGAAGAAGGAGGTCGCCGACGTCACGGTTCGTTGAACACACAAAAACACAGCCAAGAGCAAGAACAGCAGTGCTGAGATACTTAATTGCAGGNACAAGTGGAAGCGCCAGATCGCCGAGTACCGCAACCTGCAAGAGCAGACCAAGCGCGAAGTCCGCGCAGCAAAGGACTTTGCCCTCCAGAGTTTCTCCAGAGATCTTCTTGACAGCATTGACAACCTCGACCGCGCCCTTTCGGTTGTGCCCAAGGAGAAGCTCGACGGCAGCAACAAGGACCTCTTGGACCTCCACTCTGGTCTCAAGATGACCGAGACCATCCTCATGAACACACTCAAGAAGCACGGCCTCGAGAGATTCGACCCCAGCGCCGAGAGCGACAAGTTCGACCCCAACATGCACGAGGCCACTTTCCAGACACCTCAGCCCGACAAGCAGGACGGCACCGTCTTCTTCTGCCAGTCCAAGGGTTTCAAGCTCAACGGCAGAGTCATCAGAGTGAGTCCAGTCTTGCCAGAGCAGAGTACGATGGACAATGCTGATTATTTTTTCTAGCCCGCGAAGGTCGGTGTCGTCAGAAATTCATGAACACGATACAACGAAGGAACAAATGTCATTTGAATGCATATGGGGGAAGACAAAAGTAATTCCGATCATGTACTGGGTTTCTACAAGAGCAAGCATGTTTGGCAATTTTATGTTTGGGCTGGACGGACGGTGGGCATGGCGTTCAGGTAGACTGGAGACATTCCCCTCTCTTTGATGGACCAGCGTGGTCTGTCGTGTAAAAACAACTGTATATATATGTACTCTGTATGATGAGCAAAATCATATGATTGAACAGCTTTAGAATAAGGCGGCAGAGGTAGTCGACTGGCCCCATTAATCTTTGGACAGCCAAACAAGCAGGCATTATTCTCAGTCTCTATATCAATGTTCTAAGCGCTTCGTGATTTGCAACATGTCGTAAACACATTATTGCTTTTCGAGAGTGTGTCCATCCAAAAGAAAAACCTTGTTTTGTTCTCAGGCTTCCTTGTATTACGACTCCGTGATAGCGATAATCATAACAACTTCTGAGTGCTCCATGACTTTTCGGATATAACTCGACCATTTGATGAAATTTCAAGATTATTGAATCAAGGCGGCCAGCTCGTCAGATGTCCTCACAATCTCAATGACGGGAGCCGAAGCATGAGAGACGGCTTGAGGCTTCTCAAGTCTAAGACGAACACTAGTCTCTTTCGATAGCAGAGGTGTGTAGTTCATCTTCAAGACCTTGAGCACGTAGATGGCCAAAGACTCCAAAGTTTCAAATTCTGTGGGTTCAATTGCCTATTGAGCGTGTGTCAAAATGATGATCAGATGCAAGATGCGAAGATGTTGATTTCTTACCTGAGTGAGGATTCTCTCAAGCTCGGTATACGACTCGGAGTCATCTGCCTGTATCCTGTCTATCCACACACTGACGTAGAGTTTCTGCTTTGCAAGCCTCTCGTTTTCGTTGACGCCAATCAAGGTAGGGATAAAGACACGAGACAGATGCAAGACTCTACCAGTGTGTTCTTCTTCCTCGACAAAATACACATAGTTGACATAATCACCCAGCAGACTCGCCTTGGGCAACTTGATCTCGATCTGACAGGATTGGATCAGAGCAGCGCCGGGCGGGGTGTCGAGGATGGTCTGATGTATACGGTGGGCCATGTCGTCCAGCGTCTCCCAGTCTTGGACAGGTTTTAGAGAGCGCAAGTTTTTGGAGAGGATGCCGTAGTGCATTGTGCTTTCGTCGAGGGCATCCTGACTTGCAGCAGTATCAAAGCCTTGACGGAATGAGAGAGAGACGGAGAGAAGGACTGGTTGCTGCTTCTGGCGGCCCCAGGCATCCAAACCACTTTTGGGAGCGTATTGAAGAGCGAGGTCTTCGACTCTGATGCCGTCACGACACCACGGTTGACCGTACATTTTTGATGGTTTATTGATAGCAAGGTTGAGCGATGGTGAGACGTGTGGTCAAGTAAGATGTATTCGCCTGGAGTTGCCGTTTTGCCAGAGCGAGTGGTCGGAGGACGAGGGGCTCTTGGCAAGCGTTTCTAGACGTTTCGGTAGAGCTCGACGAGAAATATACAAGGCCATGCCCCGTTTGCCTGTGAATAGCTGCTAGCCACATATCAACTCTCGTCATTTTTTCTCCTACGCGCAATCAATTGACTGTTTCGTTTCTTTGATACCCCCTTGCTTTTACGACTCTCTTCATAATAATGGCCGACGCACTCAAGGCCGAAGGCAACAAGCTGTTTGCCGCAAAGGACTTCCACGGCGCTGCGTGAGTCGCTCCCAATCATACCATCACATCTTCCCAGTGCTAATAGACGCACAGCCAAAAGTTCGGTGAGGCCATCGAACTCGACCCCAGCAACCACGTCCTGTACTCGAACCGTTCCGGCGCATACGCATCCTTGAAGGACTGGGAGAAGGCCCTGGACGATGCCACAAAGACAACCGAGATCAAGCCTGACTGGGCCAAGGGCTGGGGCAGAAAGGGCGCTGCCCTTCACGGCATGGGCAACCTCGGTGGGTCCAACTCATCCTTACCATCACACGCGAGCACTTCAAGCTAACAATGTCGCAGTTGACGCCACGGATGCCTTCGAAAAGGCAGTCGAGCTCGACCCCAACAACGCCCAAGCAAAATCCGGTCTCGACGCCGTCAGACGCGCTATCCAGGCTGAGGCAGATGCTGATGGCGCCGACGCAACCGGTGGACTCGGCAACATGTTCAACGACCCTCAGATGATCCAGAAGCTCGCCAGCAACCCCAAGACTGCCTCGTTGCTGGGCGATGCCGCCTTCATGCAGAAGCTGAACCAGATGAAGTCCAACCCCAGTATGATGGGCGAGGCCATGCAAGACCCCCGCTTCTTGCAGGTCATGAGCGTCTTGCTCGGTATCGACATGTCTTTCGCTGACCCTTCGCAACAACAACAGCAGGGTGGTCAGCAGAGAGGAGAGGCCGAGGAGGACGTTCCCATGCCCGACGCCAGACCCAGCCAGCCTGAGCCCGCAAAGGCCCCTGAGCCCGAACCCGAACCCGAAGATGAGGAGGCCGCTGCGCAAAAGAAGGCAAAGGAGGAGGCAGACAAGGAGAAGGCCCTCGGAACTGAAAACTACAAGAAGAGACAGTTTGATGCCGCCATCGAGCACTACGCCAAGGCCTGGGATTTGTACAAGGACATCACCTATCTCACCAACCTTGGTGCTGCCAAGTTCGAGAAGGGTGACTACGAAGGTGCCATCGAGGCTTGCAAGAAGGCTGTCGAGCACGGCCGTGAGGTCTTTGCCGACTTCAAGCTTATTGCAAAGGCCTTCGGTCGCATTGGTACCTCTTACGAGAAGTTGGGCGACCTTCCCAACGCCATCGACAACTACCAGAGATCTCTTACCGAACACCGTACACCTGACATCCTCACCAAGCTGCGCGCCGCTGAGAAGGCCAAGATCAAGGCCGAGAGAGATGCCTACCTGGACCCTGCAAAGGCTGAGGAGGCCCGCGATCTCGGAAACCAGAAGTTCAAGGAGGCCGACTGGCCCGCTGCCGTTGAGGCCTACACCGAGATGATCAAGCGCGCACCTGAGGACCCCCGCGGCTACTCGAACCGTGCCGCTTGTTTGATCAAGCTGCTCACTTTCCCCGCCGCCGTCGACGACTGCAACACCGCCATCACAAAGGACGAAAACTTCATCCGTGCCTACCTCCGCAAGGCCCAGGCTCTCTTTGCCATGCGCGAACACAGCAGGGTCATTGATGTCTGCAACGAAGCCATGGCCCACGACAAGGACGGCAAGAATGCCCGCGAGATCGAGCAACAGATGCAAAAGGCCATCCAGGCTCAGTACAGCGCTCGTGAAGGCGAGACTGAGGAGGAGACCATGGAGCGCATCCAGCGTGACCCTGAGATCCTTTCCATCCTGCAGGACCCTATCATGCAGTCCATCCTGCAACAAGCCAAGGGCGACCCTGCCGCTCTGCAGGAGCACATGAAGAACCCTGACGTCCGCACAAAGGTCCAGAAGCTCATGGCTGCTGGTGTCATCCGTGTTGGCGGCCGATAGATCTAATGGTTGTTGCTTGACTCTATCATATTTGTCGTTTCTCAGCGTTTTCTCACAAAATTCATAGCAACACATATTCGAATGACCGTTTCATGACATACTGCTTGTCCCAGTCTTTTCATTCTTTTTGAAAGTGAAGTTTCATTATCTCTTCGTAGCTATTTTTACTAATCAAAATGTCTCTCCGACCTTGACGCCAACCTTTTCCGCAAGTCCATCAACCTCACTGGCATCGGTAGGGAAGTCTTCGGCGATGATCTGGCTCTGGTATTCCTTGCCCATGCCCACCAACAACTCTACCAAGCCTCCTCCATTGGTAAAGACATATAACGCAGCGTACCTGCTTGCAGCCTCGAGTGTAAACTCTTGACCCGCAGGAACAAAGATGGTCTCTCCAGCACTAATCTCCGATCCCTGGCCAGCGACAGTCAAGCGGAAGCTTCCCATATCGACCAAGAAGCAGTGGTGCGAGGTTGCAAAGGTTAGCGTGTTGTAAGCGAGGTACTGCGACTTTATCGCCGCCGAACCTTCAAGTCTTGCAATGCTGAATTTGCCATTCGAATCTGCTTTTTGACACAGAGGCTTTACGAGTAAACCTCCACTTGCATACCTAGGTCCTGCGTCTGATTTGAGAAAGTATGGTGTTGTTGCCGAGTTGCTGAGCTTGTTGTCTTCTTGCGTGCAGAGGGTAGGTTCAGCACCTTTGTGGTCGCGCTTGGGAACCATGTCGAATTTCTCGGTCGCGGCGATGAGTTTGGGGACCAGCACCTCCATGGGGTTTCTGTTGTCGCGGGTGGGGAATAAAGGTCCCATGGGCGAAGTAGCGAATGGCTCTCCAATAAATCTGAAAAACTCCTCCCAGCCGCCGGGAACAATGAGACCAGCAAACTCGGTATGCGAGCCCAGGATTTGGTATTGATGCACCACATTAGGAGGCACAGAGGCAAAATCGCCTGGAAGAAGTGTTCGGGCAGTATCGTTTGCCCAGACGTTCATGCTTCCTTTGGTACACAGGAATACATCGTGGGCGTCGCGGTGGTAGTGAAAGCCGATGGGGTTGTCGTGTTGGCCGCCGGTGGTCACGACGGCAAAGTCGCCTTTGGACTCTTTCTCGGTGACGAGCATGCGCATGACCGAGTTTGAGGTGGGGATTGTCCAGAGTTCGCCATTGAAGACGGGGAGCACGTAGCTCGAGTCAGGTTTACCGGGTGGTTCGCTGAGGATTGGGACGGGCATGGTTGATGGAGTGTGTTTGACTTGTGGATGTTGGCGATTAGAGGAGGAAGTGGTTCTGAATCGACGTCTTGGTTCGAAAGGAGCAAGGTAAATAGAAGATAGCATGGCACTTCAGGGCATGCTTCATACTTTATATGATTTGCACATCTCACACCTGCCTGATGTGGATACAGCAGCTTGCCCTACACTTGCTCGCCATTCGGATTTACTCCCATCCGTAGTAATCATACACAAGCCACATGATCTACCCACACTCTTCTCGAACCTTTCGCGTGTGGAACCCCTGCCGAGGGCATGGAGGTGTGTTTTGAGTTTGACTGGAACATGAACCGTTCGCTCTTTGTGGGGATTGTGGAGAAGGATGATGGATGTATCAAGTGGATGTGCGTTTTTTGCTGGCTGTGATCAAGTCAGACGTGGCAACTCACTGGTCTTGTTGCTGAATGTCTTACTCTACGAGAGTACCTCCTTAACTGTAACAATATCTCCTTCCAATGTAGAGTACAATTGATGATATCCACTGTTCGAACATCAATTTTAAGCACGTCGGTCAATTGAGGGCTCGGCCATGCTCGGCCGGAACCTGGGGCATGCCCTAACTTAGCCCTAAACCACGACCAGCCCCACTATCCCCTCGCTCATCGCCCGCACAGCTCAAAGGAACACGGCCTCGCTGTTTGATATCGACGAGCCGAAATCCGTTAGGGCTTACTGTCATTCGTCACTGTTTACGGCACCTGGATAAGTAGAGCTCCGGCCGCATTGCAGAAGCTGCGGCATTAGACCACGGGACATCTGAAGCCTTGACAACCCCTCTTCTGGGTATCTTCCATCTTTCAACTCGCCGTCTTCTCGATCAAGACGTGACAGTACACTACACAACACCATGGATCAACTACCCCAATTCGGTCGCTCCATCTTCCCAGGCTTGTTGCCGACAATGAAGGCTTATGCCGAACTCCACGAGAAGAACAGAAGCAACATCGAGTCAACACCGCGAGAGGAGTTTACGTATGGCCCAGACGCACGCCAGAAGCTCGACCTCTACAGCCCAAAGCAAATCTCGGATGACACGCCAATTATCGTTTTTGTATACGGAGGTGGCCTTGTAAGCGGAGACAAGCGATTGCCCAGTCCGCCAACAGCTCCCGGTTTAGCATATGCAAACATCGGACACTACTACTCGGTATGAAGGAATCTACTGAACCAACTAGCAGCCTGAGTAGCTGACCAAATACAGTCCAGAGGATTCGTCACAGTGATTCCTGATTACAGACGCACAGGCGACGGCGGAGCCTTTCCCTCGGGAGGTCAAGATATAGCAGGTGCCCTCGCCTGGCTCAAGACCCGCTTCGACTCTGGCAACCACAAGCTTTGGATCATGGGCAACTCTGCCGGCGCGGTACACTCCACAACCTGGCTCCTTGAACCATCGCTCGCCGTATCGAGAAAGAGCGTCCAGACAGGCTCGGTAGTGATCCAGGGAGTCATACTTGTTTCCATACCCGCACACTTCCAAANNAAAGCAGGCGCCGATCGCATGGGTGTGCTTACCGCATACTACAAGGACAGAGTGGAAGAGGACTGTGCTCTGGGTCTTGTATCGAGAGCTGAAACTCCCATCACAAAGTTGTTGGTGGTGACTGCCACCCTAGACCCCGAAGACGAGATTCTCGAATGCAGTCAAGAGTTTGTCAACAAGTACAAGGAGAGATTTGGACAAGACAGTCTGAGTGAAGTGCTGCTCGAGGGCCACAACCACTTTAGCACCACTCTTGCATTGGGCACCGGGATTGAGCGGGAAGAGTCTTTGGGCAAAGAAGTGTTCAAGTGGATGGGTCAAGCTTAAGAGCATCTATGATATGCTATCGTCACTTGAATTCATACAATTTGACATTGACTTTGACACAATTTGTAATTTCGAAATATAGGAAGCAACGAACAGCTCCGAGGAAGCCGGCCATCAATGTGCACCGGAGTTAGACGGCTTTAGCAACCAATGACGAGCAGTGACGTCCACCATGAAACCCAAACATGAACCCATATATCAACGACAGAGCAGTGCTTCTCCTACTCTGTAGCAATTCAAACCAAAATCAATCTACACAAGAACAAAAATGTCGCCAAAGGTCTTTTTCGTCACGGGAACATCCACCGGCTTTGGTGCCGAGTATGTCAAGAAGATCATCTCTGAGGGTGATCATGCAATCGCTACTGCTCGCAACTCGTCCAAGCTGGAGAAGCCCGAGGGAGCTACCGATGACAACTACCTTGCTGTAGACTTGGATGTCACCAAGAAAGATTCCATTGACGCTGCATTCAAGAAGGCCATTGACAAGTTTGGACGCCTGGATGTCGTTGTCAACAAGTGAGTCCACGCCTCAACAACACATCTGTGTCGCCGGACAGACAACTGACAGTGTCTTCNNAGTGCTGGATACGGTCTCGCTGGCGAATTCGAAAGTCTGAGCGAAGAGCAAATCCGCAAGCAGGTAAACGCCTCACCCCTCCTTACCCTACCACAACACTCCTTCTAACACTCCTTCTAACACTCTCTCTCATCCNAGATGGAAGTCAACTTCTTCGGCCTCCTCGACGTAACCCGCAAAGCCCTCACCAGCATGCGCGCCCAGTCCCCACAAGGTGGCGTAATCCAACAAGTAACCTCGATTGGCGGCCAACGCGGCGTCCCCCTCTTCTCCATCTACTGCGCCTCCAAATGGGCAGTCGAAGGCTACACTGAAGCCCTGAGCAAGGAACTCAAGCCCGAGTGGAACATCTCACTCACCTGCATTGAGCCAGGAGGTTTCCGCACCGATTGGGCAGGGAGAAGTATGGACTTCGGCGCCAACAAGAATGAGGATTATGATCATTTGGATGCGAAGAGCGCCATGCAGAAGAGGAATGGTACGCAGGCTGGTGACCCGAAGAAGGGTGCTAGGTGCATGTATGAGTTGGCTGTTATGAAGGATCCGCCATTGAGATGTGTGATTGGCACTGATGCCTATGCTGGTATCAATGACAAGTTGGATCAGTACAGGGAGAACGTCAAGAAGTTTGAAAAGTTGAGTACTAGCACTGATGTTGATGGGTACAAGGCTCCTTCTTAGATACAGACACGACACTTCCCTAAAGATCTAAAGACAATGCGTATACACGACTGAACGAAGAACATTTCAATGATCCTGATACGTTCAGCTCTCCATCTTCGTGAAGTGGTCGATCTCTAACTCTAGTGTGTAAATCTAAAGTCCAGTCGCTTGTTGCCTTCATCCGTCGTGGTAGCGAGATAACGCTCCTTTTGCTCCTTGGTCATGACATTCCACTTTTCATCGCGACGTCTGTTGNNATAAACCTTGTCAGTACAACGATACACAGCATGAATCTCAACGATCAAGACTCACTTGTTCACAGTAACATAAAAGACCTTGCATCCGACGAAAGCACAAATGTTCCAGCAAACTATACCGATTAAAATCTTGTTTCCGGTAAAGTAGTAAGGNTCTAGGGAGTGTTAGTGACTAGGATGTGAAGGACAGGTTGAACAAGTGTCTTACTTGTCCTCTGTGCGATAAATGTTTGACGCGTAGATGTTGGAGGCTTGCACAAACATGTTGTACAGTGCGGTAGCCACAGCTCGAGTACGGACGCTACCGCCATTTCTGGACGTCACTGCAACAATGACTGGGTGGATATAAGGCTGAGCGTAGACCAGACAGCTGAGAATCCAAGTCGCCCAATGGCTTCTCGTCGTCGGAAGTACCTCGAGCGCGATGAGGCACGGCAGAACGAAGAACTGAGAAATAGTCCCGATGAGGAAGCGATCATTGACCTTTTCGGAGAGATAGGACAACCATAGCAAGTTGATGATGAAAAAGCAATAAGCCGGGATGCAGAGAAGGTTGACCTGGAAAGTCGTAAAGCCAGCGCTCTTGAGGTTGAGCGTGAGGTACGATGTCATGGGATTTGCCGGTGTCATCCAGGTCAATCCAAGCAAATAGATTGGCCACATGTGGTAGTCCTTGAGGCACTTCCAGAACATGCCCAGGGACAGAGCTTGTCTGTTGTGCATATCTCCTTTACTGGGGTCGTCTCTCAAGACTCTGTTGACCATGATTTTTTCTTCTCTTTCGTTGAACCAGCCGTCTTTGCCGCGGAACTTGGAGGCGGTCTGTGTGGGCGAGGGAGGTATGTAGAACCAGGAGATTACGCCGATGATGCCGGTGAGACAGCCTTCGAGAGCAAAGAGCCAACGCCAGCCAGCGATGCCGTTGATGCCGCGCATGTGTAGGAAGCCAAAAGCAAGGAATGCCGATACGATACTTGTAAACTGATATGAGAACCAAAAGTAGCACAGTCTGATGGGAAGCTCGCGTGTCTTGTACCAGTAACTCAAGTAGAGGATGTTGTCAGGGATNCTAGCAAAGTCAGAAGGCGTTAAAATTTCTTGTACTGCAGATTGACTTACAAAGCCTCCCTCGATAAGGCCCAGCAGTGCTCTACAGGCCAGAAATCCGGATTTGTTGTGGATGAAAGCTTGACAAGCGGCGACCAAGGACCACAAAACCATCTGAATGGGCACCCAGTTGTCGGGTCCAAACTTCTTGCCCAACATCTGACTAGGCAGTTCTGCGAACAGAAAGCAAAGATAGAAGATAGTCTGTCCAGTATTGTAGTCGTTGGTAGAAATCTCGATATCAGTGAGCATGTTGTCGGAGAGCGCTTGCGAGATATTGCCCCTGTCGAGTTGCAGTGAGAAAAACATGAAACACACCCATGAGCAGATGCGCAGGTCAATCTATTGTCAGAGCGTGTTAGCAGAGATCTGGTTTACAACTTCCAATGATCACCGACCTTTNCTGACAAGCTTCTTCTCCTCCTTGTCTTCCCACTGGAACTGGGGATCCCATCTGTGATATCCTTCATAGCTTTCGATCGGCTTGTAATAGCTGCCGAGAGAATCGGTGTCGAATGCAGACTCTCGAGTCTTGCCTGCTGTGTCGAAAATTACCGGCTCATCGACTGTGGCCAGAGGGAAAGCTTTGGTATCCGAGACATGCTTCGAGTGGTCGGAGCTCGTGTCACTGTCCGATTTCTCGATCTCGCCCATGTTTGAAGCGAAGTAAATAGGTAGGTGGGTGCGATGGACGAAAAATATTGATGGATGCAGGCACCATCAGTTGTGATATGTCAAAATTTCAAGGCTCAACGTTAGTCGTACGCAAACTGACACACGTCCATCATCGTGGCAAACTCTTCAGCATAAGTGGATAGATCGATATCGTTGAGTGCTGATAGTGGACCGCGTACTCAGGACCATCGTATATCGTGAGTGGATACTGCCCCTCTCAGACAGACATTGCAAGGGTAGCATTCCGCGGCATCGCCATTCTCTCCGATGGCTAAACAGCAGTAAAAGAGAGTACTGCATCCTTCAATCATATATCCGACACTGTATTGTTGTGTGATGGGCCACTTTGTTGCAGCCAGACGTCCAGAATTGCCTAATCGGGAAGTGATTGTGGTATGGCGTGCTTTGCGGAGTACATTGGCAAGGATGGCGACATTTGCTGAGCAACGCATTAGCCTGATATTCTTCTGATTAAATGCTGACATACTATAGGTCTGTGATGTTGTGATTGATATGAAGGATCAATGTTTCGTCTGAGGTTGTATTTCTCCTGTGGATGCTACCCGTACAACTGCCGTGATTCGCTTTGGTGGGGAGCGACAATATTCGACCATCGCACGCAATGTCGTGTGCTTGTCGCAAGACAATGTTGTCCGATCGATTATCTGATCAACAGAGTCATTGTAGCTCTTCCATGTATTCAAGTCGATTGCCGATATCCGATCTTGTGTTCAAAAGTAGCTTGATAGCTCGTTCCATTTAGTCTCTGGTTTATCTCTTTTGCTTTTACACCGTGACAAACCTACAACTTCTCTCAGATCAACGAACCACCATGGCTCCTGCCCTGATCGAAACCCCGCAAGACTCGGAGAGAATCTACGTCAAAGACCAAGTCCAGGAAGGTTACAAGGAGGCCTTTGCCCAAGGTCCCAAGACAACAAACTATGACAACGAATTGAAAGGCGTTGGAAAGCACCCTCCAGCAAAGTATCCACTCTACCTCCCAGTATGGGACAACGAAAAGGATATTGGAGGAAAGTATCCTCCCAACGAGCCCTTTGAGGCTTACGAACACGGAAGAGATGCCGATCCATCATTCAAGAACCTGTTCAAGGGAGCCACATCAGTCGAGGACCTCACTGCAAACATAGGAGCAGAGGTCAAGGGTATCCAGCTGAGTAAACTCGACAAGGCCGGCAAGGATGAGCTGGCCCTCTTCGTCGCACAAAAGAAAGTCGTCGGTAAGTACTTCGGATATCACCATATCAGCGACACAACTCTAACAATCCATATCANNGCATTCCGCGATCAAGACTTTGCAGACCTACCAATCCAAGAAGCTCAAGACTTTGCCGAATACTTCGGCCCCTCACACATTCACCCTGCCTCTGGCGCTCCAGAGGGCTTCCCAAAGGTCCATCTGATCCACAGATCAGCAGCCGACACAACCGCCAAAGACTTCTTTGAGGAACGCACCAACAGTATAACCTGGCACAGCGATGTGACCTACGAGCAACAACCCCCAGGCACCACATTCCTCTACATCCTGGACGGGCCCTCTGCAGGCGGCGACACTTGCTTCGTCAACCAAGCAGAAGCCTACCGTAGACTGTCTCCAGAGTTCCAGAAGCGTCTGCATGGGCTCAAAGCAATTCATTCTGCTCATGAACAAGCGCAAAATGCTCTTGCTCGCGGCAGCATTGTACGACGTGATCCTGTCGCCAACGCTCACCCTGTGGTCAGAACACACCCTGCCACTGGTGAAAAGGCTTTGTTCGTAAACCAGCAGTTCGTGAGACGTATCGCAGGGTTCAAGAAGGAAGAGTCGGACTACTTGCTCAAATTCCTTTACGACCACATTGCGTACTCGCAGGACATCCAGGCCAGGGTCAAGTGGGCTGCTGGAACCGTCATTGTTTGGGATAACCGTGTCACTGCTCACAGTAAGTTGTCGCTCGATTGAATTTTTCTCTGGGAATATGCTGACCTTGCTTCCAGCCNNGCCATTCTCGATTGGCAAGACGGCCAACGGCGTCACTTGGCTCGTCTTACTCCTCAGGCCGAGGCGCCATACGAGACTCCATTCGAGGCGCCAAGCCAGTAGATGATTGTGATGGGCGAAAGATGATACATGTTGGGATAATCTTTTCTATGTTGGAGGACGAATAGTATGATGAAGATAGTCGGAATGGAAATTGACAAAACAAGAATGTGAATGAAGTTGTAATAGGAGCGTACGAATCTGGATCGCACGTTCAACCTCGTCCATGTCGTGATATTGAATTCAAGAAAACACTGTGACAGCAGTGATATGACAGAAAAAGCCCATACCGTGTAAACCCATGACCGTGTCCCAAACCCATGAGAGCGACGCCAATTGTCCCTGACCAAGCCGAACGAAGAAAGAGTAGTTGGTACGAAAGATGCAAGACTAGTCGCTGCGCAACATGCTCTCGACCAACTCGCCCAACGGACCGTACCATTCGGCCTTGGCATCTCTTCTACCACCCTCATCGGCAAGACCAAACTCTTCCACAAACAAGACGTAGTGCTTGAAGCCAGTGTTGAGATGAGCCTCTAGGCCGAGACCTCTGATGACGCCGTAATGATGGCAGTAGATGTGGGCGTAGATGCGATAGAGGCGCTTGAAGATTTGCTTGATGGTCGATTGGAAGGTTGGAGGGAAAGGCACTCCTGGATGGGTAGGGAAGATGTTTGCGTCTGAGAGGAGGTTGGAAGTCCACGAGAGGAGGTTGGAGATGTAGCTGGGAGCGGGAAGACGGACGGGGCGAGGGAACTCGGGAGGGTTGTGCCAGAGGTACTCGAANTCTATGAGAAGGGTGGTCAGCGATTGGAGACAGGAGAGAATGGCAAGCAGTGTGTCTTACTCGTCCGTGGCCTTCATCTCGGGACACGAGTGTGGGCTGCAGAACTCGGTGATGGCGCCGTACAGCAGGTTGATCTGGTTGTAAAAGTCGACGACATTGACTGCCAGCCATTCGTCCTTGTCCTCGCCCTCGGGCAGGCGGACAACCTTTCTCAAGCTGCCGCTTCCGAGAGTCGCCTCGGCGAACTGCTTAAGCTGCCAACTGTTTGTGCCCTTAGCGGTGCGCGCGGGTCTGAAGGATGACCGCGTGCCACGGTTGGCGTTGCTGCACGTCGAGAACATGTTAGCATCTGAGTGTGTTCCTCTTCCGAGGGCATTGCGGAAGCGGTTCTGGAGGGGTGACGACGATGAGGACGCAGAGAGAGGGCTGTCTGGAAAGCACAGCGACAGTTGCGACCACGACTCGCTGGCCGCCAGCACGTTCGAGTGCAGCGCGGGCAGCGGTCGCGCCTGGACGGGAAAGAGAGGACGGGGAGGGGAGGATTGCACCAACATTGTCTGCATGAAGGTCGCCATGCTGTGTAGGGTATGGGACTATGTCTTATCCCTTGTTCAGCTGCTGTCTGCCACGCTCATTCCGTCAGCCGCTAACGAGGAATGAAGACGTTGCCGATACATCCTCACCCGATCTTATCAGTCACACGAGAGCTGCGTCAGTTCTGATTGCACTTTGTCCCAGAGTGTCTTGTTGATTGCGGGACGACGACAGATGCCAAAGGACGCTGTTGATTGCTCGTTTGTTGACGCCGACAGCCCTATCAATCCCGCTTCCCCACACGAGCGCCTTCCTTTGTTTATTAGCCCGCCAAGCATCACATGCTAGAGGGAGTTGCTCATAGTAAACAGCATTCATAGTAGACAGCATTTCCAGAATGCCATACCGTCTTGTATAGAGATTAGCTAGTCTTTACTGATCCATGACTACTCCCTCTTTGCTGCCCCTCCACTCCTGACCCATTCACCCACCTCGAATCCAAGACGTCGCAATGTACCTGCTTCGATCCCCTCAACTCCGCCGTTCTCTTCACTGCCTTTGAAACGGCGAACCGCCATGATCCGATTCTCCTCCTTGATCTCCACTCCGCCTTTTCCTCCATCTTCCGTCTTGTCAGCCTCCTTGACATAAACCGTCATGTCCGGTCCGACGATTCCGCGCCACAACGTCGCTGTCCACTGCCAGTGGTCTGCTGCCTTGTACGCGTCCTTGATGGCCACCCGTGATGCAAATACGTTGGATGCTGTCACTGTGTACGTGCGCAATAGTATCACCACCCTGCTGCTGCCATGAGACGAGTCAACCTCCATGGCCTCGCTGTCAGGCATTGAGCCCGGTTGTGAACTACAGTCACTGTCCTTCCTCTCCTTGTCTCCACGAGCCACTTGTTCAATCTTCTTGCCCTTGTCATGCCACTCAGCCACAGTTCGGAGTAGCTCTGGGATCTCGACCTCACGTCCGTCCTTGCCTTCTGGTAGCTTCGGGCCATCGACCACCTTGACCACCATGTCGCCTTCGCGGCCCAGGAACTCTTCGAGCCAGTCTGTCACGTTGCGCGCCGCTTCTGGGTCATCGCCCTCGATGGCGATTATGGTAGCTCGCGACTTGTTGTGGTCGTTTGTAGAGAGAGGCGGTGCAACTCGACCGAGAATCTGCACCTTGGCCATGAAAGACATGGACACGATGATTTCACCCACACTGCGCCTGTCGGGCTCCTTGGGGTCGCTACCTCTGTTGCCGCTCGGCGGCTGTCCAGGCCCTACTCTGGTGGATGTCGGAGGGCCAGACATGGTGCCGGCTTGCAAAGGNGGTAGTGTCAGACTGAGCTCTGGTCCACCTGTGCGTTGGCCTTGACTCGCTCGATGCTGCGAGTAGCCTGGTCCAGGACGAGGCGGTGGGCCCATCATGTTTGGTGGCACTGGTCCTCGTAGAAAATCGACTGGTCGTGGTAAGCTCTCCCTACGGACATGCTGCGCACCAGGTGGAGGCGGGAATTGTTGAGGTGGGCCCATTTGTTGATTTTGCTGAACATGTGGCTGTCCTTGCGGGCCAAAGGGGAATGGCGTGCCAGGGCCTGCATTCTGTCGTGGAGGCATGGTGCGCGTCGACATGACATATGTTCCTTGTGGTGATTCGAATCTGCGTCGCTTTGAGTCGGGTGATAAGATGGATGGATGCTCATCTTCGCCACGCTGGACCATGAATGGCTGCGAGGGGCGTCCGTTGCTCATGTTTCGAGGATGTGGAGATGACAGAGAAAGGTTGTTGAGCATAGGCAGATAACGCGTCGAGGGGGTTGTGGTCGACGATGGAGTTGGAGGGGGAAGTTGGAATGCGTTCAGACGTGGAGGGTGAGGATAGGCTGATGAAGGACTTGTTTCCAGACTGCGGGGGTTCTCAAGTCGTTCTCGTGCGGAAGAAGGTGTGCTTGGTGTAGGATGGATGATGGTTCGGCCACCGCACTTTTGGCACTTGCGGTGATCTGATTGCGAGAAGCCTGACTCGGACGAGACGCTGCCACGTCGTCCTGAACGCTTAGGCTGATATCTGTAAGAGGGATATCTTTGTTGGTGCTGTAACTTCTCTTCCNNTGTCATCCTGTCAGTATCGAGTTTCCGGCTTGGCATACAGATCTGACCAACCTCTGCGTATGCCTTCCACCGATTCTTCTCTCCCTCAGGCTCGTTTCTCCACTGCTCACCAATGATCTTTGAGATCTCAGGATTGGCAAGACCTGGGTTCTGAGCGACTACAGCAGCTTGGCGGTTTTGGCGATAGAGGATGAACGCNTGTAATCTGTCAGCATTTGCAAGATACATAACAGCAAGACGTTTCGTGTACTGACCGTTCCTGGGTCTGGGGACCTTTGGCTCGGGCTGGCACAGACAGAAGCTGACCAAGGACTCTGTACTTCCGTCTCTGGTATGCGAAGGGCTCACGTCTTGACCCTCCTCCTGATCAAGAGCGTCGGCGCTCCTCTTCTGATGGTCGCGAAAAGGCGGCGACTCTTCAGGCGTCAGCGGCGTGTCCGACAGCCGGGATTTGGGCGAGTGCTGCAAGTGCGGAGCGATGGATATGTTGGTCGACACTCTGCGCGAATTGATACCTCCGTCGCTTGCGATACCTTGGGAACTTGTACTCAAGTCGTCGTGTTCTGCAGATGGCATCGTTCTCTCCCACAACTGCCTGGTGAAGACGATCTGTGGTTGGGCATGGGAGGGCTCAGCAGTCGATGATGTAGTAGTCGGCGACAATGTCGAAAACCTAGGTTCCGATAGGGGTACTCGTATGACAGACATTGGAAAGGGGATGGCCAGGAATGCACTCTTTTGTTGTCAAAAATGCCGTCTTTGACGTCCTCATGTCAATACGCGGGCAGAGGTCGAAAGACGGGGGCTCGCGGCCATTATTCAACAACGCCCACTCCTGGTCTTTCTTGTCGCCAGAGTCGGCGATTGGTCCTGCCATTTCTTTGTGTCATGACGAACGAGTGCCCTTCATGTCCGATTGTCCTGATCAGATCCGGCCTGACGGCGAGGTTGCGACAGACAACCCGAGCTGGCACTTCTTTGTTCTGGTGGTGGGCAGATTTCCGCAAGCGGGAAATTCGGGCCAAGGTGAGACATTCCGACCAAACGCAAGGAGATTGGCCTAGGAACGCACCACATGTGCAATGCGAACAAACCGATTATTGAAGGCAGTCGTCCCCCATTTGACCAACCCCAGTATTTACAAAGCTTCTGCTTTTCTGCCTTGTCGTTCAAGCCAGGTTGTTCACTTTGCCCAAAGGCAATGGACGATTTGATTCCATCTTTGGATCTTCGACGCGCAAGACCTACTTGACAACGGTGCTGTTACGAAGCATCCCAGCGACGTGTTTGCCGAGTAGCTCATGTGCGGCGCCGCTCAAACGCGTATCATCNCCTGGAAAGCGCATCAAATTGTGGGTTCAAACAAAGAACTCAGCTCAAGCTTGGACATACCAGAAAAGNAAGTGCGATGGATCATCGCATATCGTAAATGGCCGGGTTTCGATTCCATCTCCACTGGATAGAGCGGTGTAACTAACACAGGGCTTGGTCACCTCCGTAAATTTGGCAGCTGCCCTGATCTTCGACACTACTCCTAGGCCAGTCTCGTCGATCTCGGGTTCACGCATTTGCTCGAGCATCCACGCATAGAAGTCGGGCACGACAACGTGAGCTCTGTCCCACATGGCGACCTTTTTTTGCAGAAGATTGTTCCAGAGATCGGTCAGGATGACAGCGTGCCGTTGGAGCTGGCCGTATTTGTCTGTGCCGTTTGCAGATGAACGCTGGTTGATCCAGCGAGGGAAGAAACTGGGATCCGGTATCGTGGGTATGATGATGGTTGGACGATGCGACAACACCGACTTTGCTTGGACGAGGCGGTCTAGCTGGGCAAACATTGAAGCGATGCAGTCCACCACAGCGGGTAATACAGCCTCTTCTGGTAGGCCTACGAAGTCCCATACCTCCCAGATGCCGAAGAAGACTGTAAAAATGATGGTGGTCTCTATGCCCCTTTGTTCTCCGTCATCTTGCCGTCGGGCATCGTCTTGGGCGAGGTATTCATCAACTTGGTGCCCAAAGTCTCCAATGTTTTTAAAGTCAGCAGTGAGGTTCATGGACTTGCTAAGATTGGCGCAAATGGCGTTATCGACGACAGGGCCTCGGCGGTGGGACGGAGAGGAGGGTAACGATTGGCCAAGGTCGTAGATGCGGTCGCAAACAACCNNTGTCTGGGTCAGGATGAGTCAAGACCAAGCGCGTCAAACACAGCATACCTCTGAGCAAAGGGTGTCCACCCACAGCTTCTTGTTGGCTGGCGACGGTGTTCGTTCGATAGGCAGTTCGAGGCGATTGGTGCTCCACGAGTCTCCAAACACGATGACTTCGGTCGTCTGGCGACTCCAGACCTTCTTTGCTCGCGTGATCGGATGGTATGAGCGCAAGTTCCATGTCACAAATAGCAGAGCCGAGATCGCGAACAGCACAACCACATTGAGACGAGCGAAGAGCTTCATGCTGTCGTTTGCGTCTGTGGTCCAGATGGTTGCCTGGGTCGGCTCTGTTTATACCAGCAAGTGGTTGGTCGTGATTTCGTGTCTCGTGTCAAAGAGCAATCAAATCGATTATGTTTTAGCAGCAACAGCACTACCACTCCTTCACAAACAAACCAATGAGAAGAGCGCTAGGAAAGTAACGAGAGCAAGACAGCGACCCATGACGAGTAAGTCACAGATCCCAAATCAGCTGCTTACCTGCCAGGCTGCCCGGTGCCCGATGGTTTCTACCGGGACAAGCGAATGTACTGACGCGTCCTCCGCGACAGCCGTGCTTGCCAGATTTCTAGCCGCCAACGGCATTGCGAAGGTGACGAGGTCTTTCTCTCGCTCTAGGCGACATGTTGAGAATGTTGTCTTCTGAACAACGACCATGAAGATGTTTTTATGTTGGACCAACGCGTGCGAGAGGTGCTGGCAGTTGTCGGAACGAACCTCTACTTCGAGTTCTCCAGGCCTTGGCCGACGTGTCACCAAAAGCTTGGTTGCCCTGATTTTGCGCGAACGTTCGTGGCTAAGTCTGCCTGTGACTTCCACTCTCCTTCTGACAGTGCAATATATGAGATAATCTGGATACAATGTAGTGTCAATGGATGCCATGGATTTCCAGCTCTCTGCGGACATCTTTCGGAGCGGAAGACAATGGAACCGTACAATAGCTGTATGCGTGTGACAAACTTGTGGACGGAGCTCTCTCCGAGTCCGGGTTGTCCTAATAACAGGGTTCCAGCATCAAAACTCATCCATTATATCTTTACCGCCTCATAAGAGGTACGCGCAAATTATTACTTTTAGATAGCTCAGAGACTCATATGCTCATACTCCATAGCACATCAGTCAGAGCCTCTTGTTGAAGCGGCTTCAACTCGTGCACGTCAAGGGACTTGCAGCCTTGCGTTAGGTGACAAGATGAATACAGCTCACAGCATGAATTTGTCAAACTGCCTTTTGTATGAACACAAGCATCACTATTGTCCATTCAGAACGTCAATGTCTACGGAGAACAAACAGGAAGTCAAGGAAAAAGACCTTGTTCCTACTCACTTTCATTTGGCTCAAGGACTCAAGGAGCTCTTTCCTCGTAAAATCCATCAGTGACGCTCGGGCCGCCTTTCCTTCCTTCCAACCTTCCTCTTCTCCTCAACTGGCGCTTCCACTTCCACGCCACACACGACTATCCTCTGATGCGCATCTTAGTTAGTACAACTCAGTGCCCACATGATGGCGACACATCGCGGGTCAGTTGTGGTGGACCTAACGAGTGACGAGTCTGACGACGAGCCTGGCCATATCTTTCCAAACCTCCACACCACTCCAAAATCCTCGAGACTACCCGTATTCACATCACCAGAGGGTGCACGATTTCTAAGCGATTTAGGCAACTACGTCTCTATTGGATCACTTGTTCTAGGCGAAGTGATTGGGACTGATGCCGAACCTTTCTGGGAGGAAGCCACCAATGTCACAACACTGCAACAATCAGGTCTCTCTGAGCAGAACGCGCTTGACATAGACAAGCTCCTGGCTCGCCAGCGCATTCGTCTGTTTGTGAGTGTTCCATCAAAAGCTGTGCTCAGGGTTTATGTCCTGCCCAGCGACGTTGGACACAGATTCCTGCAGCAGGACCGAGGGATGGACTCACTTTTGTTTTCGCTAATCCAAAACCTTGACGTGTCCCCCGAAGCATGGAATGGGCATCCAGACGTCCCAGAGCCATTCCCCCTGTATGCTGCTGGTGAAGAGGGATCACTATACTATCTGTTCAACAACATTCCATCTCCGAATCCAACATCGGAGCGAATCATGAGTCACTTCCACAAAGAGATCATGCTGGACATCCTCGATTCCGAATATCAACTACCTGGTCTCAAGACAATCCTTTATCCGTACCAGCGCAGGTCTGCAGCTCAAATGCTACAACGGGAGTGCGAAGAAAGACTCGAACTTGATCCTCGACTGGAAAAGCGTGTCGCTCTCGATGGTACAGATTATTACTACGAGCCTTGGGATGTCTCGTTCCTGCGAAGCCCTCGCTTCTACGAGGCCTGTAAAGGGGGCCTGCTGTCCGAGTCAATGGGATTGGGCAAGACACTCATCTGTATATCGCTGATTCTCGCAACTCGTGGCTATCTCCCTCGTACGCCTGCTCAGTATGATCGAGAGACCGTTCGACCGAAGGTCGGCAGTCTTNTGGAAATGGCTATCTCAGCCGTCAATCGAAGCTCTGCTCCATGGTCGTCGTTCTTTGAGAAACATGAAGACGCGACTGGCGAACACATGAAACATTGCATAGATTTGATGCGGCACAACGCACCTTCCTACGAGATCCCGGTCGAACCAATCCGGTGGAATCGCAAGACCACGGTTCCTTCACCANAAAAGCTAACACTTGCCGCAACGACCTTGGTCGTGGTGCCAAGAAACTTATTATCGCAGTGGAAAGCAGAGCTGGAGAAGCACACGACAGGCGTCCTGAAAACGCTAGTCATGGAGGACAACCGCGTTGCTCTTCCCTCTCCAGAAACACTAGCGACCTTTGACCTCGTATTGTTCAGTCGAAGTCGATTCGAGTACGAGGATCGAGATGGTGCAGACGCACATGGTCGACGTATGTCAAGATATCCGATGTCCTGCAATTGTCCATATATTGGAGCTACTCGGACGCGAGATTGTGTCTGTGTACGCATTGACGTAAGTTCGCGAGCTCTGTCACACCAGAACCTGCTGACCGCTTGTGATAACAGGNATCTCTACGAATCACCACTCAAAGCTCTTCATTTTCTAAGAGTAATAATTGACGAAGGCCATGGAATGGCCACCGAGAACACCAGAATTGCAACTGTGGCGAGTAGACTGGTCGAAGCTTCTCATCGATGGATCGTTAGCGGTACACCAGCAAAAGATCTCATTGGCGTCGAGATGGACTTGGTTGGACCTGTATCGCACACCGGGACCCCAGCCCCCTCCGATCGTGATGATGGAGATTCGCAGTATGGCTCCGGCTCTGGCATTGACTCCGCAGCACCTGCACTGCGCGATGCCGCAGAATCTCTGCGGCGCGATGCTCTACTCAATCAGAGGAGAGCGTTCAACCTCAAGGATGAGAAAATAGGAGCAGTCCGGAATATCGGCGCACTAGCATCCACCTTTCTCAAAATCAGGCCATGGTGTTCTGTTGAAGACGAACGGGGATCTGACTGGACAAACTACTTCTTTCGTCATGAGATGCTCCGCCCACGAGCTCGCACCTACTCCGGGTTCACAAAATGCTTGCGCCAAACGCTGGAATCGATTGTTATCAGAACACAGCCTGCAGATGTCGAGCGCGACATAGAGCTACCACCGCTCACACACGAGATTGTGCGATTAGAACCGTCATTTTACGACAAGCTCACAGTGAATGCCTTCGTGTTCGTGCTCACTGCCAACGCTATCACCAGCGAGAGAACAGACATTGACTACATCTTCCACAAGGCTAGCGGCAAGGCACGAGTTCAATTATTGAACAACTTGCGTGCAAGTGCTTTCTATTGGACCGGTTTCAGCGCTGCTGATATGATGGCCGCGATAGAGCAAAGTGAAGGCTATATCAAGAAGCAAAACAAGCTGTGTTCAGAAGAAGATGAGACTCTGCTTACACGTTGTGTTGACCAAGCCGGAGTCATGGTCGGCTCTGAGGGGTGGAAAAACTTGACGCAAAGCCATGAAGTTGGATTGTTTGTGAAAAAATGGCCAGTCGAGTCTGCAGCGTTCTGGTCTTTTGACAGATCAGGTGAGTCGTTAGCGCCAAAGAAACACCTGTGCATGACCAATCAACTTTCACTAACGCCTTGATCTCCAGATCCGTCTAAATCTCATTTGCTGTGTGGAACAACACAGTTGATACAAGCTCAAGACCATGTCAACCGCCAGACCAACTTGTCCGACCCGGCAGAGGGTCTTGCTGGAGCTGGTATCAGAGCATTGTCCTCCCTGCGCTCACAGCCAGCGGATGAAAGAACGCCTGTGCTTGTCAAATCAGGCATACCTTCGTCCTCGCTCGCGGTCAACCAAGCAGGAACTAGGCGTTCCTTAGGGGCAAAAGCATCAACCTTACAACCTTCCAAGGACGAGTCACCTGAACGCAAGAACACTGCTTTGGAGAATCTTGTTAAGGATGCGCAATTGCCAGTCGATTCGGCCCTTCTCAAAACAAAGATTGCTGGCACTACATCGTCGAAATTGAGCTATCTTCTCTCCCGTATTGAGGAGTTCTATCGTGACGAGAAGATACTCGTCTTCTACGATAATGACAATACGGCCTACTACGTAGCACAAGCCTTGGAAGTGCTTCACGTTGACTACCTCATTTATGCCAAGTCACTGTCGGCTGCAGTCAAGTCTGACTACGTCGTCAGGTTCAATCAGAAACCAGAGCACCGGGTGCTCTTGATGGACATTGGCCAGGCTGCATTTGGGCTAAATTTCCCTTCAGCTTCTCGAGTCTTCTTCATCAATCCCTGCAACAGGCCCGAGGTGGAAGCTCAAGCTCTCAAACGAGCCCATCGTATTGGGCAAACGCGAGAGGTCCACGCAGAGACCTTGATCCTCAAAGACACGATCGAGGAGAAGATTTTTGAGCGGGCTAGAGTCATGAGCCGGAGCGAGCACAAGAACGCAAAGGAGTTGGAAGACGATGGTGGCATCCGAGAAATCATTCAGAGCGCGCAGCCTATACCAGTATCCATGCAGGAGGGCCGGATCGCGTTCATTCAGAAGCCTCAGCAGCTGTTCGCAAGGCCAGGTTGGGCAGATTGGAAGAAAGTTGCACGTGAGAATTCCAAGCCTCGCACTGAAACGACAGGGACGAGTGGCAGCGGAAAAAGGAAGGCAGAAGGTTCCAAAGAGAAGAACAATGGTAAGAAGCGGGCAAAGAAGGAGAAAGGATGAGGACTTGTAGGAGAGTAGACCTTGTCGATATCGCGTGGGAAAAGCCCATTGCTGTAACTTAGCTCTTACCATGATCGGTACATTAATACACACACGAGTACCAGCAGTTCAGACCGCTGGCTGTATTGAAGATTTTTATTGCCAGCATATATCTAGCCAGAGAGTATAAGTACGAGTGTCGAGATATGGAGAAGGAAAAAGAGCGCTCCCGATACAAACAAACGCCGCCGTTTCCCATCATGATGGTCCAGTTTCGTACATATTGTATTACATGATCATGCCAAAAGACGCGTAGTGGTGGCCTTTGGCTGGAGGAGAAGGGGGTCGTCGATCATGCACTGTACGCGGTTATTCTCTGCGAACGATACTTAGACTCATATTCCGATGCGGGGACAGCAAAGGTGTAGAAGTCAGCTCTAAGCAGTCTGGGATGAGGTACTTACAACAACGATAGCGTCAAGTCACCACGAATACTGGCCTTGAGTTCAATTTCGACATCGAGATTGGCATCCAGCTTCAACTTCAGACCGTCAGTCTCGTCGAGCAGAGATGCCTCCTGTTTAGGCGGTTTCTTGTAGTAGGGTTGGTTTGGGTTGCTGCCTCGCATGGGGATCTCTCCTCTGTCTGCGCGGGCCTTTGTCACGGGGCCGTCCATGGATGTTGAATCGGGTCCGATGCGCTCAAAGGGCTGCATCTCGTGGAGATCGCCATTGGCATCTGCTTCCTCGAGGGCTTCGAGGGAGTTTGTGTGCATGTATTTGCCGTCGCGCTGGTCGTTCTTTACTCGCTTTCTTCGGGCGCGGCGGGAGGAGGATCTGGAACGCTCGGTTTGCAGGCCTNNGAGCGGTAGTTAGTTGGGTGGGTTGTCGTTGGGAGATCGATTGTTCATACCGGTTTGACGCTTCTCCTGGTTGTAGAATTCATTGTGCTTCTTTTGTTGCGTTACGGTTCTTTGGTTTTGTGCTTGCTCGGCCTGGCTTCCTTGGAATCGCTTCTCGTCTCCGGAGGGNTACTCTGGCTCCCAGTCCTCGCGGGCCTGCTCGATTTCCTCGTCGGTGGGTTTCGACGGCATGTTGGTAATAGTCCTTTGGAATTGGTGCTGAGGGTAGAGAAATGGGACTGTGGTTGTATGGTGGGTTCGAGTAAGGAAAATCACAGGTGAGTTGGGCTAGTGGTCAGAGCAGCAAGAACAGTTGCAAGGTACAAGCAACGAGGAAAAGCCAGTGACGTCCGCGGGAAATGCAATGGAAAAGACAGGGAAAACCACACTCATCACTTGCCAGGGCCTTACCTTTCGATCTCGACGGACCCAAACCTCCCGCCTACGGGCAAGCAGCAAGACAGCTAGCGAGGTTTGGTCCCCGCGCCTGCGCCATGATCGAATGAATGTGCCACACAAACCTGATTTCCTAGGGATCCGCACTGCTTCTTGCACACCAGCCACACGTCATAGCAAAGGGCGGCCCCTGCTGTCCTCGTTGCAGACACGCGTTGCTGCAAAGCGACTCGATTCGGATCCTCGAGCAAGGGTTGACAGCGGGGGTGAAAGCTGCTCAGCTGCTGAAACCGCAATCTTTGCCGAATCTGTGGCTTGGGCGACGTAAAAAGTGGCTCCGCTTGCATATTGTGGAGAAAAATCAAGGCACGGCCACATTCTTTCTCCCTAGGGCAATTTGCTGCCAACAAGGAAATTTTGCGAGGTTCGCTCGAAACACTATTCGTGATCGAGGCGCTGCGCCTCTTTTGANNCCGGCATGTCGACGTCAGNGTTGTCAGAAGATCCTAGCGAGTTGTTTGTCGTGATTCCGAGCTTTGATTGATACGAGAACACCTCGAACAACTCCACGTATGAGCATAGATTGATTCGATCATACGAGGNTTGGGCTGCAACGACGGATGTGCNGAGAGCAATCGAAAGCGAGCAAGACGTCGTCTGAGGCATGTGCGACTCGTACAGTACAGCCAAAAGATCACGCGTGTGGAATGCCTTGGATGNGATAAAAGTCGTCTCGTCGTCTTCGATCTNAAACGTACTTTACATGCTGTAGCAAAGGAAAGAACANNGTGAACATGTGGTAATCCAACAAGGGCCAAAACTCCATGATATCCCATTATAAGTGTCGTCNNAACATTGGTCGTACGCAGCCAAGCNGTATGTGCAGCAGCAATATTTTTAGTTCCTGGTGATATGTTAGTTTTGTGAAATGAGACAAGTCTTCGATATACGTACAGCAGTCCAAGAGTCAAGTCACCGTGAATCTTGGCCTTGAGCTGAATCTCGATATCAAGGTTGAGTTCCAGTCTCAGACGGAGTTGCTCGCCCTTGCCGCCGTCTTCCTCTTCCTCACCACCACCTTGCTTTTGGCTGCCGCCGCCGGTCAGACCGCCGAGTGCGTTACCAGCAGTATTTCCGACTTGGTCGACGGCCTGTCCGGCAGTGTTCTGAACCATCTCGCCGGCTCCGCCGACTGCGTCACCTCCAGGGACGTTCTCGGTAATGTCGTCCAGGGGACCACCACCACCACCGCCTCCTTGCTTCTTCTGACGTTGACGTTGACGGCGACCACCGTTTGCAGAGGCATCACTTCTGGCAACTGATTCGGTGTCGCTTTCCTGTCCGCGGCGGCCGCGACCACGGCTTTGGCGTCGGCGAGATTGAGATGCTTGACGTGACTTTTGTTGTTGAGGTTCCGGCTCGGCTTCTTCTTCTCCGTCGGCGTTGGCGCTGGCATCGGCTTCTGCGTTTCCTCCAGCCTCTGCCTCAGCATCGGCACCACCGTCTCCTTCCGACTGGTCGGGTGTGGGCTGCTGTTGAGGCTTCTTCTGGCCCAGCTTCTGAGGCTTCTTTCTCTCGGGGGCACTGGCACCGCCCTCGGCTCCGGCAGAAGCTTGCTTGTCCGACATGGTAGAAATCTTTTGTGAGTATGAAGGATGTAGTAGGTGTAGTGTGGGGAAGTGAGGTTGCTTGCGAGGAGAAAGAAAGACGAGAGAATTGGAAAAAGACCCGGCTAATACTTAGAAAACTGGCAGAGCACCCTTGGGCATCCGAACAGGTTTCGAAACCCGCATCAATGTCAAAGGGCGGTCCTTTGACGTAACATTGGCTCACCAGCCACATTTCTCGAGGACCGAAGTGGGCACCTCAGCATGCAGGCGTGCTGATCGCGCGTGAGCCAATGCCGCAGGTTCGCTAGAAGTTGCAATCTGCGGGCCATGTCAAGACCAAGCCACAGGTGTTGAGGCGTCACGATCGAACTGCGTCTGTGCATTAGCTGACGGCACTTCAACCTTCCGGCGCGCAAGGCGCTCGCTTGCTTGGAGTGTGGACGCCGATTGACATATTGATGATGATTTTGTCTGTGTTGGAGCGTGAGACGCCTCAGGTTGTCGCAAATGGCAGGAGCGATGATCGAAAGTGCTTTTCGTGATCATCGAGATCGAACGGAGATTGTTGAGAGAGCTGTCTCAATCTGGCGTCGTGTGCTCCGACTTCTTTTCTGCAAGCACAAGGCTCGCCTGGAACAAGAAAGAGCATGTGCCATGCGGCCTTCGTTTCCTTGCGCAACTGCAATCTCTCACGTACTTATCGTTCTCACCACACTGATTTGCTGTGAATCCACAAGACGCTCGCTCGCTCGCGTGATCTTCAGATGGCAGTTCGGAGGGCGTGTCGCTCCGGTCCCATCTGTACTTCCCCATATCACCGAGGTGAGGACACGAACAGATCCTACCAGTGGACAAGTACAGGCTACCACCCACCCGCTGCTCTTCCGGATCACGAAGTATTCCAAGAGCATGAGCCGTAAGAAGGACTCCCGTTCCATGGCGGATGGTCACGACTTTTGACCATCGGGAAAGACCCGGAGTCCAATCAGCCGGCCCCCGGCTTCGTTATACATATCATCGGGTTTCCTGAAGGCAAGTCGTCGTATATTGATATCATCCTTTCTCTCCAAGTGCAATTCCCAACTTCAAACACAACATGAGTGACCAGGCATCCAAAGATGCAGCAGCGAAGGCTCGTATCATCACCCACATGAATGCAGACCATCATGACTCGGTAGGTACAACTGTATCTGGGAAAGTATCTGTTTATTGACAAAGAGTTTAAAGGNTCATTAGATATCTCGAGAGCTACCATCATCTCTCAGGCTACCAGGCCTACTACGGCAAGATCTCCGATATATCACTCGAGTATATTGCTTTCGAGTGTGCTGGTCTAAACTACAGGACGGCACTAAATCCCNCCATGACCTCCTTCCGGGAAGCACGAGAGCGTCTTGTGCAGATGGACAAAGAATGCCTCGAGGAGCTCGGTCGAAGCGACATTACAGTCAAAGAGTTCCTAGCACCGACTGGACTGTATCTCGTGTTCTTTATCATTGTGTCAGCAACATTCGTGGCATTCAGGACCCGAGGAAACTTCGAGGCTGGGAGCGCCATCGCTGCTGTCGTGCCCGGTGCATTCGCTCGATTCTGTTGGACGATACAGCCATTCATCTGGTACGGAATGCTTAGCATCCACAGTTTGGAGACGTGGCACATGGCACGTGGACGACTGAGAAAGCACAATGTCAATATCCGCAGCGGAGTCTGGTGGTCATGGATGGCAACGACCTTTATCGAAGGCGTCGGTGCGTACACCAGGTTAGTTTGCTACGTTCGTGGAACACAAGTCTTGAAGGGCATTGACCAAGGTGACNACAGGTTTGACAAGATGATCAAGGAGAAGAGGGCGGAAAAAGACAAGCAAAAGCACTGAACAAGTAAAGTTGGGGGTTCTCATGCAACTTCCTCATTGCGGAGTCGGAGGCGTCGAGCGAGTCGCAGAGGTGGCAGGAAGTTCTTGACTTGCACGACCTCAGAACGCGACAAACGCGTGACAGCGCGGACGCCGTTTCACAGAAGGTTGGATTGTAACGTGTGCCAGCAGAACGGGCGCAGATTGTTATCGTAGATAGAGTGTGGATAATAGATTGGAAGAAGCGCCAAGCCAAGCCATTGTGTCTCGATGGTGCATTCTCCGAAGACGATCAGTAGATGCCGAGCGGAGCACATGTCGAGTATGCGGCCTTGTACATTCTGTGCTTGACCTGTTCTTCATTCTCCTTTCGTGCCGTCTTCAATGCACCGGTCGTGACTGCGTAAGGAGGAACTCGATCCGTGTCTCATGTCTGTGTTTGTCTCTGTTTCATACTGATCCAGCACGTCGTCTGCCAGGAAGCGCAGCCACTGCTACAAAAGTCCGACGGCCATGAGGCATTCGACATGAACGACTGGACTTCTTGATCTATACCGCATCCAAGGCACACCGATCCAGCATGGCGCGTAATCCGGCCATTGACCCTCCGCGACTCGCTCCACCCGCGAAAGCCTACTCGACCTCTTCGTCGTCACCCACGCACTCACGATCTCCTTCCCCATCGCGACGCAACCGCAATCACTCGCAGTCCGACGATCCTTTGGGCCGCGATCTTTCTCCGACACGTACCTTGAGAGCATTCACCTCGACGCTGGGAAGCGAAGAGAGCAAGAGTCACGCCGCCCTAGTACGCTTGATCGAGAAAGCATCGACTTCGGAAAGAGCCTTTGGCATCAGGATAGCTCAGACGTGCAAGGACATCAAAGCCTGGCACGCCGAACTGCAACAATGGCCCTGGACTGGCTCCTTCGAGCCTCCCGCCCATGCCGCACACGCCGCCGAGGGCCCCTACTGGGGCAGCCTTCGCGAAAGCCAAGTTGTAGCATATGAGCAACGTATCCAGGACATCCGCGAAGCCTTGTTCGACCTGGACGTCGACGAGCTCAAAGACTATGTCCTCTCCCAACACGTCCAGCCAAAGACGTCCGACTACGAGCTCTACGAACGTCTCGACGACTTTACAGCCTTGATCACTGCCACCATCCTCCGTGCTCTGCCCGATCTCTCACGCTTGGATCGCTTGTTGGACACTTGGTCGATGCGCGTTACGCTGCTGCGCAAGGTCCCTGGCTATCTTAGAGGCCTTGATCAAGCCAGGACTGATCTGGATAATGCGTGGTCTGCCATGACCCAACATCTTCGAGACGCGAACGATGCATCTGCCATGCGCAACGCTTTCCAAACGACTCATGAACAACTGGAGTCCCGCATGGGTAAGGTCGGTGGACGACTTGACTCCATGTTGGACGATCTCGAAGGACGCGACGAAACACTTCCGGATGCCTGGATTGACACGTTTGAATCGTTAGAAGCGAACTACAGTGACTGGCGCACTCAGACTGGCCGCCACATTGCTGGTCAGAACGTGCCTCTGCTTGTACCTACTAGGCAAACCAAGGCTTCTATTAGTGCAGCTATTCGTGACGTCTCTCCACCCTCTGTCAATTATTCTGACCACGAAGAACAACCCCCTGGTGTACATGCTACCCCAGAGCCGAACATGTCTTCAGAAGTTGACTCGAACATCGCTTTGCCGTTGAAGGGAGGTTTCACTGGACCCATAGATCATGGTGACGAGCATTCTCATGTCCAACTGGTTGAGAGCCCTATCCTAGGCACGGGCTCTACATTCTTACCAGATCTGGATGAAACTTCTGACATCGAAAGCGACAACGTCTCTCAAGACCTAAAGAAGGTACCCGTGGCGTCAATCGATACTGCTCAGCCAGCTGTGTCTGCCGCCGATTCTCTCCACCGAGCTGGCAGCCTAAAGTCATTGTCACCAAGTATTGCGCGCTCTCGCCATGTGCCTATTGTTGTCAATTACAATGAAGCTGCACTGCCAAGCCCTTCATCCTCAATTGCACCAACCCCCATCCTAGGATCTCCGACGATTGCCGCTGCGACGTCTCCAGCACCAACCTTGGAGCAGGTTTCTCCGGCTATAAATAGTGTTCGTGCCAGGGCAGCTTTCCTAAATGGAGGCATCGAGCGTACCCAATCGCTGCAAAAGTCTGTCAATAGTCCTGTCCGACCCTTTGAACATGCCTCCATGGCTTTCACAAAGCTGTTCAACAAGACTAACAATGCTTCCAATGGCACTCCTACTCATTCCAGGACCAGCTCTACTTCCAGCCGAGCAAGCAACCGCAAAGGTCTAGGCCTAGGCCTCAAAAACCACGAGGGCTTCCGTCACTTCCACCGCTCTTCTTCTCTGACAATGGCCACCCAACCTGACAAAACTGGTGGCAGAGTTTTAACAGATGAATCACAGCTACCTGTGCAATCCTCGTCACCACCAGCCCCGAGACTGGATTTCGCTTCAGAACAAGCTGCCGGGACCCGTGCTGTCTCTCAGCCTGCGCGTATGAACATTCCAGAAGACCTCGGAAGACCAATGGATGCATTCGTCACACCAGAGATCGAACAAGACTACTTTCCCTCTACCGAGAACAGCAAATCAACACTTGACTCGAACTGGAGTTCACCAGCACCCAGTGAATTTCCAGAGAATTGGCCCTTACCTGTCAGAATCTACGATGATGAGATTCATACGCCCAAAGATCCAATGGGCTCTGATGTGTTTGAGAAGATGTTCGTCGACAGTTTACCTGGAACACCACAGACCAAGTCTCGACCACCATCACAGGAAAGCAACCCATTCGAGAACATGTTCAGACGGAAACGTTCAACATCAAAGGAACCGCTCTTCGATGATGCGATGCTCAGTGACATATCTCAACATAGACCTCGCAGCGGGCAATCATCACCTGTTGGTTCGAGACCGCGACAAATGTCTAGGCCGAGCACTACAAGCTTACCTTTTGAGCCTATCACAGAGCTTCCAACACCTGGGTCGTTCGACGCGACCCCTGAGCTTCAAGATGCTTCATCCGCAGGCTACTTCAGGGCGAAGCAGGTACAGACATCACCAGGAATCAGGACGTCGCCGATTCCCAGGAGCAATACTTCGTGGAGTAATTTCAGTTCAATAGGAGCTGGACACGATGAGGTCCTCGAAGAACCCGACGAGCGCAACGTTGACCACAGCTCTACCAAGAGGCGTTCGATGATCAAGAGAGCTTCTGTGACTTCAATCGAAGCCCACCCGAGATCAGAGCTGACCACAATCGAGATACCTGTTATGTCCAGACGATCTAGTCTCTCATCTCCACTCACGGCCAAGCTAGTCAAAGAACAACCAATGGATGACCTACATGACGACCAGGAGGATTTTGGTGGTACACCGCCTGCCTTTGGACTGCCTCCCCCAACAATGCGTTCAGATACAGAGAGAAGCAACATTGCCAAAAGTGTTGGAGCTTTGAAACCGCCTCCACTGAATCTTGAGGTTCACAAGCGTCGTTACGTTGTCGAGCCGGAAGCTACGCCTAGAGCTTCAGAAACTAACCGCAGTATCTCTCAGCCTGAGACGGCTAGAAAGGGACACACTCGTAATACATCCAATACCGAGCAGCTGGATCGACATGTCAGCCGCGTTCTAAACACTCTGCCATCTCGTATCGCATTTAAACCCTCCCTCTCGCTTCCATCACGTGAGCCATCTCCTGCGCCAAGTACTGCTCCTGGTCCTGCTCGACCACGTCCCGTTTTGTCAAGCAAGCCCGCTCGTACGGGGCTCACGCTGTCAGCCGCCCAGTCTGAGTTGACATCTAGAAGGTTGAACGCAAACGATGCCGACGGCAAGATGTACTATCTGACACAAGAAGGGAGAGAACAACCCATCAAGCTATTTGTCCGCCTTGTTGGTGAGGGCGAACGGTGTATGGTACGTGTAGGTGGCGGTTGGGCCGACCTAGGCGAATATCTGCGCCAATACGCGGAGCACCACGGCCATCGTACTTTTAGTGACGGTAAGCTGGAAGTGGGCAGCAAACGTGTTGGTGGGGGCACGAAGATTCGCACCCCACTTAGTAGACCCGGAAGCGTTCTCGATCGCCCAGACAGCAGTATGAGTTTCCGCAGTCGCTCTTCCTTTGGTGCTGCTGGGGCTCCGATGCCAATAGACATGCTGCATAGCAGTCCTTCGGCCACGACCCAGCCCATCGATCTCACACCCACCACGGCCCGCAACGGTGCCTACCACACCNCCACTGGCTCTGTCAAAAGCTTCAAGAGTTCTTCACGCCCGTCTACCGCCGACACATTCTTGAATGCCTCTCCATCATCATGGTCAGGCCAGGAGATTGGCCTTGCAGGTCCGTCAGCCAAACACTCGCGCGGCAACCGCGAGCTCGATGAGCAAAAGGCACGCTGGGTGGAGGAAATGATGACTCGAGCCAAACAGGCCAGCAGCGTTGAGAGAAAGAAGAGTGAGCCCGACCGCGCCGCTTGGGCAGACATGGGCAAAGTCGGTGGCACGAGACGTATGATTTTCCGACACAAGTCCAGTGGTGAGAATGGTAGTGGCTAGAGTCCACTTGTTCCCGCTTGACCTCTTGACTTTTTGTGTCTATTGACGTTTGGGAATTTCTTTTGCACGAGGCGTTTTAGGGATATTATCGGCCCCCTTGTATGTTATCCACGACCAGTTTTATGTTTTTTTCTTTGGAGGGGTTCGTTCTTTTGTTCTTCGTTGGCAGGAAAGAGGAGCAAAGCGTAAGCAAAGCAGTGTAAACAGTACATTTGCCAGATTTTCATGAATAACATCACAGTCAAATGTTCTTACTTCTCTCGTTCGTCGCATGCAGTCATTGCGTCCCATGCTGTGTCTCGGTTTCGCCGTATTTGCTTGCTGACTCGCTTGCCTGTGCTTTCCCATGTATTGGCTGAACCATTGTGCTTTAAACTATCAACGGGTTTTCTTAAAGGCTTTCTTCCCTTTCGCGAAAATTTTGCTTCATCTGTCTACATGGACACGACTCGCTGTCTCTCAATCCAATGTCTACCATGTTAGACTACACCCAGCAAGGCTGTCAGTCCCTGCAATTTTTAAGACTATTTCCCCCTCGATCATAGCCTTGTGCAACGGGAATGTAAAAAGCCGATCGCCCGTTTTCTCCTTCAACAAAACGCCTCCCAAAAGCCGCCGGGATACTTGTGAAGAAGAATACAATGGGCTGAAGTCCGAAAGCACACCGATTCAAATCTCGGAACGGGGATGATGCATGTAGTTGATGCATCTAGATCGTTTGTATGCCGTGTTCGTCTAGTCGGCATCGTACATCCGTCTCGCTAGCTGTACAAGTGAGGGGTAGGGTGCCTGCTCTGTTTGGTACTTTCACTGCTCACACGCAGGGCATCTAGAACAACACTCAGGAGACGGGATCACCTCTTTCAGTAGTAGATACTGTATTCTTTCGTCATTAGGACATGCTAAATAGATTCAGGGTATAGAACAAAGAGTGCCCCTATTTTCGTTATGCTAGGACTGATTCTTCTTCCCAAATTCCGTGGAAGGAGGGTGCAAGATGTTACTGTTGTTGGTTTCGCTGCTGTAAGGATCCGTGATGTCCTCCCCCTCGTACCAGTTGTTGTGTGTAAAGTGTCTGTTGGGGTTGTTGATATTGTTGACCATTGGATTGCCAATCCTCGCCATGGTTCCAAGCTGGCATAGGTTGCATCTCTGTCAAATGCTGAGGTATGAGTTGATGATAGTGGGTAGGTACGGCTGGCATCGGGGCAAGATGATAGGCGGGAGTGTACAGCAGAGGATGTGCAGAGTCTCGTCGTGGATCCAGCAGTGCTGGGTGAGGCATCAAACCACCTTTAAAGCTTGATGGTTCGGGAGAAGGCACGACTGCAACTTCAGGAGTAAGTAGACCGCCAGCAGAGGGTGGCCCTTTGCGTCGAGCGGCGCTGGTTTGGAGACCTGGATCTTCGAGAAGGAACATGCCGGTCGCTCCCATGACAGACTCGTGCAAGAAGTCACGGCTGCGTAGCTGTTGACCCATACTCAGATCGAAAGGGTTCTCAGAGACTCCCTCGTGACTTTGCGGTACACTCATAGGTGATATGGCATGTTCGTTCATCGACTGTTTGCGTGTCTCAGATTGTTGTCTCAGCAGTTTGAGCCCGTCTGTGATCTGAGACATGGCCAATCCTGTAAGCTGGTGCATTTCCGCTTTGTCCATTTCCACAAATATCGCGTATGCTTTTTCTACTCTTCCAACATGTTCAATACTTCCGCAGTCGAGGCCATCGAGCAACAGGATCATGCAAGCGTTGAAAGCTTGTTGGCCAATGGTCCAATCGACGAGCGCAGACGGTACGCGTTTGTAGAAGAATTGGAAGGCGTCCAGTAGTGCCAGACAAGACTCGATCACTAACGGCCTACCTCGCGGCACCACGGGAACGGGTGAGGGGGTATGTGATGTTGGTTGCACAGGAAAGTCGGGGACAGCGCCGAGATGAGTAAATCTTGGAGAGCGCGGTCGGTAGCCTGGGCTATTTCTATTATTCTCGATGCGTTGGCGATTGAGCAGGATGATGTAGTTGTGTATGCTGCAATAAGATACNTGTGAACAGGGTGGTTAGCGGTCTTTGATCTGCGCCGTGGAAGAGATCTATATCTTACTCGCTGCTCTTGTCTCCAGTGGCCATTCGGGGATCTCTGTTTCCTCTTCGATCCAGGTCCTGTTGAACTGCAGAGAGTCTGGCATCGTATCCCACAGAGCAATAAGACGATCGGTGTACATATCAATCTTTGAGTCTGTGAGTTGATTACTGCTCAGTATCTGTCGCCCGTGAATCGTGAGTTGGTCAAAGAACTCGTTCAGTCGTAGTGCCACTGGATCTGTGGTGAGAGGGTCGGGTGGAGGGCAGTCTCCAATCCCAGAGATGCCTAACGGCCGACCAAGAGTCATCGAGTACTCCTGATCCATGTGCAGTAGCCACCACCACAGGTTTTTGCGCACTGCAGACTCCCGGAGCGATGGCGCTGGGTCCAGGTAGCGAGGATTGCGATGCAAACCGATAGAGTGAGCCAAGCGGATCGTGAGGCCCGAAAGGGACCAAGCATCGAGGAATCGTCCACTGTTTGTCAAGTAAGGGGCGAGCATAATCAAGGCTTTGATACCTCTCAGGGTGGGACGACTGGTGAAAGATGCTAGACGAAGAGCTTGCATTGCTGCGACAGCNTACGTTTATTAGCAAAGAGAAGGAAGTCACGAACACGTCAGCGACTTACAAAATATTTCGCCCTTGCGACTGCTGGTTTGGGTGACGCCAGGTTCTGCGTCCTTGCGACTTCCGAATGTGTCCAGCTGCACGCCCAAAGCTAGCGCTGCAAAAATGAGTGCGAGCAGATCCGGAACCTTCTCAGCATTCTCTTCAGCCTTCTCGAGGAAACGCTCGACTTCCTTCTGCGACAGGTCTTCAGGTACATAAGGGAAGGCGAAACCTCGAGCTTTTTGGCTAAAGACGTCAAGGTAGTGGTAGAGCTGATCACGCGATGGCAGACATTGTAGCAAACCGTGAGTACGCGACATGGCAGGCCAGAGTGTCGGGAAAGGATACATGGCGTCTTGAGTAGCATACATGTCTGCCGCTCGGGGCATCGCGTGTGAAAGTGATTTTGGTTCCACCTGTAGATTCGCAAANCTAAGGAGGCTGTTAGTTTGAGTCTCACGATTTTGCAATACAAATATCGCACTCACATCAGCTATGACACTCGCCAATCCTGGAGATCCAAAATAGATGCTGTCAATCTGCTCGCTCGCGCGAAGTCGTCGCTGACGGTTCACCTGTCTTGCAATGGAATTTGTTCTGGCATTTGCAGTACCTTCCTCAGTTTCACTGTCTTCCGACAGCGAAGACCTCTCGGCCAAGAGACGCTCCTTGAGTCGTTGGTTCTCAGCCCGCAGTCTTCGAAGTTCAAGGGACTGTTGGATAGGTCCAAAATCGGCGCCCTCTCCAAGGACAAAGTGGCATTCTTTGGGAAGGCCCCTGGCACAACAAGCAGAGCATGGTTTTGTGCGGTCACACTATCATGATCATGTGAGCTAAGATCTGACATGTGTATAGAGTCTGGGGTCTGTAAAAGCTTACTTTNNTACTTTGCGTTCTCGACATTTAGTGCAACTCAGCAGTTGGCGTGGTTGGATTTGCTTCTTGAGTTTCTTATCCGAGGCGGACAGGGACCTCTCGGCCCGCGACGAAGACGACGACAAAACTTGCGGAGTATGGGTGATGGTCGGGATCCCCTGTGCTTCCCAAGGGTTTGTTTGCTCCATCAGAAGACTAACAAGTTGTTCATGACTCTGGCTCGAGGGGTGCGAATCATTAACATAGTCAAAGTCCTTTCAGCATATAAAGACACGGATGCTATGGCGGCACGTCAGCATGAAACGACGCAACAGAAAGTTTGATCTATGCTTTTTGAGCGGTGGAGCTAAGGCTGTGAAAGGAGAGTGGACTAACGACAACAGTGATGAGGCCCACATCCCCAATTTTGGACAACGCAATTATCTGGAACTGGTTCTGAATTTCAAGCTTAAAGAACCCAAGCGACACCTGTCAACAGTCTCAGGTGGCTGAACTCTGGGGAACCACGTTCATTAACATAATATGTAGAGATGGAGAAATCATACTTTTGCTTGCGTACTCGGCGTTCCTGGACTGGATGCCATCAACTATCTTGCAGATGGTTTCGAGACAGTCAACACTTTACTCTGTGCCTCATGTCTGCAGGCTCTGGTTGATCATGATCCCGATGAGAGTACAGCGTGACTGAGAGGTCTAGGCCCATCAGAAGCGCACACAAAAGCGCCATGTTCCTGCAAGTCGGGTATCGATGGAAGGTGGTGGTGGTAAGGGTCAGATCCAAGGCTACGGTTAGAAATTGACCAAGAAGCGCCACGTTCCTTCGATACGGCCCTCGTCAATCACGCAACAAACTAATAATGTCTCTCGTTTTCTTGATCTTTCAGGTCAACTAGGACAAGACGTGTGACTTGACTTTAGTCATGCATAACACACTTTCGGCTTTGACCGAAGAGCAATGATCAAGCCGCCTCCGGGAAGGCGGGTTGGCAAGCACAAACTTTTAGCCGTTACGGCCCTGTGCATTGCCAAACCCGCGAAACCATTATGAGATCATTGGCGGAGGTCTGAACTTGCGTAGCTAGCGACGTCCTGGTCCTGTATAGAGAGTGATAAAACCTCATCACCCATGAGCAGGTGGTTTTCGGGTACCAGTCCTAGCGCGATGGCTGCAAACGACTTGCTGATGAATTTGCAAATTGCGATGCATGTGGACGGAGAGAGTCTCCTTGCTTATACAGACGCAGTCGCAAGACCGAATGATACACGTGCAGCGTGGCTTGCAGATGGAGAAGCAACGAAAAGATCTGGTACTCTGAGTCGATGAACGTCCTCGATCTCCAGCAATAGAACGCAGCAGTATGGATAACGAAGAGCGTCTATCTTCTCCAATAGGTCGAAGCCGTGACTAATTGTCCCAGGTATCCAACAGTCGGCTGCTTGCCGGCGCATGAAGTTAGCTCAAGGCCCATCCCGTTTAGGTACAGCACAATAGGCTAGGTACATCAACAGCCGTCGTTCGTACGCACGTGCGCTTCTGATGGAGATGCTCGGAGCGACGCACTCGGTGTGAGATTAGGTCCCATAGGAAACATCCGTCTGAGATCGTCTCGATAACCGGGTGTTGCAGGTCGTCGTCGACGAGATGTGGATTGCCGGGTGTATAGGCGGTAACGGAAGCAATCTCTGCCGGAGGTCATCAGCCTTGTCAATAAGACACGATTGAGAGAACCTGTCAAACAACTGAGCGGACTTGTGCCAATGCACAGGGCCATGTAGCTTCATGTGGCTTGAGAGCTTGGCGCTTTTCTCGCAGCCGTTTCATTCGTGGCTGCAAGGTGCTTATGCAACACGTGAGACTCATCTGATTCCTGTATGTAGAATGCTATGCAGCCCCTGGCCGAGGTTCCGTGGCGGTATATTGGCCCGCGGAACCTTGAAGGATTCAAGTAGGTAGGGCTGGGGTGGTGGTGCGCGTCTTGTTTCGACCAATTATACGCAGCAAGATCTTATAGCTGAGTCCAATCGTTTGAACGGATCGAAAGAGGCGCAACGTCATTCCAGGTTTGTTTCAAATCTCCACTATTAGCAGGGATCGGCTTCCCCGGGCTTCCGCACCTACTTTATCTATCCAGGTATCACGATCATCTACACCCCCATCTGCATACATGCACTGGCACGCGAAATCGCTCAAGAGAAATCACTTCATTTGATGGTAGCTAGATTGAGTAGGAAATGGGTCTTTGGCTGTGGGGATCTGAATCTTTACATGAGTTTGTGAATCATGCTTCGCAAAAGAACGCGATTGGTTCGCTCACTTGTTGTGCCCAGAGATCGTTTCATAGCAATAACTAGTCACGGGATTGAATTGAGGGGAATGTATACTATTAGAGTCAACTCCACAAACAGCGCGAGAGTGACATTCAGACCCCTCGAAAGCCGATTTGCGTATTCGGTTCTTGATGGCTTCTCGTACTCGCACATGACAGTGTCTCCACAATATCTATCCTTCCCAGCGGTCAACAAGACGCACAGGCTTGAACAAAATTCTTCGCGTAAAGACATCGACGCTCTCGATCTCACACTCCCAGGTGTCACCTGGTTTGGCCTCNCCAAGACCAAAGGCTTCTGGCTGACTCAATGTAGCAGCCAGACTGAACTCNTTGATAATGACGGCAAACTCAGACCTTTGAGTGCTGGGCTGCATATGTATATAGGCGTTCATGGTAGCTGGTAGCTCGCATTCTTTATAATAGTGGGCACGGAAGAAGACTTGAGCCTGCCAGTGCTCCTCAGCATAGGTGGTGGCGCGACGAATCATCGACTCGCGAGGTTGTAGTCCCTTTGCTATCGTCTGGAGAGCTTCATTTGAGAAAGGCAGCATGTGCTGCTTTGGGCCTTCAAAGTTGACTTGACCGCCTGCTTTTGCTTCTTCACGCAGGGCTGCTTCAATCTGCCAATGTAAAAGCATATCACCATATCTACGAAGCGGCGATGTAGCCTTGCTGTAATGGGATATACCAAGGACGCGATGGTGTAAAGGCTTGGTTGTCAGGACGGTGGAACCAGAGTTTGAAAGGTATTCAATGGCAAGATGCATAGGAGCTTCGCCGTTGTTCTTCTCTGTGGCCGGAGCCAATACCTCGTCGTAAAATCTCTTTGCGTCATTAGTTTCGGGGTCGATTAGGGTTCCTCTGTAGATGATGGGGATGCCACGTTCTGCACACCATGATGCACCAATCTCGCATGCTAGAAGCATGTGCTCACGAACAAGAATGTCGGAAACTCCTTCGCCAGAAGAGAACCACGAAGTTAGTGGTTTCGTACGATATTCAAGAATGGGATCGCCTTCCACATATCGTGCTTTGACCCTGGATGGGTGCTCCCACGGAAGTCCAGGATGTCTGCCATTATACCAGACACTGATCTCAGGCCGATTCGAGTCGAGGAACAGACCTCCAGCCATGCGACGCTTTGTCTGACGTTTCTCGGCGAGCAGTTGCAGTTTCTTCAGCATCTCAATCTCGGGTTCGAGCAGAGACTTAGCGGTCTTCTTGGGTTCGTGACGAGGCAATTCACCACCGACTGTTAGGACAACATCTGGGTGCAACCCACCTGCAACACCGACGATCCGGGCTGCCTCGCCAGGACTTATGAATTTCACATTCCGGATGAAGCCAGGCTGGATCTTCTGCTCCATCGTTTCGCCTTGGGAGTTCAGTCTGGCGCTGAAAGTCAAGACAGGACGTTGAGCCCGCAGACTGAAATGTTTGTTGGTCGACCACCTTGGCAACATGACGAAAGCACGCTCCGGCATGTAGATGGTCTCAGTCATATGGCGTGCCATCTTAGCAAGAGGATTGTCATGGTCGAAGAATGCGGTCGGATTTGCAATGTGAACGTGAACCCAGTGTTCACCATCCCCAGCATCTTCCACTGAAAGGCCGTCATCGATCTCATGAGCACCCTCGCCATCAATACAAAAGACAGGTAGTTCGCCCCAGTCCTTGCGTAGATGCGCCATTGAATCCACAAAGCGAGGGTGTTCGGCCATTGAGATGACTTTGGTCATGAGCTGCTCAAGGGGTTTGGAGTGCTGCGAAGAAGGTAGGAGCAGATGGCTGTCGAACCGAACTCGATTGTCGTAAGGGGTTAGGACACCGATTTCTTGCAGAAAGATGAAGCCGGACCTCGGGTCCAGCTTGTGCTCCTCATACATGCCAGTCGCTTGCAGGATAAGTGGAGGTAGGGCTTCAATACGAGGGAGACCCAGAAAAAGGCTAGAGCATGCCCATGCCTCGAAAAATTTGATCAGCTCACGGTCATAATCATCAAACTCGGTTGTCAGCTCATATTTCAGTACGTCTTCCTTGTTGATATCGAAACGTGTTTTGCTGATACCCAGACCACCGAAAAGAGTGACTTCACGAAGTTCACGACTCTTCTCGATCAGCGATTTCGCCTTGTGGATAAAGTTTGCAACGTATTGGCCTCTCTGCGAGAATGTGTGACTTGCAGATTTGCCCGCTGCAAAGATTGCCAAATCATCTTGCCATGCTCTAAGCCAGTTGCGCACCTTTTCGACGTTTGCCACCTGGTCCTTGGATCGAATTTGGATGAAGCCAGTGATGCGATGACTTCTTCGATCATGGCCAAAAGCAAAACCTCCTCTCGAAAGAGCTTTGCGGACGGCATAAATCATTTCTTGCGAGATGACTTCGCCCTTGTCCTTTCCCAGGAGTCGGGCGGCTATCAAATCGAGAGTACCAAACTTTAGGTCGGTGGGATGGGCCAAGGACCAGTGAGCGCCGTCGAGAGTTGTTGCGTTCTGGCGATAAATTTCTTCGCTCGTCCTCTGGAACCCGAGCATTTTGGTAACTAAAGGAGCCGAGACGTCTCTGGGGACACTAAGATCGAACATTTGCGCTCTGTCCAGCAACTCTTCAGTGACACCAGACTCGGGGAGATATGATAGAATGGGATCGACAAGGCTCGAGGACACAAAGTCAGTGACAACGTGCTGGATGTTTCGTTCGACGGCGTGGAGCCATTTTCCGTTGATGGTATAGAATTGAGATTGTGCGGGCTTTCCGACTCTTCGTACAAAGATGGCAAGTATGGGTTCTCGTTCGGAGCGGGGGAAGTCGAGCACAACCAGGTCGCTCCTTNNGCGCAAGAAACGATGGTGTGGATCCCACTCTTCAAAGTCAGTGGGACTTAACAGATGAGACGAGTCTTCGCGTTCGTTCTCAAGCTGCTCATCCGGACGGCGGAAGTTGTCGACATCGCCTAAACGAGTAAAGTTGTTTGTTTGTTCGCCCGAGGCATCAACATCGTATTCATTGCTGATGTCATTGTGTAGGTGGCCATGCTCCTGATGCCATTTTCGCAGTTGGTCTCGTATACCACCACTCCGAAGGGTGTCGGGAGATTCTAACCGATCGAGAGATTGGACTGCAGGGTTGTATACGGGTGGGTCTGAAGAATGCACAGGGTCGAGATGTGGGCGAGCTAATTGCTGTGAGAGAGTTAGTGTATGTGCTAGGATGGGCGGGTGAGACGGTACCCTTGAACGCGAAGAGAACAAGGCTCGAGGAGCAGAGCGCTTCGGCAAGGACAGGCGACTAGAAAGGGATCGTGTAGAAGTTGACGGCATGTGATGTTTCAAGGCGCAACTCCAGCACATTTTGGCAAGGTCCGGACGGCGTCGCACCGTGTCGCCACGAAGACTGAGCATGGCGAATATCCTGATCCCGGCAGTCCTGTTCGTTGGAGTGCAGATTGGGCCGCCTGCGGGAGAATGCCACCAGAGAGTCGAGGTGGGTGCGCGCGTGGACAGAGTTGTGGCAACAATATCAAAGTCTTGAATCTTCACATGCTCAATGATGCACGCCAAAAGATGCTTCGGCAGCGCGATAAGATAACCTCCAGCACAGACCAGCAGTCAAAGCTGTCACTCGCTCTTGCACCGAAGCTTTCTGCTCTCCCTCTTCTTTCCAACCCGAACAATTGCAAAAGGTCAGTACCCTCTCTGTTGTTATTTGTTGTGTCTGTCTTTACTTTACATGATGAGTCAAGAAAAAATAGCATGTATTATCTTAGCATCCTTCGGGGTCTAGACGATGAGAAACTCTTGAGACTGATTATCACTCCTTTCCACCACTTTGTTCTCCACGCAGCCTCGAGTTGATCCAATGCTGACTTTGCAAAAGACAGTCATCATGCCGACGTCCAGACCTCGCGCTGGCCATTTCAGCATTCTGTACTTCGCCTCTGCCGCATCCTTCACCAACAAGTCGTCGGATGACTTGGCCGCCCCTATGAAGCTCTCGACACTATTTGACCACCTCGAAGACATGTATCCTGCAATCAAACAAAAGATTCTGCACAGCTGTGCTCTCACTGTGAATCTGGAATACGTAGATGTCCACGCAGATGCTGACATGCTCATCAACGAGGGAGATGAGGTTGCCATCATTCCGCCCGTGAGCTCTGGATGAGCATGTCTGTGAGCTCTGGATGAGCATGTCTGTGAGCTCTGGATGAGCATGTCTGTGAGCCCTGGATCAGCATGTCTGTGAGCTCTGGATGAGCATGTTTGTGAGACCTGGACGAGTACAATCGTTATACATGATCAACAAAGACTTGGTCAAACCCACCTGTGCTCGTGCCGTATGACAGTGAAGCGTATCGCCAGACGCTGCGGCTGCCCAATCAAGATGCAGACTGGATCAAAAGTGTCGTGCCATCCATCCATGTCGTATCTGATCGGGCACACGAGAAGTCTTCCTCGGACGCTGCTCGAGAAAACGGGCAGGAAACGGCACAAATAGCGTCATAGAGAGCGTGGCCCGTGGGGGATTTGCTTGTACTATTTTTGGGCCGACTTGGCTGCGATCATCACAATACTCGAGAACGAAGGGCAATTCGAGCCTTCGAGGTGCCTGTTCTACTCTTGCTTGCCAACGAGGACTGGGCTTCGTCGTTGCAGAGCAAAAAGACTGGTCAAACACGGCAGCGCATCACACCAAGGTCCCCTCACCAGCCTTCGGCCGTCAACGAAACGCTTCTCCCAACCTTGTCAGACGTTGGATTCATCCTGCTGCGCTTCAGCGACTGGACAAATATTCTCATGCCGCCGTGAGACGGGCGCGCTTGGTTCACACATGCTCGTCGACCAGACGTGAGAGCGAGCAACAAGATGCGATGCAGCCCTCTGTCGTCGGCGCTGGCCCTTGGCTGCGCCGTCCTCGTCCTGTTTGGCCTGCCGTCGCCAGTCGACGCCGCCTTCATCACCTTCGACAACTGCCTCGACGAGAACATCCGCAACTCGAACCCCCTGCATCTGCAGTTCATCCCGCTCTTTGTCGACGCCCGCTTCAACACGTCTGACCCCAACCACAATCTCAATCTCACCATCTACGGCAATGTCAGCGGCCAGGCCACCCAAGGCAGCTACCCGCCTCCCGACGATCCGCTATGGTCCAATCCGAACGACACGTTTGGCAAGATAGTCGACCTCTCGCCCTCCAACAACAGATACTCGACCCTGTTCCAGCGCTACCAGGTCCTCACCTTTGACGCCTACCAGGCCGAGCCCAGTCGCTTCTGCAATTCGACCCTCAACGACTCGTGTCCCTTGGGCCCTTCTTTCTTTGCCGACTCTTACGATCCCCAAGAGCTCTCGGCCTTTTCCGTGAGCCATGACTTCTACAGTCCGTATGCTTTCGCGACCATTGCCACAACCATTACTGCAAAGTCTGGTGATGCCGGCGCTCCAGACATTGCGTGCATTTCTGCAAACATCACCCCGGCTCTTGGGCATACCTTGTCAGGCCTTTTAAGATACCTCCCTGTCGCCATCCTCATACTTGTAGCTGTTGCGACCGCTGCTGCCGGCATATACTCACCGTGGGGCTCCACCGACCCCTTCAAGTGGACTACGAACTATGGCCGTGATCAGGATCTGCTGCGTCTTGTGACGCCAGGCTTCGGTGACTGCTTACAATACATACAGTTTATTTTCTTGACTGGCGCGCTTAGCCTCAACTATCCTGGCTATTATGCACCCGTCACCAAGCAGGCGAGCTGGTCCGCTCTGCTTTTCAACTCAAGTTACGTCTCTCATGGAGACGGTACCCAATCTCTTCATGATGGAATCTATATTACTAATGGAACTTACGGCATGACTCGCATGAGCCAGCTGGTGGGAATGACTGCAGTGCGCGACATCTGGGCTTGTATGGCTGTCTGGCTACTGGTCGTCGCAGTTGCCGTCGTTCTCCTCTGTCAGCTGGCCTTCCTTGTGCGCTGGCTGGTTCGCCTTCTCGCCAACACCCCAGAAGAGGATCTTCGACAGAAGAACTGGCCTCTGAGTGGTGGTATGGTAGTGCGCATCATCTTCAACTACTTCCTCCTACCCATCGTTGCCATTTCCATGTTTCAATTGATAGTGGCGCCTCGCTCGCCTCCTTCGGTTGTCGCCATGGCTGTTATACTTCTACTTGCCATCATCGCCCTTGCCCTCTGGATCCTCAACCTTATCTTCCGCACGAAACCGCGTGCGTACCTCTTCGACGATCTCCCAACCGTCTTGCTTTACGGTCCGCTCTACAACACTTATTCTGACGAGGCGGCTCCCTTTGCTCTCATTCCTGCCATTCTTACGTTCATTCGAGGTATCGCCATTGGAGCGGTACAGCCCTCGGGCATTGCACAGCTGGTCATTATGGCCATCTGCGAGGTTATTCTTATACTAACGCTCCATGCGTTCCGGCCTTTCCACTCACCAACCCACATGAACGCCTATCATACATTCTTCGCTTCCGCAAGACTTGCGACTGTTCTCCTCATGGTCGCGTTCGTGCCATCTCTGGGTGTCACTGAGGCGCCCAAAGGATGGATTGGCTATGCAATTCTTTTGGTCCATGGTATAGTACTCATTTTTGGTTTCTTTATGAACGCCTTGCAAACTCTTCTAGAAGTCTTTGCCCGTATGGCAGGTGCAGGAGGTGATCCTCAACATGGAGCACAGAGAGGAGGCTTGATATCGTTCGGTTGGCGTCAGCTTCGTAAGCGGCAACCAGGTAGGCAAGCAAACAGACCTGGTAGCATGATGTCTGATGCTGCTATCCTAGCCAACGACTCTGACGCCAAATCTCTCAATCTGATGGGAGGACGTTCGAGAAGCATGTCAGCCAGCTCCCAGATGATGCTTAGCCAGCATTTGTCTGACAATCGTGCTAGTGGCGGCTTCGATCAGTTCGCTCAGTCCGAGTATGCGTATACTCCGACAGTGGAAACGCCGACTACCCCTTACAGTGCCGTTCCACCATCCGGCGGCTCTGCTGCAGGAGCCGTCGGTTCTGGCAAGCGTCCAGTCTTGGGTATCAAGACAGAACAGCCTCTTTCCGATCCATATTATCGAGCGCCTCGCCCGCGCAGAAACACCAACGACCCATATACTCCAGGTGCCAGAAGCCGACACTCAACAAGTGGTGATTGGAACAGGCTACCATATCAAGATTCTCCAGATCATTCGGGAGGTGTTGATGATCATGGCGAAGGAGGCTCAAGTGTGCCTACATACCTACGCACTCACCATAGAGGTGGTTCAGATCCAGACTTGGCAGATCTGACACCTAGAGAGAGGACTGACTACGCTGTAAGAGAAGTCGATTTCTACTATGGCGTCAGAGGCCCAGCTCTTTCGAATGCGCCAGCCAGGAAGCTCAAGACTGGACCCGCGGACCCTGTAGGTCCTGTTTCGTCTGCTACCACATGGTTCCAGCGTCTTGTTGGTGGGAAACGAAAAGATAAAGGCAAAGGGTTCGAAGTAGTCCGCAGTTCTCGCGTGCCTGCTAACATGACACGCGAACCTTTGGAGGACGAGGAAGGGCAAGAACTGCAAACCTCGCCACCCATGAACTATCAGCCCTACTCGGATTCGCCAGACCTACAGTCAATGGGAGGTGCTCGTAGGTCCATTAGTCCTGAGAGATATGGAGACATGGGCAGTCGACTCGGCGGGACGTGGAACAACTTGGAAGTTGAAGAGTCGGACTCTGAGAGCGATATCACAGACACAAGACCATCTTCACCACCATATCTACGACCTATATCTCGAACTGGTAGCATCCGATTCGACCAAGACGACAAGCCAGAGAGAGCACCTTCAAGTGCAACCGACAAGGACTATTTCCCGGTATCGCCACCACCACGTCACCCATTCCATGTCGGCAACAGCGTCGGCGATAATGGAAGGCCAACCAGCATGGGTACGGTGCAACAACGTGTGACAAGTGACAGCGTCTATCACAGTGCTGGAGTTGGTGAAGGAAGCATAGCGGAGATCGTAAGCAACGATCGAACCATGAGTATGGAATCTCGTCAATACGCACCACGATAGTCGTGGTTTGTTCCAGTTAATCAAAACTACCGTGTAATACTCTTTTTCGCTCTGTTATACTGGGCAGGTTATGGTCAGGCAGCGACGGAGTTCTTGTGGCAAAAGTAAACGGATATCGTATGTACATAGTCTAGCTAGCGTGGCGTTCGCTTGGTGTATTATTCCCTCAATACTATAGAAGATCATCTCCTACACCCACTCGCACCTGCTTCGGTCCAATTAGGCCGATTTTCCAAGTCGTGGATACTGGACGGTCAAGCCTCGGGGAGGACGGGAGTGAGTGAGATAAGCGATGGTCGGAGCTTCTGTCCGCCGCGACTTCTGTCACGAGCTCTTGTCCATATCAGGCCAGCCCACCGCTACTCACTTCTCAATATCCTCGATGTTCTGTCTTGTTGTAGTCCCCTGCGTTTTCTCTATCTGGACTTGATAAATATTGCACAGACATGACTGATGAAGTTGTTGTTCCACGATGGCAGCCGGATGGCGAGCTTTCGGCATGCTCTATCTGTGGAAATGCTTTCACCTTCCTCAACCGAAGACATCATTGTAGGAGATGTGGGAGACTCGTCTGTGGGCCTTGCTCGCCTCACCGCATTACGATACCACGCCAGTACATTGTCCACCCTCCAGAAGAAGAACCTTTGAACCCCGATGGCAGCAGCCGCAGCCGGAGCAGTACAGGACCACCTCTTGACTACCCTGAGAATCCAGCTCTAGGCGGCGGCGAAACTGTCAGAGTCTGTAATCCGTGCGTGCCCGATCCAAACTATGGACCACCGCCTCAGCAGCAGGATGAAGAGAGATCGCCACCACCTTCAACACGATCACGTGCGCAGACTTATGCCGCAGACGAAGGGACAACATCAGGCATAAGTTTTGCTAGGGTTTTTGGCTCATTGAATGTAACGGACCTAGGTCAGACTACTTGCCAATCTGCGCCTCACAATGCTCGAACCTTGAGCGATTTTAGTGGCAACCTGTCCGAATCAACAGAGAGGCGGCGAGGGTGGTATCGACCGCAGTTGCACACAGCGAGGTACCAGGCTCTGAGCAGTGTACCGCAGCGCCCGAGATCATCAACTCAGGGGCTTCGTACCCGTTCTGACAATGATACGGCACATCTATCGCGATCACGATACCGTTCTACCTCGTATACACCAACGACGGTCGCAGCCGCACACGCCGCAAAGGTGCAAATGCAGCAACCTCAAGGTCGGGAAGTGTTGAGTGAGGAAGACGAATGTCCTGTTTGTGGCACTAGAAGTCATCCCTTTGGCACAGACGGCACCAGTGGCACGAGCGAAGAACGGGAACAACATGTTCAGTTTTGCATTTCAAGCCACTTAGCAGGACCCAGCCACGGAGGCACACCGTCAGAAACAGCAGATCATACAGCACCAGGCGAGACGGAAACAACGTCTGTTGGTAGTGTGCCACGACAAGCGGCATCAATGCTAGGGGCCAATACGGCGAGGCATCGCATGCTGGTGTATCACGCAACCGAGAAGGACTGCTTTGACGAAGACGGACAGGCGCAGGAGTGTGTCATTTGCTTCGAAGAGTTCGAGGAAGGAGCTGAGATGGGCAGACTGGAGTGTCTGTGCAAGTTCCATCGAGCGTGCATCAAAGGATGGATGGAAACACGAGGTCGAGGCACGTGTCCAACACATCAGTTGCATGATTGAGGGATGTAGGAGCGAGCCGAATCTGCCTTGAAGACGTCTATCCTGTACAGAAAGCCAGCAAGCTACTTGCCTAGAATCTACGCTCATACCTATGTGCAGCTGCAACGAGACAGGATTCGAACGAAGCTGGAAGTGTCAAGGTCAAGATGCTCATAGGGCAGTCGCGAAAGAGCTAAGGGCAGGTCGAGGCGGACCGTGCACGCCTTCCTTCCAGTCAGCAGCTTCTCAGCTTTTGGCAGCCAGACGCGTCGTGTTTCCGTAGAACGATTGACATACAATAGTCTCAGTCGGCACCATGAGCGCGCAACCCATCGACCCGCGTCTGGAGGCCAGTGACGCCGTCCAGGCAGCGTACCAAGCACAAGCACAAGCACAAGCCCAGGCAGCTCAAGCACAAGTGGCTCAAGCACCAACGCGGCATCAACCTGCTCCGTATCCCGCGCCGGCGCTGACGCGCTCCGACTCTCAGATCAAGCTGTACAGGGACGCCGCGCAGACTGCCCAGCAGGCCCAGGACGTCTCGCAGCCCTACTATGGATATGCCGCCGCCCTGCCGACCGGCCAGTCGCCCAGCGACGAGGATGCCGACCGACGAGGAAGCGCTGCCGGCCCCGACATGCTTGACATGAGCCCTGGCGGTGCTGCTATGCTCGCTGCCGATGCCAAACGCTCGAGAGCTTGCGAAGCCTGTCGTGGTCTGAAGGTGCGCTGCGACATGGACAACAGCGGCCAGCCGTGCAAGCGCTGCGCCAAAGCTGGTCGTCAGTGCATTGTCACGCAGCCCAGCCGCCGTCGCCAGAAGAAGGCCGACACACGTGTTGCCGAGCTCGAGAAGAAGATTGACGCCCTTACCCAGGTTCTCCACCAACAGCAGCAGCACTCTCACATTCCCTTCCAATCGCCCATCCAGCCTGACGCCTACCCTCAGCCCACATTCGACACCATCAAGCACGAGGCACCTCTTGCCGACATTGACTATGAAGCCGACGACCGTCGCAAGCGCAGACGCCTCGATGATCCGTCCAAACCGCTGTATCAGACCATCTACAACGACTATGGCGACTACGTCAAGCAACGCATTCGTCAGATCATTGACTGGAACTCGGCCTGCACAATCTTCGCCCACTTCAAGGACCGCTTGATCCCCGAGTTCCCCGCCATCGTGTTGCCGGCCGATGCCACTCCCGAGTGGACGCTGGACAACAAGCCTATTCTGTTCTTGTCCATTGCTGCCGCTGCATGCTTCAGGTTTGTCGAAACTGAAACCCAGGACGCTTTGACAGAAGAGGTTTTCGACGTGCTTGCTACAGCCGTCATCCGCAAAGGCCTGAAGAGTCTTGAGATCATTCAGGCTTTGCAAGTCGCGTTCCTTTGGCATAAGCCTCCGGATCGTGCTGCCCAGGCCAACTTCTACATGCTCATCCACATGGCTGTCGTCATGTCCCTCGATGTTGGTCTTGGAAAGCGCTTCAACCCGAACAAGGTCAAGCGTGGCTTTGGCGGTGTTGGTGCCGACCTGCCTCCTGGTCCCGGCAGTCAACTCGTCGACTCGGACGCCATTGATGCGCGAAGAGCATGGCTAGCGTGCTACTACACCTCGGCGAGCGTCTCGCAGGTCTTGCGCCGCCCTAATCTATTGCGCTGGTCAAACTACATGCAGGAATGTGTCGACATCCTAGAAAATTCACCCGACGCTGCTCCTACGGATGCTCTGTTCGCTCAGCACATCAAAATCCAGCGTATTTGCGACGAGATCTCGGTCTCGTTTGCCATGGAGGACCCCACCGCCTCGATTTCTATTCTGGACCCAAAGGTCGCTTATACTCTGGAAGTACTGCAAGAGAAACTCGACAAGTGGGAGCAGGAGCTGCCATCTCACCTGAAGCTCCCTGCCCTGATGTATTATAAACACGTCACGTCTCTATATCTGCATGAGATCGGTCTTCATGTCAACCACAACACAGACGACTTCAAGGTGCCTTTTAGTGGTATGCTTCTTTCTACTCTTTACAAATGTCCTGTATACTGACAACCATGACAGNAGGGAAGCCTCAGGTCCGGCAGTCACTTTTCCGAAACGCTCAGCCAGAAGCAGATGGCTTCGATCGAGGCCTGTCTCACGGCATGTCACAACATCATTGAGACCTTCTGTGACTTTGGTCCCGAGACCGTGTCCACCCTCCCTGCCCTCCTATACTTTGTGCGTATTGTGTATGCTCTCGTGGTCTTGATCAAGATGCATGTCGCGGCCACGTTCCCTGGGTCCGAGCTAGGCAAGGTCATCAAACCCGAGGATATCAAGGCCCCTGAATTTCTGGATCGTGTCTATCAATGCTTCGTCGCCTTGGCGCAAGGTAGCTCCCAGAAAGCTTTCTCAAAGGCTCACCAGATTCTCAGTCTCCTGCGTGAGTGGATCACCTCTCATCCCAACGGGGTTGAAAGCTCAAAGGAACTCAATGCTCGCGGCGCCCAATCTCAGCGCCTCTCCTCACGCGATAATGACAGTCTTCGGGTCCTGAGTGAGGCTGCTACTGCAGGTGCTGAGCAAACACAACAGCGATCCAATTGGGGCTTCGATTCTCCCTACGCACCGGCGTCACAATACCCATCTCACGAAGCACCCAATCAGCCCTCTCGCTCTCAAAGTGATGCTTACAGCAATGCAGCAAACTACGCCTCTACTGTCATGTCTACGCCAGGCTCCACAAACCACCAAGCCATGTCTGCTAACGATGCCTCTGCCCCTGCCTATGCTAGCATGCTTGACCCCAGTTTTGCTAAGCAGTTCGGTGGTGCTGATTGGACTCAGGGGTTGGATTTCGAACAAGCTATCGACGTGGCATTGTCGGGCCTAGACTTCTCGGGCGACATGTACACGAGTTTCTTTGGCGACGGCGCCGACGCTTTCCAGCTTCCTCCCGATGCTGCTGCCGCCAGTGGCAGATGGTAAAAAGACCTGAATTCATGACGACATTGTTCTCTTTCTGGCGAGATTCATGTCTTCGACTCGTGCTGCTTGTTAGAGCCAAGCTCTCATCGCTAGCATCGCATCTTCCTTCTTTGTTTTGATACCCAATAGTTCGTTGCCTCTTTAGCTCTTACTGAATATATGTAGCCCACTCGATGTTGCGAGCCTGATGTTAGCTATTTTCTACATTTGCTGTCAATAGACCTGATGACGCGCGTGCTGTAGTAGAGGTAGACTGAGAAGGTGCGAGGCGTGGGACCTAGCCGTCGATACACAACACCTTGCGGCCGACTCGACTGGAAAGAGCTACCTTGAAGTCACTTCCACTGTAGACGCAAAAGACAGCTTCAAGTTTACACGGCGTCCATCGTTCTGACACGAACATCATCATCCGCCATCAATCTCTGCATCGGCCAATATGCATCTTTACTCGGCTTTGGCTGTCGTTCTTGTCGCCGTCAAGTCATCATTGGCAGGCTTTTCTGATCAAGTGACCAACTTTGACCTTGGCCCAGTATTCGCCTTCCGACATGGCTGCAATATCACCTGTCAGTTGCTGCTCGAAGTTACAAACCGGTTAGACCTTGAGTTTGTGGGAAAGTTTTTCGATGAAGGTTTCTATGCGACGGCACCCGAATTCACCTCGTCGTCTCCAGGAGACGTAAGGACGTCACGTAAATACTCTCTCGACGTGGCTAATTTGGTATAGATCTTGAAGATAGAGTCTTTCGATGCATCAAACCTAGAAATTCCTACCAGCATCAAAACATACCGTTTCCAGTATACTTCCATCGATGTCAATGGCAGCCTCGCGCCTTCAACCGGATTCCTTGCACTACCGGCTCCAAATTCTTACGACACGCGAAGCAAGTTGAAGTTGATTGCCTGGGCTCACGGCACGACCGGTCTACACTGTGGCTGTGTTCCTTCCTCTGCCCGCAAGCTCTGGGGCTATGATAGCTGGGGACCACTCTCAGACCAAGGATATGCTGTTGTCGGCACTGATTACGTCGGTCTGGGAAACAACTACACCTCACATAAGTACCTCAGCCTGGCAGCGCATGCAAATGACATCTACTATTCGGTCATGGCTGTACGAAAGGCATTTCCAGATCTTTTCACTGTCAAGTGGCTGAGCATTGGTCACTCGCAAGGCGGCGGTGCAGTATAGAAGCTGTCCGAACATTCCCTGGTGCAGCACTCCCGAACGGGCTATGTAGGCACCGTAGCAATCGCTCCTGCCGTAAACGCACTTGATCTTGCGACTACACCTTATGACAAGATTCTGCCTCTGCCCATTTCAGATGACTACTTTGCGAAAGCCGAAACACCGTTACTTCTCATGGGCATACAGGCAGCATTTCCGTCTTATGGAATGCCATGGGCCGCTCGAGCACTCAAAGAAAGAATACAATACGCCAGTGCTGCTCAATCGTGTCTCTTTGCGACTGCAGGTCTTACACTCGATCTCACAGACGAGCAGCTTGTCGTAGCTGGTGGCGCACACCCCAAGGACGACGACACCCTGAAAGAATGGACACGACAGCAAGCAGCTGCGCAAGGCGCCCTATCATCCATGCCAATTCTTGTCATCCAAGGCCTCAGCGATACAGCCATACTTCCTGAATGCACTCGGAGGGCGTACGAGAACGCCACTCGTTTCAGTCGCATACGCCTTCAGGAGTATCCTGGTGTAGGCCACTTCGAGATAGTCAGTGCATCAACACCTGCATGGCTTGAATTTGTACGAGACCGCTTCTCAGGTTATCCTACGTCCTTCGAGAGTTCAAGGCACGTAGTTGATCTGGACGATCCGACCCTTGCTGGAACGTCCATCGATATGAGTGGTATTTCGGCTCAGAGGATGCCTTGCGCCCGTGACTGCTATCTTCGAAACTTCTTTGGGAAAATGAGGTCGGACACTGCATGCGTTGGTGAATGGTGTTCGCCAGCTTGAGTCCGTTGTGATATGGTACCCATAGTTTTCTCTCCTCTTCTCTTTGTTTAGTCGGTGTTCTTCTTCTCCTTCCGCGGGATTTTAGTTGTGACTCCAAATACTAGTCTGTCTCAGCATTCGAACAATGCAATTCATCATCATCTTTATCAGCCAATCTTATTCTTTCCTCCGAGTGAAGATGTATCTTTGAGTTCTTGACTCCGTTCTTTGTACTCTCTTCCGAACACAGATATGTCCATTGACACGCCCTTCTGGCCATTGTCGTTGGAAACAAAGGCATTGTTCATTCTCGCCATCCAGCATTTACTACATAACATACTCCATCTCCCTTTCTCTATCAGCAAAGTTCCACTTTGATATCTAACCAACCACTCCCGACTCAGCAAAGATGACTTGGAAGTGCCACAAATGTCTTAATCCGAACTGGAACAAGAACAACCACTGCAAATGGTGCCCTCATGGCCGCTGCCGCTTTTGTGTTTATCGCAAGTGGTGGCAGTACATGCTTTGGGACATTTCTTATGACTGCTTTGCTCCTAGAAGAAAACCGAGAGATGAGTAGGTGAGTCCTTTGTAGGTTCTTTGGTTTTTGACTCGGTAAGATTGGGTGTTTTGAGTGGTATTCTTGATGTTTCGCTACAAGATAATGGTATAAATCTGTTTTTTCTAAACAATTGATATTTCTCCGTATATATGTGCGTATGATGTGATAGAGTCTTTGTATAATGTTAGCATGCTCTCGAAAATGTTACTTACTCTATTATACAGCAATATCGTATGTGTTTTCATCGTGATGGCAGGTCGATAATCGTAGGCAGGGTCGGTCCCTCGACATTGCGCTGTATAAACATCATGTGCCGGTCGCTAAGGACTTGTATGGCCGGCCGGCGGTGACTAATGCCATTCATTGCTTTTGCGTCCCTATCTATTCCCCAAGACATTCAAACAGCCAGCCTTCTGTACAAACATGGAAAACATCTTTCTTTTCTTTGTTCTTGGCCAAAAAAGAACACACACTCTTTTTACTCTTTCTCGTCTGGGCAATCCGTTATCAAACTCTTGGGCCAAGATGGCGCACCAAACCGACTGCCAAGCTGCGGTAGGAAGAGAGTTACGTTATGAAAATTCACCACTCTCCTCGCTGCCCCAGTGCCCAGGCACGTGGAGAGCAGGTAGGTTGCTTGGCTGAGTGTGTGTCTGTGGTTTGGCAAAGGGCGGGAAGAGGACCCAAAAGGATTGCGAAATCCCCTTTGTCTCTTCTTGCAGTCCCGGTTTTCTCTTGTTTGCGCAAATCCACAATCTGCCATCTCAGCGAACGCTCTGCACAGCTGCGTAAAAAACGGTAGAATCGGAAAACGGTGAAATATCTTTTGACCGTGTTTCTGCGACGACTTTGGACGATACCTTGATCGACTTTGACCGACCCCGCATAACTCATTCTTGATATCGAAAACACCATTTGCGCGCGTTCGCGACTTTTCAGACCCTTGGATCAAATGGCCAATCTATCCTATGGTCGCGGCGGAGCAGGTATGACTGCAAAGATGCGCACGCACATAGCAGCGAAAAAAAAAGGCAGCCCGCTCACAAATATAAACCACANNGGCAACATGGCACCCGCCTCGCCCAGCCTCCAACCCGCCGACCTCAAGACACCCACCATAAAATCGCAGACCTACACCACCGGCCGCGGAGGCCAGGGCAACATGCAACCAAACGTACACCCGGACATCACGCGCCAGACCCAAGACGTGGAGGCCCATCCGCGCGCCGGCCGCGAGCCCGAGAAGAAGTTTCAATGGGGTAGGGGTGGTGCGGGCAACACGGCTTCCCTCAGCAAAGACCAGATTGTGGATATCAAGGAGAGAAATGCTTCTAGGCAGCGTGCTGAGGAGGCTGCTGCTGCTGCCAATCCCCCTCCTTCTGGCGAGTCCATGGATCAGAAGCCCAAGAAGGAGAAGGAGACTAGGGCAAATGCTATGGGTCATATGCTTCAGCGCGTCATGAGTTCTGCCAGTGGAAAGAACCAGTAGCCAAAGCATGAAGAGGGGGGGATAGGTGAGGGATGACCATGGCGTTTTGTTGTCTTGTGTTTTTGTCATTTGCCATTTTTTTTTTGATACCCATTGGGTTTGCCGGGAGAGTATTTATTCATGTCTAATATCATTCGCACCTCTTTCATTCATCTGATCATTACCCCTCAGCTAACGTTCGAGCCAAGTGCAATCAAAGAAGCAGCAAATGAGTATAAGGATGCGGCTGTGCAAAGAGACACAGCGGTCTGCGTCTTGATATGCCGAATGGAGTCATCACTCACAATACAACTGCAACGACCGAGAATACCATCATCCTGACTTCAGAAACGATCCCACCTCTTTCCATCTATCCCCACCACCTAACAAGTCTCAAACTCGACAAGTCACGGTAACAAGACATGGGACAGAAGACAAACAAGTGTCTCTTCGTCAATACTCTAGGCACTTTGCGATATACATCTTATCATTTTCGCACGAAGAAAAGGGAAGACCAAGAGCATTGCGTACTCTTGTAAGGCGACGTCGAACGGACGTTCCTTCCGGGAACTCTTCTAAAGTTGCATCGCAGAGTGTCAGCCTTCGTTGCTTCTTCCGTTGACTGTTCTTGCCCGATTTACCCTCTCTTGCAGGATTTAGGCACACGTACCGAGGCAGTACAGCCAATCACTCCTTCCTGAATATGGTAGATAGAGCGGCTCAAAGAATCCATCAACAAGGGAAGTTGACAAAGTGACATGCAGATAACATATAAAAAATCAAGGCTTCGAGCGAACAAATCAAGAAATAATGCATTCAAGATAAGAAAAATAACCAAGCCCCATTTGCTCTCTCTGTGTTCGTGTATGTCTAGATGGGAACAATCACATTGACCGCCTGCTTACATACCGCCAGTCCAAGGTCCACCCATGGCCTGCCCTCCTCCGTACCCACGATATCCTGCCGGCTGTGCCCCTCCCTGTCTGATCGCCTCTTCTCTACTCCCCAATCTCTGTCGCATTCTCTCCATGATGGCTCTATCTTCATCAGTCTGCACGTGGGGCTTGAACGGATTCTCGAATCTGCTCTTCTTCTTACCCTCTTTGGCTTCGGTGTTTGGGGTGTCGCTGTTGTTGGGGAGTAATGAGGTTTCTTGTTGTTGTTGCTCGGTTTTGGACTTGTTGCGTTTGAGGAAGCCGAAGCGGGATGATGAAGAGTGGGTTTGGTGGATGGATTCGGAAGGCTGGATGGTAGATTGGGTGAACACGCTCGATACTTCCGGATCCAAGTCGGGTTTTCTGGTGGAGGTGTAGGGATCATTGTGGGCTTGTGTTGATGAGGTAGAAGCATTGGTTTGTTGTCGCCCTTGATTGTTGTCTTCCACGTCGAAGATGGACTTTGGAGCTGACGAGCGCGGTAGAAGGGTTGGCATCTTGTTTAATTCTGGTGTGTCTTGATGATTGATGGAGTGTAGACTGATGAATGCTTGTATGAAGATGAATTGATGCTTTTGTCTCCAACAAGGGCAGCAAGCTATCTATATGGTGTCCCTTGAGGACAGGGTCGGCTGACCCCTCGTCACATACTAACCGGGGAAGCAACGGGGGATCACCCACGCGGGGGGACTGCGCCATGGAGGGATCCAAGGATCTCTGCAACCGAAGGCTTCATTCGCGACAAGCATTTCCGAATAAAGGCTCATTGCGGCCGTAGAACGATGATAGAAGACAGGAAGGAACAAAAGGCTGAGCAAGTAATGCAAATATCGTCATGTTCTTCGTTAAAGTTCAATCCTACCCAATTGATGGACCCAGAACTCCTTCTGTTCACAGCCCTCTGATCCAAACTCCGTGTGCTAAGCCCCCCACACGATATAGCTGCCTGATATATATACACACCAATCAAGGATAACGCGGCAATTGAATCAACGTCCCTTACGTCCAGTCGCGACGAGTCTCGCCCTCAGTTCTCTGATTGTCGCGTCCCAACCCTCGAATCCTTGACCTCTGACCCTCTTGCCTACGAATTCGGACATGTTCTTCTCATTGTAAGGCTCGCCATACACCACCTTGGCATCAACATCAATCTCGTGTTTGATATCCAAGTCTTGTGCCTCAGGGTCTGAGAGCGTGGCTGTCAATTGCAGTCCCACCCTGACCTTCGTCTCAACCTTGGGCAGCAGGATGCAGACATCAATTGCGAGACGCTCATCGCTAAGGATACTGACATTGACGAGCTGCTCCAAAGTCAAACAGCGCACTTGCTCAGCGATGAGTGAGGCGGCGTCCCATCCTCTCTGCACGAAGCCGAGAAGCTGCTTCAGAGAGATGGTGTTTTGATCCAGACATTGCAATTGTGCACGCATCAGCTGAAGGAAGAAGCGCTTCTCTGTCGTCAACGTGGCAGGAGTGATGTGTGTAAGTGATATGGGCGAGTTTGTTGGGTTTGTCGCCTGCGCGGAAGAAGTCGATTTGAAGGACGTTGTGTTGAAGTAGAGCTGCAGTGTGTTTGTATAGGTCATTGTGAGGTTGGTACCGGAGGCCGAGGCGATAGACCAGCCTGTTTGCTTCTCAAGCTGTGCCACTGATGCTGTGATTCTGTTAGTGGAGTCCCAACATCAAATTCGAATCAATGCAAACATACCTTTGAGCGATTGAACCTCGTCGATAGTGAAGCCACGACATGATTCCTTGACACGCTCGGCTTCCTGTATGGCAGCCAAGCTTTCGATCTTGCTTTCCTCATAGGCTTCGGCAAGATTATCCTGCTCGTCAACATCACACTGAAGACTAGCCAGCATGCGCTTGCGCTCTTCGATTTGTTCGTCCACTTCAACAAGACGAGCGCGGGAGGCACGCAACTCCTCTTTCTCTTCTTCGGAAGTTGCAGCTGCTGCTTGTTCTAGTTGTTCTGCTTCCTTCAGAAGACCTTCGTAATGCTGTAGTAGCTCAGGGAGCTCAGCGTCCAGCGATTGTTGCTTTTGGCCCAATATTTCAGCGTCTGCATCAAGTCCTGTTTGCGTTCGATCAAGACCATCTGAAAGTCCGTCCAGGAGCTTGCTACGCCAGTCATACCAAGCTTCCTTGCTTCTCATCCTCGCGTTCGTCTTGGCATCTCTCATGTTGCCGTCCAATTGAGACTTACGCTCGGGTGTGGCATCCATGTAAGCTTGGAAGAATGGTGGAGGGTCATCATAGACCTCGGCTTCCAGACTTTTGAGGGCAGACTTGCCTTCAGAGATGGATTTCTTGAGTTCACGGCAGGCATGCTGGAACATATCGAGCATGGGCATTGTGCAAGCACCTGCAACAACGGCTCCTTCAAGATCCATGTTCTGCTCTTCACCATCGACCCCGTGTGGCTCGCTAGGCGTGGGAGCAACAGTGTGTCTACGCTTCGATGCAGTCAAATCCATGAACTTGATACCGGCGAGATCCAAGAAATCATTAAGTCGGACTTTTCTTGCTGGAGGTCCAGTCTTCGGCACCGCAAAAATGTTCTTAGCGGCTTCAAGGTCGAGCAGACCTGGTGCATTTCGGGTTTCCACGATGAATGGTGTAGTCGTCTTCGGCGTTGCAATCTTCTTCGGGGTCATTGCCTTTTTCGCGGGTGACTTCTTGGGCGTCAAAGCACGAAGACGCTTCAATGGACTTGTGCCGGTCTCCTTACTTGGCGTCGAAAGGAACTTGATAGAGTCTGCAAATGTACTGCGAGGCTCCTCTGTATATTGCTTCGGTTGCTCAGGGGTTGCCGCAAACTTGACAGGCGAACTTCGGAGCTGCTTCTCAAGAGATGGTGATGTTGGATTGAGCTCTTCGAGATCAATCGGCTTAGGTGTGGCAACAGCCGGGCTACGTGTCGGTGATCCAGCCATGGTGACGGCTGTATGATGGTGCACTGCTGAAGGTGCGGAGGGTGTTTCGGTAATTTGCGGTGTGGTGGTTGCCTCGGGGATTTGTGGTTCGACTGTGCTGGAGTCGTTGACCTCCGGCTCGGTAACAGGTAAGGCAGGATAGCTGACCTCACCGATTAATTCGTCGTGCGCTTCGTGTTCGTGTGCTGGAGAATGCTGCTCAATCTGCATCTCGTCTGCAGCATGCGTAGTAGCGGTTGGTTTCGAAGGAGTAGGCATAGGCGTGCTCTCTTCGGTTAGCAAATCTTGCTGCGGTTGAACTGCCGCAAGACTGATTCTNTGCACTTCGACGGGTAGACACAGAACTCTTGCGCGACGATGGTTTTGAGACTGGGCTCTTCGTGACAGATGCAGGAGTGCGGGCCAAGGACGCAGGGCTCTTGTGTACAGAAGCGAGCTTCTGAGACGAGCCATTTTGCTTGACAGAGACGGGGCTTGTCTGAGCCAGAGGAGTGTGTTGAGCAGACTCGGATATCTTCTGAGAAAAGTGTGGACTTTTCGTTGCTGATACTGGTGTCTTGCGGACAGACGAAGGAATCTTTTGAGTAGACAACGGAGTCTTTTGTGTAGATGAAGGAGTCCTATGGGACCCAGGACTCTTGCGAGCAGATGCNNAGGGCTCCTGTGAGGGGATACCAGAACGGCCGGACTGAGGAAAGGTAGAGTTGTGGTAGGCTCCTTCGAGGCAGACTTGCGAGCAGAGTTCCTCCTCGATCCAGCAGAATCTTTAACAGCAGAGCCAGGTGCTTGCTTCTCGAACAGTGGGGTCAGGAGCTTCTTGGCTGCCAAATCCCGCGTCTCCTTGAAGCGATCCTGGTCCTTTGGCGTAGTGGGAATTTCTGTTCGGGCAGGCGAAGGAGATTTGCGAGGTGTAGCTGGACGTTCGTTTACGATGGCTGCTTGCTGCTTTAGGATGTTTCCAACAACAGCAGTGAATTCCATAGACATGTCTTCGTTCTCTTCTGCATCTTCCTCCTCAATGATGGACGGTTCTCTGGGAGATTTGGGTAGCTGTTGTAGTTGTTTGATGCCACCCACAGCCATTGTGAAATCCATAGTCTGCTCGTCCATGATAGATGAAGCGCCAGAAGAGCGACGGCTGCGGGAACTCAATCGTCTGTCTTTCTTGACAGGAGATTGCTGTCTCTGCTGGATGGCACCGACTGCCACAGTCAGATCCATAGTCGCATCACCCAATGACTGACGAGACGAAGATGAGCGCCTGCGCTTCGCGTCGCGTGCTTGAGCTACAGTACGTCGCGTGGGCTCCTCGAATACAGGCCTCTTGACCGACGGAGAAGCAACATCTTCTGTAGCAAAGCTCTCGAAGCGTCTCTTGAGGGCACTACGAGGCGGCTGGGCTTGAGGGTTCCACTGGTGAATCTTTCCAACTGCTTGGGTCAGGTCCATCGTCTCGTCTCCAAACGAGACGGTCCGCTCGGGAGATTGTTGATACAGATCCTGGTGCATCTGGATGATGCGGCCAACTGGTCGGGTCATGTCCATGGTCACGTCGCGTGTCTCGTCCTCTTCCTGCTCTTGCGATTGTACCTGAGGCTGAAGTGCGGTCCAGATTGTGCCCATGGGTTTGGTCATATCCATTGTCATGTCGCCCTCGTCTTCGGTCTCCTCCTGCTCGTCCTGAGGCTGTTGTTGGGGCAGAATGCGACCTACTGCACGTGTCATGTCCATGCTCATATCGTCATCTTCCTCATCACCAGGCTGCGGTCCGGGGCGGAATACCGAGTCGAATGGGTTGTTGTTCTCTTGCCCTTCTGCAGCAAAGTGCTGGCCTTGTGCCCAGGGCTTGAATGCATTTGTGATTTCGTCGCCAGCCATTTCCATAGACATGTCGCCATACTCGTCAAAGTCAATGCCTCGAGTACCAGCTTGAGCGGCAGCTTGCTGTAACGCAGCGTCCAGGCGAGCGCTTGAACCAGTACTGTCTCCAGACTGCTGGGAGAGTAGAGTGTTGTCTCCTTGGTCCAGGCTCATAGCCGTGCTCTCTCCGTCATCTTCAGACTCGACATCTTCTTCAACATCGCTACTAGCTTCGACATTGCTACTGCCGCTGACTGGGGAGGAAGAGTAGTCGTCCAGGTCGTTGAAGTTCATGGGAGGGATGGCAGAACTTCGACGGCGTTTCTGCTGGTGAGCGTCGCGTTGGTGTTCGGGGGAGTGTGGTAATTCGTCTTCGTCGTCGTCGGCTTGCTCTGGTGGAGTGGAGGGAGGATCCGAGTCGGCCTCTTGGTGGGCTCTTGCATGGTCGGAGGAGTTGGACGAGGCGGTCGCATCGCGCATGTACTCGATGACGTCCCAGGTATGGAGAGTTGCTTCGGGTGCAAAGGAGACTCTGCGGTTGGCGAGAGATTTGCGACGGGCTTCTCGTCTCTTGGCTTCATCTTCTTTGGATGGTAGGATGGACTTGACTGCGGATGGTGGGACTGACTGTACGTGCGCACGTCAGTTGTTAAAGCAGGGAGATTGTTGCAGGCTGAGAGTGCAATCAGGAGGTAGGCGACGAGTACGAGGGTGAAAGAGTGATTGTTTACTGCGCGCGTCACTTACGTCTTGACCAGCAGCAGGAGCAGTGTTCTTGGTGCGAGATCTCTTTGGTGAGGGAGACTTTCCAAAACCCAGCCGCAGAGGCGACTGGTTCTCTTTGTCGTCCAGATCAATCATGGTGTTGGACGTGTCGCATTGGAGGAACTTGAGGAAGGGACGCCAGGGTGACGCGACCTTGATGCAGAAGAATCGATAACAACAAACAAGCGCCCGCGTCGGGGAAGGTGAGCCGACCAAGCAGCAGCCAATCGCCAATCGGAGAGCTAAGGAACACTATCTCACAGCACCACAGAGTGCTCTCCTACGACATTACCGTGTACGAAAGACTGTCATGGTATAGCTGTGAAGATGCACAATCCTTTTTAGAAGAGACAGACGTCCACAGAGAAAGCAGTGTTGTAGAGCTTCTCTGTGAACCTTTTTCTGGCTCGGAAGCAGTTATGCATTTCCATAACCTATCATCCTACTAGTTCTTCATGAACACACGAGTGTACAGAGGATAATGGTATCAGGTTCAGTCTTGTTTTCTTAAACATAGTGTCCTGCTGATACAGAGATCTTGGACTCTGCTCAGCGCTCAAAAGTGAAGTCGACCACAAGGAAGTGAACCGGCTTGGCAAAGCAGCATCGAAAACAGATGCCCAGAAAGGAAGCCGCGAATCAACCGAGGCTTGGCACGGGCAGCCCACGCAAATTTCGCGTATGTCGGGCTTCGCTGGCGACTGATTCCCTGCGTGCGACGACAAATTTGACGACTCCCATCCCACGGTACTCGACCTCCATACCGACAATCAATCAACATGGCCACCGAACTTGCCGTCCAGAGCGAGCGCGCTTACCAGAAGCAGCCTCACATCTTCCAGAACGCCAAGAAGGTCCGCAAGACTGCCCGCGCTGGCAAGAACGGCCGCAGATGGTACAAGGACGTCGGTCTGGGTTTCAAGACCCCCAAGACCGCCATTGACGGCACCTACATCGACAAGAAGTGCCCCTTCGTCGGCGAGGTCTCGATCCGTGGCCGTATCCTGACCGGCACCGTCATCTCCACCAAGATGCACCGCACCCTGGTCATCCGCCGCGAGTACCTCCACTTCGTCCCCAAGTACGCCCGTTACGAGCGCCGCCACAAGAACCTCGCCGCACACGTCTCGCCCGCTTTCCGTGTCGAGGAGGGTGATCAGGTCACCGTTGGCCAGTGCAGACCTCTGTCCAAGACCGTGAGCCTCCCTGGATTCCTCCATGAGCTCCCCGAGAGCCGCACCACAAACACAGCACTAACCACCGCACCAGNNGTCCGCTTCAACGTCCTCCGCGTCCTTCCCCGCACCGGCAAGGCCGTCAAGCAGTTCAACAAGTTCTAAGCTGCTCGCTACATCAACAACCATGGTCATTTTCGGGAGTCTTCTCTGGGATGGGGCAGCAACGCAGGCGACAGGAAGAGCAAAATAGTCCCTTTTCTGCAGCCTTGAAAAAGCAACATGCCTTTGTCGCATCATCTTTTTTCCTTCAAATACCATCACAACCCCCAACGACGCCCGCCCCGACACTCAAAAAAGGAAAAATATGGCTTTTTACGATACTGCAAGGAAGGGTTGTTTCATTGTCTGCGCCAGTCTGGGATCGGACGTATGCTGTGTCGTAAAAAGTCAATGCCACACGTTGAAACATGATTTTCTTTTCTCTCTACATCCTCTCCTCTGACAGTGTCCGTGGTGATGCAATGCGACAGCTAATGTGTAGATCCGACAACGACAACACACCCCCGAGCACACCATCAAACAGACGGCGACTCGTACCGAACACCCTCCGCCACACCTCCAGTCTGCCCCCTTCGTCTTCTCCATACCCTGATTACCCTTACGAGGCTCCGTCTAGCAACAAGTCTGAAGCCGCATGAACATCAGGGCCAAAGTCAGAAAACATCCACTTCACACGACAAACACTCAAGATCAGCCATCGTCATTCTCTCGCCCATGCCCTCACGCGACATACTTAGGCGCAACCTGCTGGCTATACCGATCTGCACATCTTGCTTCAACTCAACCTCGTAAACTTGTGTCGCATCTTGTATTCAATGTCTTCAATGTCCGTGCGCATATTTTAATGTAAACCTTAGATCAGATCTACTCTGACTATTCAGGTAAGCAGCTCCATGAACTCTTCCTCCCTCAACCCTATGGTGCTATTGAGATACAAGTACTGTATCTCCACTTCATTTCCACACGAATGTCGCAAACTTGGCTGTGCTTGCCTCAAATCGGATCTGCCATGTCTCGTTCCCTGCAGGTTGCACGCCGTCTCAATCCGGAGTCAACCCTACGACTGTCAAGTCTCAAAAACAACAGAGATCATGTGGTCAACTTCGATATGTGTGATACCTTCCTGTGTTCCAAGACAATCACGATCTGTCTCCGACGCTAACGACTAGTGCTATGGTACGCCATAAAAATGTACATTTGCTTACCCAAATAAGATAAGCGACCATACTCTCCTTGGAGTCGCTTCAAAAGAAGAACAGTATTGTGTGTCTATGCAATATACTACGAACCATACCAATTCCAGCTGCAGGACTACAAGGACGTCGAACTATTGCACATTCTGAAGATCTATATCCAGCGTCATTTTAGCGGTCGAGCTAGTGTAGAGGACGGGCTGGATGGACTTTATTGCCGGATCGTGGCTCGTCGTGTTGGATATGGTCGTGGGCGAAAGGATTTTGGCAATGCATCGGCGATTCAGATTGCACTTTTCAAAAGGCTCAGTCGACAAGCAAAGAGATTGACGCTGAAGAAACGGCTAGGGCATTTATCAGCTACTATGTCCCTTACCAAAACCGACCTTATTGGACCTGAACCTGCCGCCTCTCTGGTAGACAGCCCCGCCTGGAAGGAATTACAAAGCATGACTGGTCTGGATGCTGTCAAGCAATCAGTCAAAGCATTTGTCCGAACGACTCAGGACAAGTATCACAAAGAGCTCGAAGAGAAACCACTCTTGGAGTTCAATCTAAACAAAGCCTTCCTCGGTTCCCCCGGCACAGGCAAGACCACTGTGGCAAAGCTCTGCGGCCAGATCCTGGCAGACATAGGGTTGCTCTCAAACAGTGATTTTGGTCGAGAAGCAGTAAACCAACTGGTTGATCGTCTTACAAAGCCTCAATTCGAGAAACATTTGGTTGTCATCTTGGCTGGCTACGAGAAGGACATGAACAAACTCATGTCAGAGAACTCTGGGCTCACAAGTCGTTTCCCTGAAACGATCAATTTTCAAGGCAAGTTCAACAGAGTAATCACACGACAATATATGCTGATTCGTTCGCGTGGCAGGTCTTGAGCCCCACGAGTGCCTTGATCTGTTCGTCATGCAGCTTCAGGAGGCCATGAAGGATAGACCTTCAAGCTCCAATGCTTCCCACATCAGAGACTCGGGCGTGCTCTTTCAAGAATTCAGATCACTTGTTGAGACCGCCAATTGGGCCAATGCGTGCGATGTTGGAACTCTCGTCAAGCTTGTGCTTCGCAAGTATTGGTCGTCCAAATACCCACGCTTGGATGTACAGACTATCCTACAAGTTACCAATTCGATGCTCGCCGAGCGTGTCGGCAGAGGAAAAAGTGTGCCGAATCGCAGCGCCAACATCTTGGACAAATCTTCAAGCTGCGTCAGCAGAAGATCGACCATTCCACTTTTCCAACTACGCAACCAAAGCAACAAGCAAGTTTACTTCCACAACCACTCCCCTGGAGCCAGAACGACGAAAAACGTCAACGGATCAGTCTTCCAAAGGGGTCATCCGTGACCCTGGAGTTGACGATGGCGTGTGGGCCAGACTCGAGCATGATAAGAAAAAAGCGAAGGCAGAAGAACAAGCCTACAGAGAACAACAAGCTGAACTAGCAAGATTGGCTTAGCAAGCACGATTGTCGAGAGAAGAGCAGAACAGACTCGCTCAACTGCAGGAAGAGCAAGAACGGCAGAGACAAAAGATGGAGGGGGAAAAGATTGCACAGCAGAAGTTGCAAGCTATGGGTGTTTGTCCAGTAGGATTTCCCTGGGTCAAGCAGGATGGTGGATATAGGTGTGAGGCAGGTGCCCACTTTGTCTCTGATGCGGAGTTGAGGTAAAAACTACACATAGGAAATGGGTGTTCTGGCGTTCGGTCGAGGGCAGACAAAAGTTCTGAAGGTTAGGGTGTTGGGATTAGATTATGTAGTAGTATGATAATATAATGTCGAACCAATGTGGTCTGCTTGCGTCTCCATTACTCTGCGTCAATTTCAAAAGAGGTCTCCCTAGTACCAGTCGTGGCCCTCCTCTCCCTTGTGTTCGTCTTTGGGGTTGAGGTTCAAGATCCTCTGACCGGGACCAGTGTCTGCCGACTGACTTTCGAATGTGCCCGAGATAGCTCGTGTGCCAATTGAAGACAAAGAGTCATAGTCGTCTTTCGCACCAGTGACGGCCGCCCACTCAGGAGTATCAGGAGAAGACCCATCTCCAAGATCACTCCATCTTGTCACTACAATGGCATGTTTAAACAGCTTCGTCGGATCCTTTTCCGATCTGTCTTCAGCCAACTTGACTTCCACCAGATACTCTGTCGGACACGACGGACAACGACGCATAGGACGACATTCGGAGCACAATATAATGATTGCACCTTGGGATGCTCGCCTCCCAGCAACCTTTGCCAACCCTTCATGCAACGACTTTTCCGGTGGTACTGGCAAATGACTCAATGCGCACTTGCAGATATTCATTAATAAGCCGTCTCTCCAATGCGCACAAGCGGAAAAGTAGGGCAAATAGTCTTCACGACTGTAGAGGAGCATGCGCTCGCCGGCTGGAGTCAAGCCTGCCTTTGTAAAGCAAGTACTTTGCACACGCATTAGAAGGTGGCCTTTGAAGACAAAGTAGCGAGTACTGTGGATCCATCTGGGTTCGTATTGTTCTCTCCAGAGACGTGCCATTGTTGTTGCGTCGATGCCATAGTCGAGCCCGTACTTTTTGCCTTTGAGGGCGATTTGGACAAAGTTGAAGGGAAGTGTTCGGCCCGTGGTGATGCGCAGTCTTGGCTGAGGCATGAGATTGTTGGTGGCATTCGGGCAGGCGAAAAGAGGATTGAGTACACTGGCGGGCCTGAGTTTCTCCTCGCCTTTCATCGTTCGGAGATGGTATTTGTTGCAGACGAAACAGAAGAGATGATTTGGTAGTTTGTCCTCCAACCTGTGTAAGAATGCGAGTCTGTACTCTGCGTTTTCGGGATGATTGATGGTCGCAAAACAAGAAGACCCCACACGATCCAGCAAAGTCTTTGACGCCAAAGCAAGGCAGGCGCGATCAACCAAACTGATATGCTCTGTAACTCGACTCCATAATTGATGCGACAAGCAAGCAATCTGAGCTTCGCCAGGCGGACGATTCGGATCCAACTCGTACTTGTTCAAGATCTCGGTAACGGTGTCGAAAGAGTCGTGCGCAAGACTGTGTAACATCGTAGTGCCATCCAGAAGCTCTCCAGTCTGTTTATCAATCTTCGGTCCAGTCTCTCTTGCCTCTCGAATGCGCTCTGCTTGCGTCTTGAAAGCAGCGACTTGAATAGAATCCTGCCTCGAATCGATGGAAGTTCCCTGTGAGCTCTTGCGCCCTGGAGGTACATTATCGCCAGTGCTACTTTTCCTTCGCGGGGCATTCGTGTCGTCGACTGATCTTCTACCAAAAGTAGAGCGGAGCTTGTCCTTGAGGCTTCGAACGCTCTTGCTCGAGCTCTTGACAGAAAGTGCGTCCGACATGTTGATGGGTGGCTGGAGTTGCATCGACCTCTTCAAAGCTTTTGCTGCAGATTCGCGCGTTCTTCGAGATGACTGCGCCTGCTCAATCCGATACTACTAGGCAGACACTTTCCTTGAGACACAAATAGTACGTATGGCAAACAAGACAAAGTCGATCAAAATCACTCTCAAAGATGGATGTTTTTCGAAGCCGCTCACTATTATGACGAGGCACACCCGCGAAGAGCCGCGCTGGGCTCACGCTACGGTCAAAGTTTCGAGCGGACCCGTTTCCAACCTCATCTCACGTCTCACCACCACAACGGACATCATGCATCACAATTCAGACACGGCAAGATAATCATAGGAAAAATGATGTTGGATATCGTACAGCTTTGGTTTGGCGCAAAAAAGAAACTGATCTAGAAAAATGTACAAATTCACCAAAAGCTTTTGTGATAATCTAGTCGACGAGGAGGCTCTGGAGTCTGGCTTCGGTAGCGATAACNCTGGGAGTAGAGTCAGTATATGGCAAGGAACAAAGTAGCAAGTGGATAGAACTCACGTCGACAGCCTGCTTAGTCTCCAAAACTCTTCTGCACTCTGCGACCCAGTCCTTGCTCAGGACACCGGCCCAACCTCCGAGCGAGTTCATCTCTCTGGCAGCACCATCAATGTCACCCTCCTCGAGGAAGACTTGGGTACGGCTCAAAACAGCCTCAACATCATCGCCCTCGGGCATACCGGCACCTTGCTTGTTGAACATGAAGCGGGAAAGGACGGCAGAAGCGGCGTGGGAAGCGATACCGGCATCTTCGGGCAGAAGGGCAGCTTTGCGAACCTCGGAAGCGACACGGCGGAAGCGGTCGATCAGATGAGCAGAGCTGGGAACACCACGCTGGTATGCGGTAGGGGGAATGCTGGCAACGGCAGCGGAGACGAGCTCGTTGTTGTTGCTAATCTCCTTAAGAGCGGCGAGCTCGTTGATGAAAGGAGTAGGGTGATCATGCTTGGCGATGGCGTGGCGGACGGACTCGAGAGCGACGTGCAAGTGCTGGGTAGCCAAGTTGCTGTCGACAACCTTGTTCCACTCTCCAGTAAGCTTCTCAAGCTCGGCCACGGAGCTTGACAGCTCGTCAAGACGGGCCAGACGGCCGTTGCGCTCCTCCTCGACGCGGTCACGCACGCTCTTTGCGAAGCGGCGCTGTAGCTCAATCTCTTGCTCGACCAGGGCATTGTGGGCGCGCTGCTCAGAAACCTTGCGCACAACATCAAGCTCGGTCGAGAGCTTGGTCTGGTATGATTGCGACAACTTCTCGCGCTCGCTCTCGTACTCCTCGCGCCACTTGGCCTCCTGGTCTTGCATTTCCGACTGCAGACGGCTGACGAGCTCCTTGGCAGCGGTGTCGAACAGACTGTGGGCATTGGAGATCTCATCGGCGGTTTGCTTCTCGGCTTGGGCCTTGAGGGTGGAAATGTCCGAGACAATCTTCTCGACTTGGCTCTTAGCGGCAGCCATGGTCGATGTGTACTTGTCGGCAGAGGGGTCGGCATTGATGACAGTGATGATGTTGTTGAGCATCTTGACGACATCCTGAACAACGGGCTCGGCGGCATTGGGCATGCTCATCAGGTCGAGAGGAGCGGCGGCGGTGGTAGGTGTATGGGCAACCTGAGGGGCGGGGTTCGAGGGCTTGGAGGCTGTTGTTTGCGAATTGCGTTCAGATTTGACATCGTCCTTGGGCAAAAGATGGTGCGACTTTGACTCCATGTCGAGGCGAGGCTTACCGTCTTTGTGGGCTGCTGTCTCAACGGCAGCAGTACGCTCAGCAGGAGTGGCCTCCTGAGGCTGCTGGAGAGGGCGCGAGGGCTCGCGGGCGCTGACGTGGCGGCGCTCGGTATCAGAGCTGACATCGTTGACCTGTGCTGTCAAGCCACTGTTCTTTCCAATCTGGACCTTGTTCTCGCCGCGGACCTGGGGGTAATGACGGTCCTCGAGCTTGCGGCTGGGGAATCGCTTGCGGAATTCGCGCTCCTCGAAGTATGCAACGGCATCCTCGCCGAAGGGTACGTATTCGGTGAAGAAGTCATGGAAGTTGTCCGAGATGAGCGAATAGTAGACACCACCAGCGAAACCAAGAGAAGACAGGAGGAAGAGGGTGGTCAAGAAGCGTCGGAAACGGCCACGGCGTCTGGGCTTGGGTGCAGGGCCGGCTACGACCTTGGGGCCAGTTGTAGAGGCAGGAGGAGGAGGGGGAGGAGTGGCACCGACGGCCTCTGGGGTAGGAGGGGCTCTAGGGATGGCCATGGGTGCGCCCTCGATTGGCGAAGCGGGAGTTTCGGCGCCGAGCTTGGGCGGCTCAGGAACGTCGCTGGCGACATTCTCGCTGTGTGTACCAGGAAGGACAGTCTGATCGGGTCTACGAATGTCGGCAAAGGCTCTCNNTGGATGGGATTGTCAGCACGCGACAGTCAATTGGACGGCTTGATAAGACGTCAGTCGGGCAGGACGCACGGAGCGGTTGAGCAGCAATTGCGAGACGACGGGCGAGGCGCGTGGGGCGCACAGGCGAGCCCGACTCCGAATCAACGGAGTGCGAAGCATCATGACCGCTGGACAGAAGGAAAAAGAGGGAGGGCGAGGGAGTTGGTTGCAAAAGCAGCTTCAGCTTCGACTTCGATATCAACTTCGCTCGAACTGCCCGGCCGACGTCTGACACGCGTGCACGCTCCATCTCCGCTATCCGGCTGTCCCCGTCTCGAAGCATCCTCCCCAACAACATATGATTGTTAAAACGTCCAAGCATGATTTATCACGTGATCAGCTGCTGTAGCTCAGTGGTAGAGCGTGGGATTGCAGTTTCTGCAATCATCCTAAGGTCCGTTGTTCGACCCAGCGTAGCAGCTACACTTTTGGTTGTCGGACAAGATCCACGGGCTATAACACTCAGCTTTGGTCCGTCAACGGCGGCAGTTTTGGGTTTCTGTCGCAAATCGTGTTTTGCGGCAAGAACGACTGATCCAATGCTCTCTAAGAGAGGTCTGTCGGAGCTGATGCCGGGAAGAACAGGTAGGCCCAAGCTCCAACGCGATCTTCACTTCTCCATGGAGAGGGCACATGCAATTGTCAAAGAACTTCCTTGACAAACAAATTGCTCTAGGTGCTTTTGGCACGGCTAAGTCTTTAAGACAATCACGTCGAAGAGTAGATACATATGCGCCGTGATGTACTGAGCAATCGAAACCCGCGCAACACTATCCGAAATGGCATCTTGCAGACTTGTGGTGTTCTCACTCTCCACGAATCTCTTCGTCTTGTTTATTCCTTTTCTTTTTTCTTGCTCCTACCATCACCTCGCAGATCTACCATACCATCCAACTCTAACCTAGCCATACTGACCATGCTTCTTTTAGAAAATGCCATGCTCTCTATAGTAACTAATTAGTACCTAAGAAAAGCAAGCAATCATATAAAGGGGTCTAAAGTACATATAGCTAATCATAGCTAAACCCTAGATCTTAGTATAGACTATCCTACGACAATAGAGAACTTCTAAAGCTACTTGTTTATATGGAGCTTAGAGCATATATAGAACTATATGTTTCTAAGTTCCTATAAACCTAAATAAACTACCGTCTTCCTTTCTTATCTTTTCTACCTACATAGGCAAGCAATTACGGTTGGGGCTATGTTACTATACTTCTTAGAACTAGGCTAATATTTATCTCGACTTTAGGTCGATGGTGGCTACACCTTGCAGCATGGTTCTGCATAGATCATAAAGGCTCTTAGCAAGGAGCATCATGGTCTATTGTCAGGAAATCTATTAGAATATAATAAGGGATGAGCCCTGAAGGTTGTTCATCTAATCTACGCCAACTAATCTGATAAGAATGTATGCAATAACGCCGACTATGTAACCCATAAGATCGTTTCAATCATCAGTCAGATCGACTACAACTGCCTTGGGACTTTGGCTAGTCTGAACGTCTTCCTCTACAGATTTAGACACCTGACCCTCGGCTTGTCCTGCCGTCTGGCCAACTTCTGCCATCAGTTTGCTCGCACGCACGATCATTATATCGCTGTACTTCTCAGCAAGTACATTGTCAAGAAAACGGTGGCGGCCCTCAAGTTCCTTCAAGTGCTGTTTGACTTCAGCGACCCGCGAGGCCCATTTCCGATGCTTTTCATCCCATCCTTGCTTGTGTTTGGTAACTACAAGAACAAAAGGCCTGTTAGTCCTTTCGACGGCCGTGGAGCATTGGTGTTCTTCTTCGAGTTTGTGTTTCTTCATGGTCGCGAAATCGCCAGAGTTGGCAATATTGTCAAGGTTGTTCAAGAGGTCCTTCTTGATGTCGCCGCTGAGTCCGTAGACATCGCGCTCGTTCGCGACTGCCACACTCGCTGGAGCCGAAGCTGTCGTCGCCATGTCTGTGACTTCTAGTCGTGGTACTGATGCGAACAGAAGAGCAGTGAAGAGTTTACTGAAGGACACTGATGACGCGTTGGGTTGATCAACGATCTGCGGTGGCTGGCACGAAAATCACACGTTGACGACAGGCCTCCAACCTTCCACCTCACTCTTTGCACAATAAATAATTCAACGCATATAACCGTCTTTTCGATTTTATCTTGACTTGCAGGCTTTCTTTGAGACCATCTCTTAGTCATCCCAAGATGCACATTCGCAATCTAGCGCCTTCTTAGTCCATCAATTCATCAAGCCTTGGTCTTGCTTCCTGAAGCCTTACCTCCTGATCCGCTTCCAGACTTCTTGTTGTTTGTGTTTCGACGCAACATTGCCATGTACTTGCAGTCCATACACTCGCCTGGCTCAGCTTTGGTATAGGAAGTGCCACTTGCTGTCTGGCTTTCCATCTCCTTGTCATCAGCTTCCCAGCCCTCACAACGCATGTTTGTGCGGTAGGCCTCTGTGCATTCAACGGGGTCTCTGCTATAGTGCTTGCAGTCTATGTAGTAGACGTGGCGCCAGAAACACATGGTGAGAGTTTGAGGGTCGGTATCGGATACAGATGGGTGGGACGTCTTTTGATCATTGATTTGTTGGTAATTAATGTTCTTGAATTTGTCTAACAGTGATTTATATGTCGTTATACTCTTTCCTAGCTTCGAGTTCCTGCTGCAGGACACTTCATATTACTTGCACTAAAGCCTACTAGCTGATTTGCACTTGCTTGTCACATGTGTTTTGTCCAAGGAAAGCATGATCACTGGCTAATGAATCTTCGACACATGTTTTGGCAGGCTTTCCTGTCAAAATTCACAAGGCATTGCTTGTCTTATAAGTATCATCATAATAGCATCCTGGCTTTTCAAGGAACTCTGGTCTGCCTCCCTTCCACCAACCATATGCCAACATTCAGACAGCTCTCCACAAGTAAAGGCGACCAGTCTAGGCCTCGTGCATATCCAGTCGAGGCTGAATCCCGACATGCCCACGTCTCCAGCTGCTGTGAGACGAATCTATACTATACAGCATCAGGAGTGTTACCATCGTGTAGACCATGTTCTTGTCGAAAGATCTCCATCCATTGCGTGTCGTCAGCGAACGTCTGATTCCATGGATCATCACTGTCAAACCACAATCGACGAGATTCTTGCTGGAACATCTCATCTGTGGGTACGACGCCTGCCTTGATCTTTTCCTGTGCAAATCTGCCAAGGTGAAAGGTTAGAATCTCCCATGCTGTCTTGAACTGCTGGTTGTTTTCCACCGGACGCGTATCTGGAGAGGGGGAGGGATCTGCCACAACGATGTTGCTGCTGTTTGGTACGTCGATTAGAGCAGCTCTTGAACTTATTTGCGCCAGGAGCTCTGAATGTCCAGGCTTGGTTGCAGAGAAAGGGACTGGTGTCTTTGACTCAGAACCGATCAGGAAAGGAGGCATCGAGTTGGTGACTTGGCAAGCGACATGTGGCTCGAAACCATGCGTACCCCTCCAATCCAGCATCTTCTTTCCGTCCCGGAAATGCTTGCTCAAATGATCAGCCCGAGCTTTCCAGTCGTTCATCTCAGCGTTACAGAATCCACAACGTGATTTGATAGGAAGCTCTGGAGGCTTCCACTCCCCTATTGTAGGAATGCTGTCGATCTTGTGGACCAATCTGAGGTGTTGTATGAGGTGATCCTTTCGCCTGAAGCTTCTAGAATCTATACTTTTGTGTGCACAAGCAGTGGAGTTGTGGCCTTCCAAATGTTCCTTGCTTGGCCGAGGGATCAAACAGTATGCGCACAGTTGGTAACCTGTGGTAGGGCAAGTGACCACTTCTCCTTCAGGAGTGCAAACCCATTGTTCAGGGTTGAGATGCAATGACTTTTCGTGACGACTCCAATCGAACTTGTTCTTGAATGTGTCACAGCAAAATGTACATGGAAACGGTCGGTCATCGTTACCAGTTCCTGGCCGGGCTCGAGATTTGGTGACTTTGCTGCGTGTGTTGTTGCGATGATTGGAGCTCGTAGAGTTACGGGATTTGATCGAACGTCCCGATAGTATAGAGTCTATGGATCCATTCGAGGTACAACTTTCAAGACTGCTTATGGAAGCGGGCCTCGATGTTCGAAGGGCCGCATAGCCAAAACCTTGTGGCTCAATACCGGGTGTGCTACCTCTGCTGCTGTTTGCAGACCCTACAGTGAGATGCTGATCAAAATCATTCGAAGCTACTGCGTGGCTGATGGCATGTATCGATGCAGGTTCATTCTCCGGCGGGCTGTTCTGCCAGCGCTGTAATGGATCCAAAGCCGACCAATCTGTGTATTGCTGATTCGGAATTGAAATTGGCACTCCAGAATTCCTTGAGTATAGTGACCTGCGTCGTGCGAAGCCTTTTCTAGAATTACTATTGCGCCTTGCAGAGTGTGCAAACCAATTTTGCATCTCTTGGTTATTTGCAGTCATCGCAGCATTTGCTGATTGGGTTTGGTAAGGAGAACCATAGCCTGCAGGAGATGGTTGCTCGTAAGCAGGAGTGACCACAGGTGAATCCAGNTAACACCCCGGATAGTCTTGCATGGCTGGCGAATTGAAGGCCAACATGTCCATGGCATTAGGAAAGTATGGGCTCGATGTGGCTTCCATGGCATTGTTCCACGCTCCCACGCCAGTCAAAGGCTCGTTGAGAGGTGCGTAGTTCTCCGGCATCCATGGATAACTTGTTCCATATTGTATGGGGGCTTGTGGATTTGATGGGTCTGTCTGAATTTCCAACTCTTCTGATGGCAGTCCCGGTTGACTGGTTGTCACGCATCAGTGCAAATTCTCTCGTAACAGGAAGAGAAAGACCAACTGATTCGCCGAGTTGGACGCAGAATGGTCCGGTCGTGGCATAGCTGACTCAAAGTCGAAGTAATCCATTGTCGGTTATACACGGTCTATGTAGTTGTTGCAGTCACGATATGAGAGACAAGAGAATTGTATGCATGCAGAATGTGTTCTAGATGCCGATTGGTGCGGCCGTCCTTTCTGAAAGCCAAGGATGGACGTCGTCGACCGGAGCTTCAGAGTTTGCCGCAAACCGTGCGCGCCACCACCCGATCAGGCAGTCCCGGTCGCCGACCTCCTTCCTTCTCATGAGCGGTGGACTGCTTCAATGCTCTCCTTCGTCAAAGCTGGGGCACTTGACGCTCCTGTGTATCTCAATTGTTTTGCTCTCAATCCCTCGAGTCCTTCGATCGATCGACGCGGCATGTTGCCATGGACCCCTTGTCCCCAGTGTCGCTTCCCCTTGGCCAGGCTTGATCCTTCATGACGACCGTGCACATAGGGGAGACAACCGCTGCTGCTCTCCAAATTTGCAACACGCGACTGGCAGTTGAGCAAAGTATACCAATTGGGCTCACTGTAATTAGACTATCAAGACGTTTCTCTACCAAAGCCATCATCACTCGGATCCTGCCTATACTCCGACCTTAACTATGTCGTAGTGGCGAAGCGTGTTTTGATCAAAGATCCCGCGAGTTTCTCCCCATAACAGTCAACGGCTTCCCCGAAGGCTTGTAGAAACTGCTACCGCTCATTCTTCCAGTATGGCGAAGTTGGTTGTAAGCCTTCTTGTATTGAGTCAAAGCAATCTAATTGCCGATGCCGAGTAGCGACACGTGAGGGATTGGACTGTTCCTTCCTTTGCATGCTATCTTCATCTTCGATGTGCGTGCATGCATGCAGCGAACATGCATGATGGCAATTGACAACTCGCAACGTCTGCTGTCAAGCTTCCCTCGTCGAGCCGCCCCCCCTTTAGCGGTCTCGTTGGAAGCCTACCGGCTTTTGCTATTTTGTGGTAGCAAGTAATCTTATCTCCAACTCAACGACAACAGTTCTGACGCACAATCATATCGCTAATCCATCTCTACTGACTGCCATGCAGGAGCAGTCTCGTAATGGAGATTGAGATCCACAAGACAGGTACAACGCCTGGAAGAGGCGAATTAACCAAACAACGAGTCAACGACAGACTCCATCCTTGGAGAATGGCATATATATACCAGCATCCGTCTCTGCTTGTAGTCTGATCATCCAACAACAGCAACAGCTTCCTTCAGCAGCATCTTTCAGTCTTTGGCTTAGCCGTCCACTCTTTACAACACTCTTTACTAATACCAACCCGACCACCAACTAACTAATTCACCACCACCACTCAAAAATCAAAATGCCTTCCTTCACTGCTATCTCCGCCGCCGCCATCTTGGCCTTCTCTGGCATGGCCTCCGCCATTCCTCAGTACAACTTCGCCAATGGCACCACCGCTTCGCCTGCTGCCTCTGGCCGTCCCGTCACCAGCATGCCTGCTGGTGGTGCCGCTGGTGCTGGCCGCCCCGGTAGCAACTCTACCTCTTCCGCTGTCGCCGGTCGCCCTAGCTCCAACTCCACCGTCCCTACCCTCGACGGCAAGTTCTGCCCTGGTCTTGACCTCTCGCTCTACATCGACAGATCGGGTGCTACCTTCCAGATCGAATGCGACACCAAGTAAGTCTTTCATCGCCGCCTCAACAGCATCAACCTCTTCGCCTTCACAGCTCTAACTTTGGAATTTTNNAGCCATTTCGGTGTCATAATTGATATCCAGGTCAACCTCACCAGACGTGCTGTCCCTTCCAGCCTTGACGACTGCATGAACCTTTGCGATGCTACCGCCACCTGCGTCGGCACCGCTTTCGACACCAACGCTCGCTCTTGCACTCTCTACAGCGATGTTCAGGCCGCCTACGCTCAGCAGGGCATCCAGTTCGCCCAGCGCGTCGCCAACGGAAACGGAGCCGGCAATGGCGCTGGTGCCGGTAACGGCCAGGGTGCTACCACTATCCCTGCCGGCGGTCTTGCCACCAGCACAATTTACAGCACCAACGTTGTTACGATCCAGTCGTGCGCTCCTACTGTCACCAACTGCCCTCTCAAGAACGGCCAAGGCGTCGCTGTCACTCAGGTTGTCCCAGTCTCCGAGACTGTCTACGTCTGCCCTACTCAGACTGTCATCCCCGCCGCTCCCATTGCTTGCAACAACTGCCCTTACACCGCCTCTACCGCCACTGTCTTCTCAGCATCTTCCGGAACTATGATGCCCGTTTCGACCACTGTCTACCAATGCCCCCAGGCCACTGGCACCACTGTCACCACCACCATCTGCACCGCTTGCGCTCACCCTACTGCCAACATGAACAACGGCAACGGAAACGGCAACGGTAACAGCGCTGTCACCTCGACCGTCACTCTCTGCAACGGCGAGCACTGCCCTGCCACCGCCACTGGTGCAAGCTCCACCATGGCCAAGTACACTCCCACCACCTCCCAGATGGCCATGTTCACTGGTGCTGCTTCCAACGTCCAGGCCGGCGCCATGGGCTTCGCCGCTATGTTCGGTGCTGCCGCTCTCGTCCTCTAAGCATCCCGCTTAGCAATCGACACTTGAGCCTTGCCTGAAGGCAAAAACAAAAACTTTTCGTATATTTTTTCGCTTCTCTTTACATACATCATGGTGGTGTTTATCTAATTAGCCTTGGTTGGCATTCAAATGGTTTCTCATTTAAAGGGTTGGTTGTGTTTCTGGAATTCTTCATGACTTTTTCATATTACATATAAATGGATGCTGCTGTTTCATTTCAATCATTTTGACAACTCCGAACTGTGTGAAGTGTCTGGTTTGCAATCACAGTGCTTTTTCTTTCCTTGCATTGAATTAACTTCTGGCGACTACCCTTTGTCTTAGTGATGATGAAGTGAACAAAACTGTGTTCTACTGTGCGTTTCTGCAAAGAAATGCAAAGACTGATATGGAAGGAGCGACACATGTCATCGACTGATTGAGTTTTGGACAACAATCCAATGCAAACTGAGAAGGTACGATCCTTCTCGGTCTTCATCGCAGTCGCAGGTAGCTATCAAGCTCATTGGCAGTAAGGTTCATGCATCATCGCTGCCTCCAAACTCACATCATTTTCGCACCATCGACACCAACACTACTGATTGATGATTGGTAGACCCCGCTATATCCCTCCACCTCTCCCTCCATCTGCTCCAAAACAAGTTGTGCCAACTTTGCGTCCTTGTACAAGACAACTCCACAAGGGTTCTTTACCTCCAATAACGCACCCATCGCACCTTCATACCCAGCATCCACAACTCCAGCCGACACACTCACCCCACTCCTCCACAGACTCGATCGTGGAAACACACTTCCCATACAATCTCTAGGAATCTTGACAGTCTCGTTGAAATCGATCAGATATGCGCCAGGCTGGAGAGTGATAGTATGTGTTTGTGAGCAAAATGGTAGGATGGAAGTTTTGGCGCCGCGACGGTGGGTATTGTCGAAGTCGATGGTGGCTGCAGAGGTCCAGTTGGATATGGAGCGGAGGGTAAGGTCTACTCCGCAGGGTTGTTGTTGAAGGGATGCATTGAGAAGGTTTCGCACGATTTGGCGACTGACAATGTTAACGCCACCGATAATCATTGTGCTGTGAGAGTTTAATTCGCTTTTATGTTGATTGTGATGATTGTAGTTGGTACGCTTCCATGAGCAGAAGGACACGGTCTTTGGATGGTGCATTAATTGCAGGAACACTGATGTGCATGCAGCATAAGTGCACAACCTTTCGGATGCACATTCGTAAAGTGAGCAGGAAGTCTGTGCACGAGAAAAAGATGAATTTTGATTCTCTTCCAAAACAATAGAATCCGGTCAATCAGAGTAAAAATTGATCACGCCAGGGGTCGAACCTGGAATCTCTTGATTCGTAGTCAAGCGCCTTGCCATTGGGCCACGCAACCGGTTATGTTAGTGAAATGGATCAATGTATATACAAAGTTCACGATAAGAGCAGTAGTACGAGCTGTTTGCAACAATTGGCTAAGAGAGGAAGCCAAATCGTGTAACGCAACCCTGTCGCATGATCCATGTAGATCACAGATCCAATCGTCCTAGTGAATGCTTTGTGCAGTTGAACGTTTCCTCCAGTCTTTCCCCGGTGATGTGTGTTGTCGTCTGTCTGCTCGTTTGTGCTGCTGCTATGTGTGACCCTGGCACGCCAAGAAAATACTTTACGCGGGTCAGAGGCAGGCGCGTCTCTCGATTCGTTTCGCGTCATGTCGCTGCAAGTCATTCTAGCCATCTACATCACTCTTCAACAACCACATCGCAATGGCTCTTCTCGTAGACAAACACCGCCCACGCTCTTTAGAGACATTGACATATCATCATGATCTGTCCGAACGTCTGCGATCATTGGTGAGCAGCTTCATACAGCGACGGCGAGATGGCACTGACGTCTTCATAGNNGCCCAAAGCGGAGACTTCCCACATCTTCTGATCTACGGACCTTCCGGAGCGGGCAAGAAGACGAGAATCACAGCTACCCTGCGCGCACTTTACGGACCTGGTGTAGAAAAGATCAAGATCGACAGCCGAGTCTTCCAGACAACGAGCAACCGCAAGCTCGAGTTCAACATTGTCTCATCCAACTACCATCTCGAGATAACACCTAGCGATGTGGGCAACTATGACCGTGTTGTTGTGCAAGACCTGCTCAAGGAGGTTGCGCAGACGCAGCAAGTCGATGTGGCGGCCAAGCAACGCTTCAAGGTTGTTGTCATCAATGAGGCAGACCATCTCACCAGAGACGCCCAGGCTGCCCTGAGAAGAACAATGGAGAAATACAGTCCCAACCTGCGCTTGATCCTCCTGGCCAACAGTACGAGCAATATCATTGCTCCTATTCGAAGTCGTACCTTGCTTGTCAGAGTTGCTGCACCCACCGAAGAAGAAATCTGTACAGTCCTGGCTCAGGTCGGAAAGAAGGAGGGCTACACACGCTGCGAGGGTCTTGAGAAGAGGATCGCCAAAGAGAGCTACCGCAACTTGCGTCGTGCTCTGCTCATGTTCGAGGCTGTCCATGCTCAAAAGTATCAAGCCCACTGAGCATGCCTATTTCCTCCATGCTAATCCATCACANGTGACCAAGTCACCGAGAAGACACTCATCCCACCTCCAGATTGGGAAGCACTCATCTCTCAAGTTGCTGACGAGATCCTCGCCGAGCGCAGCCCTGCCCGCATCCTACAGGTCAGAGCTAAGCTCTATGATCTGCTTACCCATTGTATTCCAGCCAGCACCATCTTGAAGACACTGACCTTCAAGTTGATACCGAAGATCGACGACGCTCTCAAGACTGAGATTATCAAATGGTCGGCTTTCTACGAGCATCGTATCCAGATGGGCACAGTAAGCGACGCCTTTGTCCCGGCTATCCATCCTCGATACTGACATGCGACAGNNAAATACATCTTCCATCTGGAAGCTTTTGTTGCCAAGGTCATGCGCATCGTTGAAAGGCAAGTACCCACGATCATCTTTTACTCAGGTCAAGATCTTCGTTGCTGACTTGCTCCGTNNAGCCACCTCATGGGTATGGATTTCGATGATTGAGTCCAGCATTCCCGATCGAGCAAGACTCTTTTCTTCACTTACTCATAGAGAGTGTTTTGCGCCTTGAGGAAGATTCGACCAGCCACCAAGTTACACCTGCTCCACAATATCTTATACTTGACTCGACCGCTTCGTGCAAGTGATTACAGACGCCAGTAGAAAGCTGATTCGGCCTTTCTATGGAGCGTCGCATAAAAGGAACCCCGATATCGCATCATCCCGACGACGAGTCACCTCGTTTTCTACCGGCCGAGATATGGAGGCGGTCGTAGCTTCTGCTCGTCTGGCTCTTGACAGAGCATAGAACATAATTCTTACATAGCTTGACGTTAGCAATGACATTATGATCTTAATTGAGATAGGCGATGATGTCGAAAGTTCTCCAGATCTCAGCCCGGTCGCATGGAACTTGTCGAACCAGAATCTGTATAGCACCGGCTGCCCGGGTCACGCATGTACGTTAGTCGATCGATCTTGTCATGAGCATTGTCAGGCTCGAGATCAGAAGCAACAAGATCTGCCCATGACAGGTGAAAGCCCTCGCGTGTCTTATGAAATCGGGAAGGATTTGCGACCCTCGGTTTCACGAGAAGCCGCAAGCAATAGACAAGCGCCACCGAGCATGGCATCGTCTGCGTGGAGATGACTAGAAAGAAGTTTGCCCCTTATCGCGTGCATCCTCTGTCGTCGCGAATCTCCAAGTTTGCGACCCAGGGTCTCGGTCGCCGAGGAAGGATCCGGGAACGAGGTGGTTTGCATATCACTTGGGACTCTTCATACGAAGGTACAATACGTACGAACGCATCAACGTTGAGTTGGGTTGAAGCCGACCGAAAGCACATGCTGATCTTCCGTGCTTCTCGGTTCTTGACTCCCGAGAAGCTGAAACAGCGATATCTGGGCGTTGATGTTGGCGATAGGGCTGGTTGTTCAATGAACTTCTGCCTCCAGCCTCAAGCCTCGAGGTCTCGCGAAAAATGGGGTCTACTGCTCTGCCGTGCTTATCATCTTCTGCAACCAATAGGACACTCACGGGACTGACGTCTTCCCCTGCCGCGTGTTGTATGGCTTATGTGAAGTCATGATTGGCAATACTCGAAGCTCGTAATCTCGCCTAAAGAATCTGATAGGCGTTTTGGTGAGTCTTCTCGAATGGCCCTAGCAAAACTCTAGTTGGCGAATGAACTGCATCCTACACGCTTCACAGCTCCACCATCTCTTATCCACATGGCGGCTTTTGGCAAAGAGCACGGTTCCTTTTGGCATGGGTGCTATTCTGCGAGCCCTGGGAATTCCTTCCGAGATGCTTACCTGTGCTCTGGCGCGTACTTGTACGGTCGGATCCCCGGAGGAAGTGCCTTGGTTCTGCTCATCTATACAATCAAGACCAGACAGAAACATGATCTTTCTGCTTTTTTGACTACCATTTACAAGGGTCCAAACTAGCATGATCTCTCCGCAAGAGTGCTCGACCTAACTCCAGGTTTCATTAAGCATATCTACAACTCCCGCTGTCATTGTACGAGCTCGGTCCTGGAGAACGAAGTTCTTACCTAACCAACACCGGAGCACGCCGACACCCTCTACACAACTACCCAAACATGGGGGCTTTTTCTCTCGAGTTCCAACATGATTTGCAAAAAGAGTCCTGGGCATTATACGCACTAGGTATAGTGGTTATTGCTCTCCGCATGTTCGTCCTCAATGTTCATTCTGCTTGGACCAATGCTTATTGGTTCTTGTCTAGTTTTGCCAGGGTTAGGAAGCTTGGTCTTCGGCATCTGGAATTCGATGACTACCTGATCTTGGTGGCTGCTGTCTTCTACACAATTCTGATATTGACATTGAATCTTACGGCACAAGGCGGTGGCAGCGCACTTGCTATGCCAGGGGAAGATGTATTCGCACTCACCGAAAAACAGGTCAAGGACCGGCAGAGAGGAGCCAAGATCGATTTGGTGGCTGAACAGGCGATGCTCAATGTCATCTGGATCTTGAAAGTATGCACACTGAAGCTATACAGTCGTCTCACGTAAGTGTGCTATAACTCGGGCTTGACTTTATACTGATCACAACCAGAANTGGGCTTGAGACAACAAATTGCAGTCAAAATTCTTGCCATCTACGTTGCTATCGGCTATGTAGCATGTCAACTAGCGTTCTTCCTCGAATGCCGACCGTTTACGAGTTACTGGCAGATCGCTCCTTCTCCACCACTGAATTGCATGGTCCTGTATGACTATGCTATTGTTCAGGCAACCTTCAACATCTCGTCAGACATTTTTATGCTTGTGATCCCTTTCCCACTGATCTTGCAAGTCTCCATTGTTTTCAAGCAAAAGCTCATCCTTTTGGTTAGTACTTTCCTGTATGACAACTGAGGAAGCCACTAACACGTCCCAAGTNGCGTTTTCTCAATGGGCATCTTTGTCATTATCGCAGCCACTCTCACAAAAGCCGAGTTCTTCAAATCGGTCTATGCAGAGGACTATATGTTCTGGTACACAAGAGAGGCCTCGGTGGCTGTCTATGTCTCAAACCTGCCTTGTGTATGGCCTCTTCTCCGAGAAGCTCTGCCGGCACTCAAGAGCTGGACACCAGGCTTCGTCAGCAGCTCGGCCTACAGACGGCGCGGCGCTAGCACTACAGGCCTCACAGCCCGCACACGCACGCGCAACACCCAAAAGAGCAATCTAGGACTCTCCAGACGCTCCATGGACGATTTCCACGCCATCATCGAGCCCACACGACCGCTGGAGGCAAAGACAACGACGAATGTGCACACANAAGAGATTCAACACTACAACAACCATATCCGCAGCACGAATCGGGGCAGCAGCAGTGAGTCGAGTATTGATGACTTGCCCATGCATGGCATTATGGCGTCGACGACGATTGAAATGTCGGTTATGGCTTCCGATCGCAAAGACGATGATCGTGATGATGCTTCTCAGTCTTCGACTCGAGCGTTTGCTCGTGATCTAGAGCAAGGGTTCCCGCATGCGCGCTGAGTCAAGCGCCATCTCTTCTTTTGCCACTCTCTTTCCATCACTCTCTTGATATAGAGAATCGTTATACAGCAGTCGGACAACGGGAACAAAGATCGGCAGAAACAGTCTGGTTCTGGATGGACTCTAAATTCTTATAAACTTTGATATATAGATACCCTTTTCTTTACTTCTCCGTGTACATACTTACTTTCCCTTCGGAACTATAACCAAATGCGCTCCATGACCTCACTTGTGTCTCTTACCATTCTATCTAAGCTACCAAAATGGACGGTTCTAAGTAACCATGAGCCAGGAGCCCAACTCGCATTTCGAGAAAACTTGATGGAAATGGAAAGAGCAAAAGAGGCTTGGGCATCCTTAACAATTTGTTCGCTTGATGGACGCATGTGATAACTTTATACGACGGTAAAGTGCGAACTGTCTCATACAAATAAATTTTTGGCATCTCTCAGCAGAGGAAATGATGATAATTCTTACTTCTGTAAGTTCGACTTTGGTTTCGGGGGTTTCTTCTTTTGGGTCACCGACACTGCCTTTTACATCATCATCATCGCCCTCGCATCCGCGCAAGCCGTCCTCGCTATCTTCTTCAACTGCGCCTTATGTTCCGCCTCGCGATACATGTCCCAATGATCCAACCCCTCCTTGGCCTCGATACTCAACGTCTCATACCCTTCCTTGATAATCTTTTGCACTTCTCTCGGGCTCAGATTCTTGGACTTGCCCTTTTGGCTTGCAATCATATCGCTGTAGTGCTTAGATACATGCACCAGAATGTTCATTGCAGCTGCCGTTTCGCCTTTTTGTAGAGAATAGGCGTCGCGGAAGGAGAGTAGTGAAGGGCCGAATTCAACGAGTTTGTAGGAAATGTCGTCGTAGCTGGCTGTGTCGGGAAGGAAAGTATCGCCATTTGTGAGGGAGAGGGAGAGGAGGCAGGTTAGGGTGTGGATTAGTTCGTCTATGCGGTGGAGGGAGCGTAGATCATCGGCGTAGATGGTGAGGAAGCGAACAAATGCTAGGAGTGATCGCCAGAGCTCTGGCCAGTGATANTGCTGTTTTTGGGGAGTCAGCCAATTGCTGGGTATGGCATATGATGCATGTTTCCACTTACTCAGACGTATTCTTGCTTTGCTGAGGTATGTGACGAGGCGCAAGAGGATACCGACATTCAGCATGTACAACTCGACATCAAGCTTTTTCCGTAGGTTGTGGTTGATGCTGTCAATCATGATATCGATGACGTTTGCAGCAAGTGTGCGGTCCCCGGGGACCAAAGGCAGCTGCGGCGGTCGTTGACGGCTCAGACGTATTGGCATAGTCGTTTCGCACATCTTCTTCACAACATCCAGATCCTCGACTAGGTTTTGTATCGTAAACAAAGTGAGGTGAGCATACTGTGTCGCCCTTTGTGAGCGATAGGCGTGCTGATACAGGTATGAGCAGAAAGAGAGATATTGAGCTATCGGTGAACTCTGTGTCTTGTCCTCAGTGTATGCTTGAACAAAGTCTGCGCTGAAAGACTTGTTGGCAACCACAAAGTCATAGATTGTGAGTAGTGTTCCTGCTTGTGGTTGCGGCTGTTCAGCAAACTTCGCTTTCATCTCGTCTTCGGTGGGTGCAGGAGCTGCAGGCTTTGCACCGGCAAGAGCTCCAAGACCAATGTAACTCAAGGTGCCTCCAATACTCCAGACTTCTGGAACATCGTCCTGGATGGCGATGTACTGATCTCTCAGGAACACGCAAGTGCCTTCGATTGATTTGCAGATTTGAACGATCGTCTCGCGGTTGACGAAGTCGGCAAATCGGGCGTGATAAGGATTGTAAATTTCGAACTTATTGTAGTTCGCCAGGAGTCCTGCTAGAAGAAGTGGATGTGCTGCGTCCAGTGGATCTTCTAGGTCATGGATGAGCNNTATTGCTATTAGTAAAGGTCGCAATGAATTTGTTCTTATACTCACTCTCATCAAGGCAGGAAAGAAGTCTCGTTGTGTAAAGTATGTGAGTAGACCTGTTTGGAAGGCCCCTGAGGCCACGCAAAGAGCCACTTGTACGGCTTTCTTTTGTATGCGTACTACTGTAGATTAGATATAGTCATCTAACTTTGATCAATATGCCGTACCTGTCTTTCCAGAGCTGATGGTAGTGTCCAGTACCGTCACAAGATCGTTAAAAACAGTATCGACGTTATCGAGTCCGGCTAGCACTTCAATGATATCTGAGCTAGGATTCGTGTATTTCTTCGAAAACACTTTGGTGAGAAAGACTGTCAAGTTNCTGAGTCGTGAGTGGAGAGGAACGTGGAAATCAAGAATATTACATACATCAAGAGCATTCTCGTCTGAAGGCGATGACCCAGATTTGGCATACTTGATAGCGTGGGAGACGAACTGTTCGCAATGATGCTGTTACAGGTCAAATCATAGCTCTACGCCAGCAGTTCCAGAGATTCATACCGAAACTTGTAATAGATCTATCGCTTCCAGGTCGTCCAGTATCTGTCCGAAGCGTGCGTTGTCTGGTTTCAGGAGAAAGAATTCCCTCCAGAAGCCTTCTGGCTTGTTGTCTTCATCACGATCCTGTCCACTTGATTAGTAAAGTCTTCAAATGTCTTCTCCAAATCAGACTCATACCCTAATAAATTGACGATAGAGCTGTACGACCTTGGGTTCGAACGTCTCAGGGCGTGATTGTTGTGTCAACGGTGATTGCTCCATACTGGCTCTCGACGTGACTTTGAGACTTTGCCCTTTGCGCAATCATACAACGAGCCACACGCGCAATGGAATAATGTCAAATCAGATCGAAAGAAGATTTAAAGACAACACTCGTCGACTGACGAGTTGTTTATTGTAATCTCAAACCGCCTAGCTTGTGCCAAGGCCACGTCAGCACAGCCAGCTTCGTGCACCCAAGGCCGACAACCTGTCAATCTCGGCATCAACATCATAAGGCATCGATGAGCGCATCAGGGAACAAGGCGGTGCTGATAGGTGTGAGCGGTGTATCATCGTCAGGAAAGACAACTCTCGCCCGGCTGCTCAGAGATATCGTGCCGAACACATTCATTCTGCACGAAGACGACTTCTACAAGACAGACCAAGAGATACCGGTCAACGAAGATGGAGTACAAGACTGGGACTGCCTCGGATCACTTGACTTGGACTTGCTAGAGCAGGCTCTCGACTTTATCAAAACGCATGGATATCTACCGCCAAATCTAGAGTCCAAGGAGGACAAGAATGCTGTGGGTGAATCTGGAGTCGACAGACAACGGGTGGCAGAACTCAAAAAAGCAGCGCGCAAACAGCTGGACGTAAAGTCTGATGTGCCGGTCTTCATTATTGATGGGTTCCTGCTCTTCTCACAAGACATGCGACACATCCGAGAACTGTTCGACATCAAACTATTCCTCCGAGCGGATCACAAGACGGTCAAGCAACGACGAGAAGCCAGAACAGGCTATGTCACGTTGGAAGGGTTCTGGGAGGATCCGCCCGGTTACGTTGATTCTGTGGTTTGGGCAAACTATGCCAAGGACCATGGCTTTCTGTTCGAGGATGGAGATGTAGAGGGCAAGTTGAAAGACGACCTCTGCGAAGAGTTGAGGATCGATACGGCGCCTCTGCAAGTACAAGGCAACATGACGGCATGTGTAGACTGGGCCTTTGACAGGATACTGAGTCACTTGTCTAAAAGAACAGCAGGGGACTAGATTTGGAGAGAAGGGATGGAGAGGGAAGACGGGGTGGAGTTGGACGTTTGGCTATCGGTGACGAGATGAAGGTTCGAGGATCGACGAATAGATGAGAGCTGTATAGAAGCGTCTTTTTATGCCTACGCATATGTTTCGGGAGGTCGAGTTTGAACAAAGTGAAGGCAGTTGCCGGATCGGGAACGAGGAAGTTGCGGCGGGGCCAGCGTCGCGTGGCCAAGGAAGGAAGGCTTCTCTTCAGTGACGATTTCTTCCTTTGCGCGACCTGCTCCTTCCCTCTCACTCTTGCCAACTCGCACTTTCCTTGCTTCGTCCTGCTTTGATTCTTGACGCGCGCAGTCTTGACAACCAAGGCCATCCATACGAGCCACTTCTTCAACGCGATTCAAGGTTGCGACAGCATGGCCGGTCAAGCCGACATCTCGAGCATCCTGGCCGCTCTGGGTACGTGTTTCACCTCCCTCGACTCGAGTATAGCTCGACTAACAAACATTGCAGCTCAGCGCCCTGCCTCCAACCCTGCTCAACCTCAGCAACACCAAGGACCTCCTCCTGGTGGCATGCCTCAAGGCTATCCTCAGAACCTCGGTCCCGCCCAGATTCCCACTCCTACACTCGCCGGCTTCCCTCTCCCGCAGCCATCCAGCTCCGGCAGTGTCGACCTGAGCGCAATTCGTCCCGTCAACACCGGCTCCGTCAGCATTGCCGAAGCCATTGCGAAGGCCAAGAGCATCGCTGCTGATCGCGGCATCTCCTACGATAACCGGCCCCAGCAACAAATTCATCAACAGCCCCCGCGCGGCGACCCTCGTCTCGCCGGCAGACAACCTTATCAGCAGTCCAGATCCCGCTCGCGCTCGCCTGCTCGTCGCGATAACTTCCGCGGCAATTTTAACCCCTACCGCGATGAGCGCCGTGACGCAGATCGCAGAGACCGTGGCTACAACAACAACCGTGACAGGTCCCAATCTCCTGGCCCCCGTGGTGGAAGAGGAAACTTCTCGCCTGGCCCTGGCCCCCGCAACCCTCGCTCTCCTACTTCGCGCGCTGCTCCCACGGACAGTGATACCATTTCAGTCAAGTCCGCCCTCGTCGGTCTGATCATTGGTCGCAATGGAGAGAATCTGCGACGCGTCGAGTCCGAGAGCGGCGCTCGCGTCCAATTTATCCCAGCCAAGGAGCCCAATGCTGTCAACCGTCAATGCACCATCTCTGGACCCCCACAAGCTCGCGAAATCGCAAAGCAGGAGATTTTCCGTGTCATGGATGAGAACGGTGGCAGCGTCCCTCCAGAGCGCGGTCCCGCTATGGGCCGCCCTCAGCAGCCCATGATGCAACAAAGAGATCAACAACCTGCTTTGCGCGAGGGCGAGAACAGTGTTCAAATCATGGTTCCCGACAAGACAGTCGGTCTCATCATCGGCCGCGGCGGCGAGACCATCCGTGACTTGCAGGAGCGTAGTGGTTGTCATGTCAACATCGTCAGCGAGAACAAGAGCATCAATGGCATGCGTCCTGTCAATCTAATCGGCTCGCCCGAAGCTGCTCGTATCGCAAAGGAGATGATTCTTGAAATCGTCGAGAGCGACGTCCGCNCCCCACCCGGCCATCCTGGCCACCAACCTGCTCACCAGGACTCCCGAGGACCTGCACCCTTTGACCCTTACCGTGGAGGTATGAGCAACGAGCGTCCTGGGAACGACAAGATTACCGAAGAGATCTACGTGCCGTCAGAGGCAGTTGGTATGATCATCGGCAAAGGCGGCGAAACTATCAAGGAAATGCAAGCCACCACTGGATGCAAAATCAACGTCGGCCAACCCGAACAGCCCGACGTTCAGCGCCGCATAGGTTTGGTAGGTAGCCGCTCTGCCATTGACGAGGCAAAGGGCGCCATCTGGGAAAAGGTCGATACTGTGGTAAGTGTCAAGTGCAAGCTGTAGATATGCAGACCGCTAACCATCATTCAGCAACAACGTGATCGCAATGGTGGTGCAAGAGAACAACGTGCTCCTCGTAATGATTATGGTGGTAACAACCAATACTCACAGCAGCCCCAGCAGCAGGCTTATGGACAACCCATGGGTGGTGCTGCTCAAGCCATTGCTCAAGTCATGTCCGGCACGCCTCAGCAAGCACCTCCAGCTGACCCCAACGCGGCTGATCCATATGCTCCTTACGGTGGTTACCAAGCTTACTGTGCTATGTGTAAGTCAAATTGAATGTATATGCTCAAGAGATTTTGCTAATCATGTTTCCACTTTAGGGTATGCTGCTCTTGCTCAGAACGGGCAGGGTGGACAAGGTCAACCTCAAATGCCGCCCCAATAGAGCGGCTCATTGCTTTGACACCGTGATCGCGTGACGGTCTGATCGCCATGCCTGGACCATCACGCCCATGACTATGATCTTGACGACGACAGCCCACAACTGCATCTATTGCCTATAGGTCTGCCTGATGCCGTTTTCGATGCTGGTAGACATGCGTGACACGCTGCGCTTCACATGCCTGGTCTTGATGTCGTCTGTTCCTGTCTCCTGGATTTGACCCACCTCCCTCATCTTTGAGTGCTTGACATAAGCGTGGATCTGTGACAGACCTAGTGGCATTCTTGCGTGCTTTGACGACTTCTCATTGCTCATGCTTCTTCATTCATCGTGGCTGATTTCCATCGTGGAACAATGATTCTGGATCAATCTGGATTGTGGACTTTTGTCAGTTGACCTGCACTCGTACTCGATTTTGTGCCTTGGTCATGCATGATGTTCTTATGTCAACGCCGCTTGGACAATGTCTCCATCCCATCGTCGAACCTTCTGGACATCATATATCATCGCCCGTCATGATTGATGTGCGATCAATCCTGGTGACATGGCGTTGACCACTATGCCTATTCATGCATGAAGTCTCTCACATCGATGAAGCGTACAATCTTCATCGGCGTGCATCGCGGTCACATCTTGACATTTTCCATCATCCTCTTGTCTTTTTTGACCATTGCCCTTCTGTTCTGTATTCTAGCAAATCAATGATACCACTCATGTTCCTCTTCTCTCTTGACTACATTGATGTGTCGCGTGTAGTATATAGTGGCCTCGATTTCCTTGTGTTTCCTCCACGGACGACACAATTACAGGATGCATAGTTCATCACGCGGAAGTATCATGCTCCGAATCGTGTAGTGAGTGTTGGTAACAAAGTCTTGGGGAACTTGCAAACGGAAGTCACAGCTTTTGCTCTGGATAGCCTATATGGAGCAAGCTCGATCAGTGTACTTCAATGAAGCACAAGGAGCTCTCTCGGTGCATGGCCGATGTATTCTCCGTACCAAAAACCGCTATGACTCTACATACTACTCGTTGTTGCTCGATACACAGAGGGGTGAATTGCTAAGACCGGGTCGCACCCACAACAATAAATTTATCTTTATTTTTCTTCCTTAATTTCTTATCTTCAGGGTTCAAGGCGACCGACCCACAACGTTCGAAAACCATTCGGGAAGGACTTTCAATCTCAATGAACGTGTCAGTGCTCCCAGATCCTAAACTACAAATATCTCGAGCGACAGGAGTTCGATTTTAACGAAACTTGGTTCAAAATATTCACAACGCCTGGTTGTATATTTTGACAAGCTTTGGCGATAGTAAACCGTTCTGGTGTTGGGAAATTCGGTGTTGTCAAAAGTTCGGGCCTGACACGTTCATTGAGAGGGACTTGTTCGGGATCTCAGAATGTGGCTTCGCTTGGCGACAATTCAGGAAGGAGGCTGTTTTAGTTTTGATAACTGGCGAGAGTCGCTAATGGAATATCATCATGCTTAAAGTTATCCGAGTCGGTGATGCTAGAAAGATGGTTGTGGTGTTAAGCGCGACACTCCTGCTTCCAGTCGGAGAGAAGGAACAGTCTTTCTGTAAAGAAAGATCCTCGAGATTCGAGAAGCATTCGGCATCGAGGCTGCCAAAAGACCTTTGTGATCGCCGTTACATGCTGCCAAGTGGGCTACTTTTACCGAGGAAAACTCTGCGGCGTTCCTTGGGATGCTTGTCCCCATGCTTGACTTGCTTGTCAGCTGTCGTGTCCAACCTCGAACATCTTCTCGGAATTCCATTGATCAATCAGAAAACAGCGCAAGGTTACAATTGATGTTCTCTTGCAAGCAAGATGTTCCTGCCGCACATTGTTCGCTTTTGGTCTTGCGCTCCAATTCGAAAAGTATGTTCAGGGTTCAAGATCCTCGTACGTAAAGAAATCTGGACTGGAGCTTTGACCTGGTGGGCGGCCGCGCGCGCCCAACATGCTTTGCGGCAAGTACTCGCGTGGGAGAAAAAAGTGGTCGTCTCCGCCATCAAAAGATACAACAGTACGGAGGAACACCCTACTGTTCTCGATAGACAAACATACGTGATTGGATGGATGTCATCTTATCTGAGAGGCAAGCAGGCAGGTAGGCTCCTCCCGCCTCGAATAAGCACAAAACAACCCTCTCGCTTCAGACCGACCCGGACCACGCCGTCTTATCAAAGCTCGTGTCTAGACACGCACGGAAGATCTTGAACCGGAGGGAAACGTGAGCGTTTTTGTCGCGAAAATTGGGGGCGCGCTTCCACTTATCTAGCCGGCGCCCTGGCACACAATCATTTTTCCCATCGGCGAGCTGCGAAACCTCTTACTTATAACCTGTAGGACCTCTCCGACAGTTTGTCAGAGAAATCCCAGCTTTGCAGCCCACCCCAATTTCTTTTACCTGACCGTTCGCCCTCTCATCTCGCCATCTCGCGACTTTGCGGTGAACTGCGCCAGCCTACCCCATACTCTTCGGTGAAGTCCTAAGGCTGTACGCACTTCAGAGATGTCGCACGTTCAGGATCTGGAGAAGAACCCCGTGGAGTCCGGTGTTGGCAGTGTCCCTTCATCGGGAGATTACCCGTACGACGATGCTGCTGTCCCTGGGGAGAGCTTCGAGTATGGCGACGGCTACTATGCCAAGTTGCAGCGTCTGGCCGGCAAGTTCAACATCGAGCAGCGCGGCATTGAGCGCGTACCCGAGAATGAGAGAACCGAGACTGGCATCAGGGCCTTGTTGAACGTTATGACAATGGTGAGAACTTGAGGCATTCGCTGAAACGAGCGAACCTCTTACTGACCATACCTTCCAGNNTGGCTCTCAGCAAACATGGTCGTTTCGTCGTTCGCCATTGGTATGCTTGGACATTCGACGTTCGAGACTGGATTTGCCGATGGCATCCTGTGTATCCTCTTCTTCAACATCATTGGTATTATTCCGGTGTCGTTCTTCTCTGCTCTTGGTCCTCAGTTCGGTCTCCGCCAGGTTTGTAGCACGTGTCATGACGAGTTTTCTGCTCAAAATACTGATTTTGACCNNCAGATGGTCCTTTCGCGATTCTGGTTTGGATGGTGGGGCGTGAAGCTCATCGCCATTTTCAACGTGATTGCCTGCATTGGCTGGTCCTCGGTCAACTCCATTGTTGGCGCTCAGCTTCTCAATGCCGTCAACGATGATGTTCCAGGATGGGCTGGTATTCTGGTCATCGCTTTCTGCACCTTTGCTGTCACCCTCTTCGGCTACAAGATCGTTCACATTTACGAGTTTTGGTCCTGGATCCCCACCTTTATCGTCTTCTTGATTCTGATCGGTGTCTTCGCTCACACTGGCGATTTCTACAACATTCCGTGGAGCACTGGCCAGGCCGAGTTGGGTCATGTGCTCAGTTTCGGTGCTACCGTCTATGGCTTTGCTACTGGTTGGACCTCGTACGCTGCCGACTACACCGTCTACCAAGCTAGCACACAGAAGCGTTGGAAGGTCTTCCTTGCAACCTTCATTGGTCTGCTCTTCCCTCTTCTTTTCACTCAGATGCTCGGTTTGGCCGTCATGACCGCTACAGAAATCAATGCTGGCGACAACATCTACGCTAAAGGCCTCGCGAAGTCACAAACTGGTGGTCTAATCGGTGCTGTCCTGATTCCTCACCTTGGCGGATTCGGAAAGTTCTGCCTTGTTATTCTTGCTCTTTCCATCATCGCCAATAACTGTCCCAACATTTACTCTGTCGGTCTTACTGTTCAAGTCTTCGGCAAGTGGATCCAGCGTCTTCCTCGCTTCCTCCTCACTGCCATCGCGACTGGCGCATACATTGCCATTGCCATTCCTGGCTACAGCCACTTCGAGTTGGTGTTGTCGAATTTCATGAACTTCATTGGATACTGGCTCGCCATCTACACCGGAGTTGCGTTCGCAGATCATTTTGTCTTCAAGAGATCTCTGGATGCTTACGTTGTCTCTGATTACGACAAGCCTCAGAATCTCGCCATCGGCATTGCCGCCGTCCTTGCTTTCTGCTTTGGTGTCGCCGGTATGGTGACTGGTATGTCGCAGGTGTGGTTCGTTGGACCCATCGCCCTTCACGCTGGCGAAGCACCTTTCGGTGGTGATGTTGGCAGTGCTCTTGGCTTTGCGTTTGGCTTCGTTTCATATCTGTTCTTGAGACCTCTAGAGCTCAAGCTCATCGGAAGGTAGTGAGCCGCCTTTTCGGGAGATTTGCGATTTTGCTTTGCTGTTTTTTATCCGGTTCGAAAAGAATTTATGATTGTTTTTTTTTTGGTTTGAGATGATATCCGAGTCATTCTTTGATGAAAGTGCTCCTTCTTTGTATATAGTTTGAGACGAGTTGTGTAAATACTACTTTTTATGATAATCTACACTGCTCACGCACAGCTCTCTCGGGATGCTTCCGTTTCATCAGGAGAACGTGCATCTTCAAGGCCACCGCGTGACATTGTCCCACAGATCCACTATCATCGAAACCGCGGATTTCATTTCGGAAGCGCCAAGATCTAATATTATCCCGCAAGACTATATATCCCCATTCATCTACCAACAAGCTAGCACCTTTCTTTCACACTCATACACACTCTTCTGTCGCCTGCGCATATCCTCCTAAGCTTCACGCAGTATACAAAAACGTTTCTGCTCTCCAACCTGTGAACTTCAAAGGCGGTCAACACTATTTTGGATCCCAACGTTACTTTCAACTCCAGGACTACTTTTAGCCACACGAGGATGGTCAACGATAATTTCCACCCCTTTCCGCGTCTACCTCTTGAACTTCGCGAGGAGATATGGCGCCTCTGCCTGCCGCATCGGGTGATTCAAATGGACGAACCTGACTTCAGGATGGTCTACGATGTCGACGAAGGGGAAGATGTTCCCTGTACGCTCTATTCAACCAGTAGAAGCAATGCTCGCCCGCCGTTACTCACGCGAATCTGCCGTGAGTCGCGCAGAGTCGCCTTTGCTGCAGGAAAATGGGTTCCGAAGCTGGAATGGCGAGGAGCAGGCAGTTTTGACGGACCGCGCGAAGCCGATTGGGAGACCGGCAACGTTATAGACCGAGGTTTCTGGGAGGATGCTTCCCGTGACTCTACGCATATGATGTGGACCGCAATCTATGACATAGACTTTGGCCCTCCGATATCTGGTCACCCTTTGACTACTTTGGCCCAGGAAGCGAAGCGTCTGAATGGATCGGCATCTTTCATGCTAGACGAAATGACTATTGGTATAGGGGAGGGAGAGCCCTTTGACGATCCTATACCTCAGTTGTTTGACAAAATACCCTTGGACAAAGGCAGGCCGGATGACCTAGCGGCACTGAAGCTACTGCCAGAATGGATGGTAGTTGTGAGAGTGGTCGTTATACACCTCGACCTTAGACGAGCTGCCGACAGCGGTCTGTTTGGGCTGTTAGGGGACGAAATTATACAAGTGGTGGACGCCGCTTCGCCGTTGGTTTCGCAGCTCTATGAGTTAGCTGAGACATGTGAACGTGGAGCTTCCGCCGTCACCTGTGCTCAGGACTTTACTCGAATGTCTGCAGACGACATGGACGCCATGGTGAAGCGTGTAGCGTTCAAAACTTTCCACGACCCCGAGATAGGCAAGCGCCTGCGGCTAGCAATCATGTTTAGGCTGTGTACACAGATGTGTAATCACATCAACACGCCGAAACAGGAGGAGCAAAATGTCTAGACTAGACATGGTGGGACGAGATGGAGCCCAGGCTGCACGGTGTAGGATGCACGGTGTAGGATGCACAAAATGTGCGTGAGACTCTCACGTATAAGGAACTCGACTGGGTGTACAGGCTAGCCACTTCAATATCGCAACATTCAGACTCACGATATCTCTATAACCATGCAATCGTTGTCCTAGCCGATCACTCAAATTAGGCTCGATGTGGCTTTCTCTCATGCGTAGTTCCTGGATTCCATAGAATAAGTATGTGTTGCGAATTTTCGCAAGGTATCTATCAGCAATGTTTGCTCTGTGAAGGCAAGCCGGCATTTGACAAAGAACACAGTTAAATAATCACCTATGCACATGGTATCTACTATAGGTTTACCACATGTGAAAAATCATAACAGGCGTGGTTCTGCTATGGTTGACACGCGAATCCAAGGACTTGTTCTTTCCCATCATGTGATCGTACAGAGGGTTCATGTACGTTTAAGTTTGTTGTATAGATGTATAGCATAACAAAGGTGCACGACGCTGTTGTGATTGCGAATATTGCCGTCAACAGTCATCGAAACAACCATTTGCTACCTTCCTACGTGCTGAAATTTGTGACACTCATGCCAGAAGACTCGAGTTCAGCAAAAAAAGTTGTCATTGAGATGGTAATGAATGCCAACTCATGCGGATTATATACGCAGCGCCGCTAATAATTTGTCCAACGCTCTTCCCGCGAGAGCATACAGCGAATGTCTCGTCATCAAAAGGCACAATAAACCCCAGACCGGAAATATCTCCAAAAAGAGCGCGGAATTCATCGCGTCTCGATGGATGAAGTCCCCTCTTTCGAGACTATCATGTCTCAGCTGCAACTACCATACAAACGACTGGCAGCGTCTTGACACGCCATGATGGCGGCGTTATGGTTCTTGCCTTGGTTTCCCTTTTGTGTAAACCACCATTTGTCGAAATCTTCTATCAAGGCAATGACTTTTGGCTTCAAGTCGTCGTGATTAGCCAGCGTCTTGGCACTGTCGAACTCCACCCAAGTCCTTCCGGATACACCCTTGAATTCCTTGGTTTCCACTTTCTAAATTTGAATATCAGCTTCCTGCTGCACGAATGACAAGCAAGCGGAGGACCAGACAACATACCCAATCCAAATTCCTTTTTCCTAGCTCCTTGTTGATTGCCTCAATGCGGCCGCCGGCTTGCTCGGACAAGCGAGCTTCTTTGATGTAGTCCATCATGAGTCTCGCGCTTTTGAGCTGTCCGTCAACATCGCCATCCCCCAATTTCAGACGAGCCGCTTGGATACGATCTGTGATCGCCCCAAAGACTTTTTCCAGCGAGGGCGACTGGCCTTTCGCAACACTCAAATGCGGTAACAGGTTCTCGTGCTTCCAGGCGGTATCGTAGCCAACATTGCGCAGCTGGTCAGCTGCATGCACCGGGTCAGGGGAAAGGTTGTGGCCTATGTCAGTTTCGCCCGTGAAAGTGTTACGATGGATGTGCTTCATCAACTCGTCGAATGTGCAGCTGCCATTGGGGCCTGACCCTCTGCAAGCTGTTGCGATTTCAGTGGCCCCGACGCCGTAAGCCATGACGTCCATTTGGTAGGCGTAATAGACGTAGACATTCTGCACAGATGAATTAGTGATCATGGTCTTCGGCCTTTCATCATTCTTCGACATTCCGACTTGCGACTCTACAAGGGACGAACATCCAGTCAGAAGTCACGGCTACCAGAGTACGGTGGCATTGCAGTGTCATCTGTGCACCTGGCTGTTCCTTTCTCGAAGAGTGTACGTATCGTGTCGTGCAGGAGGACTTGCCTGGTATGGACCTGCTGTCTTGCTGCAACTGACGCCAGTCAGAAAGCAGCATACGTACAGGAGGAGAGCGAGAGGCTGCATAACGAATGGACGATCCGTACACCGGAGCAATTGATGACGGTATGAGGAGCGAATACTCGTGAGCGAAGATGAGGACGACGATTTGTATCAAACACAAAGACGTGCAAAGAGCTCACCATTCTTAAGGGAGTTCGAGACCCTCTTGCTCCATGAGGCGCTGTGGCCTGATACCTTGGGCGCTGCCTGTGTGTAGTATCGGGTGGAGCATTCTGGTACGCCAGCCTTGTAAAACAATCTCGTTTGACTATTAGCGTCCAACATCTCGAGATCACTGTTGAGCCAACATTGACTGGCGCTACAGACTCAACCCACGTCCGACGGGTAGCGTAGTGTAGCGTAGGATTCCACGTCCTTGCAGAAGTATGTTTAATCAAGGACAGTACTGCCAAGCTCGTTGTAAGCAATTTCCAAGCTCACGCTAAACGATGGACGTGGGAGCTGAGTCTGGAGATTGCACAACCCTTGTGTCTTGGCAAGGTTGGGTGTCTCGCTTCGGCAGTCGGTCCGGGTTTCTGCAGTTAGGCAGACCACCTTCGTTCGAAGATGTGAGGTTGATTTTGCCGTCCCGAGGTGTATATCGTGAGTGATATTGAACTGTGCTGATAGCACGGCAGGAATGGAGTACTTGGCAGGGGTCTCCTCTCTTGGCAAAGGGCGGCAGGGTTCTTAGCGTTCATGTATGCATATGAAGTGGATTGTCGTTCTGTGCTTCCAGAGCTTTCGCATCTTCCGCCCTGACTAGGTGGGACGTAGATCTTCTAGTTAGGGTTCACCAAGAGCATAGATTCCACGGCTGCTCTTCCACAGTCCTTCAGAGTCCCGTCTTGCACATCTGTGCCTAGCAGATACTTCGCGTGCTTTTCACACTCTTCAGCATAGGCACAGGGTTTCTTCGGAGCTGATGCATGGCACATACATCTATGCGTCTGCGTGTCATTGCAACAAGTCAGACTGACATCGACGAAGGAAAGTGAATGACTCGAGTGGGGGAAGATGAGACCACAACTCATGGATCAGTCGCGCGCCAAGTGGTTTTTTTGTCTGGTTGCAACGGCCGAGGCTTACTCGCGCACAAGCAACCGACCCAGACCTTTGTACAACCATTTAAATCTATACCACGCCACATGAAATCCTTCGCAGTGCTTAGCTTGTTATGGCCGATAAACGTGCTGTTGCTCTGGACCGCCAAAGTTTCTTGTTCATTTCGTCAAAATCTGAACTCAGCTCTGTGGCGTCGGTGGATAGTATGTTGAGGAACCGCCTTGTCTCTGTTATCTACCACTCGAATGTTGTGGTGAGACTGACACTATACTAGCGAGGCAATCATAGGAAAGAGTGGAGTAAGAACTACTAGGAAAGTATGCAACCAAGGGCAGCGCCTCCTTGGACTTACTCATGCGGCGTAGTGAAACTCACCTGGCAATAACACATGCGGCACAGTAGGATGAGAATGTTGATACGGCCGGGAAACGAACATCACCAGGTTCAAACGACCCACAATGCTCCAGGTCCTTGTCGAATCTCCAAGCGACAGCGTGCTATGCGAGATGAGCCTTTCTTCCAGTGTCTCGGGCACCTTCATTCGAAATTTCCCTCAGAGGCGTGAACACTGGGATATATATCTACGAATTGGCCCAAATCATAAGTCTTCTCATCACAGAATCCAATCTCTTCCGGTCTGTATCACTCCTCAGACGAATTGTCCGGTTTTCGTAAGCTTTCCTCTGCTCTTGCATAACACAACTGATTGAGTCTAACAGGTTTGCGAGACCGCTTGCCTTTGGAGCTTTGTTCTGTCATCCGCTGGGAGATGCACCATCGTCCAACCATCATGAAGTCGTTTATTCTCACCGGCCTCACGGCATGCTCGCTCTTTTCGACAGCCTTAGCAAACGCCTGTCCGAATCCTGTTGTCCTCCCTGACAATGCTTTCAAGAATCGGCAACTATACGCCACTCCATACTACGCTGCCAAAGTTGCAGCATCAGTCAAAAACATTGCGGATCCAGAGCTTGCCAGAAGGGCTGCAATGATTGGAGATGTTGGAACTTTTATGTGGATGTTTGTATAATTTTTTCTGAGTTTGAGAGATGATATACTGATTGTTTGACTTGACAGTGATCAGAAGGCAGTTATCCCGACCATAGATGCCATGATCAAAGGCGTTCCTTGTACGCACATCATCGGTCTTGTTATCTACGATCTTCCAGGTCGCGACTGTGGTGGAGATGCTTCCGGTGGAGAGTATGACACTGGAGAACTTGATCGTTACAAGGCTGAGTACATCGACCGTATGTTACGCAGATCCTCAGCTCGACAAGACCTCAGCTAACATCCTGGCGGTCTAGCTCTTCGAGAGATCTTTCTCGCGAATCCAAACACTGCTATTGCTCTAGCGATAGAGCCCGATTCTCTCCCTAATGCGATCACTTCTTTGATTCACCCAAGATGTGCCGCTTCAGTACAGGAATACAAAGATGGCATCGCCTATGCGCTCAAACAATTCGATCTTCCGAACGTTGTTCAGTACATTGATGCAGGCAACGGAAACTGGCTGGGGTGGGACCCAAATGTTGGTAAGCATTAATCATCTCTTTGCGTTCATATATCGTCAAGGACTTCGACTTCTAGGTTTCCCCACTGATCTTTCAGCTTGAAATTCATCGCTGACACTCAACAGNCACCTGCTGCCAAGGTCATCGCCGATGTTTGGAAAGCCGCTGGAAAGCCGAAATCCTGCAAAGGTATTGTAACAAATGTCTCGAACTGGAACGCATGGTCTATGAATCCAGGAGAGTTCGAGAATTTCAAGGATGCACAATACAACAAAGCGCAGGATGAGAAGCGATACATCCACATTCTCGGCGAGCAGCTTGCAGCCAACGGTATGCCAAATCACGCCATTGTTGATACCAGCCGCAATGGGCGCGTGGGGATGCGCACCTATGGTGGCAACTGGTGCAATGTGAAGGGCGCCGGCTTTGGAATCCGCCCTACTAGCGAGACAGATGATGATCTGTGCGATGCATTTGTCTGGGTCAAGGTAGGTGGAGAGAGTGATGGTGGTAGCGATCCTTCACTCCCTGGATACGATCCAACCTGCGCCAATGCTGATGGTAAGTGCAAACATGCAATGGTCTACATCGTGCTGATGACTAATATTCTGATTTACANNGCCTTCATCCCCTCTCCGCAAGCCGGAGCATGGAACCAAGCCCAATTCGAGCAGCGTAAGTGACCTAGGGCGGATTCTTTCCTTCTCCAGCTTCGTCGACAAGATTCTAGCTTCTGTTCATATGCAAGAGTTGACTCACGTTTCTTCACAGTGGTTGAAAACATCATTCCGGATGAGTACACGACGGATGGAAAGTGCCATGGCAACATCTTCTGCGGATCGTGGGCCGGGGGCTCCTGCTGTTACAACGGCCAATGTGGAACGATGTGTGATGCATCAGCTGGCTGTTCATCGGGCTGTACTGCTCCACCAGCTTCCGATTCTCCTACGACAACACCAGTCGATACTGACGACAACGACGACGACGACTTCGGGCCTGATGATTACGTCCCATGCGATTACACCCTGAAGTTCGACAATCTCGACGATCTCAATGCAGCTTCCGATGGGTTGCGGGTAGAGTGCCTTGCAGCTTATGCCATGTCGACATTGATCACCATGCTCGATACGGCATACGACAACTACACCTCGGTGAATGACGGCTACGATGAAGAATTTGGGTACTATGTCACATATATCCAGAAGCTGGTGCCAAATGTGCTGGACAAGAGCGTTATGTTTGACGGGGCCAGTTCCAAGGATTGGCTAACCATGGATCCTCTAGGTCCTGGAATGAGTTGTGAGTACTACACGTTCTTGATAGCGGCTCAAATATCCGACACTGACTGCCTTTACCAAACCAGACTTCGACTGTCAGATTGACAAAAAGGCAGCAAGCCTTTCCCATGTACTGATATCCCTAGCAATCAACGGGACATGTCGACCGAGGCCACTACTTTAACTCTCAGAGACGGAGATGGATACAATCGAGCCTTGGCTGACGCCGGACTTACACCTGACTGGGTCATATTGGGAGACCACAAAGTCACCAAAGACTCTACGCAACCTCATGCTAGCAGAAGATTCCAGTATCAGTTCTCTGGCTACCCAATCGAAAATCCCGACATCTTTGTGCCCAATCCAAAGGACCTGGTCACCAAAGGTCTTGGCAGCATACCAGAGCTTCGACTATCTATGCAAGCGACGTACCTGGACATTCTACTTGGATTGTACGTCGGCGGTACCACCATGGATGCGGTAGAGGCTTATAGTACGCCCGTCTTCGTGTTGATGCAAGCAGTTGATGGTATGGCACAAGCAAAGGCCCTTGGCGCCAAAGAGGAAAAGAAAGAGGAGGAAGAAGAGAAGCGACGCAAGAATTTCATCTTACTCATCGTCAGCGTGGTCCTTCTGGTATGTGACGCTCTTTTCATCAACCATCCATGACTCCCACTAACTCCTCGCTCTAGTTCGTTCCCGTCGTGGGTGAAGAGGTTGCATTGGCCGCTGGGCTCACTTCCCTTGCACGCACGATTGCTATCAGTGGCGAGCTTGGGAACGCCGCGCTTGCCGTCTACGATACTGTGCAAGATCCAANNAAATCCGCCGTTGTCAATATCATGGGCATGCTCCTTGGTGTTGGCGCGATTGCCAAAGTAGAACGCTCTGGTAAGGGTTTTGGCGACGTCGCCAAGCTCAGGCGTGGCATGAGTGCGGAAGACGTCGCAGGACTTGGGTCTATCTTCAAGAACAGTGACGATAAGCTGCAAGCTATCATCAGAGTTTGCAGGCGGTAAGAAAATAGAGCGTTGCGTTGGTTGTATGTATGGTCTACCGCCATGGTATGATGACCTTCTGGTTTAAACATGCATCTCTACAAGATATATATAATTTGCATCATCAACTCAACGTTAAAACTCGGACCCTACAAGGCTGATAAATACATTCATAGAAGAAACATCTGCGACTACTATGTAGGTTGTACAGTTGATCTGATGTGATTTGATCTTCTCAAGCTATTTATCCCGCAAGAGACATAAGCTGTCTACTATTCTAAGCGAAAAAAGCACTGTGTTACGCCTTGTAGTTAGCATTTTTGTTGACGACCCTTTGGAGCTTTGCTAAGGCGGGGATGTTATCCGTTTGTCCGGTCTTTCGGTCGCAGTGACCGCGAACTACAGACCATATCACCTTCAATCCCTTTATTGCTTGACACATTGCTCGGTCGCATCCAGTCCGGAATTTACAACTCGCGAGATTACACTGGACCCGGTATGACAATGGCAGGCTCTCACGGCGCCCTGGTAGTCTTTGGCTCTGGTCCTGGCATCGGTCGCAATGTCGCTGCTGTGTTCGCAGAGCGCGGCTTCCAAAAGATCATTCTCTTGTCCAGGAACAAAACACGTCTATCGCAAGATGCCGACTTTGTTCGTGCTGCGAGCGCTGAAGCGAGCGTGGACGTCATTGAGTACGATGGTGCTAACATGGAAAGTGTTCGTGCGGGTCTTGAGGAAGTGGAAAAGACTATGGGCGACGTGCCACTTGAGTGTGTGTTGTTCAATCACGCAAGACTGGGACCGAGCAAGTTCTTTGACTTTACTGTCGAGGAGCTGGACATTGATCTTCAGGTATTGTTTCGTTGATGAGGTTTTCCCGCCTTGTGACATTGAAAATCCTGACACACAACACAGGTCAGTGTCGTCAGCCTCTACGCTGTCGCGAAGTGGGCGATGCCAAAGCTGCTTGGGACGGCGAAATCGTCTGACACAAAGACGCCATCGCTCATCGTCACCAGTGGTATGTTGGCAAAAGACCCGTTCCCTGCCATGTTCTCTCTTGCGACCTGCAAAGCCGGGCAGTATAGCCTGGTTCACTCACTGCACAAGGAATACGAATCCAAAGGCGTGCATTGTGCTTTGGTTGTCGTCGGTGGAAGCGTGGATGAGAAGATGTCTATCACGAACCCAAGAAACATCGCCGAGAAGATTTTTGAGTTGTTTGGACGACCCCAGGGAAAGGGTCAGTTGGAACTGGTCTTGATGGATCCGGAATACCAGAAGCATATTCAGAGAAGAGAGCAAGGAGCAAAGTGAGCCGTTCGGAGCCATGTGGAGAAAACTTGCACTGCTGGTACCGGACCAGGTGTCGTCATTCGAATCAATGGGATGGCGCAGGGTGGTAAGCGCGACATGCCAAGATGCCAAGAGCGGAAGGAGCGACCGAGGGAAGTAGTTGACCAGCTACGTCGCACCTGCCAAACATGTTCCAAGTTCTGACAAGATCGCGCCGAACCATGTTTCTGCCTTTCGACTGCAGGAAGCGACTCTTTGCATCTCAACATGTCTTATATGCCGCCCGGGTGAACGGCGCAACGTTTAGCCAATGCGACAGCGGATGAGCTGTTACAACTGCACTACTCGGCGCTGCATCTGATGCCACCGAACGCCGTGTCGTCTCCTGCCGCCCAAGACGTGCTGCTCGGCGCACTCATAGACGAGCGCTCACGACGGGGACGACTTCGCATGAAACTACCACCACAGGACCACATCTTCGCGCCCACAACCGCTCCGCCCACCGACCCCGTTCACCTCGACGTCTTGGAGCAGCGGAAACGTCAATGGCTGCTGACAGAAGGGGAGCGCTATTTTAGCAATCCCGACGCACCCGCACTCCCAGCACCTTCTGTCCGTGAACCCAAGCCCGACCTCGATGCTGTAGTCCAAGTGGTCGAAGAGGCAGGCTATCATGACTTTGGCTTCGCCATTGTACGGCTAGACTATACCGACGAACAAGAGTGGGAACGCTGGAAGGGCTGCTTCGACATTGTGCAGGATCAGACTGTCGACGACTCTCTCGGTGGCGCAAAGATCAAGGACAAGCTGTTGACCATGTTTGTCGAGGACCAAGAGTTGCAGGGCACGGGCTGGCATGGCGCTGTGAGGTCCGTCATGAGCCGGCCAGGTCTCTAGGATAATCATGCTGACAAGAATCNNAGCTATTTCTCAGACCTCCGCAACAACGACCAGGTGCCCGAAGGTTTGGACACGCCTGTCATTCTTGTGGCAGATCAGACGTCAGTCAACTCCCTGCTCCATCCCACCAAGCATGTCAAACCATGGATCTGGGCCGTAGACTTGAGCTACGACTGGAAAATCGGTCACGTACCGCCCGCTGTCGTGATCTCGACGGTCAAATATCCTGGATTCTTTCGCGTGGCACTGAAAGCTGTGATTCCGGAGTTGTGGCCGTTGTTGATGGGAACTGGAATCTCAGGACTAGAACTGTGGGGAGGAAACGACAGCGTATGGGAGGGTCCCTTGAGGTAGACCGATTTGCCAATGTTCCCGTTGTTCTTGACAGAAACCGAGATAGGCAACGACACTCGCTGATTCGATCCCGTCACGAGTTATGCTTCGGTCGACGCCCGCCGATGCTAGGCGAAACATGATCACTGGACCATCTGCCATGCTCGTTTACCTTCCACACCCACGAGCAGTGTCATTGCGCGGTTGTCCAAGACAGCCAGAAGGATACGACCTGCCAAAATCGTAGAAACAGTCGCACTCCGCCACCAACACCTTGTCTTGGTTCTTGGCAGCCAAGCCTTGTCCACCGAATTACTGGCTTGGACTCCTTGGAGCAATGCTCTACAGCTGATAAGGACGGCTCTGGAAAGCAGGTACAAGTATGCTGTTAGTCTCGTAGCACAGGTAGGAGCGATCCCATCTCTTCTTATTCCCTCGTTCCATCTCCATCTCATATCTCCTGCACTTCGATAGTCGTGCCAAGCATTAGTTGTCGATATGATGGAGAAGTCCCCTCACGAAGACATAACTGGCGGCAAGGTCTCGCCTCAGCTGAGCAGTGATGCAGGCTATACTGCCGAGTATCCTGTCGAGAAGGCTCCTCTTATGACCAGACTCGGTCTANACCCCGATTCGTTCAAACGCCGCACTCTTGACGACAAGCACAATCAACTGAACAAGACTCTGAAGGGTCGTCATTTGAGCATGATCGCGATTGGCGGTTCCATTGGTGCTGGGCTATTTGTGGGTTCAGGCGGTGCATTGAGATCCGGAGGTCCCGCATCGCTCTTGATTGGTTTCGGCATCATGGGTATCGTGAGTGTTCTTCATCGTCAGCCTTCTCGATATATGTACTGACCTACTTTCCAGATGATCTTCAATGTCGTCTACGCTCTTGGAGAAATGGCCATCATGTATCCCATCTCGGGCGGCTTCTATACTTACTCTGTTCGCTTCATCGATCCTGCGTGGGGTTTCGCCATGGGCTGGAACTACGTCTTCCAATGGGCTATCGTCCTTCCACTTGAACTCGTCGTCGCAGGTCTCACGGTCAACTACTGGGGTGCAGATGTTAATGTCGGCGTCTGGATCACGGTCTTCTTCCTTCTTATCGTCATCATCAACATCTTCGGAGTCCTCGGCTATGCTGAAGAAGAGTTCTGGGCGTCGCTGCTGAAACTATCCACTGTGTCCATTTTCTTGATCATGGGTGTCATCTTTGTCTGCGGAGGGNGTCCTTCCAACGGCAAGTTCAGCGAGTATCAAGGCGCAAAGTACTGGTACAATCCGGGCGCATTCGCCGATGGTTTTCCCGGTCTCTGCTCGGTCTTTGTTACTGCTGCATTCTCTTTCTCTGGAACTGAGCTCGTTGGTCTTGCTGCTGCAGAATCTGCTACCCCTCAAAAGTCTCTTCCCTCTGCTATAAAGCAAGTGTTCTGGCGCATCACTCTTTTCTACATTCTGGGCTTATTTTTCGTCGGTTTGCTTGTTCCTTACAACGACCCTCGTCTTCTCGGATCTGGTGGCTACCTCGATGTTTCTACTTCACCTTTCGTCATCACCGCCGTGGATGCCGGTATTCCTGCATTTGGTGACTTTGTCAATGCTGTCATTCTGGTCTCGGTCATCTCAATCGGTCTATCTGGTGTCTATGGAGGATCTCGTACATTGACCGCATTGGCTGAACAGGGCTACGCTCCCAAGGTCTTTACATATGTCGACAAAGCCGGTCGTCCTCTATGGTCCACCATCTTCGTCCTCGCGTGGGCTCCTCTTGCCTACATTACCCTTGCCAGCACAGGTGTCATTGTGTTCAATTGGCTGCAGTCGCTTTCCGGTCTGGCTGCTCTATTCACCTGGGGTTCCATCTGTCTTGCGCACATCCGCTTCCGCGCTGCTTGGAAATACCAAGGCCACAGCGTTGACGAGCTTCCTTTCAAGGCTGTCTTTGGAGTTGTCGGCTCATGGATTGGACTGATTCTGATCATCCTAGTCCTCATCGCTCAGGTACACTCTTCCCTCCTCATCCATTCTCATGTTTCTGCACAGTCATGCTAACACAAGAGACAGTTCTACGTTGCCATCAAACCCCTTGACGCCGAGGCCTTCTTTGCTTCCTATCTTGCCATCTTCGTTGTCATTGCCTTTTATATCGTCGGGTGGCTGTGGAAGCGCCAGGGCTGGCACAGGCTTGCTGATATCGATGTTGACTCTGGCCGTCGTGAGATTGATTGGGAGCACTTTAACAAGACGAGGGCGGTGTACGGGTCGTACCCCAAGTGGCGCAAGTTCTTGAGTCATCTGTTCTAGGTCTCAGAATGGAGTTTGCTAGAGCAAAGACGCTGGGTCAATGGCACTTGGGAAGGGAAAGTGGCTGGGGTAATGACAAGAGATAAAAAAAAGACGCTTCAGAGAGAATCATGTTACACCTGAAATCCCTGAGAGGTGAATTGGACTCTGGTGAACTTTGTTTGAGTGCATTGGAATTTTGATAACCGCTATGCATGGCTGTCGGGAGTAACAGTATCATGTGAGGATGAAAAAAAAAGCAGAGCAAGTCGTTGATATGAAGCGTGCTCGAAAATCTCAGCAATGGAGAGGAAACCCCCACGGAAAATTAGACAGTGTGACCAACCATGTTGACGGACAAGTGTCGAGGAAAATATTACCCGTTGTCAATCGAGACTTGAACGGTCTTCAAAGCGTCTACTAGTCTTCCAACCTGACTTGCATGCAACCTACTAGTCATGCATCGTCACTCTTGGCAGGCTCCCGGGCGCACGATTAGAACAGTTCCCAATCCATATCGCAAAACACGGAAAGAGAGATGCAGGGAAAAGGAGCAATGGACTTTCGAATAAACATTAAACATATAGTTGAGAACATGTGGTATCTGACCTTCTATCCCAAACAAGAAAAGCGAAAAACCATCAACGCCCGGGGCCACGTGTAAAATTGCGATGCGATCCATATGTGAGCCTTTGACCCCTTGTGGCAGGATACAAATCACTACCATCCGCCACCGCTCTCTTGGCATTGCTCTTTGCAGCCTTGGCCGCAGCATCAGAGTACAGGCCTGAAGAATAGCCATAAGCAATGCTCACAGCAGAGTTGGTGACGTTGAAGTACCCGGAAGTATCGCTATCACTTTGCTCGGAAAAGTACTGCACGCATTGCCAAAAGCCTGCGCCTTCGCCTGCAAGTCCTTGACCACTGGTGCTGATGAAGTGGAGATCGAAGGAGAGATACTCGTTGGGGTCTTCGAAGCGGTAGTAAGCATCCTCTGCGCATTGCTGGACGGCTTGGTCGGCAGTCATGATGGTCGTGTAGTTTGAGACGACGGGAGGGAAGTTGTCCGAATAGTAGGCGTTTCCGGGGTTGTTGGGGTCTTCGGTGTAGCCGCAGCCTCGGTAGAAGCGCTGATACTCGGTGTCGCCTACGGTGACGGTGGCAGAAGGGGTATTGAGAGGCGCCAGGGAACAGGTCGATCTCGGATCGGATGTTGATGATGCAGGAACTGGGGAAGCTGCAGCACTAGTGGAGGCGTATGAGACGCCGACCGCGGTCTTTGGGTTGAGGTGCTTGCTTTCGAGTTTGACTTGGTTACCGAGCTCGACTTGAATACAGAGCTCGATCCTGAGCTCGACTTGAGGGTGATTACTGTAGTTGCAGTAGTCGCGGGCGTTGTACCAGCCTGTGTCAGAGTGTTGGTGATTGTGATGATTGAAGGATAGAAGGTCACCACCTTGGTAGCAGTGGTTTGAGCGCCAACCGTCTTTACACTCGTTACAGTTCTGGTAGAGACGATATGAGCCGCGCTCGATGCTTTGGCGGTGCTGGAGACTCTAGCAGTTACCGTAGTTTTCGCGACAGTGACGGTCTTCTGAGGGGAGTCGACTGTCTTGATGCTGGTCACGGTCTTGATCGATGCAGTCGATGCTTTTGTGGCTCCGGACGCTTTGGCGGTGATGGTGGTTTTTGCAATAGTGATAGTCTTCTGAGGCGACCCGACTGCACTTAGTGTCGTGGTTCTAAACACTGTGGTTGGTTTGGCATTTTGGTTGTTCGCCGTGATGGTCGTTTTTGCAATTGTCAAGGTCTTCGCCGGAGCAGTAGGCTTGAGGGTAACCGTAGTTTTGGCTATGGTAACCACAGATTTGCCAATAGAATTACCGGATCCAGAGGCCTTTGCCGTGATCGTGGTCTTTGCAATCGTGACTTTTTGAGTAATTGTCGTCATGGCAATTGTCTTTGTAATGCCAGCGCCAGCACCANGCATTTGAAGCCTTGGCTGTCACAGTGCTAATGATGGTATGTTTCTCGGTGATAGTCCAAACACCAGTCGTTAGGATGGGAACGGATCGGACTGTAGTCAGAGCGACTGTCGATTCTGCGACTGTGATAGTAGAATATTGGACAACAGTCCTGGTGGCAACTTTGAATGTCGAAATTGGGTTCCAGTCAACACCAACTCTTGCTGCTGGTTGAAACTCGCCATCAATGATGCATTGACAAACGTCGAAGACTTGTTGTGTGGTCAAGCCAGGGACCGGGCTTTGAGACCGAGGGCTATGGTATGTTAGCTTTATGAGTAAACATGGTATGGTTACAGGACAAGCTTACGTTGCGACGTAGAATCGGCAGAAAGGAAGGCCATACTTGATATCATCATTGAGGATATCCAGATGAGACACGACGCACGCTGGAGGCTGTATGAGTACCAGATGTCCTGCTATTGTGTTCGAAAGGACATACCTGTTNGCTCTAGGGATGACCTCGAGACTTTCCCTGTCGGTGTTCGATAGGGGGGATGCAACAGTGAGTGACGAAAGCAAAGCTGCTGTGATGACGGAAATGAACCGCATTTTGTTTTCTCTTCAGGCTGCCAGAGCCCAAGGTCGGATAATAAAAGAATGTAGTTTGAGAAAGTCAAAAAGCGACCTGACCTTTGCTTCCTTGACCTCGTCCTGAGTGATGGACTCGCTTATAGCCTCTGTTCAGTGAGACGGCAGGGAGGGGCTTTTCTATCAAACTGACCGGTGCCTTCCTCGATCATCGCCCATCGCAAAGCAGGTTTGCTAGATAGCGCGACGTTTGCACTATAGCGATGCGATCACCATACGTACTCATCGTGGCATACCAAGTGGATGCCGGCAATACAATAACCTTCAACGGTCGCGAGGCGCTTCCATGCCGAGCAAGGGTATGATATGAGGGCATGAAACGTTGACGACTAGGTGGGCCTCTTCCAGATAGTGAGAGACAGAATTGAGGAACATCGCGGCCGAGAAGGTAGAGGCAGAAACATCAACGGTTCGGCGACAACGGTTCTTTCTTTATACATACTCGGCCTTGTACGCAGTAGACTTGCCGTGATGCGAAATTTGGCGTCATGTCGTGGTCGCGCCTCCCTCGAGTATCTTGTGGGCGCGATCGATTGCATGGTGTTCCAAGGGCAAGCAACACAGGGCATTCGCTGATCACTCAGTACGATGGAAGTTACAATATTGGTAGATGACCATAGCAGGCAGGCACGTTGTAGAAGGATTCCCTCGGGCGTCGGTCTTGGTGGGGGTGTGTTCGGTGGAACCAGTATCGACGCCCACTGCTACATGTGCCTGACGGGATGCAAAATTGCTACTACATGATAACCCCGACACGAGATATGGTACTCAATGTGTCCCGCTCAATTTCTCGGAGCAGCATCCATTGGCTTGTTCGCTTGTGGTGAAATTGTCGACTCCATGCCCTGTTGGCCTTCTAGGTAGACGGATATGGTGGGAGCCTCAATACCAAGACCCTGCGTATGGATTATTTGCTTGGCCAATCCACGATCGATCAATCCATCATCATAACATCTCCATGCCAGCCTCCTCTTCTCTCTTACAACCCGGAAATATCCGTACTCGTGATACCGATTACTTGTTATACCGGTCTGGACTCTCACACGGGAGTAGTACATGGGAGTAGTCGTTTTCCAGAAGGATGCGTCGTTTGTGGCCGTTTAATTCTAATAGCTCCAGCGTCTACCAGGAACACTGGTCTGGGCTCTCTCCTGGCTGTCGACATACCAGCATCGGATTCGCTACGCACGTAGTACGTATCTAGTGATTTGGCTGTTTGCTGACCTCACACCCTCGTGGCAATTCCAACTGTAGGCAATCTGGCATGAACCATTGCACTAATGTCTGATTGTGGTCCTTGCCTTGATATAGAGGACCATCATAATGGAAGGTCCATTCCAACTTGCCAGCATAACCCCGAGACGAGTCTCAAAAGAGCCCTCGCAGTCGCCTCAATTCCGGATGTTATTCTTTTAAGATGGGGTCACGATCAAGTGCCCCATCGTTGGAGTCATGTCCATGACTCGAGAGCTGGCAGTTTGAAAAAGAGTTTTGATCCCTCTGCCACTTCGTCCATTTCTGGCCAACCTCTCGCTCTGTTTGGGTTGAAGCCCTAGGTCGACGGTCATCACAAGAATCATCACGAGAATAAGTTGGGTTGCACTGAAGGAGCCTCTAAATTTCTCAAAGATATGTTCCCGTCTTCCAGCCTTATGAGATGTCTCGTCCTCCCGAGACAATGAGCCGCGGCCTCATCACCACCAAACAGTAGACGTTTCGAAGCCCAAGACCAAGTTGAGACTCTCGTACGAAGGAACGTCTTTGCGAACCTGACAATAATACTCGGGACATGTTATTGACGACAGGCAGCAAGCCAAGTGGATTGTCTAGAATATCAGGGATCGCGATGCCGTGATCCGTATAAGAATTTTCTCCCTTGGCACAACAAACAACGGTATAGTGCCATAATGAGCAACTGATCCCCGCTCAAGCAGCTACAGCTTTCAAAACTCCGATGAGAATGCAACCCCAACCGAGGATGTCCACTGTCAAAGATCGGACACGATGGACCTTGAGCCAATCGTCGAGCACTTGCACGCTGTCACCCTTCGTCTCGTCGTTAATGATGGTCGTAAACTTCCAAGCAACCGCGGGCACGAATGCAAAATGAGCAGCGCTAAGTACTGCCTCGGCGGTATACCATTTNGCGGAGTCCGAGGCAGCAAGAACTTGACGATGATAGTAAAGATTTGCGCATGCGGTCAAGATGGTTGTTGTATAGATTGCAATCAATTGGCCAGTGTATCCGTAGAACCAATCGCCAATGTATGTCGGTAGTAGAGGATTACCCTTCTCCCGATTCCTTGGTCGGGTGAAGATGCTGATAAAGACGTTTTGTGCCCAGCAATACGATAGCGCCGCAGAGGAAGTGACGAGTGGAGCGACTCGTAAAAGAACGACAGGATCAAAGAATTAACGCGAGGCCAAGCTGAATTGTTTCTAGGACGAACCACAAACGAGAGATAGGATTGCTGTTGCTAGTTTTGAGCGATGGCGAACATGGTCTGCTTTTATTCTAGATGTAAGTGCTAACATCGCGTGATTGTATAGCAATCTTGTAGAGCATCCAGATGTGCCGCAATCTGCCATCACAGACAAGATCTTGTCACATTCAGAAAGTATCACGAAGTCGACCCGACTTGCCCATCGCGTCTTTCTCGAGAACGACTGTTTTGGTTCTTTGATCTTTCGCGGAGTTGGGAATGTGTGCTTTTGACTCTCGGAAGGCGGTGAGCTTCTCCCCTCATCCGAGCGGGCCGACATCCGGCGGCTAATAATCTTTCGGCGAGCATTGGCCTATCTTTCGCACCGCAATACGGCCTTGTGACCGTACATGGCAAGAGTTCTCTTGCACCATAATCGTTGATGGTCGCGTGCAAGCTGACATTCTTCGGCCACTTCCGTATAACGACGAGTGGCACAGCTTCCCAATATCCTTCAATCAGTCTGTGTCTCTGTAGTGTCAACCTCAAACAGCAGTAAAGATGGCGACATCTAATAGGGGGCAACCCGACCGCCGCCTGCCTGTACAGCAGATGTGCGTACTGGTAAGTAAGCATTATACGAATTCTTTGCTCTCTAGAACGTCGTGGACGAACATTACTGAATCGGATCTGTCAGNNGCTCTATGTCGGATATCAGAACCAATCGCGTTCACATCAGTCTTCCCGTATCTGCCAGAGATGATCGAGAGTCTAGGTGTACCACAGACTGATGTGGCATGGTGGGCAGGATTGACTGTAGGCATGTTTCCCCTAGCACAGTTCTTGACTGCTGTATCCTGGGGCCGGGCTAGCGACCGCTATGGCAGAAAACCAATCATCTTGCTCTCCTTGACATGCACCATGATGACTTCTCTTCTTTGGGGATTCTCTAATAGTCTGGGCATGGCCATCGCTGTACGAGCACTTGCAGGAGCTGCCAACGGCACAGTTGGTATCATCAGAACTGCCGTCGCGGAAATGGTGCCTTGGAAAGAGCTTCAACCTCGTGCGTTTAGCGTAATGCCGCTTGTCTGGAACATCGGCAGTATCTTTGGTCCTACGCTTGGAGGTGCTCTTGCCAATCCATACCATGTCAAGCCTGGTCAGCCTTTGTCGAACAACCCTGCATTCTTTGAGAGGTTCCCATATGCACTGCCGAATATGCTTGCCGTGATTCTGTTTCTGATAGGTATAACCATCGGAACGCTATTCCTAGAGGTAACATATAATCTCAATTGTACTTCTTTGCTACCAGTCGCTGATTTGTATAGGNAAACACTTGCTGCGAAGAAAGATCGACCCGACTACGGGCTTGAATTGNGGTTTGCAATTAAAGTACTACACCAAGCAGACAATCAGAAAACTTACCCGAATGCCAAACGACCAGGAGAATCCGGAAAGAGAGCCGCTTCTCAAGNNCCATCGCTCGCACCTGCCTCAGGTTCTGATGAAGAATCTGGAGCACAGGCAGTGCCAAAGCCAGCCCTCNCCCCGCCGAGTTTCCGCGAAGTGCTCAACCGTCAGACCATCATCAATCTTGTGGTCTACACTCTCCTTGCTCTTCACAACATCGCCTTTGATCAGCTCATACCCATCTTCATGCACCACCCTGTGCAAGATCACTCTTCTAGCAATCCAGATTTCCAACCTCCTCTCAAGTTTGCTGGCGGATTTGGACTCGACTCTGGCCGTATTGGATTCATCTTTTCAATCTACGGCATTTCTGGAATGTTTGTGCAATTCCTCATCTTCCCGCCAGTCGCAAGAAAGTATGGTGTAGTCAAATGCTTGCGAGTTTGCGCCGTGTGCATGCCAGTCATCTACTTCTTTGTTCCTTTTACTGCTCTGCTGCCCGACAGGACCAGTCAAGAGGTGGCAATCTTTGTGCTAATGGTTGTCAAAGGATTCTGTAAGTTTCTCTAATATTTCCTCTACAAACACACTTCTAACATGCTCTCAGTCTCCACTTTCGCCTTTCCTTGTTCGACCATTCTTCTTACCAATTCTGCCAGCAGTCTCCGGATCCTGGGTACACTGAACGGTATTGCCACGAGTGTTGGTGCAATCGGTCGAGCCATTGGCCCAGCAATCGGAGGCTCGACCTTCACGTACGGTGTTAAAATTGGTTATGTCATTCTGCCATGGTGGGTGCTGTCCTCCATTGCCGCGTTTGCAGCCGTACCCTCTTTCTGGGTCGTAGAAGGCGAAGGCTTTGGCGGTGACACGGACAACGTGGAGGATGACGAGGACAGCATCATCGAAGACGACGACCAAGAAGCAGAATATGGCAGTCCTGGCCCTCTACTCAGTCGCACCGATACTATCTCCTCGGATGTCATCTCGGAAGATGATCGCGAGTATGATTCTGACGATACTGCTCGTGACATCACACGATCTCCACAGATCAGGAGTAGGCGTGCATCGGGTAGTCATGGTCTGTCGCGCCGTCCTTCGAGAAAAATGTCTGCTCCCATCGGCATGGAGAACCGCACAATCTCGAGACGATACAGTAGCAATCTTGGACAGAGTTTTGGAAGTGCTGGCAGCTATAACCCTTAGTCCCGGCTGTTGGTTCACACGATGCGAGCATCTGGGATGCTTGCAAGAGGACACATGATTGCTTGAGTGATAAGAGTGTCCATTGAAAGTCTCCATACAGATCTCATCTCAGAGGCTCTCCACAAACACGAACTCAATAGTACTTTACATTGTGAGATTTCACCGATCATGAATGTACTTTTCTGAATAGCGAACTGGAATCTGATTGATCTGATATAGCAATGCACTTCTGTACTGCATGACCCTGTCCGGAGCATTGCACTACGATTTCGAGTAGAACAAAAACACTCAACAGCTGACCTCAAGCTGACAAGAGACTATGTCTAGAAATTGCTAAGAACGTCTGCATTACTTCGAAAGAAATCCAGACACAGCATGTTTCACACCCTCGACATCTTCGAAGACGTGCCAGTGACCCACACCCTCCAAAATCTCGACCGAGCTACCTTGAGGCAGCGATGACGCATATCCCTCACACAACTGCGGTGGCGATACTTTGTCCTCAGAGCCGGTGATGATCAAAGTCTGTGGCTTGATAGCAGCAAAGTCGAGCTTCGTTGTCGCATCAGCAAGAGCGGAGCATGCTTTCGCGTAACCTTCGGGGTCTTGGCCGAGCAGCGAGAGTCGAGTGGCTGCAATGGCTAGGGGATTATGAGACTTGGTCTTGGCGGAGGTGCCTGCTGTGACAACAGCGTCGACAACGGCAGACATGCCCTTAGTGCGCACGAGATGAGCGCGTGCGTGCGAATTTGTGCTAGCTGCTGCGGGTAGAGGTGACGGCGGTGGGCCGACGAGGATCAACTTGCCCACCAGGCCTGGGTTGTCTAGGACAAATCTCACTGCTATGAGACAGCCCATTGAGTGGGCAAACAACGTGGCGCTTGAAGAGATACTAGCATGATCAAACACACCCCTAATGTCTGCTGCAAAAGACTCGATGCTGAGTTTGCTAAGAGGAGAGGTGGGTGAGAGACCATGTCCCTCGAGATCAAGGAAGTGCAGATTGTGGCTCTGAGACAGACCGGCGGCATCTACCAGAGGAGTCCAATAATCTGATGTACCACCCAGTCCATGCACAAATACTGCGTTCGTTCCAGAAGTCTCTCCTTGCTGGCGGTAGTACAACAACTTGTTGTTGATTCTAATCAAGCCGGTCGAATCAACAGCCTTGAGATTAGAGAAGGGAATTTGGTCCATCTCGTGAACAGCGGCGATAGTCGGGTTAGACGACATCGGGCCACCAATGCGGTTCTTCAGGGATCCGAGACCAGTCACCGAGACTTCGACCTCGTCGCCAGCTTTCAGATAGGTGGGAGGGCTCTTACCGATTCCGACTCCGGCAGGCTAAAATGTGTGTCAGTAAATGACCGAATTATGATGACAAAGTTCGCTGCTTACAGTTCCAGTAGCCAACACGTCTCCAGGCATGAGAGTCTGGCCCTCTGACATTGTTTTTATGAGGAAAGGGATGCTGAAAATCAGATCGTCTGTTGTGGCATCTTGTCTCGTTTCACCGTTCACTTTGGTTTGGACACGCAGGACTTTGTTGAGCTTGCCTGCTGGTACAGCGACCGGGCCNCTGATTGTGCAGTCAGTATCTTGCTCACGTTTTGTTCAAGATAGCAGCACACATACCATTGGACAGAAGGTATCAGGCGACTTTCCAATATAGAATTGCTTATGGTCGCGCTGCCTCTCGCGAGCAGTCATGTCGTTGATGATGGTATAACCCCAGACGTGTTGCATAGCGTTCTCTTCGGAGATCTGGTGACCTGCTTTACCGATAATGACACCAATCTCGCCTTCATAGTCGATGGTCTCAGTAAAGCCAGGATGAGGATAGATTTCTTGACCAGAGCCGATGATGGAGGTGAAACGCTTGGTGAAGATGACAGGGTGGGTTGGCTGATCGACCTTGTCGGAGCTGTCAAAACCGGAGCTGTTGAACTCTTTGGCATGTTCGGCGTAGTTCTTTCCTACGCATAGCACGTCTCGGCCATTGATTGGTGGCAGTATGTTGACGCTCGAGGCAGGCACGCTTTCTCCAGAGGTGATGATGCCCGACTCTCCAACTTGAATAACTTGATAAAGGTCTTCGAGCAGAGTGCCAGAGGAAAAGGCGAGCGGCTGAATCGTGTCGTTTCCTGGATCATAGTGACCAATTGACTTTCTCCCAGAACCTTCAATCTGATATGCGATGTAGTTTGTGAGCGAGCTGCGCCCAGTTCCGTTAGAACCATTGACGCCATTCTGGCCGTTGGTATGAGGTCCGGTCGCCATTGTGGATGATGGAGATTTAGATGATGCGGGTTTGTTGCACTGCTAGAGACTAAAAGCCAGGCGGAGCGAAACCTAGTTGTATAAAAACCATAGCTGCAAGGTCATCACATGCAATGTTGATATGACGAAGCTGTAGCAGGGACAATCTTCGTGACCCCGCCTCTCAAGATCTACCCACATCCCACCTTCCTGTTCCGCCCCGGACAAAGCGGACATGGCGGATATGGCGGACAAAACTCCACAAACCTTCTCTCTGCTCTCAGCTGTGCCCTTTCGTCCCCCAGATGCTGATATCCTTGATTCAGACAACGGTATTGACCCAGATATCATCTGGAAGAGGGGCACTGGCAAGCGGGGTTGACAACCACCAAATGAGAGCCGAACTCCATTGATCGCAGTCGCTGCACGCAACATGGAACTTATTATATGACCATGTGCCACAGGATGCAACCTGAGATCATAGTACTCGCCTGTTATCAATTTCTTTGAAAAATGTCTGCCTCATCTACAGCCGAGACCTACGACCATCTCCCGAAAGTCGAGAACAATGGCGATATCCAACATCTTGAGAGACTGAGGACCGCAGGTGGCCATGTCGACGATCGCAGTCAGCCTTCACTGCCTGTTGTCCATCGTTCCTTTGCCAACCCTGCTCCTCTGGGCCTCCTATCTTTTGCAACTGGCATCTTTCTGATCTCCATCCTTGGTGTCCACGCTCGCGGCATCCAGACTCCAAACGTGCTTGTCGGTGTACTTTTGTTCTTTGGAGGAGTCTGCCAATTCATCTCTGGCATCATGGAGTTTGTTGCTGGAAACACGGTAAGATCTATGAACACCGTCCACTCGAGAACTTGTTCTTACGATATTGCAGNNTTCGGAGCCACTGTTTTCCCTTCTTACGCAGCCTTCAACTTCTCATATGCCATGATCTACATCCCTGGAACGGGCATTCTCGCATGTCAGTATCAATCATCAAGAGGTCAAACATGGACTAACAAAGGCACTATAGCTTACACCGACGCCAACGGACAGATCAGTCCAGACTTCAACAACGCCCTTGGCATGTACTGCTGGGCTTGGTTCATCCTGACAGTCATCTTCACCGTTGCCGCAATGCGTAGCTCATGGGTCTTGTGGTTCACCCTGTTCTTCCTTGACATCGAGCTGGTACTCCTGGCTTGCGGGTACATGCTGAACAGCTCTGCTACTCTTGTGGCCGCAAATTCTGTCGGATTCGTGGTGGCTTTCTGCAGTNTGTGAGTTGGCTTCCATCTTCCTTTTTTGGTATCGTACTGATTGCGACTAGATTGGGCTGGCTGCGCTGGACTATGGTCTGGAGGCATGACACCTATCGAATTGCCTACTTTTGCCATGACCAAGCAGACTTAAGTGGACATCAGATCTGTAGTCAGTCGACGTAGTGAAGAGCTGGACTGGGTTGCCGTATGTGAAGAACCTAAGGCATTGTATGAGCAGAGAAAGAACCTTGTTCTCTCGCAAAAATCCAAGATGTCCAAGATGGACGGTCCTTCGCGTACTGATATAGAAAAGTGCTCATGTTATGCTCATGTTACCGAGACGACTTCTTAGAAATATGGTAGATAACTATCCTAGCGAGATTTTAGCTCGCAACACATCTCAAATCATCTCCATGCCCCGAGTTTACTGCTCCGACGCCAATTCAAGCCGTCTCATCATCCGCAAGCTTCACAGAAGATTCGGATTACAAAGGGAGGCAACGCAGGCCTGTTCGACAGATATCCAAAGCTGCAAACCCTCCTCCACTCAATCCCATCCCTCATCCGCATTCCCTAACCTCCTCAACCCGACATACCTCGCCGGCTCTCTGAATGGATTCTTCACACCCTTTGTCCTACCCACCCTCAGTCCCCTCCCGTACACTTTCATGTGCTCCTCGGTGTGAAATCTCCAAAACTGCCACGAGCAATCTTTGCCCACGAAACTGTTCATCACTGTGCTGCCGCCTGGATGTTCGGAGACGAAATCGGTGGAGTCGTAGATGATGTTGTCGATGACGAGCCAGAGTCTGTGGTTCCTTGATTCTGCATCGAGGACTGTGGATGCTGGGATAAAGGGCAGTGAAGCATCTGGCAAATCTGTCGCGACTGGTGGATAGCGGTGAGGTTGTGGGTTGTTGATATGTATGTCCTCGATGTGGATGCCCTCGATATGTGTCGGACTATGATCTTTATGCAGAGTAGAGTTGGTGTGGGTGGAAGAGAGAGTGGCGTATTGGCGATTGAGTTGTAGCCAGCCCATAGTTGTGTGAGGACGAGTACTCTATGTCCGAAAGGAAATGTTTAGGAGTTCACTGGAGCGTGCATAAGGAGCAAGACACTAGGGTCCATGCCGCCCAATAGCCGACCGCGGCCCCTGAACGAACTGGTAATCCACGATGTTGACCTCTGGCAACACCCGTGAAGTCAGGAAGTAACGAACAGGAGCGCGAATATCGGAGACATGGAAAAGGCGGAGAAGAATGGAGAGGAGTCGGAGACCCCGGACGCGGAGGTATCAATCGAGAAGCGGAGTTGACGGTGAAGGCGGAGGTACACGCTCAGGGTTTGAGACATCCGACCACCATCCAAACAGCACGGATAGACCAGGCCATGCACCCCGCACGCCTCCTCCACACCGGGTACCGGTGTCATGTGCAATGCTCCCAAACCTTGGTCTTACACAAGTCCGTCCTCTACAAATATGGCTGGCCTCTTGTCTAACGTGGATCGATATTCTCAACACATCTCAGCACAGCAAACATGGCTCCACACTCTAACCGAACAGACTCTTTCGTAGCCGAAAACTCGAATGAGAAACTCAAGTTCAACAAATCGACACCACCACGCAATGTCAAATGGATCGAAGATGTCTCTTGGGATTCGAGCCTGCAGCCCAAAGACTACGAGCTGCAGGGCACCCACCCAGACTCGAAGATCTTGTTTCTCAATGTCAACATTCTTGACTCCACAGGCCGAGAACCCTACCTTGGGGATGTGTTGATCGAAGGTCTGAATCCAGTCTTGTTAAAGGAGTACAAACACAATGACTTACACTATAACANNGGCCAGACCATCACATACGTAGGGACTGTAACCAATGTCGACGAACTCAGCAAAGACCCCAAAGTCCGAGTCTTCCACGGTCGAGGACGTACCTTGATGTCGGGCTTGGGCGATGCTCATACACATTTCACCTGGAACGGAGGAGATCTCGACCGTCTGGGTGAGCTGGGTGTCGAAGAGCATACACTTCTAACGATGCGAAGCGCGCAATGCTTCATCGATTCAGGATACACCATGTGAGAGACTCTGGATCGTTACAGAACATACTCCAGTACTGACAGAGTCTTCAAAGGTNGCTTTGGTGCAGCTTCGGCAAAGGATCGACTTGATGTGGTCATCAGAGACGCCATCAACGCCGGCGATATCCCAGGACCTAGATATCTCGCAAACGGCAAAGAGATGGCTCGACGAGATGGCGAGTTGGTTGCAGGCATCACTGCCTTCGCGGATGGGCCTGAGGAGATGCGTGAGGTCATTCGCCATCACGTGGACATTGGTGTTGACAACATCAAGCTCAGCATGTCCGGCGAGGAAGTAAGTTTGAGCAATAAACGTATCATGTGCAGTATCCATGCTGACCCGTTGCTCAAGATTACCGAGATCCGATCGGCGCAAGATTGCTACTTTACAGACGAAGAGACTGCGGCTTGTGTCGACGAGGCTCATAAGCATGGAAAGCGGCTTTGTGCTCACGCTCGAGCTCGGGACTCTGTCAAGATGTGTAAGTATAGTGACTCGGACCATCGGTTGTAAATCTGCTAACCCACTGGCTAGGTGNTTCGTCACGGTGTCGAAGCCATCTATCACGCCTCTTATATCGACGATGAAGGCATGGACATGCTCGAGGCCGCAAAGACCAAGCACATCGTAGCCCCAGCAATCAATTGGTTGATTGCGACTCTCAACGAGGCCGAAGCTTTCGGCTACACCCATGCTCAGGCTGAAAAGGTGGGCTACAAACGCGAGTTAGATGCGGCCATCAAGGGTCTCAGAGAGATGCACCGTCGAGGTATAGTAGTCCTTCCAGGTGGCGACTATGGTTTCGCATGGACGCCGCATGGAACATATGCCCGAGATCTCGAGCACTTTGTGAAGCTTCTAGACTTCACACCACACGAAGTCATCATCGCCGCTACAGCTGGTGTCGCCAAGTTGATGATGCGTAGTGACAATCTTGGAAAGATACAGCCAGGATACTTTGGAGACTGCATTCTGGTAGATGGAAATCCTTTGGACGATATTACCATTCTGCAAGACCACTCCAAGCTCAACATTATTTGTATCAACGGCAGGGTTCACAAGGCTGGACGAAAAGAGTACATCCCTCCTCCCGTTGCAGGACAAGACAACAACAGTCATGTCATTGTGCCAGACATGGAGTATCCAGATGTGGAGAGGGCAATGCAGAGACAGTATTAGTAGTTTTGAATGCAATCATCATTCACATGATTTAGCCTATCATCAAGACCCTTGCGCATCATTCAAAGGCAAATCCCAATGTCCCCAGGATATCGCCGATGGTGTCAGCCATTGTTGAGGATCAAGATGATCGAAGATCTGGTCCAGATTGCCAGTCTCATCGTCCGCCACCAGATTCGAATTGCGAGCGGTCGCATCAGTCACGTACCCAATCTGCATTTGCGACGCTTCGCCAAACTGATCAGTATTTATTGCGAGCCCAAGCCCAACACTATGAATCAAAAGTCAGCGTCTGCACGAATTGGCCATAGGAATGACTTACAGTAGTCGACGGAGTATCGGCGCTGCGCGCTGACACACCAAACTCAAGTCTGCTAGATCCTCGAATCTTTGCACACACTCCCTTAGCAAACGAATGCTGTCTGGCAAGTCTGGATCCGGTTCGCTAGCTTCGGATATTGTAGCAATCAGAACTACGGCAGCGTGGAATGTATGGAAACACCCTAAGCCCCGATTATACCATTGGAAAGGTCCAAATTCCGGGTTGTTGTGCAAGGATGAGTGTATCTCTAGCAAAGCTCGTGCGCTCTCGATGCTCTTCGATCGTGCATTCTGTTGTTGAAAAGAGTCCGGAGAGCCCTGCATGAGTATTCGCCGGTGGAGCAATAACGCAAGCTGATGCGAAAAGCTATGCAAGATCTTGAGATGTATCTTGTGGTACGAAGAGAGCTCATCTTGTCGAGAGTGATAAAGATATATGGAGCTCCATAGATCTCGCTCATGGATCAGAGCCTTGTCGAGTTCAGCTATGGCTTTGATATCGATGTTGGTAGAGTTCAACACTCGAGAGCAGATTCTGCTCCCTATATCGTAGAGGCGAAACTTGAGAAGCAGATAGGACATTTGAGTCGCACGTCCAGTGTGTATAGGTAAGGTTGTTGAGTCTGGCGTCAAATCGAAGTCATTGACATCTGCCGGCATACGCACGGAATAGTGAGAACTATTGTAGTGAGGCGCCAAGTTTCTCATGGATGTGTTCTGCAATGTGCAGAGCATCATGACACAAGCCCAACATCGACGTCGCTCTTCACATTCCACGAGGTTGAGCTTGAAACTCGATGGATCTATGTGACAACCAAGCGAGAGAGCCATGTGGTATGTGGAGCCAAGCAGCGTCCAGGATTGGCCGTGACTGTGATTTATGCCATAGATCAGGATGATGAGAGCCTGCAACGTCGTTATGTTATGGCGCCAAAGGTAGTTGTCCATCTCAAGACATCGCATGGCGCTAGCTCTATACCTTTCTGAAAGGTCACGAATCTTCGCAGACACTGTTGATCGTCTACTAAGGTCGTTCAAGAATGCGCTGTTTGCATCGCAGGCACTCAAAGCAGTGCTAATCATGGCGAAAAGTAACGCAAGCCATACTAGAGATACAGACTCCGGATTTTGTTCAAACTCGACGAATTGCCGATGGAATGTTGGATCATGCAAGACGTGAAACAGTGGAGAGAAAGATTCAAAGTAAATATCCTTCAGGCGAGCGCACAAGTTTGAGGGCGGCAGCATCGCCAGCATGTCAGAGAGTCTGAGGCCGTGGGACATGTAGCGTGTTCCAAAGGGAGAAACCAGACTTTCGAAATGGTCAGAACAATTTTCGTCGTCTAGTTCGGATGTAGGCCAACAAGGTACGAATCGCACATGGCCAGACGTCGATACCTGCAGAGCACCATGACCACCGGGAGTGCTTTCTGTAGTGGCAGAGTTAGGTGATGCTGAGTCTCCGGACAAAGACAGATCAATTGTCGAGTCTTGGGCCTGTTGCTGCTGACTCGCCAACATCCTCTCGATCCGAGTAATTCGTGCGACTAAGTCCTCATCCGGCGCCTGCCTTGGAGATCTAGTTGCGGAGATAGGTGAGATAGGCATGCTCGGCCCTGGATTGAATTGGAGGGAATGGCTCGAAGGTCGTTGAGCAAATACGCAATTCGCTGCTGGTATCCCACGTCTCTTGCAAGTTCCGCATGGGGTGCCATCACGAGAACATCGAATCTTCCGTATGCGACATGGTTCGCAATTGATTGGCATACGTTTCTGGCGGTTGTCTCGCATGATAGCAGTGGTTGAGGCTGGAGCGCGTTCAATGCACGGAGAAAGTGGGCAAGTCCGCCTCTTTTGTCATGTCCGCTGCTGCACAACCCCGCTCGGCGCCATCAAACCTTCCTCGACGTTGGATGCCTCCTGGCCGGAACAGCGTCCTTCTACGTCAGTCACGAGCACCCTCTTGACAACATACCAATCGACTGGTTGGTGGTGATGGTGATGGTAAGACAGACCAGGCAGCGCGCTGAGCTTGTTGATTGCAGCAAGACGAGAGCTCTTGTGAACACAACAACATAGTATCATAATATCACGATATCTTGAATTTCTTGAAGCCTATGTAGAACTTGAACTTGGGCTTGATTTTTCACAAGGAAATCGTTCTGGATGAGGGTATTGTATATTATCTACAGAAACAATTCGTGAATTCATCATTCAACAACCCTCTATTGGTCGTCGAGTGCTGACACCTGGTGGAAAATTAGCAAGTCTGATTGGAGTGGATAGGGCAGTTGGCTGGTACTTACGCTGGCATCGACTGGGAGCGAATTGATCACCTGGGTGAGCAGGTCACCAAGAAGAGGCACGTCTTCGCCTTGGATGTCGAGACCATCGAGAAGGGCACGCTTCTGCTTGACATTGATTCCAGCAGCGCCAAGGTCTACTTCGAGGGCACGCTTCTGCTTGACATTGATTCCAGCACCACCAAGGTCTACTTCGAGGGCACGCTTTTCGTTGTCTGTAGGGGTCACCTAGAACTGATGAGTATTCTGAGAAGATCGAGGTATACAAAGGCTTGCTTACACTAGCGTCGATAGGCAAAGCATTGACGATGTGTGTGAGGAGCTGCCCAGCAAGGGGCACATCAGAGCCCTTGACATCCAACTGTCTGGGAAGTCTGGGAAGAGTGTGGGTGAGAGGAGCGGCGGCGGCCAGACCTGCGGCGGAGAGAACGTCTCAAGACATTTGTACGAGTAGGTGGCGCTCCTGCGGCGGCTTACACGACTTCTTGATTCCAATGGCACAGACATGGATGACCTCTACAGCGTGTTACTTTCCATCGGCTTCCCAAGAATAGTATTGTAATAGTAGCACACAAGCCACTCTCCTAGCAAACATAGAGGACAGTATCACATACTTGACGTCTCTCAAGATTGTAAACGCAAGTCCCAGACGCAAATTTTCGTGGGAGACAATGCAAGAATACAGGACAAACTAGTAGACAGAGATCAATTGTTTCGACGGGAAAAAATCTGCTAGACTATCGTCTGAATTGATACTCCATGTCCCATCTGCATATAGTCCTCTTCAAAAAAAAAAAGAAAAAAAAAAAAGAGATAAGGGCAAGAAAAAAGATAAATGGCTCGCGTCCAATACCCTACACACATTAAATGCTCATAAAGAAACTCTTCTCGCCCTCCTGAGGCACAACCATACTCCTCTTGATGATGGGATCAGCACAAGAAAGTCTAATCCTCTCCACCGTCGCCGGACTATGCAACTCCAGCACCTCTTGCTCACCCCACTGCTTTCTAGCGGCTTTGAGTGCATCTCTGATGGCAAAGAAGACGGCACTGCCCATAAAAAGTGGTGGCTCGCCTACACCCCTAGACCTCTGTATCGTGCGCAGATTCTCCCAATTCACATCCTTGAGCAAAGAGACATTGAACTCTTGGGGGATATCGCGGAAGCCGGGGATCTTGTAGGCACCAGGGCCACGGGTAAAGATCTGGCCAGACGCACGATGCCAAAGGGATTCTTCCATTGTGAAGAGACCCATGCCTTGGACGAAAGCGCCTTCGATCTGGCCGTAATCGATGGCTGGATTGATACTGCGGCCGACGTCCATTTTGATATCGGCGCGACGGCAGGTCCATTCACCAGTCAATGTGTCGATTTCGACTTCGGCAGCGGCGACACCTTGGGTGAAATAGAAGAACATTTGACCAGTGTTGGGGCCCCAAACATAGCCGATATCAGGAGTCTTATAATGACCTTGAGCGGAGAGGTTGACACGATCGAAGTAGGCGGCGTGAGCGAGCTCTTTCAGGGTGGCCTTGGGGCCGAGTTTCTCCCTGTAAGGAGCGAGACGTTCGTTCAACTGTGCGCAGGCGTTGTGGATGGCATAGCCGTTGAGATCGGAAGATGCTGAGGCAGCAGTAGACGATGTGTTGGGAACTGTGTTGGTAGCAGTCTCGCTGATGAACACATCTTCCATTGCGACGCCGAGGTCTTCGGCTGCAATGGAGATCATCTTGGTGTTGAGACCTTGGCCCATCTCTGTTCCGCCATGCGCAACTAATACAGATCCATCGTGGTAGATGTGCACCAAAGCACCTGCCTGGTTCAAGAAAAGCGCAGTGAAAGAGATACCGAACTTGGTAGGAATCATCGAGATACCCCGCTTGAAGTACTTGCTCTTTTCGTTGTAGGCAGCAATCTCTTTTTTCCTCTCGACGTACTTGGATTCTTCCTTGACTTGCTTGTACATCAGAGGTACGTAGTAGTCCTCAAGCTTCTGGAGGAAATGGGTCTTGTCGCCGGGCTGATACAAGTTGATCTCGCGAAGGTCATCGACGTCCATGCCGAGTTTGTCTGCAATCTCCGACATGAAGGTCTCGGTGATAAACATGCCTTGAGGACCACCGAACCCACGGAAAGCAGTGTTTGATACTGTGTTGGTTTTGGCGACGCGTCCGCGAACAAAGACGTTGGGGATCTTGTAAACGTTGTCGATGTGAGAAAGAGCACGATCAACGACCGCGCCGCTGAGATCTTGACTCCAGCCTCCGTTGTTGAAGACGTCAGCATCCAAGGCTTGAAGCTTGCCATCTTTATTGACTGCAACCTTCCAGCGAGCAAGGAAAGGATGTCTTTGACCTGAAGTCAGGATATCCTCATCACGGTTGAGCATGCAACGAACCGGGCGGCCAACCTTCTTGGCAGCCGTAGCAACAATACCTGCAAGCTGGATGGAACGTGTTTCCTTGCCGCCAAAGCCACCACCTAGTCGCTTCACGCGACAGACGACCTTGTTGGCAGCAACTCCTGTCACTTGAGCGACATAGGTCTGGGTTTCGCTAGGATTCTGAGTGCTGCTGAAAATCTCCATCTCTCCGTCTTCGGGCTTAGGAATAGCGACAACCGCATTCGTCTCCAAATAGAAATGTTCCTGACCACCCATGCGAGCAACACCAGTGAACACATGGTCAGCTTCAGCAAAAGCTTTGTCGACATCACCGTTCTGGATATATCTGTAATGATTAAAGTAGCTCTCTTTCAAGATAGCTTCCTCGATGGTGAAGATGGCGGGCAGTTCCTCGTAGTCGATCTTCACTGCGCGAGCACCGGCCTCAGCAAGCTTGGCTGAATTGGCGAGGATCATGCCAATAGGTTGGCCTGCACAGAAGACTTCGTCCACGGCGAAGAAGGTCTCATCGCAAGTCGGTGCACCCCACCAATTTGCCTCGGGGTTGGGAAGGTCCCTGTGGTCGACCCATTCGATCACACCAGGAATTTCCAAGGCAGCCTCGTAGTTCACACCGGTGATCTTGGCGTGTGCTTTGGTCGACAAGACCATGTATCCGTAAAGCTCGTTCTTTTGAACAGGGATATCGTCTGTGTATTGTGCTTCTCCAGTGCTCTGCTTCATAGCTGCCACATGTGGTTGCTCCTTTCCGAGGATTTTCTGTTCATATGCTTCTCCAGCCTTATGGTCCTTCTTGCCGAAGGAGATGATACGCTCAATCTCGCCAAGAGCGTCATGATCGATGTTGGCATCGGTGACCGGAAGCTCAGAGAGAATCTCATGGTAGAAGCGATAGAAGAAGCCAAGAGCTAAAGACTTACGGTATGTTGCCATACCGCCGGGCACACCAAATCTCAGGTCAAAGTCTTTCTCCAGTGCATTCATGACGGCCTCGAGGGTCTTCGGATCGGTAAATTTCTTGCCAGTGAGAGCCTTAACTGCCTCCTTGGCGGAGATTGTGACGGGAGCCATGCCACCATAGACCAGACTGCAGTCCTCGACATCGTTCGAGTCGCTCAGGATCACACGAAGGGCAGCGTTCACAATGGCAATGTCATCGTCCTTTCTCTTTGACACCTTGTATGCTCGCATGTGTTCGTTCTTCTCCTTGAAAACAGGTATTCTGATGCTTGCGATGATGGCATCCGGAGGCAGAGCAGTCAATCTGTATGCTTTGAAGAAATCAGACATTGGGATTTCGGTGGTCTCTTCGAGTGATTTGGCAACAATGGTAGCGTTTGTAGCCATGAATACGGGGTTCAAGTCAGAAATAGGTGAAGCTGTAGCCAGATTTCCGGCAGGTGTGCCGACGTTTCTGATCTGGCGTCCAGCAAAGTACTTGAGTTGTTTGAGGATGGCCTTGAAAGGTTGTCCCTTTGTGGGACCGTATCGTTCAATTGCATCGCGAGCAATTTGCTCAAGGTCGGTCAAGACGACGTTTCCGCCAATCTCTAGATAGTCGTCGTGGAATTCATATTGACGCAACTCTGCAATGTCGCCGACAAAGACTGAGGCAGTATACTGCATGCCCTTGAACTTGACCTCGATTTGTGTCTCGGACGAACCACCAATGATCTTTGCTGAGGGATACACGCTCTTGATCTCGAGCAGTTGTTGCAATGTGACTGGTCTAAACCACTTCTTTTTCTTGTTGCCAAATGCCAGTGGCTTGAGCTCATGCTTCTTTAGTGCCGGAGGGAAGATGAGTTGTGTGTCTGGGTTGTATTCAATGAAGCCAGGGGGTGTGAAACGCTTGATGGGTTGGTCGTCGACAAAGCCATTGCCGTCCTTGCAACAACCTCCTACTCTTCCACAGCCAGCCGAGGGAGGTGTGACTTTTGTGGCATTGCCGTTTGTTTTACAACATCCTCCTTCTGTGGAGACGGCCGAGGCGTCGTCTTTGCAGCAGGCACTGCCGTTCGAGGATGACTTCTTGAAGGTTTGGGCGGCGTCGAGGATGGGTCTGTATCCTGTACATCTACAGAGGTTGCCATCGCAGCCTTCTTCGATTTCGTGTTCTGTGGGTTCGGGTGTGTTTCGTAATAGGGCGTAAAGACTCNNTACGGACAAGCATTAGCATTACTCAACTGAGTAGAGCAGTGACACTCATACCATGACTATGCCAGGCGTACAGAAGCCGCACTGGCTTCCGTTTCCTTTGGCTATTCTCTCTTGCACAGGATGTGGGTTCTTGACACTGCCAATGCCCTCGACGGTAATGACATGCTTTCCGTCGACGCTGACCAGAGGAGCCAGACACGCATTGACCGAAGCATGGTATATCTTCTTTGTTGTTGGGTTGAATTGTGAGACGACGACTGTGCATGCACCACAGCCTCCCTCTGCACACCCAAGCTTTGTTCCTGTCAAGCCGATACCACGAAGGTACTCGAGCAGTGTGACTTCGGGATCCGCAGTGTCGAGGACTACCTTTGTGCCGTTCAGGTAGAATCGCAGCGTGTCGTCGTATTCCTCGGTGATGGAGGATAGCGTACGCACTGCCGACGGCGATACGGCAGGTTCGGGGTCAATCAATCCAGGTGCCATGTTGGACAACGATAGCTCGGTCTTTGGTCTCAGTTCATGTATAATTCAGCAAAAGCTGGAGAAGGGAGAAGCAAAGTGTGGCGAATGGCGGACGTTTCTAGGAATCTAACTTCTCAAGCATCTATGCAAGAGGAAAGGAGTCAAGTGATCAGATGGAAACACCCTTGGAGGCATATCAAGTTACCTTTCTGTGCCTTATCAGTGGCCGCCGCCGCTGTCCACCACGCAAACAACGCGGGGCACAGCGTCCGAGGCAGGTCCCTGAATCTCTCACCTGCCAGAACATCACATTATCGTCGCACAACCCCAGCCGTGCATCTGGCCCACAAAGATACGGTAGTTCGCGGAAGGACAACGCTTGTCAACCTTCGTCTTGACCTCTCAAGTAATCGCTCGAGTATCTGTCAGTCATGCCTTCTGCAGAGTGTCGGCGGCGTCCGCCGGGCTGGGATTTCCTTCGTTATTTTGCCGGCGATATCGGTTTTATCAGTATCTCGGGCTTTTCATACCCATCTGAATCGATAGTCAATTTTGAGAGTTAGATATGATCTAAGTCAAGGGTTTCACATCATGTGATACCAATACTGGCATAGCCAGTTCATCTTCATTGGTCTAGTGGTCATGATTTCCGCTTGTCAAGAGTCACATCTCGTCAAGCGCGGGAGACCAGGGTTCGATTCCCTGATGGAGAGCTTTACTTTTTGTCCTTCAATCGGCTACACCTCTTATCCGTGCTCTGACGATTTTGTTATGAGGTGCAGAGATTGCGCTTTTGGTGCTCAGAGTTCTTGTTCAAAGTGATTGTCAAATTTCAGCTATGAAAATGCATAATATCGTCAAGCAAGAGAAGAGTGTCTATTGAGAGATATTGACCAGACTGCTCTTCATGAACATACTTTTGGTGTCAAAGACATCCGTGCATTTTCCATAGTGCACCATGTCACTACGCTGTTATAGGAGGAGAGCCAACTTGCAGTCTCTTTCACCACTGTATAGCCGTATTTCTACTATCAAAATGCAGAATTGTATCTAGAATCAGAGATGTGACCAGGGAGACTCGACGAGAGGACAGCTCTCAACGGACACACTCTGGCTCTCGAAAACATTGTGCATTTGTATAAGTATGTGTCGATGACTTCAGCACTTGGAAGTATGAGAACTTTGGACGAAACTTTTCTGCATTGTGACAACCTAACAAAAATAGAAAACGCGACCGGCCGAGAGGGGTATCTTTCTTTCTTATGCACAACCGGGGGCCCCTGAAAACACGGCAGCCCCGACTCCCCTCCAAACGCCCTTGCTATGCAAACCTCTCCTATGCTGTATGCCAGAAAGAAAAACACAAAAGCCACACCGACGAGCACCGAGAAAGCTTACTGGCCCAGAGGGACATCGACCTCCTCCTCGTAGGTCTCGTACTCGTCGTCGGCAAANAACTTTGCCACCACCTCCTTCTCGCCACGGGCGCGCTCAGCGGAGAGCATAAAACGGACGGTGCCGTCCTTGCCGCGCTCACCGACTCTGCTGCGCGCACCCGTGGCGGAGGTGGGGCCCATTGCAGGAGGAGTGTTGGGGCTCTGGTTCGAGGCGCCAGGGAGAGCCGGGAACACTGGCGAGTGCTTGGAAGCGCCATTGGCTGCACCGTTGAGCACCGATTTGGGTGCATCGATGGTCTCGGTGTAGCGAGGGAGGTTGGCAGCGGTGGCCTCCTTGTTCAAGGTGATGCGGATGGCGATGTAGTTGTCGATGGAGAATTGGTTACCGACAATTGTGGCATGGCGGTGGTGGGTGAAGAGATCGAGCAGATCCAGCATGGTCTCCATAATTTCGCCACGAGTGGTAGACCATTTCTCGAGGCTGATACCCTCGGGACCCACAACGGCTTCCATGTTGGAGTCTGTGGTCAGGTTCAAGAGGCGTGCAGTCAGTTCAACACAAGCGATTGCCATGGTCTGAGAGGTCTGCTTCAGAGGTGCAAAGGTGCGGTAAATGTCAATAGACATGTTGTAGGCGATTCTGCCCAGCGTGTCCTTGGGCCATCCCGAGTCTCTGACAATCTTGACGACGGTTTCCTGGGGATGTCTAGTTCTGAAGTCAAAGCCTGCAGACTCGAGCATGAGACGCTCGATGCCAACCACAGTCTTGGATGGCTGTTCAAAAACCTGGTTTTCATGAATATCGAGTACGACAGTCAAAGCGAAAACAAACGTACCGGGNTCATCAGGACTCAGGTGCTCCGAGGAGGGAAGCTTCAGGTTCCAAGCGGCGCAAAGAACTTCGCGGGACTTCTTGAGAGTGTCCTCGATCTTGCAGGCAGTGAACAGCGCGGCAGCGGCAGCATCNCTACCAGAAATTAGCAAAAACTTCGAGTCAAATTGTGCAGACCATGAATCACTTACAGCCCACATGTATTCGCTATCGGCATGGACCAGGCGGAATTTGTGATAGTAGACGACAGCAGTGTTGAAAGTGCGGATAGGCCTAGCGAAAGTCAGAGATCGTAGCATATATTGACAAAGCGTGACTTACAGTTGCAGGGCCTTTCTCACACTGTCGATGTAGTGGACGCCCTGGAGACGAATGCTGTCTTCCTTATGTTCAGTTGCGCCAAGAGCATTCAAAGAGTTCTGCAACTGTTGCTGAAAGATGTATGGATTGGCAACTTGGATGAAGGAGGGGTGTGGTCCAACACCATTGTCGTTTGAAGCACCGCCGTTCTGAGACATCTCTCTTGACTGGCTCATGTTGCGCGATGGTGAGAGATTGGTTGCTGTCGAGGTGAGAGAGCGCGATGGTGATGGAGATGCACGTGCTCTGATGAAGTCCGTGCGTTGGGAGTCGCGCTCGAACCTCGAGCGACGACGCTGATTCTCTCTCTCATCGACAATCGTCACTCTCGGCATGACGATTGGCAGCTCGTTCTCCTTGTCTTCTTCCTCTTCATCGGAGGCTTCTTCAGTCACCTCGGCCAGTCTCGAGATCTCTGTGGAAGAAGACATTAGTAATCATGTAGGTTGACGAAGGCTGACCAAACCCACCATCCTCGCTGTCACTGTCGTTCATGTCCATGGGAGCACTGCCGGCGGAAGCTTCCTCTTGGTCCTCCCAGACGGCAATCTCGTGATCCGGGCCAGAAGCTATAGTCAAGTCAGACAACATCTTCCAGTAAGTTCGGGCTATGATTGTGACATACCATCGCGAGCCTGAGCCTCAGCCGTCGAGGCATTGAATGCGTCGACTTGGGAGCCAAGACCCAGGGGCGTGTTGCGACCTGTTCGAAGTCGACACGCAGGCTCCCCATATCGGCTCAACAGATATCAAGAAAGTCGATTTACCAGATGTACCGGCCTCCCTGTCGCCAGCAGGGTTGGCGGCGGCCCAACGCTGTGGACTACTTCTCGGACTTCCCCAAGTGCCCTGGTCAGACTCCTGGCCTATCTCGCGGACCGATGTCGAAGAAGCAGGGAGCACAATCTCCTGCAGGGGTCGTCTGTCCCTGTGCACAGCATGGGAGCCAAAGTCCCAGCTCAGGTCAGAGGAGCGGGGCTGAGGAACAAAGCCCTCAGCCAGCACAGGCAGAGCATTCGACCCCTGAGGATCGGCGTGGCGGAAATCGCACTGAATGCTGGTCAGAGGGCAGCGACCCATCTGCCACATACGGCAGACGGGCCTGTTGTTTCTCTGCCACATGGCAGGCGAGGATTCCATCTTGCTATCTCCACCCATCAGTAAGATCGTACGCTCGATCGGCGGCGCAGAAGTGGATCAGATGACGCCCATCAACACCGCCAGGAGAATGTTTGCTTACATTGTCTCGTGAGAGATCGTTGCTACTAAAGGCCGCTGCTTTGCTGCAAAAAAAGCTCAAGAAGTTTCTATGGGCAGTGCGCAGAGATAGCGTCGTCACTTTGGCTTGTTTGGATGGCTCTTCGTCACTGCTTGGGCTTGGAACTTGCCACGAGTAATGCGTGGTGGTTGGTATGGGCTTCTTCGATACCCTCAGCGCACGCCATGACTCGTAACAGCGTATCTTGGACACCCCTGAGCTCGGGCGAAATCTACCTCGCTGGGACAAGGGTACTGGTCACCTCGGAGCAAGTATACCATACCTGACCTTTGGCTTTGACAAAGAATTGTGCACTGTCCCCATCTCCCAAACATCATCACGGTGTAGCTATAGAATTGCATAGTACTTTCCAGTAGGGAGCGGTGTCCATCGAAAGAGCGTTGTCTGAAAGCATCTCTATCATGCCTGGTAGTGGGCTTTGACAAGGGGCTATACACTCTCCGCGTGCCAAAGACTGTCACACCACAGCTATGGAAATGCAGAGTACTCTCCAGCAGGGAGTGTTTGTCCACTGAAAGAATGTCACAAGAAGGCCTTTTCTGTGGACATGCTCCTATTTGCAAAGCAATTCTGCATTTCTATAGCTTACCTAATCATCACATGGCAACGTGAGAGATTGCTCAATCTTGAGACTGTGACTGTCTTTATCACGTGAGAAGTGGTTTGTTACATGTAAGCACGATACTAGATTTCTTTCATGATCAAATGATTCTATTTCTTTCTAATGAGATGATATGCTTGCCTCCAGTGAATGCGGGTATATGCTCTATCAATGCAATGATCTTCCAAGAAAAAAAAATCCTATGCTATTCAACATTCTGGTCTTTTTCAACTAATCAATGTGTTCAATCAAAGCCTCTTTGATGGCTCATCAAATGGCTCTCCACCTTGGCCAACTCCTCTTGAGAGGGAATAGCACCTAGCCAACTCTCACCACTGGAAATCTCAAGTTTGTTCTTCAACTCTTTGGTGACTTCCTTGACCTCATCCTCCACATCGAGGTACCAACGCAAGAATTCACCAACCTCTGTGTTCTCATGATTGCCATGGAGCCTCTTTGAGGCATGGCGGTCGGAAGAGTAGATGTTTACATCAACAGCACTGTGACCGTGGGTGCTCCATCCGGTCTGAGAGCGCTTGCTGATGATTTCGGACATTGTCCATGGACTGAGGATAGGATGCTCAATCAGATGGTCAAGCTCTGCGCGAGTGACGTCTTCGATGCCCAGGTTATCGCTGATGAGCTTGGTGAGATACTTGTGTAGGTCGGCGCCGGAGGACTTGGAGTTTGAGAGGTGAGAGAAGTACAGACGAGCAGTGTGCTCGGCGCTATGAGTTGCGTTGGCAAGGACGCCAGGGTACCAGAGATATTCAGGGTAGTTGACGTTCAGCTCNTAGAAGAAATTGTTAGCGAAGTCGTAGTAGAAGGGATCAAAACGAAACATACGTCTAGCAGTAGCCAAGCCACCGGTCTCGTGGTCGCTGGTAGCGACCATGAGACCTTCAGTATCGTCTTCTTCGAGGAAGTCGATAACAGCCTGCATGGCTCTATCATAGGCGAGCACCTCGTGAACCTGAGCAGCAGGATCGTTATTGTGACCAGCATGGTCGATTCTGCTTCCCTCAATCATGATAAAGAAGCCTTGGTCACTGTCTCTTGTAGCATCTTTCAGGGCACGGAGAGCGGTCTTGGTCATTTCTTCGAGAGATGGGTATTCGTCGTCGACGTGTCTGCGGTCGATCTCAAAGGGAATATCGGTAGGTGCGAACAGGCCAAGGAGAGGAAGTTCGACCGATGAGCCAAGGTTGTCAAAGTCCTCGCGGGAAGATATGTAATTCCAGTCGTGTTCGTGTGCCTTCTTGATCAAGTTCTTGCCATCAGCTCTGCAGCCTCCAGCAGTCGTGTTGGGCAAGAAATGGCATCTTCCTCCACCAAGAATCAGATCGACATTTCTGCCCAAAGGACCATTGCCGATGAGTTGGTCAGCAATCTGGTCCTCCATGGCGCGGGTTCTGACGTGCGAGGCGAAGCATGCAGGGGTTGCATCGGTGATACGAGTGGTGACGACCAGACCGGTAGTGTAGCCAGCTCTTTTTGCAGCCTCCATGACACTTCCACAGGGAGTGTGATCAGGCATGACGCTGATGGCGCCGTTGTAGGACTTGTGACCGCAGCTAAAGGCAGTGGCTCCAGCAGCGCTGTCGGTGACAAGACTGTTGCTGCTGCGCGTGCGGCTGTTTCCAATGAAGTGCTTGTCCAAGACCAGAGTGTCGTCCCACGACAGAGCGTTGACATGCTGTCTGAAGCCGCGGGTCAGGGCCAACGAGGTTGGGCCCATGCCGTCGCTCACCATGAAGACGAGGTTTCGCTTGCCAGTCGGTCGGTCGCCATGAGTCTCGGGTGTCGTCTTGGAGGTCTGGTGTTGGTAGACGACGGCCAGAACGATGACAGCGGCAGTGGCTATGAGGCCCCAGGTGAAGAGGGCGATCTCGCGGTATCGGGCCCATCGGGAGGCAGAGGGTTGGCGGGTTGCTCTCTGGCCGGTCAAGAGAGCATCTTCTTCGGTGGCTCGCTCGTCGTTGTGCGACGACGGACGGCGCGTCAACATGGGTTCTTGTCCTCGAGGCATTGTGGTGATTGAGAGGAAGAGACCACGAGCCTCGCAGACAAGTCGAGAGAGCACTTGGTCACTGCTATCGTCCTCATGACCCAAATGCTATGACGCTAATCGTTCTTGGCGTGCTCTTCGCATGTGATGAAACGTCTTATCTCGGCCGATAGCTACCCGCCTGCTACTATTACTCCTTCCTTTCCATACCATGCTCCTACCTGTCGATGCAACCGTTGGACCGATGCTACCAACATTGTCCTGAGCAATGAGTGACCTGTCCAGCACTTTTAGGGCTTCTGTGCGCCAAGTCAAGCCAAGAGTATCTCATTCCATCACCTCCATCTGATTAACCCTCCATGGATATGCATCTTGTCTAGCTGCTATGTCAGATTGATGACCACCCAAGCTGGTCCATTATCCCCGAGACTCCTTCAATCTCCTACCTTGTGGACCAATTCTATGATATAGACTTCCGAACAGGACAACATGAGTATTGTAGGTGATTTCGTCTGTCCTTTGTGTTTCATGAACGACAGCCAAGCCGTCATCTTCTACAGCCAAGCGGCTCCGCATACCATCGTGCCCATACAGACAATACGAAGCAGACTCGCCAAGCAACATGGTTCGTGGTAGAGGTCGAGTAACATTTTTTATCTGTTTCTTGTCTGGTACAAATACCCTATGACACTCTGATCTGCTCGAATCTTGGATCTACAGACTACCGCAAACATGCCGACTCAAGATGGTCTAACGCATACTAAAACCTATCTTCCAAAGTCTATGACAGCCCATCTGCCACAAACACGCAACGATGAGGCTTGGGGTGCCCAAATGCGCACTCACTACACCGTCGAGGAGAATAATGACAAACTGCCGGCCAATCTCGAACTGCTTGAGGCAGAACGCGAGAAAAGGAAAAAGAACTATGCTCAAATCGCCCACGAGTACGCCTTCCTTCACACCAAACTACATGACGCTCAAAGCTCATACGTGCACAGCTATTACGAGTTGGTCACCCTTAACCTCGAGTTTGCATGGAACAAGAAATTCCATTTTGCCCCGTTCCTCGATGACAAACAGTCGATCCGAGAGGCCTTGGCTGCACATGATCATTACCAATTCATGACCATGGGAGTCAAGCCAGGTATGCGAGGTTTGGACGCTGGTTGTGGTATTGGCGAACCTGCACGTCAGTATGCGGCATGGGCCGACGTCCATGTCACCGGTGTCACTATTACCGAATACCAAGTCGAACGTGCAAACATGTACGCTGAAACCCAAGGTATTTCAAACAAGGTTGAGTTTGTTTGGGCAGACTTCTGCNGTAAGCATCATTTCTGTGTGCCAACGTCAATATCGGAGCTGATGTAGAGCACCAGAAACTGCCCTTTCCCTGACAACACTTTTGACTTTGCCTATGCTCAGGAAGCCACCTGTCATGCCCCAGAATTGCGCGATGTCTATGCCGAGATCTGTCGTGTTCTCAAGCCCGGCGGTGTCGTTGGTATAGGTGAATGGTGCTTGACCGACAAGTTCGACCCCAAGAACTTGCAGCACCTCGACGTACGCCGCCGAATCGAACGTGGTGACGGTATCGCCAACATGAAGACCACCAAGGAAGCCATGGCCGAATTTGAATTTGCCGGTTTCGAGGTCACTCATGTGGAAGATCATGCACTCAAGGGCTTGCAGAGTCGTCCTTGGTGGATCCCTCTAGACGGAGATACTTCAAAGTTTCCCGATCGGAGCGATTGGTGGATGGTGCTTTGGCTCAAGCCTGCGGTGTGGAAAGCGGTAAAGGCTTGGGTCTGGTTCAAGGGCAAGATTGGCATGTTTAGCAAGGTCGATGCCGACTCTCTGCTTGAGGCACTCAACACACAGGGACAATCCGTATGGGGCCTGAGAGATGGTGGCAAATATGGTATGTCCTCTGCTTTGCTGTGAATCTGACGTATGCGAACGAGTAGCATGTTGACTGTACTCCAGGACTGTNTCACGCCCATGTTCCAAATGTATGGAAGGAAGCCTGAGAACTGGATTCATCCTCAAGCAGAGAAGGCTAGAGAGGCTGCAGAAAGAGTGGCGGCGGCAGCAAAGGAGATTGTAGCAGCAGAGGTCAAAACTGTTTGAGGTGGGGTTTGAAGCGTCGGCGATCCACTTCTTATAGATAACTAGATACTACTCACGCGGCGTCTCACTCTTGCTCAGAGATAGAATCCAATTGAATTCCCATTTAGTAGACCATATCCCTTAATCTTCATGCCACGTCCTCGTTGCCATCCACACGTGTCAAAGTTCACCCGACTTCGATTGCACATGCCGGAAACATCTGCCATGGTAGCTCTCCAACAGATCCGAGTTTCCGCAAGTCAACTCAGGCAGATCCGAGTCTCCACACCAAACAGTCCATCCCCATGCCGCCCCACTTTTTCTTCACGCACCCCGCACATTTAGGAAAGAAGGGATCCACTCTTGCCGCAACCTTGGACGCAACCGCTTCTCCTTCCTGCTTGTGCCTGGGTTTGGCTTTTCGCCTGCAAACCCGAATGATACCCCCACGGCAGTTGGGATCCACTTGTCGATGGGCACTCCACCTGGATTGGAGTACTCCACTCTGGAGACAGCAGCGGAAGAGGGAGGGAGATGCTCGTGTACGAGGACGGGGTGTGTGAGTACAGTTTGGCTCCACTGTTCGTTGCGTTGTTTCCGTACGTATATAAGAGTAGGATCGTCCCCTTGAGTTTCCGCTCGGGTTTCCTCTAGGTTTCGTTGCTCTGTTGATACCATTCTTGTGTCTTTGCTCGTAACACTTTCTATCTCTTCCATCTGGTTTGCTGCAAGACACACGTGTATCTAAACACCAGCAACCATGTCCGCAATCCCCAACCTTCCCGAGCAAGACCACCACCCCACCTCCCGCGAACACGACCTTGACACCATCATCTCAGCCTCCATCCCCCACCTCGCCACAAAACGCATAGATTCACCCACCGAGTCCGGTTTTGCTGCTACCACAGGCTTCTCTCTCCACGATACAGTGATTGAAAACCAAAGACCCATCAAGGTTATCGTGGTTGGAGCAGGTTACTCGGGCATCTACCACGGCATCCGTATCCCTGAGCGTCTACGCAATGTAGACCTGACCATCTACGACAAAAATGCCGGAGTGGGTGGAACGTGGTATGAAAACCGGTATCCGGGTTGTGCTTGCGATATCCCATGTGTGTATTTCCTATCTCCTCCTTCCCCCTCTCCCTTCATGCCTTTCACACACATATTGAAAAAGTAAAGACACAAAGAAAAGAAAGAAAAAAATGCTGACAGTAGCAACACAACAGCACACTCCTACCAATACTCCTTCAACCCAAACCCAAACTGGAGCAGCATGTACTCGCCCGCCGCAGAAATACAAGCCTACCTCGCCGCGACCGTGAAAAAGTACAGCGTCGATCGCTTCATAAAGCTCTCCCACGAGATCAAATCCTGCACTTGGGACGTCACCACTTCAAAATGGAAACTCGAAATCGAGGACTTGGTGCAGGAAAAAACATTCGAGGATACTGGTGATGTGTTGATCATGGCAAGAGGAGGATTGAATCATATCGCTTGGCCGCAGATTGAGGGGCTCAAAAGTTTCGGGGGCGAGGCTATGCATTCGGCGGCTTGGAAGCCAGAGTATGTTGTCCCCCAATTTTTTTGGTTCCTGTGTTTTGAGGTGTGTGTGGCTTTTACTGACACGTCCTTTCTCCAAAAAACAGTTNACGACTTTACAAACAAACGCATCGGAGTCATTGGAAGCGGCAGCTCGGCCATCCAGATAATACCTTCTCTGCAACGTCTCGCAGGCACAAATCTGTCCTGCTTCATCCGCAGCCGCACTTGGATATCCCCTCCCTTTGGTCAGGCCATCCAGGACAAACTAAAAATGGACGGCTTCAAGTTCAGCGAAGAGCAAAAGAAGAAGTTCCGCGACGATCCAGAAGGCTTCCACAAGTTCCGCATGGAAATCGAGGAGGGAGGCAACGAGATTCACGCATTGACAATCATGGGCACTGACATGCAAAAGGGGGCTCAACAACACTTTGAAGAGAACATGAAGAACAGGTTGCAGAAGAAACCAGAGATTTATGATTGGCTGAAACCTAGCTTTGCGCCTGGGTGCAGACGATTGACGCCAGGGCCTGGCTTCCTGGAAGCTTTGGTCGAAGACAATGTCGACTTCATCCGCACTCCCATCACAAAGATCGAACCAAAAGGAATAGTGACTGAAGATGGTACCCTCCACGAGATTGATGTCTTGGTCTGCGCTACAGGGTTCCACACCGGTGCACCTCCTCCGTTCCCCGTTACTGGCGTCGACGGTATTGCGTTACCAGATCATTGGGAGCAACGAGCCACATCATACCTCTCCATCGCCACCGACAAATTCCCGAACTTCTATATGATGCTTGGACCAAACTCTGCAATCGGATCTGGTTCCTTGACGATGATGATCGAGAGCGTGGGCGACTATGTCGTGAGATGCATCCGCAAACAACAAAAGGAAAACATCAAATCCATGACGGTGAAAGCCAGCCGAGTACGAGACTTCCTGTCTTACTCAGATGAGTACTTCAAGAACACGGTCTTCATGGATGACTGCAAGAGTTGGTACCGTAAAGGCGACACGGTAGTAGGATTGTGGCCAGGATCGACATTGCATTGTATAGAGGCTCTGAGAAGTCCACGATGGGAGGATTTCGAGTATGAGTATGGAGAGGAAAACCAGATGGCATGGTTGGGTAATGGATGGAGCACCAACCAGCTCGAAGGAAGGGATCTTGCATATTACTTGCTGCCGCAGTTCCAGCAAGTACCGACGTCGCCGTTACCAGAAGAGAATGCCGAGTTCAAGATACGCGCGTATTCGCAGTAGAGATGGTGGTAATGAATGAATAAATGAACGAATGAACGTGCGTCTTTCGTTGTTGTTGACTTGTCAAAGGTTGTCGTTGTTCTTGTGATCTGTTGGTCTGGTCGGTAGTTGGAGATTTCGGAATCTGTTCAAGTGTCAGTTGGGATTCGTCCTCTCGCACATATTCCAAATTGCCCCAAACCACTCACTAATCATCGTGAACAGCTACCAGAACAAACCACCACGGACGGAGAGGTACCACAGCGAGAACCCGTGAACCGTCCTCTGGAGGTGGGAAAGTGGCTGCAACCTAAGCGAAGACACGATCCGTGATCTCTCGTATCAGGGCACAGGCTGTGTCATAGATGGTGACGCTGTAGAGGATGAGCACAACAATGCCGCGGGATCGAGGTCCATAATTGAGGGGCCATGGCATATAGCTCTGTGGCGCACCGCGACAGAGAAGATATATGAGATTTAGCCATGAGCATATAGACCAGCAGAAGAAGAAGAAGAGTGTGAGTAGCATGGTGAAAAGGATAAAGCTGGACGTGCTCGATGATGGATATCAGGACCAGGAAGCTTGGGTTGACAACAGAGTAATAAGTAAACAGCCAGACATGATTCGAGAAGGTAAGAGCAATCGTTCGCGCAGTTTCTCGATCTCAATACCATGGATGCAACCTGTCCCCAAAATTCACTGGATGGTCAGGAAAGTAGCTGACAGATGCATAACACCATTCTATAGCTGCAATGTGTCTGTTGTTAATGATTTAGTTTCGAGATTTCTCAATTCACCGCCCTTCAACTCCAAATGTGTTATGCATGGGGTGAGCCTTTGAGCTACACTGAAACCTCGTGATGTAGTATGTGGTAAGGCATACCTAGAGAAAAGAGAAAGCGACAGTGTTCTCAAGCACAAGCTAAGATGCAGCCATTGACTCAATACATAATGCATGCTTGGTTTACGATCGAATGAGCTTGTGAAAATCCCGGCATGGCCCTGAGCGAAAGTTGTTGTCAAAGGTCAGGTCGCAAGTGCAGTACAGAAATTGTAAGAATAAGGTCAGAGAGCTTTTGAGTCGGGCAGAAAGTGAAGTTCATATGTTAGCGATAACATTCACTGCGTATGTTTTTGAGAGCTTTTGGAGAAGGACGACGGTTTAAATCAAGATCGCCATAAATTCTTCTTTTCTGTTGCTACAAGGCGAGGAGGGGGAAATCGTAGTCGAATATCTACAGAGTGTCTCTGAGGAGCTTGTTCATCTTGGCAATCTTGGACGAAACGCTGAGGTCGATGGTGCGGTCGCCAATCTCGACAATGAGTCCACCACGGATGTCGGGGTTGACCNNTGTGCCAATTGTCAGAGGGTGCATACATGTAGGTAGCGAGAGCACAGAACATACCTTGGAGACAACCTTGAGCTTCTTGCCCTGACCAACGTATGAGGACTTGGAAACCGAGGTCTCGAGCTGGCGGAGGACCTTGGCGTCGAGGGGNCTATTACGAAACATGTCAGCAAACAATGCTGTTGTGTGGATCTTTCTCTTCCTTCATAGACGTACAGCAGCGCTGACAACAGTCAACTCAACCTCACCGCGGGCGGCGCTCATGAGAGTGCCGAACTTCTCGGCAACACCCTCAAGCTGGTTGAGTCTGTTGTTCTCTGCCAAAGCCTCGAGGAAGTTCTTGATGGTGTTGTTCTTGTCCTGGACACCGAGAGACTTCTGGATCTCGGCAATGATCTGCGACTTGTCGGCGGCGGTAAGAGTGGGGGCCTCGAGGATGGTCTTGAGCTGAGTATCTCTCTTGAAGGTGGCGGCGAGGTTCTCGAGACCCTTGGCGGTGGAATCCAGAGATTCGGTCTTGACGGCAGCGGTGTAGAGGGCGCTGGCGTAGGTACCGTCAAGGCCGAAGAGAGCGACCGGAGGCTTGGAGGCAGCCGACGAAGCCGAGGCGGCGGCGGCGTAGGATCTGGTGGCAATGGGAGCGCGAGGAGCGGCCACGCGGGCGGCGCGAGCAGCGATGCGACCGGACAACATTTTGCAGGCGATGGCGAGGTTCAATGAGCGGAGATGGGAGTCAACCTTTAACACAACGCAGCTCTTGCACCCCAAAGCGTCGTCGCCGAACGGACAGCGCACGGCCCACACGTGACTTTCGACATGGCTTTATCTTCACTTTTCGAACTATCATATAATTAGTGCATGCAACTGTTCAATCAGCAACGACTAGCATCTAGCATGTCAAAATGTACAGATTCAGTCAGTGACAAACAAATATTTGATATACTGTGGTATGGTATAAGCACAGACGCTATCTACAACATGGAAAAGGAAAAAAGGAAAATCTGTCAAGCACGTCCACTCTTGTAGCTACTTCGATTATGCGTCAATCAGGTTCTCGCTCTCTTGTTGTCTGTCCTGGTTGTCGCGAGTGTCCTTGTTGGCGCTCTTGTCTGAGGGACGGCGTGTGTACCACTCGTCCAGCGTCTTCTTGGGGATACGGTTGAGAAGCTCTTTGGGGTAGATGCGGAGCAACTCCCAGGCAGTGTCGAGCGATTCGAAAATGCTGCGCTTCTCGTATGCGCCCTGGTTGATGAAAGTCTTCTCGAACTTGTCCAAGAACTCGAGCGAAAGCTTGTCCTCACTTGACAGAGCCTCCTCACCAACGACTGCCTTCATGGCAGCAGCGTCACGACCAATGGCGTACTTGGCGTACAGCTGGTTGGAGACATCCGAGTGATCCTTACGGGTCATGCCCTCACCAATGGCAGACTTCATGAGACGCGAGAGCGAGGGAAGCACGTTGATCGGGGGGTAAATACCCTTGTTGTAGAGTTGACGGTCAATGAAGATCTGACCCTCGGTGATGTAACCAGTCAAATCGGGGATAGGGTGGGTGATATCNTGCGGGTCGTTTAGCATCGTTTCTGGTAAGTCATCGAGAATGCTGAACATACCATCGTTGGGCATGGTCAAGATGGGGATCTGAGTGATGGAACCGTTTCTGCCAGCAACACGACCAGCGCGCTCGTAGATGGTGGACAAATCAGTGTACATGTAACCGGGGTAACCACGACGACCAGGGACTTCTTCTCTGGCGGCCGAGACCTCACGAAGAGCGTCACAGTAAGATGAAAGGTCGGTAAGAATGACCAAGACGTGCTTCTCGAGCTGGTAGGCGTAGTACTCGGCGGTGGTAAGAGCAAGACGGGGAGTGATGATACGCTCGATNGCTGTGCAAGGTCAGTGACTTGGGCAGAGATGAAGTACGACGGAATAGACGTACGTAGGGTCGTTGGCCAAGTTCAAGAACAGAGTAACTCTCTCCATACTGCCGTTCTCCTCGAAATCGCGGGTGAAGAATCTGCTGGTTTCCAAGTTGACACCCATGGCACCAAAGACGATGGAGAAGTTGTCCTCGTGGTCATCGTGAATGCCCTTGGTGGGCTTGACCAAACTGGCCTGTCTACAGATCTGAGCAGCAATTTCGTTGTGGGGCAGACCGGCGGCAGAGAAGATGGGAATCTTCTGACCACGAGCGATCGAGTTCATGGTGTCAATGGTCGAGATACCGGTGGAGATCATTTCCTCGGGGTATTCCNNTGCATATGTCAATATAGCGCCTTCGCGTGGTTTGACATGATTGTGACTGACTCTTGAGTAGGGGTTGATGGGTTGACCGTTGATGTCGAGGTAGTCCTCGGCCAGAACCTTGGGACCCTTGTCGATAGCACGACCGGAACCGTCAAAGACACGACCAAGCATGTCCTCGGACACACCGAGCTTGAGCGAGTGGCCGCTGAACTCGACTTTGGTNCTGCTGGGCGTCAGCAATGCTGCTTGTACTCGGAGTGGTTTCTTGATTTGCCGCACCTTCTTGACATCGATACCAGAAGTTCCCTCAAAGACCTGTTTTCATATGTAAGCTCCGTGCTCTTCTTGTGCCAGACGAATGGTCGCGATCATGTAGCGATCGGGGTGGTGGAGGATACCTGGACAACGGCACGGTTGCCTTTACGGGAATTTGTCAGTCTGCGGTCGCTGGGGCGTGTCGAGGGGTGCAAGGCTTNNACCGCGAGCTTCAAGGACCTGACCAGATCTCTCGGTGCCGTCGGGCAGAGTGAGCGAGACGATCTCGTTGAATCTAGGGAACTTGACATTGTCCAGGATGACCAGAGGACCGTTGATGCCGCCAATGGTGTTGTAGCGGATGCGAGGCTGGACGTGCATCATCCTGGGGTCGACGGTGAAATCCTCTCCGGCCATGTTTGCGGTGGCGATAGTTGACAGAGGCGAGGGTTGGTGGTATGGGCTGCCGTACACAGCAGACTGGTGGAGCTGGGTGGTTGAACTCTCCGACCGCGTCGTTAACCACCAAGAGACGTTGGTCTCCCCGTACGTCAGGCCCGTCTCCTACCTGGTCTGTGCACCATCTATAATTCCATCTGCTTGCTTTATGTGAAAGTGACCATCTCAATTCTATATAAATGCAGATATCTGATCATGCGCAAAGACAGACAAAAGGCTCAAGTAGATCTGGACAACATTGGATAGAAGCTTCTTCAACGCGATCGACTTGCACACAGAAATTAGAGCTGTAGAACCTAGTAGGTCTTTCTCCTTGTCCAGCAAAACTGCTTAAGGCTTCTTCTTCAGTCTCGAAGCAGAACTCATTACTCAAACCAGGCAAGTGGATGTGAAGATATTGCTCTTGCTTGTGACAGTGTTGTGTATCAAAAGGTCACGAAGGTCGAGCACATGAAACTTGTGCAAGCGCACAAACAGTGCACAAGATGGAAAATGACTTCAGCCAAGACTGGGGTAGCGAGGGTTGATTTCAAGCTCTCTCACAGGCCGAGAGTGAAGTCGAACTTCTCGAAGCTCCCTCAGTCTTTCCCTAGCAATTGCCCAACAATGCATCTCGACGATAGCGCGTCGGAAGAACTCAAGGCCTGGGTCGTCAAGCGCCTGGAGGACATCTCGGACGCTGACTCGGACGTCCTCGCCGACTATGTCATCGCCCTGATCAAGTCCGACGAGTCTGACGACCAAGTCAAGCAAAACTGCCAGGACAACCTGCTCGACTTTCTGCACGACAGCACCCCTCAGTTTGTCAACGATGTCTTCGCCCACCTCGCAAATGCCGAATCCAAGCCCCTGCAGCCCACCGCGACCGCTTTCCAACCCACGGCGCCTGCCTTCCAGCCCAGCGAACCCGCCTTCAACCCTCCCTCAGGCCCTGCCTCGAAAAAGCGCGACTTCAACGACAGCAATGCCTTCGATAACCATGCCCAAGGCTATCAGCAAGATCGTCCCATGAAGCAAATGCGACGAGGTGGACGCGGTGGTCAAAGAGGAGGCTTCATGGGTTCAACGCCCGGCGCTCCTCAGTCTATGCCTCCATTCGACACGAACAACCCTATAGCCGCTCTTATGGCTATGCAGCAGGCCATGGGTCTACCTGGCATGCCTCAGATGCCTGGTATGCCCCAAATGCCATTCCCTCAATCGCCTGGCGCCTTTGGCAACCCTGCACAAACCCCGCGCTCTGGCCAGAGATGTCACGACTATGATACCAAGGGCTTCTGCGCTCTCGGCGCTTCATGTCCGCATGAGCATGGCAACGATCCCGTTTTAGTACCTCAACAGGCAGACGAGTACGATCCTACGAATGCTTCCATATCGCAAGGCCGTCCATTCGCCGACAGAGGGCGTGGCCGTGGTCGCGGTAGAGGCGATAGAGGCGCCTTCCGTGGTGGCCGTGGAGGTCGCGCTGACTTCTCGTCTGCTGGTCCGAACCACGATCGCTCCATCACACAGGTTGTTATTGAGCAGATCCCTGAGGAAAACTTCAACGAGCAATCTGTTCGCGACTTCTTCTCCGAATTTGGGACCATTGAGTCGGTCGAGTTGCAGGATTACAAGCGCCTAGCTATCATCAGGTTCGAGGACTACGACGGTGCGAAGAAGGCATACGACAGTCCCAAGGTCATATTCGACAACCGTTTCGTCAAGGTCTACTGGTACAAGCCCGAAAGAATGCAACGCGAGCGTCATCAGAACGGCTTTGGCAAGAGCGACGGCGATGTCGACATGCAGGAAGAAGAGAAGATTGATCCTGTCGAGTTCGCAAAGAAGCAAGAGGAGGCACAACGCGCCCACGAAGAGAAGACAAAGAGAATCAAGGAGGCCGAGGCACAAAGACAAGAACTGGAGCAAAAGATGAAGGCTCAGGCTGAAGAGCGCAATAAACTCCTCGCAAAACTCGCTGCGAAAGAGAGAGGAAAGTCGGGTACTCCGGATCAAGCTGCTGCTGTCGGTCAGAACGGTGCCGCCAATGGTGCCGACAGCAACGGTACACCCTCGCAGACCGACGCTTTGAAGGCCAAACTTGCAGAGTTGGAGAAAGAAGCAGAGAGCATGGGCATAAACCCGAATGAGGAGCAATCGTGGCAAGGCTTTGCTCCGCGCGGTCGTGGTGGTTACAGGGGACGTGGAGGGTTCCAACCGAGAGGCGCATGGCGAGGAGGAAGAGGTGCTTTTGCTCCACGTGGAGGCGCTGTCAGAAGGCTAGACAACAGACCCAGGACTGTTGCAGTCATCTTCGCGAACAACGACCAAATGGACTCTACGAAAGACGAAGCGCTAAGGCAATATCTGCTATTTGTGAGTGACCGCAGAAAACTACTTCCACCAAGACACCACAGTACTGACCTTTTACAGAGCGATCTTATGGAATCTACACAAATCAGCCCTCACCCTTCACGCTCAGACGCGGCCATGCTGGCATTTTCTGAACGCTACCAAGCCGAGAAGTTTCTCAACCACGGCTCTGACATCCCCCATCTTGGCAAGGTCGAGCTTTCGTGGATGGCAAACCCTGCTCCTAGCACTCCTGTCGCCTCTGCACAGACAGCCTCTGAGACGTCCAAGGATGTCAACATGGACGAGCCTCAAGATCTTGGACCCCCAAGACCAGCAGCCGAAATGGATTACGACGTAGCTGATGATGACGACAACTGGTTAGTTGAATAATGAGGGATAACGGTCGATGCATCAGGCTGTCATGTTTGCTCCTAGATCATTCCAGGTTATATATCCCACATCCTGTTGAATTGGCCAGAGAACAAGGACTCTGCGACCAACCGCATTTTCTGTACATTAGATAAACACACCAAGGCCATTTCCCCGATTTTTGATGTCAAGTTTTGAAGACATCTTTGCAACCCTTTCTTTAACTTTTCCACCGGCGGCCAAACGTGACCCTGTCCTCTCTGGTCATCAAGCCACAACCCAAGACACGACTCGCTAACCATGACTTTCCTTTCCACACCCACACATGCTCCTTGACACACAAACAACACACAACCACGATCGCCTATCGCAACACATTTGAGCTTTAGAACATGCCAAAAAGGTGGAAATTAGAGATGCAAAAAAACGACTTTGACTTGATCGGGCAGGTAGGCGCTGATGATGGCCAGAATAAGGGCCGTAAGAAGAACACTATGAACATGTATCCGACCCCAGGGCCAGCTACACTATACAACGTGGCTTTGAGGAGACGAGATACGGTGAGAGGCACGTCGGTAAGTGGGAGCTTGGGAGAAAGAAAGAGTATAGATAGGTCTCTTTGAATCTCCTTTCGACCAAAACAAAGCATTTTTTTCCCAGCAAACATTTGCACCTGTAGCCAAAAAAAGAAAAAAAGAATCCCCATCGACAACCAAATCTTGCAAAGAAAACATTACAGAATCTCTTTCAAAGACCACAGGCACACAAACATCAAAACCAATCACTCGAACCAAAAAAAGCCAAATCAGAAAACCCTCCAACACCAACAAACAAACAAAAAAATGTCACTCTCAACCACAAACTTCACAACAAACATCACAACACCCACCTGCCCAGACTCCATAGTGTTCCCCCAAGTCACCGCCCCTCTCTGTGCTCTCCCCTCCTCCTGCACCAACAGCACCGCAATAATGAACTCTTGCTGCAATGGCAACATCCCCATTGAATACACATACCCAGGCATCAACGAAGGCAACAAGACACACCAAGGACTGTACTGTTTGCTGAACAGCACTCATGGCAATATGACGGCCTCGGGTTGGGCAAGTTGTGCTTATGATTTTGGATTCAAGGGGCCGAGTGGGTGTGCCGAGGGACCTTTTACGACTAAGAAGGGGGCGGGGCAGAGGGTTGAGGTGGGCTGGATGGGTGTTGTGATGATGGGGTTGTTGGTTTCTGGAGTTGTGGGTTTGTGAGAGGGAGGGAGTGGAAGATGTGTATCGATATGTCAAGGAGGGTTGAAGCCGAGTTTGGACGGTCGACGATGGGAATTTGGCGAGGTACGGTGCTGTCACAGAGACGGGCTTTTTGTGCAAAGCTTGAGCAACTTATCTCAATGTTATCGAGCAAAGATGCCGCTCGTGCAAAAGCTCAGATGGCAGTCTTTCGACAGTCAAAGATCAGCAAGTGTGGTCCAAGATTGAGCTGAACTAGATTCGCAGATAGATGATAGACAAACAAAGATTGGGCGCACAGATTGCAGATATGCATATGAATCACTAAAGAAAGAACCAGAACCATGAATTGTCTTGCCATGTATAGACATAAGAATGATATATTGGGCGCTTTACTACATTCCAGTGGGAAAAACTGAATATTGTACAAAAGAAAAAGAATTCGGAGTTCGTGAGACTACCGTGCATGAGGTTTCGCATCATCAAAACTCGAGACTCGGGAGGTACTGTCGTCGCTGCAAGTATCGACGGCTACAGTCGTGACTTGCACCTCAGAGCCAATTTTATCCGCGCCGACGCCCAAGTGACCACTGATTATTGGATCCAGACTGCCAGTGGGCGAGTGTCCTAATCTCTCCGTAAAGCTCTTCTTGTACTGATGTTTGTTCTGTGACCGTCCTCGTTGAACTTCGTCGATGGTGTCGAGTGCGTAGACTTGGCCTGCGCTGACAGTAATAGTGCGTGTTTGCAGGATGGAACCTCCATGGGGATCGAGATTCGACGGATCATCTTTGCTGCTTTTTGCGTGGTTGGAGCGGTTGCGGCGATTAGAGTCTCCTCCGTTGATCAAGGCTTTGCGGGTGAGAGTGTAAAGGAGTGTATCGACCCAGCCGCAGCTGGCAAGAAGAGCGCCGGCTACACATTGGTAGGCATCGGGCAGGCTCTTTTCGTGATGCGCCATACTCCACATACGACCCGCTGATAACGGTAGTGTGAGGATAATGTATGCCAGGGGGTACAGGACCATCAATTTGGCTGCGCGGTCGACCTTTGCATAGCTGGTTGATTGGACCCTGACTGATGGTTGTACAGCTGCGACGGCTGCTCTCAATCGAATCAGGACGAAGACGTATATGATGATGGTGCCGAATTGAACGATGAAAATCCAGAGATAGTGCAGAGCAAGACGATCTGTTTGATATTGCTCTCCAGCCCAGCACCAGGCGCCAGCACGGACAAAGTATCTGCCCCTGTATTCGATCGGACCAATGATGCTTAGTAACAATGCGAACGTCCATACACAGATTACTGATGCGATGAAGCCGACATGGCCGATGCGACGGCCTTTGACCGCGGTGTAAAAAGTGTGGAAGGCGATGGCCATGACGAAGAAGCCGGACGTCAGATCACCAATGTTAAGAAGGAAGCCTTGTGCAAAGCAAGCTGAGGAAGGCGCGAAGATACCATCTCTTTTGATCCAGTGAAATGAGAAGAGAAAGGATGCGGCCTGCATGAAGTCGGCTATCAACAAATTCATGCACAATACNCTGTGTTGAAGAGTTAGCATGACTTGCATTCAACTCTGCGAGGCGTTTGGATCACATACGACATATTGATTATAGCCAACATACGTCCTGTAATGCCGCCTCCATGTCGAAAACCGATAGACGATGAAGCCTAGAAGACCGAGTGTGGTGACAACAGACAGCAATCCAAGTAGACCTGGTGCCATGAGACCCTTCTTGAGTACTGGTCCAAGGGGTGACAAGCTGTACGGAGAAGGATAGTGCCCTGTCGACGGGTCGACTTTGATCTCTTGACCATGTCTGACGACTTTGTCTCGATCGCGAATCTTTTCAGACGTCTTTGAAGAATGAACGGAGAGTGGGAGCCAACGATTCAACCAGTCAGCCAGCCTCGAGACCGCCGGCAATCGAGACCAGATGTACTGGGTATGTGTCGGGCGCTTCAATTGTCTAACACCTGTGAGTGATCCTGACCGGGTGGGCAATCCAGGTACATTTCCGTAGTTGCAAAGAAACCCGAGGGGCAAGTAGGATGGGGTCGGCTTTGGTACCCATTCTTTCTACTTTATTCGCCGCTGCTGTAGGTCACTGTCCAGGACGAAGGAACTAGCTCACCTTATTGGCCTTGTGCACGCACCTGGCACACAACACTCGTGATGGATCAGCCTTGATCTGCAAACCCGTCGACTCAGGCCGCGAAGTTGCTCGAGCGCAAACGGAAAAGGGAGGCTTAAGGTTGGTACCTTGCCGAAGCAACGACCACCTTTGCGACCTGCATACGAATGCCTTGTTCGGCTGCCACAATTTCATCAACCACAGACAAAGTGCTGCCGAAGGTTCAGCTTTGACACCACCCTGCCTTTTCGGACAGTTCGTTCATGTGGATCCTGAGAACTGTAAGCTCCTGTGGCTTGACTTGTGAGTCGCAACTTCGACGCGGCCAGAGTTCATCCTATATTGCTGTATCAATTATTTATTAGCTCGCTTGGAGAAAACATGGGGCTGTGAGGGGTATTGGGCCGAGCCAATATTCGGCAAATGCTTATTACAAAACCCCAGTCTTGGTCTGTAGAAACCGACTTCTCGACAAGATTTCTATAGCATCTCAGCGAAACTGACTGAATGGCAACTTGACGGCAATGAATCGTGCAGTTCACAGCTGCATATGTACGGACGTAGCTGTGACCGCTTGCCAACATATTGGACGGAAGATGATTGGGAAGGTGGATCTGCAGGCCATGAGTAGCGATGACAACGATCAAACATGGTGTGAAGAGGCGTGTTTCGAAGGGACTGCGGCACGGCAAGCCCGCTTCCCTGATGATTGTGTCTTCTCATTTGACAGGCGAACGACTCGTCCGTATCGGATGGGCAGTTCAGTAAGGAAACCATGAATCGAGAGCTGGCAAAGGGACTCTCGTCGTGCGTGTCCGAGGAAGCGGCGATGCAGGATGAAGTTGGAGGCGTCTGTAGTCGGGTTACGTACACCAATTAGAGCCTGCGTGGCTTCTGTTGTTCATCTCCGTTGACGCAGCTCGAGGGAACGTGTCATAGAGCCTTGAAACGACTCAAAGGGGCCTTTGGGGTTCTCCAATAGATGCCCTGTCTTCCGCCCTAGTTATGAATCGCGTTCTGCGTCTTGTGAGATCCTTCGGGAATACGGGTACCGATTTTCGGGGTGAGCTCTGAGCACTCTACGGAGCTTCCAAGACCTCACACATGGTTTCGCATAATGACCGAGACTTTCAACATATGCACATGAAATCATCTGGACGGCGTATTGTGCTCAGTGCTAGTGGGTTGATCAATGTCAAATGCCAGCTGCCACCAGCACGGAAGCAGCGTTCCGCTGTCATTCTTCGACTCGCGGAGGAGAGCCTCAACATGGCTCGTGCGGTTACAAGTCGTTCCTTCGAAGATCTTGGCTTGTTAAGGCATCAGTAATGAGAAATCTTGGGGGTTGTGGAGATGAGGATCAGAGGACATAGCTTTGTTAGTCGTGGATGGTAGCATTCAAGCCGACGAGGTGGTTGACCTGAGGCACCCAGATTAGAGCAGGGTGACTGTGCTGCACCGCCACAGCGCTTCAGCCACAATCGCCACTTCCCTTGCCTGTGCCTCCTTGCTTAGAGCTACGTCTCCGATTTCTGGAACACATCAACCACCAATTCATCAATTCTTGTTCTACTTTCGACAAGGAAGCCAAGATGAAGTTCGTTACTCTGACCAGCGCATTGGCTCTCTTCGCCACGGCAGCTTCGGCTCTGGACAAGCCCCTCAACATCCAAGTCGACAAGGCCGTTGAATGTACCCGCAAGACTCAGGCTGGTAAGTAGTTCATGCATGAGCATAGGAATTCAAAGATACTGACTTTCTGTCAGNGCGACAAGATCGAGGTTCACTACCGCGGTACTCTCGAGGACGGTGGCAAGGAGTTCGATGCCAGCTACAACAGAGGCCAACCCTTGAGCTTCCACGTTGGCAAGGGTCAGGTCATCAAGGGCTGGGACCAGGGCTGTAAGTCTTGTGTTATATGTTCTTTGGGACAAGAAATTTGCTAATGTGGTTGTANNGTGCTCGACATGTGCCCTGGCGAGAAGCGCACATTGACCATTCAACCCGAGTGGGCATACGGTAGCAGAGGCATGGGACCCATTCCTGCCAACAGTGTGCTAGGTATGCGACATCGTGTCTTTTTTGAACGAGAAGATGTGCTAACAGGTTGCANNGTGTTCGAGACTGAGCTGGTCAGCATTGCTGGCGTCAAGAAGGACGAGCTCTAGATAGTTAGCACCACGTAGATGCTACTGAGATGATGGCATGCTGCCGGTCGTCATGTCATTTTTATGCTCTGAAAAATGCTCCTAATCCTGGTTCATGGCTATGTCTTCCATGTTCTTCACGCCGGCCTCGAGTTCGCGGATTCTCTGACCAATTCTCCTCTTGACCTCGTCGGCCAATTCTGTATCAGCGCCCTCGACGATGCTTCTGTATGCTTCTTGGACCCTTGTCAACTCCTCTCTTGCAGCCTCGCGGTCGGCTTCGGCATAAATGGTCTTGTTCTCGGTCTCTTCCATGGCCATCTCGAACNNTGAACTCGTGTTAGCTTCGAAATGTCGTGTGAGGTACTTGACAAGACATACCTCATCCCTAGCTGTAGAGTACAGCTCAGTAATCTCCTCGATGGCCTCGTCGGCAGCAGACTTTGTAGACAACCATCGGTTGAAGTTGTTCACATGCGAGGCGCTTCGGATCTGGAGGGGAGACGCGGCGAAACGAGGGCGTGATAGGGTGCCCAATGGACGCGAGCCAACGGTGGGCTTTGTGCGAACAAGAAGAGCAGCAGCTCGAGACAGTGCAGCGCGCGACAACATGATGTTCTGTGGATTGGAATGGTCAAGCTGAGTGTTGGTTTCATGACATCAGGGTGCTTTTCGGCCACCGTCTTGGCACTCCCGCCGCCGCTGCATCGGTGACTTTCGCTGGTATTATTGACACTATAAACAAACATCCAACATACTATGGCTGTCTGGGGCATATCCTTGTTGATTCTGTCCCTGACGTTTCTCATACACCGACACCCACCCAACACATGGCGTCTGTCATGGACACTCCTTCCGCCTCCCGACTCGAAACACATCAAGGCCACGCTCGAGGATTATGATGAGAAAGAGAAGAGCCAGGACAGGCAGGAAAAGAGCGACGACAACTCGGTAGTCGAAGATGAACCAGACATCAAGGTCGACGAGGAGAGCGACGACGACCAGAAGACTCCTCAGGCCACACCCGCCGCTCCCTCGATTGCTGTCCCTTCATTCAACCTGGACTCGGACGACTCCAACATGCCAGAACCAGATACCAATGACACTTTGCCGCCTCCGTCCTTCCCGGCAGCAAACTCACAACAACGCGCCATGCCTCCACCCCCGAAGCCCGTCTCCAAACCGCCAACTACAGCGTCATCTCTAATGCCACCGCCCTCATTCCCGGCCCCCAACTCTGCCCAACGCGCCTCGAACTCGTCCTCTCTCATGCCGCCTCCTTCGCGACCGAACCGCTCGAGTCTCGGTGTCCCTGCCATCCCAGCCAGACAGCCGCCTCTGTCTGCAGCCGCTCAAGCCCGCGCACCGCCCCCTCGCATCGATACTCCCAAGTCCTCTTCCAGCAAGGTGAAACTCGCTCCCGGCTTTTCGCCTTTGGACTGGGCTTCTCTGGCTGCGTCCAAGAATCTGTCCAATGTTTCGTCCTTTACCCGCGTCACGCCTTCGATGCTGGCAGAGAAGAATGGCAGAAAGGGAAACGATGCTTGGAGTGTCTACAATGGAAAGGTGTACAACATCACTCCTTATGCGCCCTTTCACCCTGGTGGCAAGGGTGAGTTGTTGAGGGCTGCGGGCAAGGATGGCACAAAGCTGTTCATGGAGGTGCATCCATGGGTCAATTGGGAAGGCATGCTAAACTCATGTCTGGTCGGCGTCATGGTTTCGGAGAGTGAGGGCGAAGGTTTGGATGCCATGGACTGATTGTGTATGTCGTTTCTGCGCTTTTCTTGTCTTTTCGACTATACCAATGATACCCCGGATGTTAGAGAAATTGCTTATACACAGTTGCCATGAACATTGTTCTTCATACACTTATTTTTCCATGTAACCTTTTTACGAATATGGAATTTGGCAACTCTACCAAGTTGCTCGGTCAAGTGGGAGCTTCGTTGGAGTCTTAACCGCGGGTCCCGCTTCCCGAACAGTCTGGAACTATCCTACACCGTTGCTGTCAGCTTACCCCATCTCCCAAGGCAAGTGCTATATCAAAAGAGCTACTGCCTTCTCATTCATATCCTTCCTTCTCCATCCTCGAACATTTTCTCAAATTTCTCAAATTTAAACCCGCACGAATTCCCAACCATGGCACAAAGAGCAACCGCTTCCTGCTTCTGCGGCACCGTCCAACTCGAACTGGTGCGTCCCGACCATCCATATAAACCCATCCACCCCACCCACCTTATTATCCACAGACTGACAATGTTTCGAAACAACAGCNCAGTCGAAGGCGACGACCTGACCCAAGTCTTCGTCTGCCACTGCACCGACTGCCGCAAACTCACCGCCTCGGTCTTCACCACCGCGTTCGTCGTCAAAGACTCTTCCCTCACCCACCTCCGCGGCGAGGACAAGCTATCCCAATACGCCACTTCGGCAACCGTGGCGTCGGGAAACACAATGACGAATTTCTTTTGCAAGGGCTGTGGCACGTTGATGTATAGACGCAGTTCCGGGTTTCCGGGGTTGAGTATTACCAGGGTGGGCACGGTGGATGATTTGGAGTTGCATGATACAAAGTTGAAGCCCCGGGTGGAGATTTGGTGTCAGAGTAGGGTTGCGTGGTATGGAGGTGTCGAGGGGATCAAGCAGTCGCAAGATCAGGCTGCACTGTAAAGAAATGTGATGGCAGCAGCCTTTTTTGGACATGGCAGTTTTGTCAGGAGAACATGGAATATTGGATTGTGGATAGCTTAATTATGCTTGGTCTCTTGCCTTCTTGCTTCTTGCTATTGCCGATTGTGCATCTCAGAGTGTGGTTTCCAATCTCCTCCGTTGCTTCTCTTCCTCCCCTTGTTCGTTTCCAAGAGAAAAATCAAAAAAATCAAGAATGCTTTCCTTCCGCATGTCGTTTGGCCTCATTGCCTATCCCAGTTTCCATTTGTCAAAGTTGCCATCCTCCCTCTTGTGTGCTCATGGACTGAGTGTCCTTCGAAAATGCAAAAACTCCCTTCGTCTTTCCAACTGATAAAATGTCGTAACCTCGTTAATCGTTTCTGCTTCGTCCTAAGTTTGATGGTCGGTGTCCAATAGAAGTCGAGAATACTGTTCTTCGCTCAATCCTCATCCTTGTCTCTGATGCGGTCTTCGTCAGTCCACTCGCTGTACAGGCAAGGTGGGTCGCACTGGCAAAGGAATGGGATTTCGTACTCGTACTCGCCTTCAGGCTCCTCGTAGTGAAGCAAGCAGCAAGATTTGGCGCAGTCGCAGCAGTTTCCGTCCTCGTCATAGTCGTTGTGTTCTGCCTTGCCATCGAATCTATCACGATCCTCCTGGGTGATTTGAACGCCGCCATCTTCAGTATCAGTCAGACTCTCTTCGTACTCCTTGTGAGCCTGGGCGAACTTTTTTCTCCATAGCTTCTTCTGCCACTTCTTGACCATACCGCCAAGGACAACAGGGTGTCCTTCGATGTAGGGCCACATGATTTCGAGTAGCATCGTGGTTGCGTCGGTATGGCAGTGGTTCACGTACGTCTTGTCGAGCACCTCACGAGATGGAATGATAATCTCCAGCTTCTTGATGAAAGGCAATTGGTCACGGCATAGAGACAGAGCTGTGTATTCCTTGCCTTCTATGGTGATTTCCTCATCGGTGTTGATGTTTCTAGCGTTGAGACCAAAAATGTTGATGATATCTCGGTGGGTAGGGAAGGCCAAGGTGAGGTGGGTGAGCAGTTTTCGAGGAAAATGAAGATTCCGGCGCAGAGTCTTGCTGAGCAGTCGTTCATGGTTGATGAGTAGGGGAAGGCATCTGAACATGTAAGCGCGCATCTCCTCAGCGACAACCTTGTTGCATCTCAGCAGATTCGAGACCATGTTGTTGCGATCGTTGATGTGTGGCATGTCTCTGCCGCGCATACAGTGTCGAGCGTAGGGTTCGATGGCGTCCTGAGGAGCAGCATGACGGTAGATTTCGTTTCTCAATTCGCTGGGCAAATCGAGAAGAGGAAAGGACTTCTTGTTTGCATCCCACCATTTCTGCTGGGCCTTGAGAACCAACTTTGTTCTGTTCTCGGGACAAAGGAGAGTAACGTAGTTGGGATTGGTCTCATCCTTCTTGGACTCTTCCTCGAGATAATCAACCATAAGTATCCACTTGTTGTCCAGGCAGACTTGAACTTGTTCTTCGTGGAAGCGAGTGGGTAGAGTACGCTGACGACCTTGACATTGCGGCACAAATTCGAAGTGGAAGGCGTTAGGATCAGGAGTCTCTTCCCAGGTGCAAATGTCCTTCTTCACCCCGACCGTGATCCTCAGCTCCATGGCGTTGGCGTCAAACGAGCTGATGATGAACTTATCTTTTGTGTCGAGCACATGCTTGTGGAGGATGCTGGTGATTTGTTGATCGTCGGCCTCACGGACCCAGCCATCATTGGTCTTTTGGTATCGAGTAGGAAATATGAGATTGGCCATGGCATGCGGTTTGGGTTCACCGTTTCGAGTTGAAGGATATCACAAAGATGAGGAGGTTGAGCGAGAGGAAGTGTCGCGATGTACAGACTAGCAGTCGACAGGCAGCCGTCGTCGAATCGACGTGACGAGCGACCACGGAACGCGGTGAGAGCCTGTAAGCCACCGAGATTCCCTCGGAAGGAGTGATGAAGAGAAGATATGGATGTTTCTTGTAAGGTTGTCGGTCCAGGTAGAGGTGATAGGATATAGGAGGAAACAAGTGCCAGTCCAAAGTTCAAAGTAATGAAGGAAAGAGCCGAAAAGACCAGCTATTGTACTAGGTAGATATTGTCGAAATGCTATTGTGAAACTACCATTGTGAGGCTGCCATTGTAAGGCTGTCGTCCAGGCTCCTGTTGTGAGGCTGCTATCGTGTGAGAGCTGGTATTGCATGTGAATAGCTGTCAGGTGAATATCTGCCGAGTATTCGATGTTTTGAGAGACAAAGAGAATGAAGGCTCCTGCCATGAAAAACTGAACGCTAGAATTTAATGTCAATATGGTTTACATCATTGCCATATGGTATAGGTTTGCCCCATGCCCCGCCGACATAATGCTCTATCGCTCCTGGACGCATTCATGATTCTCTGTCGAATCGTCTGCCTTTGATTGCAACCACAAATTCATTAATCAAGTTCCAGGCTTTTATCACAGAAGTCTCAAACTAGAGATACTGTTTCCTTCTGTAGCATTCGACTCTAACTGTGAACATCCTGTCGATCAGCCTAGCCCGATACTGCTCGACTCTCATCGGACTCACCTCATTTCACAGCATCATCATCCTTGTCTTTACCACCAAAGGGTGACAACCAGATAGCCAACAATACAAGCAGACCACAACCGAATCCAGCAGCAAATGCAATCTTGTCACTGATCTGTACATCTTCCTTGACTGTCTGAATGTGGCCGATCGTGTGTTGCATGTTTTCTGTGATCTCAAGTAGAGCGTGGTAGTTGCTGTGCTGGCTGTTCAATATCTCGGCTTGGGATTTCGAAATGTCGTGCTGCTGTTGCGAGACCTTGATTACGAGAGCCTTGATGCTGACTTCGGAGTCGATTTTCTTGCGCAAGCCATCTGAACGGCGTCTAGGAAATTTAGCAGCGCGACACTGTGATGAAAATGTATCAGCAAGGACAGCTACATGTTTGGATACNACACTAACGGTTCTAGCAGTGGCATGATAAGAGCAGGCAGTGTTCGCCATGGCAAGACAGTGAGGGCGATGGCTCTAAATCTTGTCAGCAACAGATCGAAGACTGCATACCGCAAGACACACGGCTGTCCTTGCAACAACTCGATGATGAAGGAGGGTCATCGCAAGTGCTCGAGATTCGAAGCTCTGGAATGCTGATGGTTGATTGTTGCCATACGTCAGTCGAGTTATGGCGGAAAGATGCTACAATTCGAACTTTTGCTTGAAGAGAGGTCGCGCCTTCCCGAAGGCATTTGGTGGAGTACCTGGTCAATAACAAGTTCAAGCGGCATGTACACTCACAGATCTACTCCCAAGGGACTAACAAAAACAACTGGACGAGCGATACAGGTAAAAGCCAAGGGTATCAGTCGAAGAACGGTATTACAAACTAGATGCAGAGGAAAATAAAGATGAAAGAAGACCCCCGAGCCCAGATATGCACCAAACGCCCTCTCATATTCATATCGAAGAAAAGAGGCAGTATCCACCGTGAATTGTGCCGTGTGTGTGTGTGTACATACCACACCTCGCATCCGTGACGTCTTCGCTGGGAGAATTTGAGAAACAAAAGCAGAAAGCATACGCTGTGGAAGGTCAAAGTCGAGAAGAAGTCGTCTAACATTGGCAGCCCTGGCCAGCCTGTGTACCGGAAGCCTCGGGTCTGAGGTCAACACCGGGTCTGGGGGCGCCGCGCATGCCTCTCTGGGTGGCTTGCTCGATGGGGAGCTTCTTTGCGATGGCGGTGAAGAGTTCCTTGACGTTCTCGGCTGTCTTTGCCGAAGTCTCGAAGAAGAGCAGACCGGCTTCTTGGGCGTATTGTTCGGCGTCGGCGGTGGGAACAGCGCGCTTGTCGGGTTCTTCGGTGACGAGATCGAGCTTGTTTCCGGCAAGAGCGATGATGATATTCTCGTTGGCTTGACGTTGCAGCTCCTTGACCCAAGCCTTTGCCTTGTCGAGGGATGCCNNTGTGTAGATTGTGTTAGTCGAGTTCTGAGGGTGTAGAGTTGCAGGAGGTCGTACGGCTTGAGTAATGTCGTAGACTACAACGGCGCAGTTGGCGTTGCGGTAGTACATGGGGGCCAGAGACTTGTAGCGCTCTTGACCTGCGGTATCCCAGATCTCAAACTTGACGGTGGTCGTGTCGTCGAGAGCAATTGTCTGGGTCAAGAAGGCAGCGCCGATGGTGGATTCTCGGTAGTCGTCGAACTGGTCCTTGACGAAACGGAGGACGAGCGAACTCTGTTAGGTGTTAGATGGGTGGTTTGAGGTGGGAGGGCTTTGGAGTGGATGCGCACCTTTCCGACAGCGGATTCGCCTGTGCGAACATGGTCAGCATACAGTCTTGAGGCGTGGTTGGGGGAGACTAGGCATACCCAAAAGGACGAGCTTGAACTGAGCGAAGCGGGCGCCGCCTGGTCGGCCCATTTGCTGCTGGCGGGCAGACATGTTGGTTGGTAGAGGTAGGTGGTATGCGCGAGTGTGGTAGAGGTGTGATAGAGTCGATGGCGTGGTTTGGTCGAAGAGCGGTATGAAGCTGAGATTCCAGGCCGAAACACACCAAGTCGGCGAGTTGTTGACTGCAGCAGATGACGACGGCGACACGCTGGCTCGGGACTTCGGTGCTCCTTCCCAATCTTGCGCGCTGCTCGAACCTTCAACGCCCGCGCCAAGCTTGGCGCGCGTCCAGCCACCCGCTCATTTGGACACCAGGCCAGCCTTTGGACATGCCATCGACCACTCTTTGTCTAACTTAGCTCTTTTGTCGCTGCCGCGCTTCTGCATCTTCTAGACGACATGAGTGCTCTTCTGCCTTTTCGCGACATCAATGTCCACGCTTCTTCCACCCACTATGCCTTCTCGTCTCCCTCATCTCCTTCCGCTCCTACCCTTGTTGTAGAGCGTCCGTCTGGTGATATCCGTCTTCACGATGGCAAGCTTCTGGGTGGTCAAAGAGTTACGAGTATCCAGGGTATTCTCGGAATTATCAGTTTGCGCCTCGGTATGTTCTTTGTTCCTATTCGACCTCATTCAATGCTCATATCCTNNCTAGACAAGTACATCGTTGTAATCACAAAGGCCCAGGCTATGGGCAGGATCAAGGGCCATCAGATTTACAGGGTTGTCGCTACTGAATTGCTGCCTCTTCGTGAAAGACAAGTTCGCGATCCTGATGAGGACATTTACCTCGGACTGGTCAACACCCTGCTCAAGAGCAGCCCATTGTTCTTCTCATACACCTTCGATCTCACCAACAGTTTCCAAAGACAAGCCGAAATCGATCAATCCTCTCCCATCTGGGCAAGAGCTGATGATCGCTTCTTCTGGAACAAATTTATTCAGACTGATCTAATCAACTTCCGCCAAGGTCAAGGAGCTCGCCGCCAAAATGTTGGTCCTCAACCCGCTATGGACCCTTATATTCTGCCCGTCATGTACGGTATGCTCAGAATCACCAACACTTCGGTCAAAAGTGCACCCATGACTTTCATTCTCATCACTCGTCGTTCAAGACACCGCGCTGGTACCCGCTACTTCTCCCGTGGTCTGGACGAGCAAGGACATGCTTCCAACTTCAACGAGACCGAACAGATTGTCATACTGAACGATGATGCTTCGAGTGGAATGACTACCTTTGCTGGCGACGGTGGTTTCTCCAACAACAAACTCCCTGGTGGAGAGACTCAAGTCTTGTCATACGTCCAGACCAGAGGCAGTGTTCCCGTTTACTGGGCCGAGGTCAACACCCTGAAATACACTCCCAAATTGCAAATTAGAGGGGTTCAATCTGCTGTGCATGCAGCAAAGCTACACTTTGACGAACAGATCAAGCTGTATGGAGAGAACTACCTGGTCAATCTTGTCAACCAAAAGGGCCGTGAGCAGAAAGTCAAGGAGGCATATGAAGATATGGTCAAACTTCTCGTATCGAACCCTGCAGAGGATACCGAAGCCGATCGCACAACAAGGGAGAAGTTCCACATTCTCGAGCCTCAAGGCGGCCGACATGAGTTTGACAAGTTGCACTATGTCTACTTTGATTTCCACAACGAAACCAAGGGACTGAAGTGGCACCGTGCACAACTTCTTCTTGACCAGCTCAAGGATGGTTTGATGAAGGGAGAGTACTTCCGCGGTGTTGACAAGCCTAGCGGTGGTGTGCAAGTATTGAGCCGCCAAAGTGCTGTCGTTCGCACCAACTGCATGGACTGCCTGGATCGCACCAACGTGGTTCAGTCCATGCTTGGCCGTTTCACTCTTTCTCGCATGTTGACCGATGTTGGTATCTTGAAGGCTGGAGAGAACGCTCAGGAAGACGCTGCGTTTGAGCATCTGTTCCGCAATGTCTGGGCAGACAATGCAGATGTGGTCAGCAAGTCTTACTCGGGTACCGGTGCTCTCAAGACAGACTTCACCCGTACTGGCGAAAGAACGCGTGCCGGCGCCTTGCAGGATTTGAACAACTCAATCACCCGCTACGTGTGCAATAACTTCCTCGACGGACCCAGACAGGACGCCTTTGATCTATTCCTCGGCACCTATGCACCCGATCCTTCGGGCTTGGGCTCAGCACACCAGTTTGCGGACACTAGACCGGTGTTGGTCCAGTCTTTGCCGTACATTCTGGCTGCCTGCGTCTTCTTCGTCTTCATCTCGCTTTTCACACGTCGCCTGCCGGATGCTACTGTATGGCCGTTGAGAATCTTCGTTCTCATCTGTGTCATTGGTGCTGCATGGTCTGGTAGATTCATCACCTCGCATGGAGGTCTTTACGTAAGTAGCCGTACCTTGGGAGGTTCGAGAGACAATGCTAACCAATATCAGGTCAACTGGCCAAAGCTCAACACACCAGCACATGCTCTTGAGAGCTACCAAGAAAGTCTTGAGCGAGTCAGTAGAGATCCTCTTCTGGGATCCATGGTTTCCAAGCACGGTCGCGGCAAGAGCGATGCCAGACTTGGATACATGGAGGAGGGCAAGAAGCGTAGAGAGTAAACAAAAGTGCGGGTTAGATATACAGGTCGCACTTGCGAATGGGTCGGAACAGGTAATCCTAGAAGGGCTGGGTGGTAATCGAATTGGTTTCTTCCCTCACCTACGATAACTTGACGACCATCATGCTGCAAGACAAGCCGTATCCTGTGATGTGTGTACCCCAAACGCCGCGCTGAAAAACAGGACAAAGACCATTTCCATCATCAACCTTGCATGACGCAATCCAGACATAGCCTCATCTCGGCTGTAATAGCACAGGTATTGCAAACATGTTTTCCACAGGCTCTACAAGCCGTGTCTGCGGCTAAGGTATCCATGCCGTATTCGGGTGTCAAGACCTGATCGCAACCGTCACATGTCCAAACCTCCTGTTGCGATAGCTGTAAAGGCATACCATGCTGCTGTGTCTGAGAAGTCGGCGGTAGCTGCCAGAAGGAGTGTAGCGTGGATCGTTGCGGCGCATCTTGATTCTGGAATTGTGGTAGAGATTGATTGTGTGGCTGCGATGGGAGTGGGGAGGCATGTGGATGCGCTTTTTGAGCTTCGAATAACTTTTCTACCGTCGATGCTGTTTCTTATTAGAAGAAGGTATGCAGAGANGCAGAGTTGCGATGGCTCATACCGTGGATCTGTGCCTCTTCTGGCCGGCCATCTCGATAGCGCTTCCGTGTCCGACTGTTCAGGTTCTGTTGTGCTTCATGTCCTTGCTGTATATTTCCTTGACTGCTCTGCTTCCAACTGAATGGTGATGATTGTGGATCGTGGGTTTTGCTCTGGACAAATAAGTTTGGTAGGCGGACTGGAGAGCTGAAGAAGGGTGTTGGCGAGGGGACTTCGAGAGCGGAGGGTGTGAAGACGGAGCCTGTTGAGCGCTTGCGTTTCGTGGACATGGTTGCTACGAGATGCCTATGGTGGATAGAGTTGGCGATGCGGTACCTGAGTGGTCTGGCCTTTTGGTCGAGTACGGATATCCGCGTCAGGGAAAGTGGATTACGCGACTGCGCGCGTCTTGCTTCCCCGCTTGCGTCACTTGAAGCTTCCCTTCTCCTCACCTTGATAACCGTTTGATGTTCTTTTGAGAGGATATCCAAAGTCAAAGGCTAGGTATGTTCTTATCATCTTCTAGTGTTTGCCAGCTTCTTCGCCATGTCGTGAGATTCTCAGAAGCATAGACACCTAACGATCATGTCTGTCTCCGAGCTAATCACCAGACAGAAACAATGTCAACCCGCGAACCAAGTCACGCCGGAAGCTGGTACAGCTCTTCCAAATCACAACTCTCAAGCCAACTTGATGGCTGGCTGTCCAAGGTTGATACTCCTGTCCAGCCCATCGGCCAAGTCTCATCTCAGGAGTCTTTGAGCGCTTTGCCTGTACCCGGTGCCAGAGTCATCATTGCTCCGTAATGCTTTCTATTATCGTTACACACACTACTTACTGACTTGCCTCTCAGACACGCTGGCTACTCATACTCCGGACCTGCAGCTGCATGGGCCTATCGCTCTTGGGACGTTTCAAAGGCAAAGCGTGTCTTCTTGCTCGGCCCTTCGCACCACTTCTATCTGTCCAAATGTGCCCTCAGTCAATGCGACAAGTATGCCACCCCTCTAGGAGACTTGACGGTCGATAGAGAAACAACAAAACAGTTGTATGAAACCGGCAAGTTTCAATGGATGAGCAAGAGCGTGGATGAAGACGAACACAGTCTAGAGATGCACTTGCCATACATCTACAAGATGCTGTCCAGGTACACGCTTTCTTCTTGTCTGGAGGCTCACGCATGACTGACCAGTCACAGATCCTTCCCCTCAGAATCTACGTTTCCGAAACTCGTCCCCATCATGGTCGGCAACACAAACGCAGCCACCGAAAAGCAGTTCGGCGAGCTCCTAGCGCCTTACCTCAAAGACCCTTCCAACGCTTTTGTAATCAGCTCAGACTTTGCACACTGGGGTTTGCGTTTCCGCTACACTTACTACGAACCCTCTTCCGGCGATGCAGTAAATCTCTCGGCGGGGGCAAAGACACCTAGAGATCCCCCCATCCACGAGAGCATCAAGAGAGTCGACTTTGAGTGTATCGATGCATGCGAGACGGGTAGTCATGCGGCTTGGCTCGACACACTCTCAGATACTGGCAATACGGTATGTGGAAGGCATCCGATTGGTGTTGTCATGGCTGCTATGGAGGCGTTGAACAGTTCTGCGAGGTTCAAGTTCGTACGCTATGAACGCAGTAGTGAGTGTACCAGGGTTGAGGACAGTAGTGTTAGCTATGCTAGCGCTTTTGCTGTCATCTAATGATGAGATGATGCTTTGACGATAATGAAACTATGTTCTTCTTTCGATTTTTCTCGTGTCCAGTCCGTATGCTTAGGCAACCATCTTTTCAGTGAAAAGAGCAAGCGTAAAGAAATCATGTATAAAACGTTAGACGTAATCATATACATGTAGCTCGGAACATTCCCAAACCATCAACAAACACAAAAAATGAGAAGAACAACCCGGCTACTTTCTACCCGCGTCCCAGCACATATGCAAATGCTCCACCACCAAAGCTTCCAACCCCTGTCTTGAGCACGCACACGAACAGCAAAAATCGTCCACAAACAAAACAAAGCTCTCCCGGACAGGCTTGAACTGTCAACCTCTCGATAGCCGATCTGCAGAGTTGCAAATCTTAACAGTCGAACGCGCTAGCCAATTGCGCCACGGAAGATGTGAAAGCTGAGCTTTCTGTGGCTGTTGGATAGGGACAAGTGAATCAGACAAACATATATACCTCGTGCTGAGTAGGGACATTAACGACGATGCATGTAGGAAACATTCGAGTCTTCAGTCGTTGGTGATTCGTGGTCTTGCGTAGAGATGCTCAGTGTGATTGATGTTTTGGACGTGGATTTGTGCTGTGTGTGCTCGGTAATCTCGCTTGTGCAGGAACGAGGATGCATGACTTTGTGCTATGCTGTCTTTGGGCGTATCTATGTCTGCTCTTCGTGGGAATACAAGCTTGTTGGCCAGTCAAAAGTACGACAACATACTCTATACCACCCGAGACCAGTTTAGAAGTATTCGTCGCTTGTTTCGCCGAGTTGGACATGTCAGGAATGTGGAGCCTTTCCAGAGTTCGAGATGTTCGAAAAGAAAAAGCAGCAGAACTCCATCAAGGTCATATCTATCGACTTGATGCTTGTATATCAAGACTATATAGTCAGTTGGGACCTTTTGATATACTTATCGAAGGACCAGTGTCAGTGTTGGTCGTGATATACAGCGATTGAGGCCAATCGTGCTGGTTGGGAGTAGCACCCTGTCTTCTTAGCAGTTCAGGTTTATCCGCTCTGGTCGAGCTTTGAAAACTATCCGGTCGTTGGTGTATCGAGTATTGAAAGCCGTCAAAACAAGTTGACAAGACAATGCTAGACGTATCTGTGTGGTGTTTCGATGTCTGTCAGAAGGATCTTGTTCTCTTGTCGAAGTGTTGATTGATAGGCACCAAGCTTCGTGCTAGTAACAGAGCCTCAGGTCTCGGCTTCAACCTTGATGGGCGACAGCATGGCATGCTGCCAGCATAGCTACCGACTACAACAAACACAGGCACACAAAGACATGCATTTCCATGGCGTCGGCACAACAAAGATGCCGTCAGCATATCCAAATGCCTTGTCCCCAGGTGGATCGTAAACTCGTGATTGGGTAATGTACGTCAAGACTCTGCGAGTGTAAGAATGTCGTCACCGAAACGCTTTCCACCACAGCTCAAGCTGTTTATAAGGCTCACCTGCAGGAAACACACACTCCAATCTTTGCTTCACCAATCCAATCCTATCATCAAGATCAATCAACATGCTCCGCACATTCACCCGCAACACCGTCTCCAAGACCTTCAAGCCTTCATCGGCTGCCGCCCTCCGCGTTCGCGGCATGGCCGACAAGAAGATCGAGGACAACACCCAGGCTGCCGGCGAGGCCAAATCCACCAACCCCCAGAACCCTTCGGTCATCTCTTCTGCCGGTGCTGTTGGCAAGCAGTTCAACCCTGATGGAAACGTCGGTCAGGTTGGCGAGGCTGTACGTTTCCTGCGCACTATATCTAGACAAGAAGCTCGACTAACACTTTGCAGANTTGGTGGACCTTTCTCCAAGGATGGCGCCATCGGCTCGCAGTTCGACGCAGCCAAGGATGGTATTGCCGGCCAGGTCGAGAAGGCCGTCGACGGTCCCAGCAGACCCGCCACCCAGAAGAAGTAGACTACGCACCCTCACACCCTTTTTCACGATGATGCACGACACGAATCAACACCAGAGACATGAAGAGCGCTGTACTATAAGAAGCATGGATGCATGAAAGCATTGCTCCAATTGCATTGATCCATAGATGATCAGCATGAATACAAAACTTTCAAACAAGTCCATCATTGCTCCCGTGTGATTTGCCCTATTGTTTGTTGTAGATACAAGTCGCCATCTTACGATGGATGCTCCGCTGGTCGTAGAAAGAGTATCTCATACGTCTGCTGTCTTCAAGGATCTCATAGTGGATTCTTGCATGCCTGACTCTATACGATCGATACAAGGTTCCCATCTTCCTAACCTTGCTCTTCATAGAAGGTATTTGCTCTACGAGTTTCAAGCTCCCCAACAGGTTGTCTGCTGCTATTTAACCCCATAGACATCCAAGAATGTTCTATAGATCGCCGCCGTATGCAGGGACTTGAGTCAATTGTCGCTTGCTCCAAGCAGTGCCATTGCCTAGAGCCTCTGTGGGTTGTTCGTAATCGCGCTGTGTAGTGAATGGCGACACTTCCGACAAGTTTCCAATCCTTCCGAGCAAGAATTCAAGATGTCTGTACGCAGCCGACGGTGCACCCTGCGGCAAGAAATGTCCCGCCAACTCTGTCAACACAAACGTGAGTCCGCGCTCCGTAGTCCAGGAACCATAGGTTCCTGCACCTGCCATGCTTTCCATAGGATGGTTATGGTATGGAACGTAGAATGGTTGTGATGGNTATTCACTAAACCCTTGCACACCGTTCCAAGTCAGGTTTTGCAGGGTAGCAAGTGTACCGTTAGCGAACAGGACAAAGTCGAGAGTACCGTGACCAACGACAACGTTGTTGGTGTGCTCGATGACATGTTGGAGCGGTCCACCATTGAGGCCAGATGGAGGCGAGGTATCTGATTCTCCACCGACAAAAGGGTTCTCCAAGCCAGGGAGACAGAATTGCCAGTCTACGTCCAAGGGTGCATGTATGGCTTTCTTGACATCTGTCCGGTTGAAGTAGGGCTGCGAGTAGCCATCAGGAAGGTAGAATTCATCGTACGAGAAGGGAAACCCAAGCGAGTCCCAGAGGAGAGGACACTGCTGACCAAGCTGATAGATGTCGAAACAGGGGTTGATCTCGAAGATGGCAGTGAAGAGGGCATCGTAAATGTCGCAATTTTCATAGTCGTAGACTTCGTCGTACGTCGATGGAGGTGGTGGAAGAGGTCCTGTGGGAGGGAATGTCATCGCCGTATCCATGAAACTGTTCAGTCCGCAAGACTCTGATATGTTCTTGATCTGGGCATTGACGGTATCGTTCAAAGGGAAGAAGTTACGGTTTTGATTGACAAATGAGAGAGCAGGTGCTTGTGAGATTACTCCATCGTATCCAATGGATGGATCGTAGACCATGAGACCATTGACGTTGTAATACTCAGTATCGTTATGTTGAATCATCGCTGAAGCGATATATGGCGAGTACATGCCTGCGTATGATTCGCCGGTGATGTAAATCTTGCGTCCCTTGAGCTCGAAGGTATCTACAAAATTGCGCCAGAAGCCAAGAAACTGCAATGCTACAGTATCTTCGTTAGTTGCCGTGGCATTGCCTGTACTGAAGCCGGTTGAAATTGGTTGATCAATCCACACCACGTTAGTAAGATCAGACCACGAGTATGTGTTTCTGACGGGACGATATGTGCCAGAGGCCCAATTGACCGGGCCATTCTCGTGGAAGAAGCCATCCAGACTTGAGCAGCCTGGGCCGCCATTAAGCCAGATAACAATCTCATCCTTAGCAGAATGGTTGTCTGTCGGCACGAACCAAAAGAACAGACTGTCAGTCGTGCTGTTCCCTATAGGCATCGATCCAGAATAACTCTCGCCAATATCAAAATCAATCTCAGGCAACCCAGAGCCATTGACAGCGAATGATGCCGTAGCGTTAGTCAAGTACGCATAGTCTGAACGCTTCTGGAGTAATTGGTGTTGTTCTAGCTCCTGTTGAGCAGCAAACATCTTGCTTCGACGTTCATTCTGAGCCCGCCCATATTTGGAAGACTGCGAAGTGCGAGCTGATACAAGTGAGGATAGTAACAAGAGCAAGGAGGCAGCCGTGCAGGCCAAAAATGAGCGGTGCATAATATGAGATGCTAGAAGATGTGGATTGGATCAGATCCATCTGATAAGGAAAAGCCCTTTGATTTATAAAGAGGCCCTCAGAGCACATCATCACAGTGTCTCATAATGTCATACGTGCGCCCATGCACCGACTGGTGGACTGGTTGACCAAGGGCTCAAGACGATTGGCGTTTATCTGTGGATAGATCCGGAGATCTTCATCTCAACGATGAGCGTCTGTCTCAGCTTTGTTGCGCCAAAGACAGGACGGAGCTGTGTTCTCTTCCATCCGGCGCCTGGAGGCAAGTACCAACTTAGCCTTCGTACAGATGCATCCAACGGAGGTCAAACTGTAAGGCAGTTGCGGTGAGAACAAGTGAATCAAGCAAGATTCGCAAAAGGGCAGTTGAGTTGCTCGGCAAAAATTGAATCTGAAGGTCAAAGCTTCCCACTCCAGCCACCAATTTTTTCTTATCAGATCATGAGCCCTACCTAGCCGAACTCATCCACACGAGTCTGACAAGTCGTTGCTTTGTCATGATATGACATGCCATCCAGTTATTATCGCCGCTCGTCAACATCGAGTCTTGAGCCTGTTCTGCACTTTGTGGCGGCAATTTAGGGCGCCTGTGACTGATTTCTGCCTCGAAACTCATGGTCTAATCCGCGACATAACGTCTAAGTCGGCTCGAGGATCGACTGCTTCTTGACTATACGCGTGAAATGCTTTCGTACATGAGGAGGTCGTAGATTTTTAATTTCTCAAGGCATGTTGATAGGTCATACTCGTGCAGGAGTGGGGAGTTTTAAGCATAGAACACCGCTCCAGGTAGGAAGGCATCTTCTTGTTCGTGACTTCCTCAACTTCTCCGACAGGAAGGCATGACTGCTTCCGCTGCTTGCCCGAGTCTCATTCTTCCTTTTTTGTCTCTGTCTTTTCAACAACAACTCCGACCATATCCACCAACATGCCTCAAGCCCATGTGGAGGTGCGTCTCAAGGACGCTGATGCCACCGAATATATCACACGCGTCGAAGTAAGATCCCCTCTTGCTGCCGATCTCGTTTGCTCATACTGTCCAGNNATAGAGGATGCCTGCCATGATTACCTGACCAAGGAATACATCCACCCAGCCCGCGACGGCGAAGAACTTTCACTCGGTAAGCCTTCGACTATTATCTCCAAACTATGTATTGACACCACGCCACCAGACAAGTTCCAGTACAAGGACCACATCATTTGCGCTCGTGTCGCTGGCATCGATTCCGAATTAGAAAGTAATGAAGCCTTTTTGTTTTCCAACGTCCAACCAAAGGTTCATGCCTATACACTTCACGAACGAGCCATGGCTGCCTCTACTGTCACTTTCACTACTTCGAAAGATTCTCAGGCCAAGATCATCAATCTGCCTCATGAGTCCTTGGCTGGCGTTTGGGAAAGGTACGTCCTACTTGCCTGATCCCAATCTGACTCCACTTACATCTGTTTGATANGTCTGAAGTTCGACGAGACCCAAGATATCAAGCTAGAAGAAGTTCTCAATATGGCCGTACAAACAGNNGTGAGCCAAAATCCTCTCTACTCTTGCACGACCGAATCACCTTGAATTGACAGAATCCAAGTCGCCTTGTTGCACCAAGCAGACAATCTTCCGGAAGCGATGAACATTAATCGATTGATCCTCTTCCACGGACCTCCAGGATGCGGCAAATCGACACTGTGGTATTACTCAGTCCAGAGATGTATCAGAATCACAGTGCTGACTCTTGCGGNNAGTCGAGCACTTGCCCAGAAGTTGGTCATCAGACTCAGCCGGATCTTCAGAGGCGGCAAACTATTCGAGATCAACACACAGGACCTCTTGAGCAAGTTCTACAGCGAGAGCGGCAAGCTTGTGTCAGAGATGTTCGAGAAGGTCTTCAAAATGGCACATGATGACAAGGAGCTCATCTGTGTACTGATTGACGAGATCGAAAGCATTGCTGCCTCACGTCAAGCCTCTACAAAGAACGGCGAATGCACTGATACTGTTCGCGCGACTAATCAACTCCTCACTGCGCTTGATCGTATCAGACGTAAACCAAACATCATCGTCTTTTGCACGAGCAACTTGATCGAGTCTATTGTAAGGCTTGAACACTCACATCCAAAGCAGAATGTTGCTAACTCTGTTCAAGNNGACACAGCCTTCCTCGACCGAGTCTACGACGTTGTCTCAGTACCACCACCCTGCGCAAGTGCTGTCTACACTATTCTCAGCAATATTCTCAACTCGCTGATTGATGCTGGAACCATTACCTACAAGCCTTGGCCTCAAAGCTTGCCTCCTGACGACGATGACAAGGACTTTGACTTCTTGGAACTCGGCGATATTCTCGACAAGTCACGCCTACCAAGCCATGAACGACTAACGGTCTGGGCGAATGCATATCCTGACACTCCTGGACCTCTCCTGAAAAGCGTCGCTAAAGACTGCGCAGGCTTTAGCGGAAGGAAATTGGCGAAGCTGCCATTCTTGGCGATCACAAAGTACATTTGGCAGGAGAAGTGCACCATCTTCGATGCGATCAAAGCCCTTCAGAAGGCTGTGGAGCTAGAGAAAGCCATGAACTGAAGTGGTGGATAGTGCTGTGTTGATTGCTGGTATTGCTTGACGGATGACTCAGGCGAGAGTTGTTGCTTGACGCCATTACCCTTTACGTGCTGCTAGCTTTTTCCGAGAAATGATGAGAAGTCTAGTTAGACCTGTACGACATGTTTTCTCGAGCGATAGTTTTTTAACGATATCGTGACTAGAGACAGATCATCTCAAGAGATCAGAAAAGTGCAATCGGTGTGCGGAAGCGTGGCGTTCGCAACGCGTTACGTTCGTTGTTTGGCATTTCGCCCCTCCAGACTCGGCAAAAGTTACCTCATACATGAAGTGCTACATCATCGCCAGCTCGTTCTTGAAACATCTCATCAACAGCCTTACGAATCCACCTTCCCTTCCATCATGCTTGATCTCCAATCATTACAGGATGACCTGCCATCCCTTGAGCCTGCGTCGGAACCATCATCTACCCTCGACGATGTCACACAGACCTCACGTGCTCTCACGGGCGGCCTCTTCTCTGATTGGCATCAGTTGACGAATATCATCAAGAACCACGAGGACGTGATCCAAAAACGATGGCGTAACAAGACACGAGATCAGAAGAAATCTATCTTGTTGGAGGCTTGGGGTCACGGCATGAGTGATCACCATCGACCTGACTTGACCTTGTTTATTGACACTTCTCACCAAGAATCATCACATTCACTCGATGCTTACAAGTGGCCCTTTGTTAACCTGGAAGATCTTTTGAGACCGAAAATCCTGCCAACCTTCTTCAACTCTCGGGGTAGCCATCATCCTTATGTCTTCTGCCATGCCGATCTTAGTGCTTGCGCACTCGGTATCTCAGCAGGCAAGATTGGAAATAACGACATGAAGGGATACAAAATGCTTTTCCTCGACACCGATACTCAGCAGAGCTACGCTGAAATAGTCCCGGAGAGTGGCACAGACAACCCCGCTTACACCAATTCGACTGGGTCTTGGTTTAGCGTCGGACAAGGGCTACTTATACTGGAATTACAGCAACGCCTCTATCACTTTTTGGTAGCGTGCGCAAAGCTCATCATCCATGACCTTGTTTCCGAGTCCTCTCAAGACTCGAATCCTGGTCCTGAACTGCAGGCTTCGCCTTTGTCCACCAACGAATCGACTTTTGTAACATTGGCGAGTTTTACACTGGATGCCCCGTACCGAGCCCCAGCGCAACTCGACATTTATCGACTTAATTCCCTCGTTACTGCTAAGCGCTCCGCCATTGCTGATCATATCTGGCTGTTGCGAGAGGATCCAAGCTATTTTGCAGATTGTGTCAACGAATGGAAAGAGCACCAGCCCGAAATGCTTTTGGATGCACAAGGCAAGAAGCATCCAATACACAAAGCTGGCTTGACGAAAGCTTTCTGGAACCGTGTCTTGAGGAAGATGGTGACCGACGCGTACCTTTCACTTTCCTTATGGGAGTATACTCATCAAGAAGTGTGCAAATTCGAAGAACTGTCGCACAGACACCCAGACCCATCCCCGCTTCAGCCTCTGCCGGCAGAAGTTGTGTTCGCTATAAAGAAGATTCGACACTTGTTAGAGCTCTCTGCGGCCAGCTCAATAGCGCTGATCAAATCTCATGTTCCACCGTCACCTCCAATGCTCAGTCACTGGCACCGGGAAGGCACATCTACAGCAGACCACCACTCCACGAAATTCCGCATGATGCCAAACCCACGCACCGGTCAAGACACTGCTTTAGACCGTCTGTTCTGGGCATATACAACTCTGTGGGACGACAAGCAGTCTTTCTTGGTTGGTCTCGACACTCTGGTAGACGAGCTTGACCGTTTGACCTACGCCGACACCAAAGCGAAGGATCTTCAGTCGGCCTTGGTTGTTGACAACCTAGGTGACCTTGGCGTGGCATCCGAGTGCTTGCATCAATTATCTCTGTACTATCCGTGGTCGGAGGACATAGAGCAGGCGATGGCGCGTAATCGACAACAAGTTGTAGAGGAGTTCTACACAAAATCTGCTGAGTGGGACAACTTTCGAAGGATGTCCTGGCAGGGTGTTGATCTGGCAGATCTGGGATCACCCGGAGATGGAAGATTCTCCTATCCCATCAGCAATCGCCGAACAAAGACTAATGCCTCCGCACTACACAAAGCCGAATTTCATCTCGATGCATTTTGGTCTGAGGTGGACAAGCATCTCGCCTCACAGTCTGTAACCCTCCCAGATAAGATGATGAGGTTACTACTTTCCGGAAAGAGATCTCTGAAACGGACGTCTGAGTGGGAAGAGCCCGTTGTTGACAAAGCAAAAGGCAAGATGAATGGTAGAAGTAATGGAAAGTCGCAGGGCAAGATCAACGGCAAGTTCAACAGCAATTCGAACAGCGAGCGAAATGGCGACCCTGCATCTACACAGCAGAACTACGAAGCTACCATCACGCCCTTGTCGTCAACATATCTTCAATTGCGTGGCTCTCACAAGAGGCAAAGCTCCATCCAAGAAGCTGTATCAACCACGAGAGAGTCACAAGACGCAGATATTCTCGCGACAAACGGACATAGGGGTACAGGAGGAAACTCTGCAGCTGCCACTACTACAACAATAATCGTCGACAAACGCGCAAAAAGANCACTCTCTGTCCTATACTACATGCCATCTTCGAACGACACACCAGGCGACACGACCTGGACTGACTTTGTGCACGCAATGCTCTCAATCGGCTTCGTGGCCGAGAAGCTATATGCTTCTGTCTGGCACTTTACCCCTCCGGAGTCTATCCTCGGAGAAAGCATTCAGTTCCATGCGCCGTATGTTGGAGACAAGGTCCGCTACCACACAGCGAGATTGTTCGGACGACGGTTGCAGAGAGCGTATGGATGGAACGAAGACATATTCGTTGTGCAGCAGTGAATATTAGTAACGATTGTATGAACCGATACATAGCCTTCAAAACCAACTTAGGCAGGTCCCATAACACCGTCCTTCGCCTGATTGTTCCCTCTCCGGCCGCGCGGTGGCCTCTCCTACGACGGACCCACGTTCGATATGCCACGAGTATTTTGGCTCCAACGGCTCAACGGTTCGGCACACACTGCCCCGGCCGTGCTCAAAAGGGATGCGTAGGCGCTCACAGATGTCGCAGCAGCACCAAGAGTCCTCAAACCTTGCCTCTCTGACAAACATGTTGGGAGGTAGTCGGCAAACCAAGAACAAAGCCCAGCTGTGGGATTCAATACCGTGAAATAGAGTTTTGTCAGACAAGTGCCACATAGCGGCTACAGGCTCCGTTTCTCGGGGATTGGAGCTCCTCCGCCCTTGACAGCAGAGCTCCTTGCAGCCATGCAGATGTTTTGATGTTCATTCAACAATGCTTTCCATCATGGTCCGAGATTTGCCGTGATCGATCGCGGGCGACTTTGAGCTGTCGCTGGAGGATGGTCTTGAACGCCGTTCATCGACGATCATTTCCTATAACTAAAGCCCGACGACAAACTACCGGGGAGCTCGGTGGACAATCCTGGGATCCAGACGCCAACAGTTTTGAGAGATGCTCAGTCCCCTATCAGGCCTTGCTCGGCAATAATTGGGCAGGAGCGCCCTCCGAGGTGAAGGATCAATTGACTCGAGCTCACGTCGACGGCATGTCTTGTCTTGGCCAATCACACACACCAAGAATGGCTCCATGGACAAACACGAGGGACATGTCAAGGATGGCAATCTTGTGAACCCACCAGCTTGCTTTGGCGTTGGTTTGGCTCCAACCCCTCGAGCCCGATTTCCGGGCAATAGACTACCTAGAACGTCTGTTACAGCTCGTCTAAAACATACATGACAGCACAAGCCTCAATCAGCCTCGCTTCGACTTGACCAAGAATGAGGCTTGGAAGACAGCAGGCGATCAGCAAAAACGTAAGGAGATGCAATCTCCAATGTCTGCATACCTACGGCCGCATGTTCCGACCGTCGTACTTCACTCTTTCTTCTCCAGACCGCCAGGCAAGAATCTTGGGTTTCATGCATCAACACCCTGGCCAAAAAGACGACCGGAAGCATTATTGAGCTCTTTGGAGCATCATCATGGAATTTGGCGAGCACGATACACCTTCGACTGATGATGAGGGGTTTCATTCTTCTACAGCAATTGCGAACCCACACTGGTATTATTACTGGTCACCCTATATTGAATCTGGACTATACCATCCTTTGATGAATGGTCCAGGTTCAGGTCACAGGAACCATTATGTTGACCAGCCACAACTTGGAAACTATCTCGCTTACCAACCATTATCACCAAATCCACCGTCAACATGGAATCCTTATAGTCAGGGACCAGCAAACTACCAAAGCATTGAAAGCAACACTTGGTGCTTGCCGGCACAGGTACCCTCCGAGATAATATTGCCTACCGCTATCGACCGAAGTCACCAACATAATGAGCCATATCTCAATCATTGGACTCCAGACCTTGCCACGTTTTCACAGACGGAACCTCCGAACCGACGACCAAGTCATCACAGTTACCACAGTGATCCAGGACTCACTACCATTTCTCAGGATGACCGTACTCACCAATTTTACCCCGATCCCCGGCCAAACTCAGGGTCCGATGTTGTTCCTACCTCAAGGGCCGATCCACAAGCCATTGAGCAAGCGAACTCTCCCTCTGCCGAACCTTCACCCTCTGCCGGTCTTGGCTCCGCGAGCGGGAACGTGGTCAGGCCTGTCATCAGATGTTACGACCATGGATGTGACGGGCGTACATTCTCGTCGATCAGCAACTATAGACGACACCAGCGAGAACGTGCAGGTCGAAGTCCCGTGTGCTTCTGCCCTCGATGCGGTGCCACTTTCTACAGACGTTGGACCAGGGACCATCATGTGGAGCGAGGGAGCTGTCTGAGGATACCTCGATGGAACTAGTCTGCTCAGGCCATGCATCAAGAAGAAACTCATGACAACCTGCAACAAAGGCACTTCTTTCCGATGGGTAGGATCCCGGAGGGGGTTTCGTGCGTAAACCAGGTCGTGCAAGATTTATGGCACAGGTGGTGATGATGATGGACTGACTATCATTTCTATATACATACCCTGCTGATCTTTAGGTATGGGTCCAGACAGAAGACGCAGCTGAGCATTTTGCCCTGTAACTCCTGTTCTTCGGCGTTAGCTGTAGCCGAGCTGTCGATCACCCTGAATGCAAGCATTTAGTCAAACTCTATTACTCAGCACAAGAGCGCAAGCACTCAAGAACAACAATAATTGCACCTCATATAATTAACCATCTGGTAGATCATCAGAGGTCTTTGATATTGCATCGACATGTAATAAATTGCAGGATCGCTATCAGCGTCAGGTGATGGAAGTCTAGGATAATGATACCGTACTCGCAACCCGTTTCCGCTGCGATGCGCCAAAATTCCAGGGCTTCGTGTTGCGGCAATACATTTTGAAGATCTCCACGCGAGCTTTGTCTAAGCAAAGCGGTTGAGCCTCACCCCTTGAGGACAGTCTGACGGATATAAGTTCGTGTCAGGCGTGCACTATAGCTCGTGTTGCGTGTAGGCATGAGGTTGCGCGACACTTTCGGGAAGTAAACCGACTTTCATGTCCTGTCAGCCCTATTCTTGGTTCAGTGCTCAGCCCTGCACATTGTTATGAGCATATACATGTCTCCCACCACAAGACGAGAGCTCAGAGAGGCAGGATTTTGCATGAGATCAATCAATGTAGGTCGGAAAGGAGAACATCCGTAGACATGACAAAGCTTAATATATGCTGTCGAGGCTGGTGAAAATGGTTCTGACTCGAGTAAAGGTATGAGTGAGTATAAGAAGAGCACCGTGCTTGAACTCTGGTCTAGCCGAGGGGGCGCATGACAACCTTGATGTTAATCGCTGGATCGCTCCTTATCTAGAGACAAGAGTATATTAATGCGTGAACCTGTTTAGGCCATCAATCAATTCGCAGACTGAGATCTGAGAAACACGACCTCGTCTCGTGCTCGTGCTTGTTCGAGAAGAGCACGAGCAATGGTCCATAGTCCACATGGCTTGCTACTCTGTGTACGTGCAGAGGTAGTCAACACGGAGGTGACGTTGTGCCTGGTCATATTTGTAAATCAGTCGAAACTGGATGGTGTCTTCCTCAGAGTGATGTCTAAAGTCATTGAGTAGTATCGCGGCGTGATCAGATACTCTGAGGACGATTGCGCTTGGTCTTCCCATTAACCACTCTTCTACCATAGGTCAGACATTCAAGAAGTCTCGCAGTCTCGCAGTCTCGCAGTCTCGCATCAGAATCTATGTTGTCAAACTCATCGCAAATAGTACTTGAGTAGCTCGAGGTGAGCTGGTCGCACGATAGGTATCCGGAGGATTGAGCGCTACATGGCTCAGATGTATTTCTCGCCTGGGCTATACAGGAAACTGTGACCGCCTCCAGCGCTGTGTTCATGATCAAGGAAGCTGTTCAAGAGACAGTTAGAGTCGGTCAAGGTTGTGGTGACGTTCGTGCCTGCCTCCGAAGTGCTCCGCGACCTCCGCTTCCCAACTCCAACGTTCTTTCTTTACTACGAGCTGCAGCAGATTCTCGCAATCACATGCAAACGAACGCGTTGGTCCGAAAGTTGTTGAGACTGCCTAGGATATCCGAACACAAAATACGTCTCACAACGGTCGTTCTCCATGCTTCGGGGTGACGCGTGCTCGCATCCTCAAACAAGATCAATTCAACCTCGGTATGGTCGTGAGCAAAGCTTTGAGGGTTCTGACCGAACGTTGCCGAACGCGTCATCGCTCACGGTATATGTCCAAAGCTCCATCGATGGGTTAGGTTGGGTTTCCATCACGACACTTTGTTGAGACAATCCTTCTTCTGCAGCTTCCCGTCTCCCTCCAGCATTCATTTCCGAGAAGACACTATTTATACAAAATGCCAGAGCTCTCGGTCGAGGCCATCAGAGGCCGCCCTGTGGCCGTTCTTGGCGGTGGTGTACTAGGTCGACGCATTGCATGCACATGGGCAGCCGCCGGATACACTGTACATATACGGGATCCATCTCTGGAACAGCGCAACTCTGCCATTCATTATGTCGAACAGAATGTGGCCTCGTACGCCAAAACTATCTCATCCTCGAACCCTGGTAAAGCCGTAGCTTTCGAAGACCTGGAAGCCGCGGTCAAGGATGCATGGACTGTCATCGAAGCAGTCCCCGAGAAGCTGCAACTCAAGATCGACACCTTTGCAGAGCTTGCCAAGTTGACCAAGAAAGACTGTCTCCTAGCGAGTAACTCAAGCAGTTACAAGAGCGGAGAGATGCTGGAAAAGGTTGACGAAGACACGAAACGACGCATTTTCAACGTTCATTACATGATGCCTCCCGATAACAGAGTCGTAGAATTGATGACCGATGGCTTTACTGACGAAGTCATAATCCAGTTCTACGTAGAAAGACTGAAGGAGTGTGGTATGAGCCCCATCGTTGCGAGGAAGGAAAGCACCGGATTTGTGTTCAATCGTATCTGGGCAGCCATCAAGCGCGAATGTCTTACCGTGCTTAGTGAGGGTGTCAGCACTCCTGAAGAGTTGGATTGCGTATGGGTGGAGATGTTTTCTGGAGGGAAAGCCGGTCCTTGCGCTATGATGGATGCTGTTGGTCTGGACACTGTTGCGTTCATCGAACAACACTATGTCAAGGAGCGTGGACTGTCGACCAAAGCCACTGTCGACTTTTTGCAATCCAACTACATCGACAAGGGCGCCCTCGGTGGCAAGAGTGGTAAGGGTGGCCTGTACCCTGCTGGGTATACCACCAAGTCGAGCGGAGAAGAGTCTAGCCATCATGACAACCTGCACTCACCGACTTTGTACTACCTCGACCTCGGGATGAATGCCACGGAGGACATCATGCATGCAGGCAAGATCGTAGCTCAATCAGCCTCAGGGAAGGAACCTAAAACACTGGTTTCGAACCTGACGTTGCCTGATGGCCTCGACATCTCAGTCAAAGACAACCGCATCTACTGGACCAACATGGGTATCCCGAGCGAAAACGACGGAAGCGTCCAATCATGCAAACTCGACGGCTCAGACGTCAGGGAAGTCGTAAAGAAGGGAGACGTCCACACGCCCAAACAGCTCATCGTCGATCAACAAAACAACAAGCTCTACTACTGTGACCGCGAGGGCCTACGAGTCATGAGATGCAACCTCGATGGAAGCGAACAAGAAACACTGGTCCAAAGAGGTGACTGGAAGATCAAAGAAGAAACCCAAGACAGTCTAAGATGGTGCGTCGGCATCTCCGTCGACAACCAAAGAGGCTACTTCTACTGGACCCAAAAAGGAGCAAGCAAAGCCGGCAAAGGCAGAATCTTCAGGGCCAAGCTCGAAATGCCTTCCGGCCAGACCGCCACCACCAGATCAGACATCGAGACCGTACTGACCGGTCTGCCTGAACCAATCGATCTCGAACTTGACGAAGAAGCTGGCAAACTATTCTGGACAGATCGTGGCGATCCACCCATGGGCAACACCGTCAACAGCATTGACTTGAACGACCTCACGCATGTCGAAGACGCGAGCGATAACCCGAGGTATGACGTTCTTGCTCGCAACATGCACGAAGCAATTGGTATCAAGCTTGACAAGAGAAACCAACACATCTACGCAACCGATATGGGTGGTTTCGTGTACAGATTCGACATGGATGGTTGGGACAAGAAAAGGATTGTTGATGCCGAGGAGAGAGCATTTTCTGGTATCACTCTAGCACATGTATGAGATTTTTATGGAGAAAGTTCAAAGATAATATAGAAGAGCGTAAAGAATGACGAAATTAATGTCTATTCAGTTCCAACCACTCCCCCTTCCCTGTGTGCCAAAACAGCAATGAAATCAGTTGTGTAGAAAGGATTCTATAGATATTATTAAAATTTGTATACTATTCATTCATCATGACCAGAATCGGCAGAGCGTTTCCCTTCCCATCCCATCCATACTTCCAATAGCAAATCTCCATTCCTAGTTCCTAACCATAAAAACAGGCACGTCGCTCAAATCAACACCGAAGTTCTGACTGATAACCACACTCTTCCTGGCAGCCTTGGTGTCATTCTTCTGTCTCGTGCCCGCACTACCACCAAAGCCAACACCACGCTCCCAACCATATCCCAGACCTCCACTGAATCGGTCAAAGGGCACGTCATGACTCTCTGGAGGTGCAGTAGCACGACGCTGAGGTCGAGGCGGAAGCTGCTCGGCCACACGGCTCGATCTCTTCTGCGTGCTGTTGCTCTTGGGTGTTGTAGTAGCAGATGTCTTCTCGGGGGTGGCATTCTCGACAGGACGGTAGGTGCGGTACTTTGCGCTGTCCTTTGAAGCGAACGAGTCTTGGGATCTCTCCGAGTTCGCGGTGCGGTAGGTCGAGCTAGAGTCGGTGCGTTCTACATCCTCCTGAGCGGGACGTAGGTCCGTAGGGTTGTCAGAGTGAAGCTTTCTGTAAGGGTCCTCGGAACGATGCTTCCTTTCGGAGTGGAGCTTCCTATAAGGACCTTCCTCATCCAAGTGCATGGCAAATTCAGAGCCTTGTGGTGTGATGTAGCGCGACACGACAACAGTTGGTGCGCGTCGAGGCGCCTGCAATGTAGGTGAATAAGCCTGAATGGCTGGTGAAGCAGGTGTCGACGAAACAAGCGACTTTCTCTCCGTTGTGGGAGACGAAAGCATCTCATTCAGGCTTTGCTTGCGTTCACGCCATGCCAGTGCTTGACTCTCCCATGATGATCCACTTGTAGGGGTCAATGGTGAGGCAGGTGTACGGGGTACAGACATTGGTTCCTTGAGTGTAGACACAGAGAGCGCAGGGTGTGCATCAGTTGGTTGCTTCCTATGTTTGGGTACCTTTGGAAGCGCTCTTGAAGGTATCTCGGGCAGCTCAAGCGGGGTTGGTTGCGAGCGCTTCTCGGTAGGTGCCTGAGGTGGCTCATGTACAGGAGCCTGATGTGCGTCACGAGAGAGCTTCTCGGATCGCTGTTGCGTCTCAAGTTGAGGCATTGCCTCCTCGGGAATTACAGCACTTCTGGGGCGTACTCGTGGAGCAACGGACTGAGTACGACGTCTCGTCTTTGCTTTCTCTGAGTTGGTAAGGATAGGCTCCAGACGGCCCTGGGCGAAACCAGTGCCAAAATCGATGGTACCGACTCTGACGGTGTCGTCCTTCGAAGCAGGGCGAGAGAAGGTGCCGGACATTCTCTCGGTCTGCTTCGGAAGCTCGGGTACTGCCTCGGGCACTCGTGGGACGGTAATATTGTGAGCACTTTGTGATCTTCTCGACTTGCCTCTTGTTGGCGGCCTCGAGCTGGACACGATTGCATCAATTGACTCGCCGGGACGACTCTGGCTGCGTGCCCTGTCCTGTCGGCTACGATCACCAGACTTTCCACGGCTCTGTTGCATCTCCGAGCCGTAGTCAGGTTTGGGAGCGGCACGACTGATCTCATGAGGGTGGAACCAAGGCTTAGACGGATCGTATGCCCCCATCTGTTTGACTCCTCTGGTGGCGATATCATAGGGCGACTGGCCAAGAGATTGTGCTACTATGCCGAAATCGGAAAAGTCGTGTGTAGGAAGAGGCTCATCAGCGACTGAGAGGACAGTCACGTCCTCCTCACGACGGTGCTGACTCTTGCTTCTGCTGCGGCTGCGGAAACGGAAGAAACTCCTGCTCCTCTTCCTGGTGGTTTCCTCAAGTGGGCTCTCAGCAACAGCACTTTGCGTTGTGACACCCTTACGGCGGCTGCGACCTCTTCCGCGAGCATCTCTTTCATCTTCTTCTTGACTCTGAGCAGATGGAGAAGAACCGCATTCCAACTTACGAGTAGGACGGGAGAAGTTGACAGAAAGGTCTTCTGGGGCGCCGGAAACGAACTCTGGCTCGACTTCTGGTAGTGCGGGCTCGGGCTCTTGAACTTGCTCTGGGGCAATGACTTGCGACTGAGGGCGGGATTTCTGAAGCTTCCTAGTCTGTTTCGCTGGGGTGACAGGAGTGGTAGCAATCGTGTTAACAGAAGTGCTCGAAGACGACTTCTTAAAGAAGAAACTTGGCAGACTTCGGTGTCTCTCTGCTTTCTGCAAAGCTGACACCTGCTGCTGGACGTAAGGGGAACGCGGAGAGGAGATCTTGTCTTCGTTGATTTGTTCCAACGATGGTCTCATGGCGCAGGCTCCAAGGGACTCCTTAGAACGGTTGCGTTCAGCATGGTCTGCAGCGTCGAGAGCGGCGAGGAGGACATCGTCACAGTTGTTGTCCCTTATAATCGATCTCCTCGAGGCCTCAGAGCTGTATCCACTATCACTCTTGGTCATAGGAGGACGGGCCACATGGAGATGCTTTTGCGTCTGTGGCTTTCGGGTGCGATCATTCGCTGGAAGTGGATCGCCTGTAAGTTGTCTCAAGGCCTCCTCACGGGCGTCAATGCCACCCTCAACGGGAGACTCATCTTGGACTGTGCTTAGACGTGAGACAGTAGTCGTCAATGCTGGGTTGTCCACGTGTGGGTTGTCGAGTGTGTCGAACTCGGACACATATTCCTGAGCGTATTCAGAAGCACGTTGTGAGTTTTGAGGATGACCTGTCTGACGAGCAGAGCTATTCGCCTCAGCCACAACATTGTGACGAACAGGAGGGCCTCTACTCTTTGATTTAGAACGAGGATCAGACGAGAACTTTCTGTCCTGTTCTTCTGAGCTTCTTCGTGGTGCTCGTAAGGAAACGACTGTAGCACGACTCGGGCGAACGAATTCAGATTTGTGTTCTCCTTCATCAGCAGTAATGAAGCCTTCGCCAGATAAAGACTCTGATACCAAAGGCTTCTGCTGGATGCCTGCTTGCTCTACGCGTTTGAGGAGACGAGCTGGCTCTGGCGAGGCAGCTCCATTAGTAATGCGCAGAGATCCCATTTTGTATGTACCGATCTGGGGATAGAAGTCGGATGGTGTAGTCGGGCGTCCTCCTTGGGTCTCAATGCTCCCTTCAGCAAGATCCAGGGCTTCGAAGTCGAGCGGCACGTCAAGTCTGGGGGACTCCACAACAGCGTGCTGTCTGGAAACCGAGGCCGAGCGGACTGTCACGTTGTTCTCTGAGTAGTTTCGCAAAAGCTCGCGAGAAAGGCGAGTCTTGACACCAGCTGGGAGCAACGAACTTCTTCTGATCAGAGGAGAGATGGGTTCTTCATAATCCTTGGTTTCCGGCTTGGAGGGAGCAATCGTACGCTCGACATTTTTGGTCGGTAGCAAGGCCTTGTGCAGAAGGATCAGATCCTCAGGGGATGCTCGCTTCTTCAGCTCTTGCAGCAGAGCGATGGCGGCGGCAACGTCGACATCGGAATTGTCTGCAGCAATGGTATGGCGTTTTGAGGTGTTCATTGTAATATTCGAGGCTTTCCTCGATCTGACGGCTTCATGAGGTGAGTTGGTAGCTGACCTGGAAGGAGATTCGGAGTTCCGGAAAGATGCAGATCCAGTGATGCTAAGGGGTGAATCGTTGGAGAATGAAACTCTGGCGTCTTCGGCGTAATCATATGTGGTGTTGATAGGGGTGGTGTTGGTGGAGCTTGTTTCAGCTTTGCCGAGACAGCTAGAATTGTGCTTTGTTCGTGGTTTCGTTAAACGTTGAGAAAAGGCATTCCCAGAGGATTGCGGCTCTGCTGCTGAGAACATTGTGTCCAGCGTTGAAAGATCTTCGTTGTCTACTGGGACCATTAATATAGATGATTCTTGGAGAGATTGAAGATGGACATGACGGACTCTTAACGCTCTTTGAGCGACTGCGTCCTGGTCTATTAAAAGACCTGAAGCTACGATTACATCAATACCATGCACCAGGACAAGCAGGGACGACTCTGAACTTACGAGGGAGTCTCGAACATGACAAAACTCGATCAACGGCGAGGGGTAGATTACGATTGATGGCAGAGGTGGAAGGATGAGGGGAGATAAAACGGTGCAGTTGCAAACGGCACAGCCACAGCTGAAGCGGACCAGGTCCCGACGAATAGGAAGGGCTAAGGAATGTGATGTCGGTCGAAACGCCGTTGGACAATGAGGCCAAAGGTGGCAGGCAGTGTGCAGGTGATTACAGAAGAGGAGACGGGGAGTTTATGAAGTGGGAAACCATGTCGTCTTTTGCAGTAGGGGTCGCGCATGGATGGCCGGCGTCAAAGCGCAAACTAAAGGCAAGAGCACAAGTGGCTGGGAGTGGGTTGTCAGGAGCGATGGACGGCAAGGATTCGTTTCACGGACCTGCTAACTTCAGCCTCAGATTCCGGATTTTTTGCTTAGCTACGTCTATCTCATGCATGTACGTCGTCCAATCAGGATGGTCTCCAACTCTGTAACACCCAATGCCGTCTATCTGCCCGTCCGGTAGATCGTCTTTTGCGCGATACTTTTGGTGCTTGCATACAAGATCAGCTCGACAAATCATGATGCATCTTGGACGCAAGCACGGTAGCGAGAGGCAGCGGACTCCGGGTTGCCTGACCTGTTTGTCAAAGAAGGCTGGGAGCGAGCAATCTGACTCTTGAGATTGACAGGCACGCGAGGGCACAAGCCAGCAAGAGTTGTCAGCTTTTCTTCTTTTTCTTCGCTCTCTGCCCATCTGAAATTTGGCACGACTCACGAATGACGCCTTACTCGATGGTGGGCCGTGGCGTGCGTGGCTCTCCAGCAGGTTTGAGGGGGAGCAGCGCGCAAGCAAGGCGACTTGACGATGCACAGCCACCTCGGCTAGCCACAGAGCTACATGGACGATCTTGATTGCAGTCGAGTGGCGGTGCGATCGAGATGTGGTTCCAAAAGACCTGACGTGCATGTGGTGAAGCATAAACAAGGTTGCTAACATGATGCAGACAGTTTTCGGCTCGGTAGGTGTTGCTTTGCATCGGGTCGCCTTCCCGGTCGCATCACCTGGAGTTGGTACGCCTGCCTCTCCCGGAACCGTGGTTATGCATAAGATGGCTGTTGTATAATAAAACGATACGTTATTAATCAGATGAACAAGAATCAGCCTGTTCTGACTCTGAAGGAAACGTTACAGTCTGACTGTGGTCTGGATGGAGTGGTAACACTTGGCGGCAGCTGTACCGTAGAGAGGATGGCCGAGAAGATGGCCGGCTGCTAGCTCACAGACTGCGAGTTGTACCAACAGCATGTCGTTCTCTGTGCCAGCACATGTGTCTAGCGAGATAACCTCGGCACTGCGAGGAGATTGTACGAAAGTGGTCCAGAGGCACAGAGAGTCTAGCCGTGCATGTGCTACCAGGTAGCAGCAATGAGATTGAAAATGGGCAGCGCGAAGCCAATCAACACGCGTAAATTCGCGTCGCTGGAGAAGCTTCGCGTTGATGCTTTCGCAATCCAGTCCCACTCCCTGCCACCAGACCCATCATAATCCAAACCCATCAATCTTTCTTGGAACAAGCTGCCGTGTGTCGGACGATTCGAGTTTAGGCCATAGCAGAAGCAGTCATGGCGCTCCTTACCTACCCCTCCCTGATCAATTACGAGGAGCAACAAGGTTTGTTTTGACCGAGACGCAAGCGCAAACAAAGCACTGAAACCCATCAACAGNCTGCCTTCGAGGACTTTCTGCGCTCATTCAAACCCTCCTCAACCGAGGCTCAGGATGCCCTGGACGAATTGAATATTGACGATAACGATAATGACGAATACGACTTTATGGACGAGACGGCAGATGGCGCTGCACGACAGAGATCCTCAAAACCAAAGTACATGGACCACCTGCAGCGCGTGGCAGATAGAGACGTCGACAACATCCTGATCGACCTAGATGACCTGAAAGAATACGAGAACGCTCTGGAGGACGGCGGTGCATCGCTCAAGCTGGTCTCGTCGATCGAACGCAACGCACACCACTACATTGAAATCCTGTCGCGCGCCGTCGACAAGCTCATGCCACAAGCCAGCTCCGACGTCAGCTTCAAAGACGATGTCATCGATGTCATCCTCACCCAGCGACAGAACGCGAACCGTGTCATGCAACAAGTCCTCGACGAAGGCACCGACAACAACGCGACCGACTCCTTCTTCCCTCCCGCCCTCACCCGCCGTTACACGCTCAACTTCAAGCCCGTCACCCCCTCCGAGTCTAGCGATGGAAAGAGCAGCAAAGCCATGGCCGTGCGCCAGGTGCGTGGTGAACACCTGGGCCACCTCATCACAGTCCGCGGCATCGCAATCAGAGTGTCGGATGTCAAGCCTGCCGTCCAGGTCAACGCCTACTCTTGCGATCGCTGTGGCCAGGAGGTCTTCCAGCCCGTCACGACAAAGCAGTACACACCCATGGTTCAATGTCCTTCAGACGCCTGCCAGAAGAACAACGTCAAGGGCCAGCTCCTACATTCGACTCGCGCCTCCAAGTTCCTCGCTTTCCAAGAAGTCAAGATCCAGGAAATGTCGGACCAAGTACCTGTCGGTCACATTCCCCGTCAGTTGACCATCTACTGCCACGGCTCCCTGTCTCGTCAGATTAACCCCGGTGATGTCGTCGACGTTGCTGGCATCTTCCTCCCCACACCCTATACTGGCTTCAAGGCTATCAAGGCTGGCCTCTTGACCGATACATATCTCGAGGCTCAATACGTCCATCAACACAAGAAGGCCTATGAGTCGATGGTCTTGGCTCCCAGCACTGTGCGCCGCATGGCCGACTTGGAACAATCTGGCCAGCTCTACGAATACCTGAGCAGATCCATTGCCCCTGAAATTTTTGGCCATCTCGACGTCAAGAAGGCCCTTCTTCTACAACTGATTGGCGGTGTGACCAAAGAGATGGGTGATGGTATGCGTATCCGTGGTGACATCAACGTTTGTTTGATGGGAGATCCAGGTGTAGCCAAGTCCCAATTGCTCAAGTACATCACAAAGGTTGCGCCGCGTGGTGTCTATACAACAGGTCGTGGTTCAAGCGGTGTCGGTCTTACCGCTGCGGTCATGAGAGATCCTGTCACAGACGAGATGGTGCTTGAAGGAGGTGCTCTTGTTCTCGCAGACAACGGCATGTGCTGTATTGATGAATTCGACAAAATGGACGACAGTGACAGAACAGCCATTCATGAAGTCATGGAACAGCAGACCATCTCTATTTCCAAGGCCGGCATCACAACAACGCTCAATGCACGCACTTCGATTTTGGCCGCTGCCAACCCGCTGTATGGTCGTTACAACCCTCGCATCTCACCCGTAGAGAACATCAATCTGCCAGCCGCGTTGTTGAGTAGATTCGATATTCTCTTCCTCATCCTCGACACACCTTCTCGCGACGCTGACGAAGACTTGGCTCGTCACGTCACTCACGTTCACATCCACAACGCTCATCCCGAGCCCGCAGGCGGCGGTTTGATCTTTTCACCCAACGAGGTTCGCCAATGGGTAGCTCGCGCTCGTTCCTTCCGACCCACAATCCCCAAGGCCGTCTCCGACTACCTCGTAGGCGCCTATGTACGTCTGCGTCAACAGCAGAAGCGCGACGAGTCGGCCAAGAAGACCTTCACCCACACGTCACCGCGTACGCTGCTCGGCGTGATGCGTCTGTCACAAGCCCTCGCCCGTCTGCGTTTCGCGGAAGAGGTCATTACCGACGATGTAGACGAAGCACTGCGCCTTACCGAAGTCAGCAAGGCCTCGCTGTACGACGACGACCGCTCGCGCCGTGGCGACATGAGCGTCAGCAGTCGCATCTTCAACCTCGTGCGCGGCATGCGCGAGAGCGGTGCTGCTGCTACCGGCGAAGGTCGTGGCGAGCTCGATCTCCGTCGTGTCAGGGAGCGTGTTCTTGCCAAAGGTTTCACTCTACAGCAACTCGAGTCTTGTCTTGACGAGTACTCTGATCTTGACGTAAGTCATTCTTTTCCATACAGTCTCGATACAAGATTGCTAACATTGTTGTACAGANTTTGGCAAACTGCCGCAGAAGGCACCAGACTCGTCTTTATCGAGGCTGGCGACGACATGGAAGATGAAGAGTAGACTCGTTGTTCTTATTCTAGAAAAGTGGTTGGATCTAAATGTCATGTGTGTCTTTTTTTTTCTTCTGGTTCGGCGTTTCTCTAATTGCAAGGCGGGCGTTTGTTTTATACCTGTACTACCTACCTTTCCAACACCGACCCATCGGCAAGGCTTTCCACCATTCTCTTCTTCTTGAAACCCCAGCCATCCTGTCCCCTGTTTCTCTCTTGATTGTGATGGAGTCCATGTGTTGTCCAACACTCATACGAGCAGTGTGAAAAAAGGCGCGCATAAGTCGGGTCAAGGAACATAACTAACGTCGCTCTTATTCACTCCCTCCAATTGCAGTCCCCCACTAGACGCAATGACAGAATAACGAGACTAGAGGAAAAGAAGAAGAAGAAGAGAGTATGAACACATAGAAAGGCAAAGAACAAAAGAGTCGATGTTTGATTCCAGAAAAGTGACAGGGTGTTACCTTCCACCAAGCATTTTTTCCCCTCACTTTTCCTCATCACAGGCCTGCCTCATAGCTGAGTAACCGGTAACTCGATTGCTAGACAAGTAGTGGCGAGGAAGAAGAAGCAGTGTCAAGAAGAACTTTGTCGACGAAAGAAAGATGTGGACATGGAAAAGGCATAAAGGTCATTGGAGGAGTAGTAAAACAGATCTCTTAAAGAGAAAGAAAACCACAAGACGTTGTAACACAGTACCTATAGATGCCGTAGAAGAACATGAAAAAGAAAACAAAACACTAATATTAACTAACTTTCCATTATAAGCTAGAGCGATCCCGCGCTCTCAACCATCCTTCGTCTCTGTAGCTTTCAAGTCTGCTCTACTCATCATCCACGGGTCTGCTATGGCCCGGCAGGTTATTTTTCAAATGCCCCAATTTCGCTTTACCCCGGAGGCCAGCATCGTGCTTGAGTTGGGACGCAAGTCCAGATGCATTCCTATCTTCTTGGTCTCGTGCAGACTGCTCAAGAGCATCCAATTGCTCTTCGTCTGAGCTGCTGATGCTGCTGGCGTCGCTGCCGGCCTGAGCATAGACGATGTGATCGCCCTCCTTCTTCTTGCGGTCGCGCTGGGCCTGCTTCATGCGGTTCATCTTCTTCTCGTCCTTCTGACAGTCGAGGGTTTGGATATGGAGACCGGGGAGATTGGCGGCGAGGAACTTCTTGAGCAGGGGCAGCATTTTGGCGTTGGGGCGGTAGGTACCGCTGTCGTTGTCGATGACGAGTTGGTAGTGTGCAGGGTCTTTTGGCGGTTCGTCGTTGGGAGGGCCGTCGTTGAGATCGTGAGGGGGATGTGATTCGTTTGCACCATCGTGGTCATGCTCGCCATCTTCGCTGCTGGCGCTGCCGGTGTCGGCTGCATCTGGCGGCGGAGGCTTGTTCTTGTACTTGAGACGGCGGATGAAGAACTCGCCGGAAAAGGCAATGTAGACGCTCACGTCGCTGTGCATGGTATGCTTGCTCAACATGTCGATACCAAACTCCTTGCCCGTCTCGGTGAAGCGCAAGAGCGAGTCGAGACTCAAGACGTAGGTGAAGATGCGACCGCCTTCGTCGTAGTGGACGAGGTCGAGGAAGGCCTGTGTCATCTCCTTGCAAGGGCCCTGTGGGAAGTGGCCCCACTTGGTGGTGCGGTCGAAGTTGTATACTCGAGCGTGTTGATGATGAAGGGCTTTTGACAAGACCCATCCTCGCACACCAGTGGATGTGAACATTTGCTTGACGAAAGGACGGAATTCGACATAGCGATGGTAGAGGCCGTCTGGCACAGGACCGCGGAATTGGATCTGGTTGGCCTGGAAGTTGTAGCGTTCTGTTTTCTGCTTTTCCTTCTCGGATTGGTTGTTGTCTTCGCCGGGCTCTTTGCGACCAGCGATACGACCAAGCATGGGAGCTTGATGCCTGATCCACCATTGCGGACCGACGGTAAAGACATGTCCACCATTGTCAATGTCTGTGCGACCGACCAGTTGGACGCTGACATAGAGGTCGCCATGCATGTGCTTGGCCTTGCTCATGCAGGCAGCAACGGCGCGAACGGCATAGGCTCGCTTGCTGCCCGAACGCTTCATGATCTTGTAGGGCTGCTCTTGAATACCGGGCCAGTTCTCGTTGATCTCATGAACCGAGATGTGAACGTTGCCCAGACGATCATCGTGGTCGGCAGGGTCCTCATCGTAGACTCGGGCCTTGAGCTTGAAGCCTGACGAGGGAATGTTGGCGACGATCCATTCAAAATTCCACTCGGGGTCGGTGCTGCGGCGGACGGTGGGAGTGCGCATGCGTAGAAGGGGGTCTTCCTTATGACGCTTCGGCATGGCCGTGTTGATCTGGGCTAGCACGTAGGGGTCCGATGACAGCGAGTTGATGTCGGCCATGGGCAGGTTAGTCGCGCGGTGGAAGGTGATTTTGACGGTCCATCCTGGCGGCGCTCGCGGTACTGGCGTCGCATCGTAGCCTCCAGCAGGCTGGTCGTCGGTCGAGCCTTCCGGTTTGGCCTCGTCGGTCTTCTGTGCCTCTTCCTTCTTCTCCTGCGCCTCTTCCTGTTCGCGAGCGCGCTCGGCGTGTGAATTGTCGTGGTGAGGCTTCTCGTTCAGGGAGCCCTGTTCATCGCTGTCCTGGGCGCCTCCTGTCGTGGCTTGTCGGTCGGCGTCGATGTGGATGGGCTCAGGGTTGTCGTTGGCCTTGTCCTGCACACTGTCCAGGCGACTCATGTTGATGATCAGCGGTCGTGGAGCGATTCAACAGTCGATCATGTGAAATTGCGGAGACGCTCGAGCAAGGGCTTCGATTCCAAGATGTGGCTATGCTATCTTATTTGAGCGTGGCATGCTGCATCAAGACTTCTCTTGTCTGAGGGAATGGAATCTGCCTCAAGGGGTGCAGGGCTAGATTGCTTACGTAGGAGGTCGTGGTGCGATTGGCGCTACGCGAGCACAAAACGACTCGCCTACTATCGTACCAGCCTCACACCTGCCCGCCTCGCACCCTGAGAGGGGTCAAGAGTGGTTCGCCAAATCGCCGAAAGCTTTGCAGCCACGCGCTAACTCACGCGCGAACGCTGCTAAAACCTTGCTAAGCTTTTGGCAGAAATTGGCACAAAAAGCGTCGTCAGCTGTACTACCTAAAACCGCAACGTTCTCAGCTTCCAAGCCAGAAGGGCCCATCAAAACATATCAAAAACTTGGTCAAATTACGTCTTGCTATCTGCACTCGACTCGTCAAACCTCGTCAAAACTTGGCATGCCTTGTCGCCTTGCATACAATCGCTCTTTCCCATCTTGGCCTACTTCACTCTAGAGTAACTCCTGCCGTACACCCGCGCTTTCCGATCATTTTTCGTCTTGTCCATGATCCTTCTCGGAGTCCGTCCTGCCCCCTCACAAACCATCATGCTATCATGAGTTACGAACTCCAACATAATTCGGGATGTCACCATGGAGATGCCTGAGCCCGACCTTCTCTCCGTGGACATCGCTCTGCTATACAAGAGATTGTGCATTTCTACAACTACACCGTGACTGCCTATCGCACATGGGGAGGGTACGTGTCTTCGTGACACCTCTGCCAGCCCTACACCATCCTTCAGATTAGGTTGCGTATCTCGAATCACCGTCTACTTTTTCTTATACATCGAAACTTGCTCGCTTGAAACTTTCCCTAGTCATGCCCCTGTGCCCAGCTACTTCGTCCAAAGTCTATGACAAGCTATGCAGGATTAGCTTTTCGTAGTCCTGCACTGCAGTTTTCAGATCGCTGAGCGTGATGGCCTCGTGGTCCGAATGAGCGACGAGGATCGACCCAGGTCCATACAGATATCTCTTCTGCCCGTCGAGCTTGTCGAGATTGGGGATATCAGTGCCGTAGTTGACCGTGATTGTACCGAAACCGTCGACATCGTGATCAATGTCCACAGGTGCGTATCCCTTGCCTGCGAATACGATTTCATACATGTCTTCATCTTCATGGCCGGGTGTTTTAAATTCGTCTGTTGCGGCTTTGATGGCCTTGTGCACACGCTTGCCAATCTCGTCGGGTGTTCCGGCAGCGATTCTAATGGCAATTTGAGCGCTGGCGTTTTGAGCGACGACGTTGCCTGCTACTCCACCTTCGATCTTGCCGATGTTGATGGTGGTGGAGCCGTACTTGTCGCTCTTAGGGAGCTCAAGACTGAGTTTCATCAAGGCAGAGAGTGCTTGCACGAGGACCTCGTTCGCGCTGCGACCCAACCATGGGTAACCACTATGTGCTGCCTTTCCAAACGCATTCAGAGTAAAGCCGAGCATACCCTTGTGGCCACTNGTTGAAGATGAACATTAGTCTGGGTTGCTGGGATAGAGTGCATAGGTTACTCACGCTGCAAGCTTGCCTTCAGTTGGCTCACCAAAGATGATGGTCTTTGGAGTCAGTTCCAATGCATTGGCAGCACGCATACCGTCACCATGGACCTCTTCACCGACAACGTAGAGAAGAGCAACGTCATCAGGCTTCAGCTTCTTCTCGGCCAACAGCTTCTTGGTAGCGATGATCTGAGCAGCAACAGATGCCTTGGCATCAACACTTCCACGTCCGGAGATGATGGTTTCAGAGTCATTGGAGTGGATCTTGTAAGGATAGAATGGAGGAACGGTGTCGATATGGCTCGAGATGAGCAGGTCGGCATTACGGACCTTGCCAGGATAGGCAAGAATGTTGAGACGAGAGCTGTCGTTGTTGACCTTTTGCGTTTCAATGGTCCAGCCATCATGTTTCAAGTGATCGGACAGCCACTGTCCAACATCATACTCGTTACCGCTGATGGATTCGGTCGAGATGAGGTGACGGTGCAGCGAGATCAATTCCCTGGTCCATGTTGAGCCGATGCTGTTGGGCTCCGAAGCGCCAATTGGTTGCTGTTCCACATTTGCACTAGGAGCCGAGAGGCAAGTAGACGCCAATGAGGCGACAACAAGAGCTGAGAGATGCATATTTACAGTGATAGTGATCAGAATGATTATCTTCGAGGATCCCAAGAAGAGGTTGCCAATATAATGGCACGTGATCGGGCCGCCGGGCAAGCTAGATCGTCTTTAGAAGGTATCCAACCCGCAGACGACAATAATCAGCCTAACATAGTATATAGATACAGCGAGCCTACCTTCAGAGGATTACATGAATATCAGCTCTCGATTACGGCACATGCTTGGGAGAGTTCAGAAATACACAAATTACCGAGAACGAACTATATTGTCTCATAAGCATGTAGATCATCATATATCCCAATGTCTATGGGATTTTGCTATCTAATTCACGCCATCAAAGAAGATTCGAGTACCTAAAACCCACGATGTCTTTTGGGCGATGTTGTGACCCACTAGGCATCATGATGAAGGCATAGACGTTGTCAAGATCTGCCAGTTCGCTCCTGATATGTGGAATGAGATGGAGCCGTGATCATACAGGGAGTATATAAGAAGCTCCCGATCTTCTCAAGTTTCGTCTTCGTGAGTATGCAAGCCACTGAAGTATGACAATATATCAAAAGTGGTTGGGTCATTACGTCCTCTTGGGGCCGCGCATGGAAATTCCTGGAAGACAAAGAAGCTATTGGTACATTATGAGCTGGTGACCTTGTTGGCGACCTCCTTGGCCTTGCCCTCAACCTTGTGAGCAGCAGCCTTGGCCTGGTCTGCGATGTGAGAAGCTTCTTGTGTGGCCTTGTCCTTCAACTCCTTACCACCAAAGCTNAGAAAGGCACGTGTCAGCATGGACTTGTGTTGCACATGAGCAGGAGAAGATGGAGCAACGCACTTCCAGTAGTTGAGGTATCTGTATCCCTGAGTAGCTTGTGCGCCAAAGTTGACGAAGTGACAGCCGAAGAGGAGGTAGTTTACGGGNGTGACGGCCATGGCGTAGCGCATGAAGGTGGCAGAGTAACCGCAGAGAGCGAGGGTCATGGATCCCGAGATANNCTGTGTCGCGTGCGTGTATTAGTCCCAAGCTCTTGCGAAATATACGGTCGGCGCGGTGTTGGAAGATGTGAATTACATTTCGGGGTCCTTTTGTGTGTCCATGACGGCAGCGAGGGGGATACCAAAGTTGGATGCGGGACCCCAGAANGTCTGTGCAGAACAAGTCATGTCAGTATGGGCGTGGTATGGCTGGCGACAGGCGAGCGCAAGACAGGACGCTGGTGATTGTGCTTGGTCACAGCGCAATGTCCGAGTCTTGTCCTCGTGGGAGCACTCACGGGTCGAGCAGAGGTAGTCGGTGTAGGGGTTTGAGCGAATCTTCGCATTGAGGGCCTTGATTGCTGCGGCCATCTTGTCTAGTGATTGTGGTATGGATGCGTCTCGAGGAAAGATGTTTCACGGCGTGCTGAACATTGCAAGTCCCGGCTGACGGCCGCTCAATGTCCGCCAAAGGTGGAGACGCCCGCTATCGGCTACTGAGGCCGAGCGGAGAAAAGCCTCCAAATTCCGTCTTTGATATCAATGGCTCGAGTTGGTCATCCTGTCCGGCGCATGGTGAAGGGGAGCTCTTGATGTGATACACATCTCGAGTGATAGCTGTCTATATACGCGCAGGAGCTGCTTGGGTTCGTGTAGCCGGATCAGTACTTGATCACGGAATGTATATGATGATGAGTACGAGCCTCAAGGGCTCGCCTCGCGCCTTAGACATGCTCTGTGAGTTGACCAGATCCAAACTCTGCAGCAAGGTCAGAACATTTCTGATATAATAATGGTATTCGTATGTCAACAAAGTGAGAGAGCATGTCGATTGGAGTGGTTCTAGGTGGCCTGTGCTGATGCCGAGCCAAGATCACGTGCAGCGCACTTCGCGGAGCTTTGTGCAAAATCAAACCAGCGCTATCTCACGATTTTGATTCCGTTCAGCGACTTTGAATTCTTCGACACATCGCCCATTACCGACGAAATGGTGAGCACCATCCCGCCTTCACGGCAGGGAGCCACGGTCTGCAACCACAGCTTCGACAACGACGACGACGATTTGCGCCTCGCCACGCTTGCCATCGACGCTCGCACTGCCCTCACGCGATTCGGATGTGGATGAAGAAGACAGAAAAAAGAGAAAAAGAGACGGACATGCACCATCACATCCAGCTCGACACTCGCATACACACACCACCACAAATCGTCGTCGTCGCTGTCGTCGACAGATGCAGGCCTGCCCTCTCCCTCGCCTGTGGAACAAACATAAATGGATGAACATATACCCTAACACGATTCTGTGCAGGCACGCGGACAGAACTCCACCCAGCAGGCTGACCAGAACTCCGGCGACAATGCCGGCAAGGACAAGTCTGGCAACCCCATGCGCGAGCTCCGCATCTCCAAGCTCGTCCTGAACATCTCGGTCGGTGAGTCGGGTGACAGACTTACTCGTGCCGCCAAGGTTCTCGAGCAGCTGTCTGGTCAGACCNCCGTCTACTCCAAGGCCCGCTACACTGTCCGTACCTTCGGTATCCGCCGTAACGAGAAGATCGCCGTCCACGTCACCGTCCGTGGCCCCAAGGCCGAGGAGATCATCGAGCGTGGTCTCAAGGTCAAGGAGTACGAGCTCCGCAAGCGCAACTTCTCCGAGACCGGCAACTTCGGCTTCGGTATCAACGAGCACATTGATCTCGGTATCAAGTACGACCCCGGTATTGGTATCTACGGTATGGACTTCTACTGCTGCATGTAAGTTACCATCGTCTTGACTCGTCTTCGCCCATCACACTTGCTGACGACCGTCTCAGGGNAGCGCCCCGGTGAGCGTGTCGCTCGTCGCCGCCGCTGCAAGACCAAGGTTGGTGCCTCTCACCGCATCAACCAGACCGAGACCGTCAAGTGGTTCAAGAACAGATTCGAGGGCATTGTCCGATAAATGCTTTCGCTTCCCTTCACGACACTTTTCATACCACCACCAAAAAGAGAGGCAAGCGGGCGTTTGAATGAAGACCTTCTTCAAAGGGTCGCTGGCGCAGGGCATGGTGGGACATGATAAGCAATATCCCTTGTGTTATGTAATCGCATGCACAAAACCCACAAACCAAAAATCATACCAACAAGGCCTATCTCTCAGACTCGAAAGAGCAAGATCCATCTCTTATAATGGAGGCGCATGCAATGTCATGTTTTTCAACTTTTGCCGTTCAACCATTGATCGCTGCTCTGCAGTCTCTTATCTTTTCATCTATGTGCTCATGTGATTGGTATTGTGTGTCAAGGTGCTTGCGTTTGCTGTCTCGATGCTCGCTGTCATTGTTTTCTTTGTAAATGCCCTGCTGCCAACCCATGCAGTGGATCTCGCAAGCACGCATCTCTCCATGGCGTGACAGCTATGACATCTTTGCTGACCTCTTGAGGTTATTCATACTGTGATAACCTTGATGAGGGGGCTCATACAAACTTTCTGTCAAAACTTGCTTCTAGCCAGCCTTACGAGCGACTTCTTCCCCTCGATGAGTCTCTGCACCAGAACATGAGAACCTGTGGATGTTTCAGCACGAGACATGGTCATTCGTATACGGCGAAACATTGTAATTTCCCTCAACTTTAGTACGAACCCATCTATGTTTCAAGAGTCCCCGATGGATACTACCGTGCTTTTCAAGGTCAAAATTCCACTTCATGCCAGTATTGGAAGAGGAGATAGAAGATATCCGCACAAGATGGAGGATCGATATGTCAATATTCTCTTCTATACATCATCCACCAACATCCCAGCCATACGAAAGTCCCATCTACAGTGCTAAGAAATGATATACGTATCAAAGCAAAATCAACGTCCTTATGCCATGCAAAAAGTCGCAGAATGTCCAGCGATGGAAACTCAGTCTAACAGGAAAAAGAATAGCCAAGAAAAAAAAATGGAAAACACCGCTCATCTTTCATCACAGTACCCTGGTTCCTTCGGACCTCCCGAGGCCCAAGACATGACTGTGAGCGCCGTAGTGTAACCCATGATGAAAAGACCGAAGATGACGAGCAGGACATCGGCAACGCGTTGCCATGAACGAGTTGCAACGGCGCGGTAGTGCATAAGAGGCNNTATCATCATGATTAGTCGTGACAAGCGAAAGCATAACAGAGTTGGACTTACAGGGTAGACAAAGACCAGCGGGATGCATGCGAAACTGCCAACAAGCGCGACGAACTTGTCGAGCTGTCCAGCACCAGCCCATGCAATGACGGCACAAAGTGTGACCATGAAGAATCTGAACACATTCTTCTTCCACTTGATCCAAGGGTTGTACTTGCCGGTACGACTGAAGAGCTGCTGAGATGTGATTTCGATGGCAGGATAGATTTGCAGAGGTGTCGAGAGCAAGATGGCCACAGAATAGATAAACTGTACGCTGTTGACGAGCTTGTTGTCCTGAGGCATGTTGAGAATGATGACAGTCTTGGTTGCGCTACCGTACGCGGCGTACGAAAGAGCACCCATAGAGATGAAGACCACAGTAACTGCAACCATGACGACACCCAGGACACGAGGGAACTTCTGAGGGTCCTTCATACCGGACTGAATAGGGATGATGAGACCAATGCCCTCAAAGGTGAAGATGGCAGTACCGATGAACAGTGTCCAGTCATCCTTGTTGAACTGGATGATATCGGCTATACCGTTGTTGTTGACCAATGTCAGGATGTCATAGTAGTAAAGGTAAACAAGGCCAAGGACGATGAACAAATCGGCGACCAGAGCGAGTTTTTGGATGTTGTTGATGTTGCGGTACAAGCTGAGAGGCAAGAAGACGACCATTTGCATCAGGATCATGTATTTGATGTCGATGAAGGTGCGACATTTGGTCACAGCCAGAACGAAAGCCTGCAGGTTTTCCGAAACAAAGACGATATAGGCCGAGGAGAAACCGATCTGACTGATGACGAGAGAGGAGTTGATGAGGGTACGGAACCATCTACCGTATATCTTGCCGCCCATGTCACCAAAGGAGGCATGAACCTTCAGACGAACGTTGACGAGCAGGATAAAGCACCAGAAACTGAGAAGAGCGATACTCAGAAGGACAATGTTGCTGAACATCATGCCACCATTGAGGTAGGCGCGGGGCAAGAACAAGACTCCAGTTCCGACAAAGGATTTGAGCAAAAGCATAGCAGCACCACCAGGGCTACCCTTGCCAGCCTGCTCCTTTCTTCTTCGCTTGCGCTTGCCAGGAGTCAGTAAAGCACTGTCTTCACCCCACTCGCGCTCCTGGCCATCCTGATCATCATTGTCGTCGTCGTATGCCTCGGATGCGAAGTATTCATCAGGACCAAGAGCCTCGTCGTCGTCTTCGAGTGATTCACCAGCGAAGTGGCCGTAAAGGGTGAGGAATTCGATAAAGTTGTTAGCCAAGAATTGAGGTTGTTGGCGCGCAGGAGGTTCGGTCTGAGCACGAGTGGAGCCGTAGTTGGGTCTTGAAATGCGTGTCTCAGGGGTAGGAGAGGCGGCAGTCCGGCGAATGTAGTCTCTGCGCAGACCGCCAGGCATTTTGATATTTGTAAGCTCTGGGTCATCCTCGTTCGGACGAGGCAGATTGACGCTCAGACTTCTCTTCAGACGGCCAGTCTCACGAGCCTGGCGTTCTACCTCTTCACGCTCGCGCTCTTCGGTGTAGCGGTAGATGTGTCTTGTCATATCTCCGCCCTGCAACTGGAGACTCGAGAAGTGGTCGTCATCTATGCCGGGGCCGTTTTCAACAGACTTGGCAACTTCAGGGAGGGCCGATTGGCGCTGGAACGAGGAGGAGACTTGAAGATTCTGGTGCGAGGTGCGTTGTGCAGGGCCAACCAAGTGTCGGCGCAAGACCTCGAGGTCTTCGTTCTTGTTTGGACTTTGCGAGTACGAAGCATCGTCGGGATAGACTGAGCCGGTCGGAGCAGGAGAGGCGAAGCGAGGCGGGCTTCCAGCGAAGCCTCCTCTCAAGGCTTGCGACAAAGACGAGGGGCCGGGCCCGGGGATGGAGCCGCGAGGGTATGAGGCCCCGGGCAAGGGCCCGTTGTCGTCCCGGGCATCGTCTTGACCGTCGAGTTGACGCGGAGTGGGGATCTGTCTGATGGGAGGAGTGCCGAAGGGAACGGGGCTCGCGAGTCGGGCGGTCGAGAAACTACGAGACGGCGAGCCTCCGCCGTATGGAGACGTCGAACGTGGGGGACCCGACCCAATGGGTTGCGGCGATGTGCCGCTGCGATTACCTGACATGGCCACTCTGTCTTCCGGGGGTCGTGGTTGCGGGAAGAGGGGAGCAGGGTCAACAACAACAGAGAAGGACGGACAGAGCAGAGAGGATATTCAGGTAAACATGTACAGATTACCCTACGCGAGGTCACTGGCTCAGAAGACCCTGCACTGCGCACCCGCACGTCTGGCCGCTGTCTCGTATCCGCCTGATTAGGGCAGCCCCAGCCGACAGCCAAGCCCATGACATGCTTAGACGCTTCTTCACATGCTTGCCTTGAGCCTCAACATGCCCTTCCATCGACACATCTGTGCTCTCGTATGTTTTGTTCGGGGACTCGCCCGTCTCGGGCTATCTACTCGTCGTCGCTGTCACTCTCTGCTCCTTGGGCCATGTCCTGTGCATCATCATCCTCGTCGTCTGCCACTTCCGCCGGGCCATCCATCACAAAAGCGGCCAGGCATGTGATGCGGTGCCCGGTCTCGTGCGTTCCTATCGACGTGCCAACTTGACGCACCGCGCCCTTTGCTTCTTCCGTGCCAGCTCCCTCCAGAATCTCTGAAAGACTGCATTTCCACAGCCTGACAGCGCCATCGCTGCTGCCCGTCACAATGCTCAGTGGTGCTCCTGCCTTGTGCTGCAACACTTCAAAGTCCTTGATTCTGCCACTGAAGCCCGCTTGGTTGCCTCCCAACTGTCCCAATGCCGCGCACTGCGGTACTTCTTCGTCCTCCTTTTCGCTCTCGATCGTTGTCTTCAGATCGTAGAAGATGATTCTGCCATCCTCGGTCGACACTGCCAGGATGCTATGTTCCTCACCAGCGGGCACGATGCGCATCTGATGAAGTTTAGTAGGAGGTGAAGGCCGGATAATAGCTTTGGGCATCGAGTCCTGCCATGTGTGTCAGTCGCGAATCCCTTTTCAAGTATACCATGCATAACTCACCATGCCGTAAATCACAGCTCCTCTCTCGAAACCAACGACATACTCCTCACCGTCCTCACCCCATGCCAGTTTCCTTCCTTCGCCGCTGCTGTATCTGCCCTCGCCCGCAGCCTGCAACAAAGTCTTGTCAAAATTCAAAACTCCAGCCTTCTTGCCAGTCACCAGGTTCCACAGTCTCATGCATCTCTCTCCCTTGCCCACAGTAACCATTACCTTCATGCTAGGGTGAATGGCAAAGTCATTGACTCCGGTAGGTACTTCTCCCGGTCCAGCAGTGTCTCCACTAGGCCGTCCCACAGCCTTGGGAATAGGGCACTTGATTGTTGATAGCACAGTCCAGTCGCGGCTCCTCGAAATGGCGACAGTGTTGTCGTCTGCTGCGCTGAAGAGCTTACCCCGGGTAGGAAATTGTAGCTTGTTGACGCTGCGCGCATGGTGTAGTAGACTGCCGAGCTCCTTGTTTCTCGGGTTCTCGATAATGCTGGTAGCCGAGAGACTAGGAAGTTGAGGTTTGTCGCTAACAAGAGGTGGAGAGGTTGAGAGGTTGAACAGGTTGATGCGCTCGTCTGTACTGCCGGTCGCGAGCACTCGTTTGTGAGCCTCGTTGGGTGCCGAGAGAGCTAGGCAACGGACGGCGCTCGAATGAGCGGCAAACAAGAAGGTATCCGAGTATGTAGGCTCTTTCTGCTCTTCCTCTGATGATCCAGACTGCAGGACATCCTCAGAGACGGTGGCAGCGAAGCCGTGGAGAACCCTCTCGTATGATCCCGTGACAACTTGGATAGAGACGGATGCTGACTTTGACTCTGACTTGGTGTCCTTGATCGCGACAGCAGGTTTGGCGGAGGCCNNTTTGGTGGCTTGGTCGATGTGGATTTTCTTGCAGGCTTGCTGGGTTTGGCTGCTTCTGCGAATCTGGCGTTCTTTNCCGTTGGTAGCACGAGCGCTCAGCTGTGCATCCTCGCTCTTTCTCTTGACCATTGCGACTCGTGTTGTTGAGGTTGATGTACTAGAGTTGGGGTTTTTGGTATGTAGAAAAAGTTCAGAGAAAGCTTGGGGTGGTGGTGCCAAGGCAGAAGTTGACGCGCCCCATCGCGCACCTCGCCGTAGAAACACGCATCCATCTCGCATATCCATCTTCAATTTCCATCGAAACATTCCCACACCCGTCTTCACCTGTTGAGAGACTGGTGCTGTGAATGCGACGCCGATAAACTTATGTCCCTAGCACAATTGCGAGATGGACCGCTTACTGAACGCAAGACTGCCAGAGCGTAAGTTCGGATCCGCACATTTTACGGGCGCAATTTACATCAATCCCTTCGCCTGCGCGATTCGAATCTGAAAAATCGCTCCGACTCTTTTTCTACTGCGTGGTTGTTGAGTTGTGCTGACTGGTCTGTCGCAGGGNCATCCTTGACCAAGCGAGCTGCCCGCCTGCGCGCTTTGAACCAAATCACCCAATCCATCACTCAACAGTGTGGACTACCTCCTGCTCTCAACCTAGATTTTGATTCTCTACCCTCTCCTCCACACACTCCTTCCGAAGATGTTCTTCTTAATGCTGCCGACCTGGCANAAGTATGTATCGTAATTCTGTGGTTTCACCGTTCATCTCTTATTGTTCATCTGCTTTGTAGAGGTCTACGTTTTCAGGACTCGTTATTGCCTTTCTCTTTGGACGCCATAGAACAGAATCCTGCAATCAAATCCCTGGCTCAGCGGGATGCGCCTGCTCCAACTGCCCCTGGATTCATCGATAAACGATCTCATGCGACGGCTCCCATTACTAACTCAGATACTCTCGCGAGCCCTCAGGATCACCTTGTTCAAGCCAATGCCGACCCTGCACAGCCTTCCAACGATAAGCCAGCAGTCAATCCGCCCGGCCGTGAGAACCAAAGGAATCGGCCACGTACCGTCCATCTCCCGCCAAAGGAAGTCCAGGAAGAACGATTCCGTGAAAAGCAACTCCGTCAAGAAGCACGTCGGAGAGATGCTGCCGAATCTCAGGTCGAAGCTGCATCATCTCCAACATCCACTGCTGGCGCCCCTTCCATGGCCACACCTTTGCCCGCTGGTCCTTCGCCTCTAACTAGTACTGACGAGGATACTACATCCGCAAACCAGACAGTAGCCAAGCCTCTTAGCTTGCAACCATCCCCCGAGGAAGTTCTTGCCAAGGAACAACATGATAAGCTACTACAATCGCAGAAGGAAATCGCGTATCAGGAAGCATTGGGACACGAGGACGACTCTCCAGATGTGCAGTTGCGTCTTGAGCAGGAACAAGCAGTGAAGGCCACCAGAGACGCTACTTTCGACGCCAAGCCTTCCGCAGTGAATTCATCCAACAGCATCAATGCGACAACAGCAACGCGCGACGCATCTCAAGCTGTTGCGCCCGTTCAGCCTCACTCGGCATCGCCTTCCGAGTCTGTCTCTGACGCTTCACAGAAGAGAAGAGCACCGCGACCATCACTTGTCAATATCATGCCACCCAAAGATCCTGCGCTTGGCAATGCTGTTGTTGAGCCTTCGGGCTCTGTTCGTGCTCAATCGACTTCAGAAGTAAATGAATCGTCAAGGCCATCTCTCTTTGCTACCAAGCGCGCCCACACGACAGGAGAAGTACTCAAAGTCAAAACTGAGCAGCCGGTCGTGAGGCGCCAACAACGACCTGTGAAGGATCAGCCACAATCGCCCGTCTCACTACGATGCTCTGATTTGATGAAGAAAGAGGGCTACAACTCTCTCAAAGGAGTATCCGTCGAGCTCACTAAGGACTATCTGGAGCCTCTTTACCGTATACAGGTCCACGAGCCTCCTAACGGAAGACCTTTGCATGAGCTCTTGCAAAAAGCCAGCAAGGTTGTGACAACCACTGAGCAGTTTGCCGGATACCACGAAAGACAGGATCAACGCATTCTACGGAGGATCTATCAATTACAAAATGCGAATCGCTGGTCCCTCAGGCAAATGCAGCCTTGTGCTGAGCCAGCTGCCCCCAAAACACACATGGACCATCTCTTGGCCGAAATGAAATGGATGAGGACCGACTTCCGTCAAGAGCGCAAGATGAAAAGAGCAACAGCCAAATTTTTTGCAGAACAATGTGCAGAATGGTGCCTTGCAGACAAAGAGACACAGAGATCGATGCAAATCAGACTCAAATCGGTCGAGGAGTTGCGCCAGGATACAGCAGCTCCACACTCTCCTGCCGAGTCAAACTTCGAGAACAGTGATAGGCACAGTCAGGGAGCTCAGTCGCCACCGGGATTGGACAACGATGTCGAGTCTAGTGTCGAAGACTTTGACATGCCGAGGACACCACAGTACGCAACTGTAGTCCCTTCGTCTTTCTTCTCTGCCATAAATATGGATAAGGAGACATTGCATATGCAAGATAACGAAACCTTGCACAGCGCTCTTGCCGAGCTGCCTCTACTGACGCCTTTCGACGAAGACGAAGAACCTGCTCATTTGACTGTCAAACGTCCAACTCCAGCAGTATCAAAGTTTTGTGCTGCCAAAATGATGATTGATGTCAGCGGCCCTCCCAAANAGAGAAGCCGATACGATTACAGTGATGAGGATGACACGATGGACGAAACTTCACTGCCTGCATCAAAGAGACCTCGCGCAAGTCAAGAAGACTCGGGGTTACGGCCAGAGCAGACAGATGTCGCTCTTTTCGAACCCGAGAACAAGCTTTTGCGCAGCAGATTGCATCAAAACACTGCATTCCGGCCTCCCTCCGAGTTCCAGATGCCATCCTCGCAATTCTATGAATTCAGAACGGCATCACAATGGACGGAAGAAGACCAACAAGCTCTGCGCCGTCTTGCAAGAGAGTATTCATTCAACTGGTCCCTTATTGCAGACAACCTATCATTATCATCCAGATTCACTAGCGCATCTGATAGGCGCACGCCGTGGGAATGTTTTGAGCGCTGGGTAGAGCTGGAGAGTCTCCCTAACGAGATGAGAAAGACTCTCTACTTCAAGACCTGGAACCAGCGACTCGAGGGAGCTAACAGAAACAACGAAGCCAAATATCAGCAACAAGTCGCACAGCTTGCACAAACTCCAGGACAACCTCCCACGGTGATGCGAAAGAAGACAACACCATTCAAGGTCGACAAGCGTAGGCAGAATCGGTACTTGCACATGGTGGATGCGATGCGTAAACTGGCTAGAAAACGGGAACAGCAGGCTCACAAGCAGGCCGAAGGTATGATTGTTCAGCAATACTTTGTGTAATTTGGACTAACAAGCACGATAGCTCAAAAAGCCGCGCACATGCGCAAGCAACATGAAAACGCAGCACCGAAGAACGGAATCCCAACCCCTCAAGAGTTCAGCAAAATGCGCCAGGAGCGAGATGTCCAGGTTCATGCACGACAAGAACGTTACAGAGAACAGATGCTCGTACAGCAACGCGTATGTTATGATTCACTGTCTAGCCATCTTTNNCAGATGCTTACAAATTNNTTACAGCAGGCTCAAATGCAACGAAACGGACAAATATCGAACCAACAAGCTCATCCCAATGCGAATGCTCCCAACCGTCCTGGACCTAACATGCCCCATCCACAGAGCACTCCGACACAGCCCGGTGGACCTCAACAGATTAATCATCAAGGTCTGCCGAACGGTCAACACCCTAATGCTGCTGCACAAGGAGGTGCGCATCTCAATACTCCACAAGTGGGCATGCGTGGAGGTATACCACAGGCGCAGATGCAACCGAACATCCGCCCTGTGGCCAACGGTCAAGCTCATGGAACGCCCGATGGCATGCAGCAAAGAGTGCTTGAGGCGCAAAGGGCCAACCAACTTAAGATGAACGGCCAGCAATACCAGATGGCTCCACCAAACCGAGCAAGTCCTGGAGGTATGCATCCTCCTAATGGAGTGGGTAATCCATCTGCAATGAACGGCATGCAAAACGTCCGCACTCCTGGTCCCCAAGCCCAGAATCATCAGTCAACCCCCAATGGCAATGCCGTTGCTTCGCCGCACATGCCTCCACCACCGACTCCGACAAGCCAGTCGCAGCAGCCACCGCAACTCTCGGGTGGGCTTGTGCCGAACATCACGTCCATCACTCACCAGCTTCAGGCACAATACCCGCAAGCCTCGACCGAAAAGATCCAGGAGATGGCAACTGAACGCCTGAGACACATCCACTTGCAAGGACAGCACCAGCAATCTCATCAACAGGCTCGTCAAAGTGCACTCAGTGCCGCTGCTGGAACACATGCCGCAAATGTCGTACCAAATGGCTCGCCTGCCTACAATCAGAACCAAGCAGCCTATCATCAGAACAATGGCAATGGCCAGCATACAGCTTTTAATACCAACGGCAGTAACGTGGCAGGTAACGCACAGCAGTACGCCGCCGGTATGCGACAACGCGTTCTGGCACAACAGAGCCAAATGCAACACCAAAACCAAAACTCCCCCGTACAAAACAACGGGAGTCCACGAGTAGCACAGGCCAGCCCAGTGCCGGGCATGGCTGTACCGAGTCCAAACATGGCTTCTGCTCATCCAACGCAGAACATGCCTCTCAGCGCCAACAACCGTACTCCCACACCTCAGATGACGAGGATGGGCAGCGGTCAAGGGGTCGCTTCGGGAACACCTCAGCCAGGACCTCAACTACAGCAGACACCATCGGTAATGCAGCGACAAAGCCCAGTTGTTCAACAGGCCAGCCCAAGGCCAGTTTCCGCAGGTGTCTCGAGACAATAGTATAGCTCGTATCCATCGCTGATGTGATTCCGCTCCAAGGCAGACCACGCTCAATTCCTGGCGTCGAGCCGCGACTGTAAGGAGCTGGAGACTGTTGGTGAATATGTGGTCATTTGGTTGGAACGGTTAAGGCGCACTTGGCATCTTCTCTCAAGAGGTAGACAGAGCATCAAAACAAAATGGACATTTGGGGAAGACTAGGTAGTCTCGATGTCCTTCTTTGCAGGTCGACCTTTATTGCTTGCCCTCTTGGTTGCTTTCAAGGACTTTGTTGTCTCTTATCATCATTTTCATGTACAAAAATTAAGCATTTGTTTGTCTTCCTTCATGCCTCTTCTCTTCCCACCTTTCTCACGACCTGATCTTACATGCCGCGTCGATTGAGTTCGCACTGTCGTCCTATGACTCCATAGTCTTAAGTTGGTGCTGTTCGTATGCCCAATGTGACGAGATGGGCATACTTGATTCAGTAGGTGCTATCGGCTAAGTCGCTACGCGGCACGTAGTCTATTGCTTCTCTTGCTCTCGTCGTGCTCGCAGGTGGAGTCCCCGTATTGGGTGCGGCATCCAATCAGCCACCCCTGCTGGCTATCAAACGGCTTTGAACTACGGGGGCAGATCCGCCTTCAAAGTATTGGAGGCTGTATGCACGCTGTTGATTTCTGGTCAATTCATTTCCATGAGTCGAGCAAAAAAACGGACTCTTCCGTAGGATGCCAGTGGAATTGCATATAATGCTGCATCCCTAGTCAGTCTGAGACGGAGAGCCGCGGCCATGTCTCATAGCAATAACGATATAATTTTTACAGATGGAGAAGCGGTCCCAAATGGCCTGCAGATCTTGCATCCTCGACCTCAGGTTTTTGTATGGAGTTCATCTGGGTACGTGGCTGCGCAGCATCTGTCCGCCCAGCACATTCTGTCGTGATGATGGCGGCTTAAAATCAGGTACCTATCAGAAGCGAATGTGATGGTCGCGGAGGCTGGTCCGCCTTATGGTGTTTGGTTAGGTAGGACGCATAGCGGCGCACAGCGGCCTTGCCCTCCGGTGTGCGGTCTTGCCTATCCCACAAGAGATCTAGCTGTGGAAAGCAGATGGGGTTTTCCAAGTCTGCTGCATGTGGACAATTACCCATGCACGCGGTTAACTCAACGGTTTAACGCAAAACGTGACATGTCTTGACTCGTTCCATGTGGATAGGCGCGCGCATACGGGGTTTGACAGCAAGAGAGCAATTGTAGTTCGGGGAAGGTGTAAACAAGCTGTCCTCTTCGGCTGATGGGAATGATTAGATATCCATGAGCTCTGATCTGCGCTCTGATTTAAGCGACAGAGGAAGCTTGGAGAGTTAATCAACCTCCCAACAATTATTTCTTGCTATGATTCAAACATGACCGAAGAGTGACAGCCTGATGGGACATGTGGTGCAGACTTGCAGCCCTGCCGAGTATGAGGTGTTGCCGAATGCCGGGAGCAAAACTACGAAGCAAAATCCTCAAGGATGCACGTTGCATGCCGCCGGCCTTTCCATTACACACAACACATTGGACAGGTCTGGTTGTGACAGTAAAGATCTCTTACGCCAAGTCTACATAGTATGGACTGAAATGATGATGGTGTGTGACCTCGAAGAGAGAAGGAAACATACGCTCGGAGTTGCCTCCTCAGATTGAAGATCTTTTGCCTATTCGGCAGCCGCATCAAAGCCACCAACCTTGAGAAACGCCGTGGGTGCATAAGAACTTTGGTGACACTTGAATTTCGTCATGAGAATGTTGCCATTGTGTCGCTTCGCTTCCCGTATAGCCGCAGGATTCTGTCAGGCTCCCGGGCTGTCGAAGAGAGAAAATTTGCCATTTGTCGGGAGTAAGGACAGAGTACAGTCCACCGTCCTGAAATCTGACAAGGAAGCATGACTTCACATTTCGCCAAGTCGTTCACAGCAGTACTGTGCTACAGTACATGAACCACTAATGCTCTCCTTGTTGTGATCGCGATCTAGCGATCCAGGACGTGGAGTTGCGTCCGAAGGTTTGTCTTAACTTCAGGTGCTGCACGCGTCTCGAGATGGATCGTCGATTCGAGCGCTATTGTATTCTGGTTGGCGCACTTGCACCTGATCTTGTGCTTCTCGCCGACATGGCACCCTACTGATCAACACAACTCCCCTCACAGTAGGACATCTGATTGCAGCCATATGCAACTCATTCAACATCAGCAAAGAAGTGAAGACCATGGTCATGTCCAGCAGCTCGCTTGCGCGTAACCGGACGGATCCAGTTGCAGGCACGCGAGCCGATCCCAGTATAGTTGTAGGTCTGTGCTGTGCAAACGTGCAAAAGACAAAAGCTTAGCGGAGTCTCATCCGCGTTTATGAGAGTACCGTTGGTAGGTGTGGCAGTCACGGAGTCGAGGGAGATCGGTTTGCAGGCTTGCATCGTTGGTGGGTGAAATTGTCTTGTTGGCAAGTGATTGGCGCATATGAGTCGGGCGCTCCGAAGCGACGTAAATGGCATAGTATGCATGTCTGTAGTGTTCATCTTATACTTGAGGTTGTTTCTGCTTTTACCTTCTCCTTTCCCAACTCTTGCATCCTGTCCTGCCTTCTTTCCGTCCCACCGACCTTCCTACTTTGGAGCCTCTTTTGTGCTTGTCCACGCAACCCCCACTCACAACGGCTGATAGAAAAGACCATCCTCGGTCTTGACAGCAATAACGAACAAGATGAACATTGCCGCCATGCTAGAGCCAATTCACGACGCACCGCATCCTGTCACAGCATCGTCTTCCTCATCGCAGTTGCTACAACGTCTCCCTGCTATCACGCATGTGACGCCGGGACTACAACAACAGCCCGTCTCATCCCATCAGATTCCCAACCACCCTGGACTACCTATAGAGCCACACTCTGCATTGCCGCCTCGTCGACATGCCCTGCCACAGCGCATGGACTCCATATCATCGAACAATTCATCCACTCATGGCTCCATTGATTACACCACACAGCCCTATCCATCATCGTCATCTCCATCGACAACACAACGCCCCAGGTCCAACAGCACAGTACGCAGAGATTCTTCTGTCTCTCCATCACAAGCGAACTCACAGCCGCGTCATCGCGGCAAACAAACAAAAGCTGCTTGCATTCCCTGCCGCAAGCGCAAATCAAAGGTACTGTTCCTCCTGCCCAGCACAGATCCCCTCGAAACCTGCGAGCTTAATCCCGCAACTTCCACCCATGCTGCAACGATGAACAAGCTATAAAAGGCACGATTGCTCTTAGGCTAGATATACAGCCGAAGAGAGTCGATCTGGCATTGTCTCTCACGACCGTCGTGCATCTTATCGTCACCCACGTCACACACTTGAGCACACAGGCGGAATTCTTAAAGCACATCAACCACTATTTTCTTTGCTTCGAATCCCTTCTTCTTCACTTCAATACTCCTATGACCCAACGAACAAGGACTCCACGCTTACCACGTCTCTATTCTTCACAGTGCGACGGAGTCCGCCCTGCCTGCAAGTCTTGCATCTCAAAAGCCACATCCTGCAACTATAGTGTCACACCAGGCATAACACAGCAACAAGCCATGAAGAACCAAATGGAAGCTTACAAATACGTCTTGTCATTGATCAGAGAAAGTACCATGGAAGATGCAGAAGTCTTGGTCAAGATGATCAAGGCAAGGGACAGTTTGTCTGATGCTGTTCTAGACATTCAGAAAATGACGCAGCAGAAGTACTGAAGATGTTTGGAGGAGTCTGCTGAGACCCGAAAGAAACACAAATATACTAGATGTTCTGTACACCAGATGCTTCTAGGAAAGGACTTTGGTGACGCTTCGACAAAGAAAGAGGGTCCGACGCTACATCAACGCCTATCACGCAAACAGACAGCAAAGTCTCTGGCATCTGAGAGACTCGATAAACAGGAAGAGATCGGAGCATATAAATTGAAAGAGCAGAGCCTGATCGGGAAGGGACGAGGCGTAGTTCAGCACGAAGGAGAGTCTTCGTGCACGCCTCCACTTTTTCTCTTGTCCTCTTCTGAGTAGGTTGTGGAGAAGATGCTTGGGGGAGCGTCTCGACCTGACCACCAGTTCTCGGACCTCACTCCTTCCAGGGAGGACTAAACTCCGCTGGTAGCAAGACATTCGATCTCGCGTTTGTATTGGTCTTCCAACAAGAGTGGTTCGATCCAGCGGTGCAGTCTTGATCGGGTAACAGAGCGCACCCCTTGCACCAAGTAAACCAAATAAATGAGACGTTCTATAGCTAGTAAAGAGTCGAGTCGTACATGGCTTGCCAACAAAATACACGGAGATGTCTCCGCTACTGAAATCCCTCATGCCAAACACATCACTCATCAAGTTCGTGGCAAGCACGACACCTCTATCCTTGTTGCAATTTAACACTCCCTCAGCATAATTGTATATTTGTGGCAAGAACCTCAAAGTTTCAGAAGTGCTACGTCACTCCCTACTTCGAGCAGGTACTTTAGTTGATATCGAGCCGCATGAAGATAGGGTTTTGTGACATCTCGCGTCGGAGACCGGTTCGCTCATGACGGTACTTCTGCTCACAGGTTAATGGGTGGGGACAAGGTTTGAAAACGAGCTAAGAGATATTTTACGGAGCACAGTGCTCGTGTGTGACAAACTAGAATGTAAAATGTGCGTTCCTAGCCTGACTATGTACCGACTATCATCTAATAAGGGATGCCGTTCGTGAGGAGCTGGAACTGGTCATATACACCCGTGCTGTGACTCTTTCCACTCCAGCGCACAAGCGAACGCATAAAGTCAGCCGCCTCGCGCTCACTCTTGTCGAGCACAAATCTCTCTCTGAAATGCTGGATGGTTTCCGGCTTGAAACATGGCAGGCCGGAGTCCAACATGACAACAATCAAGTGACTCAGCTTCTCTGCATGTTGTCTGGACGCCAAAAATGCCTTGACACAAAGTTCCTCGAACCACTTGAAGGATTGCGACTGTGTCGACCCGCCCATCACCGCGATCATCTCACCAGTCAACTTGAACGGTGCGCGTTCAAACTTGACACCACCAGGTGCGATATCGAAGATGAAACCAAAATCAATGTGCAGGATGTGACCTGCGTCGTCAACCATGATGTTGCCATTGTGTCGATCCTTGAACTGCAGTAGGTATGAGATGACCGAGTAAGCAGCCATACTCTTGACGAAATTGCTGCGTGCCTGTTGGAAACGAAGAGAATCCTCTGTTCCGTATTTCGATACCCAGTATTCGTAAAGTCCATTGACCGCTTCGCGACCAAGCATATCACGCGAGATGGAGTTTGGAAGGACATCGATGACACCACATCCAGGAGCTGTGGCTGTCACTCTGTATGGGAAGACGTAAACATCCAGTCCGACGTTGTTGAAGATGCCACGGAAAGCTGCAATCATCTGCAGGGCCAGCACGTCCTGACGACAATCGTCACCTACCTTGAAGATTGCCGACTGCCACACTTCGTAGCTAGTCTCTTTCCGGGATTCGCCTTCTTCGGCTACATGATCCAGCTGCTCGTCAACTGCTTCGAGATCTGGACTTCTCTCTTTACGGATACGGAAGGTCGCCATGTACGGGGCTTTGGCGTGACTCTGTAGAGGCTTTCCAGACTTTCGGTCGATGCCCACAACAACTCCATCAGGGTTACTTGGGAGATAAACACCAACGTCGACTTGGATCTTGCGTAACTCCTCTTCGATCTTTGCCTTCTTCTCCGGCTTTGGTCTCTTGATGAAAGGCTTGAGCTTTCCAGAGATGCTTGTCACTTCACTAAAGAATCCAAACTCGCGCTCATAGAAGTCTCGGTCTTCGTCCGAGAAACTGGAGATGAGCGAATCCATGACTTTGTCGAGCGTTGGCTTGACGGGATCCGGAATCTGTGAATCTTCGTCTTTGAAAGCATTGGCCTTGATGTTCCAAATAATTTGATGCGCGAACAGGCCAGAGAACTTGGCAGTTTCGACAATGTAACGTTCGACATAGCCCAGCAGATCGTAACGGAGCGTCTGCACGATCTGAGGTACGTAGAAGAACGTCACATCAACAGAATGGCTTTCCAAAGCACGCATCGCGTACTGTACCACGAAGGCATGGTTTCCGTACGCGGGCAGGAAATATGTAACGGCAGTGATAGGATTGACAGGAGCCCAGTACAATAGATACNNTATAAGCTGTTAGAAGCCATATGGTTCCTATAGGAGGCAGCACGTTACCTTTAGTTGGGATGAGACGTCATGCGGCATGCTGGTACCGAGCATTATTTGCAGAGCATCGGGCTCGTGAAGCGCCTTCTCCGGAGAGGTGACCAACAACGAGCGGACCTGATTCTGAATAAGTGACGAAGGGAATCTGAATGCCATCTGCACGGCCAGAGACGGCGCTTCTGCCCAAGCGGTCGTGATCAGAGCAGCGATTGCAGTCTGTGACGTTAGTTGTGCCGTTTCTAGGGGAAAGAGAGCACTCACATCATTGCTTTTACCCTGCTGACCATATGTGGTATGCGGAGTGTCCTGTCCTAGGGGGGACAACCACACATTCAATCTGGTGATTTCGTTCTGCAGCAAGTGGAGAAGCAAATCCTGTTTCGCTTGCAATGGCTGCATAGGAGGCAACATCTTTGCTCCCATAGAAGCGACAGCTTGAATTGCCAGGATGACATCCGACATGACTTGCACTTCAGCTTTGACTTGCAACTTGTTTCCGCCATAGGACCACCGAGCGGGGAAGTTGAACCACCTAAGAGCAGCAGACAGAATCTGATCCTTGAGCTCCCAGCGAGACTTCTCGTCGTAACCAGTGCCATAGCTGATAACTCGAAGGGCCAATAAGATGACATGGAAATGGACCTCGCGAGCAAGAGGATGGCTACCGCTTCGTCTCAAGGCTGCGAGGGTGACACGCATCAAACGGTGGAAGACGCGACCAGTATGTGGGTTACTCAATCTGGTGGCGTTGAAGTGACTTGACAAGAATTGTACGAGTCTGAAATGAGGTGCGATCAAGTCGTGAATCTGTTGCTGACGTTTGGTGATGGCACTCTTGTCGGTAGGAGCGAACTCTTCTTTAACATAGAATGGGTCGAGATGGCTNAGTGTATCATGTAAGTATATCGATGAGACAACGGAGGCAAATGAAACTTACTTGAACGTCTGGCTAAAAATGCCTCGCTTCTTTTGGATTGTCGTCTCCCAGCCTTCGGCAATCTCAACAAGGACCCGAGATCCCATTTGCGGATTCTCTTTGATCACTCCCATCCAGAGCGAGACACCGAGTTTGATAGCTGGTTTGCTAAAAGAGGTAAAAGGAATACTGACCAACTGCTGAGCAAGCCCAAAGCGATCGGCGTCTACTTTGCATAGTATTGCTGCCGCACGTCTGAGATTGGATCGTAAGTCTTCAGCTGAGGCTGGGTGGTGGTTTCGAAGATTGTTGTTCATTTCTCGCAAGGTAGCGGTGATCTCACGAGCCTGTTCACTCAAAGCAGACCGTGGCAAGCCGATGATACCAGTCTGTTGTGCGTGCAAAAGCTCTTCATCTTGTCTCGACGTTGTATCCAGGTAGCGGTATTCTTGGCGAGTGGTGTATTGTGCAACAAAATCTGAAGCAGTGTTGACCCCTGGATCCATCCTACGGTCGATAGCGCCAAGCCTCTGGTCGGTCCCCGGGATGAGAGAACCGAGTTCAAGAGCGAACGATCTGCCCATAGAGATACGACCATACGCTTCCTCATCATCATAATCAGAGAGATATGTCTGCAGAAGTCCTTTCATGTCTAGCGGGGCACGGTCAAGCGTCTTAAGCACCCAGCGGCGACATTTCTGTTGGAATGCTCGCAATGTAGTCTGCCTGTAAGCAAAATTGTCGGAGAGCTGCAGGGAAACATTACCCTTCGCCGAGCTGTAGAAGGACTTGCATTCGTACTCGTCAGTCTCCGCCTCCAGGCAACTGATCCACATTAGGCTGAGCAGTTCTAGGAGAGCGAAGAGTGACGTTCTCTGGCAAAGTGACGAAGGTACTTGGTCGATAATGCGATCAGCGGCCAGCGTAGCAACCTGTTGCACCTTGTCGATTCGATGACAGCAGTTTTCAAGCAGCCTTGCTAGCTGTTGCGCAAGATTTGCTGCCGAAAAGGTCTGGCTGCGGCCAGTCATGGTAAGCGCCAAGTAGGTATCAACTGCGCTCAATGCTACGCCGAGCAGACAGTTACTGAGAGCACCGCTCTTGAACTTGGGATCCAAGAAGTATTCGAGTGTCCTTGTGCAATCTCCGGATTGAGCACGCAGCACTGCTACCAGATGAGCAGCGTTCAAGAAGGTGAGCTCGGCATAGTTGAGATTCTTGATGTCCGTTTCATGTGCTGGTAGAGCAGATATCAACTGCGACTTTAGCTGTACGGCATGTTGAGGAGTCATGCCACGACGAAGGACGGTATTGAGATCGATACCACTCTCTTGGGTGTCGGCTTTGTTACTGTCAATCAAAGACGGAGTGTACCACGCCAGAGTCTGAAGCTCTTGCTGATGTTGCTTCGCAAACGATGAGTTGAGAGAAAAGTCATGCGCAATGAGGTTGAACCAGGCATCGCGACTGAGTGCAGAAACCATCTCCGGATCTTCGAATTGCGCATACTCGTAAGGCATGAATGCTGCAAGCGCAGCCAGAGGAGGTAACACTTGTGAAATCTGGTCAACAGCTAGTTTGTCGATCACCATGGTTCTGGTATCGCGGTTGGTAACATCGCTTGTGCTTACGACGCCATCCAACAGATGAGTGAGATAGATCTCGTAGAGAGGAGACGTTGGGGGNATGCTCCTTGCCATCAACATACGAGCTTCCATGACTGCCTGGAGCATAGGAGTATTGTCAGAAGCTAGAGCCTCGGTAACATGTTTTGCATAGAACCTCAGCAGCGGACGCAAATCGTTCGGCTCGCTTTGACAACCAAGAGCTGCGGACCCCATGATGATTTTAGCATCGACAGCTTGATTGACGCGGCCAATCTTCTGAACCAACATGGAGACAGCAAGTGCTGTGATCTTTTCGTTCTCACACTTCCTGGCGATTGCAACAATTGCTTCAATCACTGCGGCATGAACGAGGACTGTCTCTTCATCATCGTTAGTGATCAAAGAGATGGAACTTCCTGTAGGTTGTTGAGTGTAGGAGTTCATTGAACCATTCATGGTTCCGTTCGTGGTGCCGTTTCCATCAATGAACAAGGACGTGTTGGCCTGATTAGTAGAAGGGCCGGTGCTGAGAACGTTTCCAAGGCTGTATAGTGTACTGATGACGAGATCTTGGGGCAGCATTTGTAGAACGTCTGCGAGGCAATTTGCAGCAATGACAACAGTGTCGCTGGTCATCCTTCCCTGTACTATAAATCTAGGCAGGGAACGTGCCAAGTTCGAAGCAAAGGCCTTTGAGGTCTTTGCCAGGATGGCCATGCATTTAAGGGTCACACTAGCGAGCCTCTCATCTGCAAGTTGGACTGGGTCGGTCAATACACCATCAAGCCAGCCCATAATGATATCTGCATCAGCGATATCTTCGTTGGCTAGCGAACAGCACAGGAAACTGATCAGACAGCTGGCCTTGGTCGAGAAGGCCAGCTGTTGCTGCCATGCCGAACTGACCTGCAAATAGTCGGCATCAGCGTCAAGAAGAGCGACAATCTCGATCAGAAGTTGAGTGAGATCCTCCAGTGATGATTCCTCAACACCACTGCCATAAGCAGGGAGGCTTTGTGGTCGGAGAAGATAATCCAAGATCTGCCCACCTTGGGGAAAGTCGAGAGGCGCAACCATGGCAGTAGCTGAGGCTGCAAGATAGTTTGTGAAAGCATTCTGCAGCAACATTGCACCCAATGGTCTTCCCATGGACGCATAGACCTTGAGCAAACGTTTCCACTCTCTAACATGAACGCCATGAGAGTTGCGAATCGAAGAAAGGTTTCCTTCTATGGCAATCATAAACTTCTCGACGTACAAGGTTCGAAGCTTGCGAGTGACGGAGGCGCGTTCTTGTACTGTAAGAACCTGAGGCTTCTCGGAAAGTGCTGAGAGAAGACCGAGAAGCGAGACAGAGAAAGTTATGGTCTTGGACGCATTGTCGAGATCCAGAGTAGAATCCTCAGATGCCTCGAGACGATTGATACTTTGACCTTGACGCTCGTACGTGTCGATTGTGTCGATGATAGTCGTGATTACCTGCGGGCGCAAGGAAGGGATTCTCAGACCAATGTTGAGCATGGCCGACGCGACCTCCTGCACGAGTACTTCCCACGGCGATGGATGGACATGGCGCAGATAAGGCGAAGGTCGGAATGTCTGAGTGTGGGCTTCCGTTAGATACGGTGTTATTTGTTGGAGAAGACGTTCGGCGTGTTGCAGAGAATCGATCGAAGATGAGGCGCGGCACAAAGCAATCAGAACTTCGAGTTCGCGGAGACCAATAGGACCTTTGGCGCTTCCATTGGATGAGATGTCAGTCTTATGGTAGAAGGAGCAAAGGCGTGGTATGTCCTGATGAGCTGCGTGTGAAGGTGGAGCCTGCGATGACAGGACAGCCAACTTCTCGAAGGCGTCCCTACGGAGCGTCCCACGAGACGTGTTTCTATGTTCTCATAAGTCGTGACTTCATGGCAACTGGATGATTCTACTCACAGTCTCATGATGGCGGCAATATTCCGATGTCGTTGTTCGATGCTAGGGAAAAGGTGCCAACACAAATGACGTCTCGTTAGGGGTCGACTTGGCACGCGGTCGGCCCGGGCACGGGAAGTTGCTACGGAGCCATTTCCTCAAAGCCGAACATCTACGAGTACTTTTTCCTCCAAACTTCGAATACGCTCTCTGCGATTATTGGTCGCAGGTATTAGGTTATCAGTATCTGTCTTATGGGCTGAAGAATATCATGGAAGGTTTGCATACATAATTCTTTTCCCAGGTAAGGATATTGGTTAGTGTCCGTTCCAACCCGTGGCATAACAATACAGAGCTCTTGTTCTAGCCGAACAGCTTGTTGCTCTCAGCGTAGAGGCAACATGGTTCGATGACTCCAGGGTGCTCGTGAATCTCTAGTGAACCTCAAACAGTAGCTATTCTATGTACTTCCATATTACCATGCATGTTCTTGATGATGATCGTGAGTCAAAATTATGAGCAGAGTTAGACCTCAAACATAGAAATATACTACCTATCTACCTAGTGTGCTTTTGTGGTTTCTATGGGCTTTCTACTTTGGAGATTTGGTACTTCCATCCTACCTTGCCTCGATCACTTAGCTGTACTGACATCCAGGACCTATAGCCTTGGAATGAGATCTGGATATTGACCATCATGGCCGAAACGATTACTCATACCGGGTCGTTCACATACCCCATTGATATGAGATGGTCAGCATTCATTCATGCTTCCGGCACGTATCAATGTGAGCAACAAGCCCAGACTTGCTGATAGCCCTTTCGCAAATCAGTGCGGTGCTACTTCTGTGACACCTGCACTTCGGGACATGTCGAGTTACACAATTTCAGAACCAGGAGACAATGGCGCCGGCCGATTGTTTTCTACTGTCAACAAGATAGCCATCAAGCGGATACTCCTTTTAGACGGGGGAACTCGAATGCCAGCGAGGGGGGTTAAGTTGAGTTGGATCGGAAAGCTGCAGGACTCTTTGAGCAGAGTAGCTGGAAGAATTGGTTGAACGACATTACCAGACTCGACCTGATTGCAAGAATGGCTGATGCTGCGTGTGAAAGATTCTTGGACAAAGCAAGCCATGCCAAGTGGCCAAGTGGATTGTCGTATAGATGAGAGGAAAGTGGGTTCGAATTGGTTTGTGGCTGTCGCACTATTTGGAAGATTGGCAGTTGGGTTGTCATGTGGTGCGAAGCTGTCAAAGCCAAACGGGGAATGGAAGGAGCCACACGCTTTGGGCAACAACAGGTTGCTTGGGACAGAGGCATGCGATATTGGTATGGAGTTGCTCCACCATTGTGCTCAAGCCACAGCCGTGTGCAGATCAGAATACAAGGCCCCGAAGATCCTCACGCGGGTGCCGGGATACACAACAATCAAGGCTTTGGGTGGCTTGGATGGGATTGGCGGTGTTCGTGGCTACAATACTGGCCAGGCACGGGGCGGGTTTGCGAGTGCTCAAATAACGACAAGGTTTGGCGCTATCGGGTGATGTCATCGTAAACGCTTCAATCTCCGTTCATGTCGCACAGCCTTTGGACTCAGGCTGGAGAAGATGGGAACAGAGCAACCGAGAGGGATCTCGAGCTGAGCGATATGCGACGCATGTACACAATCTGTCTCTCTCCACTGAGCCAACGGAGAGGCAGATCATGGGGATGGATCATAGATGATTTTCGTGGAGGTTTGTGGACGATAAAGAGACGATCCAGATCAACCCGGTGCACGGGGCAACCGTGTCGAGGATGACGTCTGCAGCTTCCGCATACAATAATGCGCCCACGCCATTGATTTCCTTTCTTCAAGAGGCGCTTCGCATCATCCATCCTTTCTCCTTTCACCCAACTCCTCATAACCCATATCTACGCACCGCTGTCGCTGCTGCTTGAATCTATTCATCCTCACGACTAACTCTTATTACCGCCAAAATGCACCGCACATACTCTATGCGCCAGTCGCGCGCACCCACCGCCTCGCAGATCCAGAACCCTCCTCCTCCATCATCCTCCACCAAGGCTGGTAGATTCTTCGGCAAGAGCAACATCGGTAAGTAATGTTCATAGCCGTCGCATTGTTTATGACTGACGTCTCGCANNGGCCACTCTTTCCGCAGAAATGCTGCTGGCGCTTTCGGACCCGACCTCGCCAAGAAGCTTTCGCAGCTGGTGAAGATGGAGAAGAACGTCATGCGCTCCATGGAGCTCGTTGGCAGAGAGAGAATGGAGGTTGCAGTAAGTTGAATTTCCGCAACATCATTGATCGAGTCCGATGAGTTAACGCAATGGCAGCAACAACTTAGCATTTGGGGTGAAGCTTGTGACGACGACGTCTCGGATGTCACCGACAAGCTTGGTGTCTTGATCTACGAGATTGGTGAGCTCGAGGACCAGTTCGTCGACAAGTACGACCAATATCGTGTGACCATCAAGAGCATCCGTAACATCGAGGCTTCTGTCCAACCCAGCAGAGACCGTAAGTTTGTCGAGTCAAATACTCTTGTGTCACTCGCTAACTTATATGACAGGCNNAAGCAGAAGATCACTGATCAGATTGCCCAGCTCAAGTACAAGGAGCCCAACAGCCCCAAGATTGTTGTCCTTGAGCAGGAGCTCGTTAGAGCCGAGGCCGAGTCATTGGTCGCCGAGGCCCAGCTCTCCAACATCACCCGCGAGAAGCTGAAGGCTGCCTTCACCTACCAGTTCGATGCTCTCCGTGAGCACTCGGAGAAGATGGCCATCGTCGCTGGCTACGGCAAGCACCTTTTGGAGCTCATCGACGACACTCCCGTCACTCCCGGCGAGACCAGAAACGCATACGACGGCTACGAGGCTAGCAAGGCGTAAGTTTTTGTCATGACGTTACCACACTCTCTCGTGATACTGACAGCCTTCATAGCANTCATCCAGGACTGCGAGGACTCTCTCACCAACTGGGTCGAGCAAAACGCCGCCGTCACGTCTTCCCTCTCTACCCGCACCCGCACTCTTTCTCAGCGCCGCCGCAACCGTCACCAGGGCGAGGCCGTCGACCTTGCCGGTCAGGATGCCCCTATGGAGCAATCTCGTGACAGCAACCTCTGGATCCCTGCCAGCCAGCACCACAACGCTGACCGCTACGAGGACGACGATGAGGAGGAGGACGCTAGCGTCGTCAACGACTCTGTTCGTGGCCGTGAGGAGGAGAGAGTCGCTGCTTAAGTGTAGCACTCGCTTTGTTTTGGTTTCTTCGATCGCGTGGTTGGGCATTATACTATACCCTTGAGCCCTATGTTTCTTCAAGAATGCGGCGGTAATGTTTCTTAATCTTTAGTCTTTATCTCAACACAGGCAGCAGTGCACAGTCTACTCTTGCCTATACCAGAGGGCTAGCTTATGAAAGGCATGAATAGCATGATGACTCTGTTCAACTAGCCAACTTTCTAATTGTGATCCACGTGAACGACAATACGTATTCACGTTAATCTATCTCGTTGTCAAGCCGTGGCTGCGGTCGGCTGCGCCCATGTGCTTGTGTATAATTTTCGTGTGTTGAAATGTGAGGTGTGCGATCCATGCAGTTCGTGCTAGGATGAAGCGGGCTTACCTTTGATTGTTAATGCTTGATAGACCCATCAAAAGCTGTTTTGAGCACATACGGCCACAGTCAGCTGAAAACTGGGCATCCCGTCCGCTCTGCCATACATAAGCAGTTGAACGGCAGATTAGTACTACGGTGGGTGACCACGTGGGAATCCCTGCTGCTGTATGTTTTGTCCTTTTGCTCTCTGCATGTATTCTAACGAACACTCGATGTGTCTGACATCAGAAAGTAATCTTGGGTGGTTATATTGATTTTGGTGGAAGTGCGAAGGCAGCGCTTCTTATTGCGTATAACAACGAATGGTGAAACCGGTAGGACGCTTGACACAAACAGCTCATGTAGCTTGCACATTCCCCTTCCGATTCTTCTAGGCGACTTGTTAGACATTAATTACTCGGCATCAGAACTGAATCGAGGCCTGGCAATCCAGCCTTTAGTTGATGGTATAACCTCCATCGGCAACTAGAGCAGCGCCTTGAACAAAAGAGGCCTTCGGACTGCACAGGAAGAGGATACAGTCTGCAATCTCTTCTGGTGTACCNGACTCTTTTGAGATTCGACATCCGTCAGCAAAAGTTGAGAGCAGATACCATGCGGAGGGACAAATCGAGGAGAGTAGAATTCACCTGTTCATGGGAGCGATGGAAACGGCTTTCCTGACTTCATCGTTGATCATTGGAGTTTCGATGACACCAGGGCAAACACAGTTGACGCGAATGTTATGTTGTGAGTANCTGCGATTTAGGTCATTCCAGTAAGTGTGTTGAAACAAGGGATCAAACAAAGGAGATGGATAACATACGTCGAGAGCGTCAGATTTGGTAAGACCAATGACGGCTGCTTTGGCGGAGCAGTATGCNGGCTGGTTTCAGTGAGTAAGAGTGATTTGTGGCCAATGCAGATTTAACATACGAGCCTGAGGTCGTGAGACGATACCGAGCTGACTTGCAACATTGACGATGGCGCTGGTTGCTAGAGTCAGCAATGACCATCACCCGGGAGGAAGAATATTAGACAGACCCNNTCGGGTGCCAGGCCGTCCATCATGAGTAGATAAAGGCTCTTGGTCAACCATGTACTTCAGAGCTTCTCTCGAACACAGCCAAGTTCCACGATAGTCAACATCAATAACATTATCGAACTCCTCGACACTCATCTCATGAGACTTCTTGGCCGCACCGAGCACACCGGCACAATTGACGGCATAGTCTATCCTACCAAATTTATGGATCAGAGAATTGAAAAGGTTCTCGACTGCCTTCGGAGATATGATATTTGTCGGTACGCGAAGTACTTCAGCATCCGGGAAATTGGCCATGATTTCTCTGCGAGCCAAATCGAGACTTTCACCGGAGAAGTCTGCTAAAACGATACGTTCGCATCCCTCACGGGCAAAAGCTGCTGCTGTTGCACGTCCGATACCTNNGTTTATGTGAGATTGAAGTCGTCCGGATGGGGATAAATGGTTGTTGAGCTGACCAGAAGAGGCGCCTGTTACAAGGGCAACACCAGGAAAGAGAGTCGGCGACATTCTTAACTCCAATGTTTCTGATGTTCTTCAGGGTAGAATCGATGAATTGGAGTGGGAATTGACTCGAGATGAATACAAAAAGTTGGCTGTCATGTTCGAATACTTGGCCTTGACTCTCGGACTGCATATTGTCATGACCACCGGCCGGCTGATACGGTCGGCCTTTGCATCACAACGCAATTATCCTGGTTTTGCAGATTGATGACTTTTTTTCTCACGCATTCGAGGACGAAAATGCTGGCTGCTGGATGCTTTGGCCTTTTGCTCTTGCTCAGACCATAAAGAACTTGGGTCGTGTAGGGAAGCAGTGTTGGGTGAGCATGATGAGTTTTGGTATGACGTATGTCATACCAAAACAGAAGGAGCATCTATCTCCTTCTTCTACTCAACACTCCAAATTCATTCGACATTAAAAATTGCGCGAGTGTTTTGCGATATGACTACTCAGGTAGAAGATGTCTTCGAAGTTATCCCGAGTCTGGGCAAACGAGTTCAGAAGGTGCTTGGTATGCACCACTCATTCGACTTTGCCTGGATACACTGAATGCTGAACATCTGTTAGACAAAGCAAGCAAGTCTGAGAAGGATACTCTACTTGATCTTTGCGCCTACATCGCGTTCCTGAGAAACGATGACGACTGCTACGAGGCGCTGAACAGGAATATACCTCCATTTGACTACCTCAACAAGCCTGATACAAAGGCTGCGCTCAAACGTCGATATGATGGCGAAGTACCTCCGAAAGACAAGAGACTCCGATACAGCGGTCCAACAAAGGAAAGAAAAGAGCGTGATTTCGAGCGCCAGTATAGGCTGGAAATCGACACTTTCGATCCTTTGATCGCTGGCATGGGCTGTGGCAGCTACATAGGAGGCGTTGATGTCGTCTCTTGCATCTCTCCCTTGAAGCAGAAAATGCATCTCGAGATCATGTCTGGAATGTCAAACGGGCAGGGCAGTATTCGTCTTTCTGAGTTGACTGACGATATTGGTGGTGGGATTACGTTTATGCTCCACTCCGCTCTCATAGGTATGGCGTGCACCGCTCCGATGCTGATACTTGCTCATCGCTCCGGCAGACCAAACAATCTTTTTGCCATCTCCCGAGGATGTTGAAGCCTTTCGAGTTGTTGTTGTGCCCTCTGCTGCAGTGGGGGCTTCTACAATAACTAGGGAACTTCCCAAACTCATGGTGTTTGATGTGCCTCGAAAACACAAGCTTGACGGATGTAAATCAAGAGACGCAGGGCCGAATGTGACCGCTGAACCCGTGATTGGAAAGATGTTCAACGACCAGTCTATGCTGAGCGGACACGGGAAACACGTTGTCAAGGCTGACGCCGGAGACTTCATTAGCAGCGTGAAGTATAACGAAGAAGAACGAGCATTACGTCATTGCTATGGAGAAACTGCACTCACCATTGAGAACAGGTTGTTTGTGATGGTCCTCTGCTCCCCAGAACTCTCGAGTCAGCCACATTGAAACAATTAACCTCGATAGATCCCTCCCACTCCTAGCCCCCGCAAGCAGAGATTGAGCTGAGATCCAATATCCTGCATCCCATCCAACTTTAAAATTGTAGGGAACAGTGGAAACATCGACGGCCAACCCGCATCATAGCCGCAAAGGGGCTCGAGCTCAAGATACTCCAAATTCCTGAAATTGACCCTCAATGTCTTGATGAAGCCTGATGAACCTACTGCCGTATGAGTTCTCTTACGCATATTCGCACCATGAAAGACAATTCGAGTCAGTCTTAGCCGCTGAAGGGTTCCGGCGTGAGCCTCGAGGAAACGCAACAAAACATATGCTTCGACACGACATTGAGATATATCAATCTCGCGGAACTTATTAGTACCAAGGTGGATTGCCAGTCTGCCCATATCAGCCATGCCCCGGAAACGACCAAATGTGGTCTCTTCATAGCGTTGCAGGCTTTCGAAAGTAAAACGACGATTTTGCCAATCAATGCAGATATCAGAAGTCATGTGGTCGTCATCTACGGGTGTGGTTTTGACGTGAATGACCAGCTTTGAATTATGACGACTAGCATTGACAAGCACCTTGGTGAGCAGTTCATCGACTGATGGGTCGGCATCACCCGCAACAGGGTCACCAAAGACATCAGTGTTTGGCATGCCGAAATCGGCACCGAGAGCGCGGATTATGTTTGCGAGTTCTCGGTTGATCTGACGGTTGTCCAGCGGTGCTCTTATGCCCATTGGCATTGTCATACATGCACATGCATCTATCGCGACTGACTCCAAAGGAAAGTCACAGATTTTGGCGGCTTTGATGACAGCATCCAGGACGTTCCCACTGTTTTTGGTCCAGACACTGGCTTCGAGGAGATCATCATAGAAGAAGTCTGCTCCCCAGCCTTTATAGATGGGGATCTTCTTGGAATCATTGAGTGCAATCTCAAAGATCCCTAGGGTCGGCAGCACTCCAGCGTCATTGAAGTTGTTTAGGGCCTGTGCAATCAATTCAACATGCTTGCCAGATTCGACGAGATTCTGTTGTCTCTCGCGACAGTCTTTGTACCGCCAGAGAAGCCGTTTTCTGGTTCCTGGATCGTGTCGAGAGAGAACAATCTGCACAGTACTGATGTCTGAGTTGAGAGCGTAGGATGCGAACAAGATGCTTTTGACATATCTGCGTAGCAGACTGTTCTCAGAGAGTTCGACCAAGGCTTCGAGACACTCGTGAGTGAATAAGGGGCGCAGCGTCTGCAAGTGTCTGCGGCCGAAAGTGGGAGTTGCAATGTGGTGTGCTTTCTTGCAAACGAGTCGTAGGCGAGCAAGGCTCTCGCAGCCGAGAAGACCAGCAACTAGATCTGATATCTCGACTGGTAAGTTGAACAGCGGAGTCATGATGGCTCACTGGCAATCAAAAAGGGTAAGGGAACAGTGAGAGAAAGGTGGATGGAGTGGTAGACATGAGATTGGTGCTGCATCAGGGTGGGGTTGGACCAGGCGCTTAGACTCATCCTGTGCCTCTTTTGTACAACCAATAAGACACTACTCTCTTTGTTGTGCTTCATGTACCTATCAACGCAGAATATACACCCAATGGAGTGCTGTACCTTGCCAGCTCTGGAACAGTAGCTCTATCGGCTTCTGTACATCATGACAAGGCATTTGTCTGACGAACGTTCTTCTTCATTAATCGCGATCAAGCTCAAGCGGACTGTTTCCTTACAGATCACATCAACAGGAGCAGCAAATGCTCCTTATATGGAAAGAGATACACCATGTGAGTGCTGTACCTTGCCGACTCTAGAACAGTTGCAGCTCAGTTGCTTGGGCCTATTGACTTCGACACGTCATTTACAAGGGATCTGTCTGACGTATCATCTGCTTTGTCAACCAAAGTCAACCCCAAACATGGACTGTATCTTTACACAACAGATCACAAGCTTCAGCAGAGGCCAATCTCTGGCCAATGATCCGGCATACGTGTTGAAGGGACATATTGGACTTAGCCTCAGCAATCCTCACAAGTCAACAGCCAGTTGTGACACACAACTTGATCATCAGACCTGCCGGGGTAGCTCAATCGGTAGAGCGTGTGGCTCTTATCTTCTCAGATATTCCAAACCTCAAGGTCGCGGGTTCGAGCCCCGCCTTCGGCTATTCCTATAACTTCGTTGACTCTCTCTTTTTGTTCGTTCTTATCACACTCTGTTTTCTGTGTTGCAAAGATGGTGGTGATTGTGAAGAGTTTGGATAAGAATTATCTGGTGGTCAAGCCTGGCTTGGCGGTCAGGTTGGCGTCGGAGATGAGAGATATGCAATCGACGCTGGCGAGACTGTTTGTCTTTTCGAGGTTTTACGCTGGTTTTTTCTTATTTTTACAAAATGGTATGTGCAAGGTGACTATTTGTCTATACAAACCCAAGACAGCACTGCAATGTCAGCTTGATATGTATTGTCAGCTTGATATGTATTGTCAGCTTGATATGTATTGTCAGCTTGATATGTATTGTCAGCTTGATATGTATTGTCAGCTTGATATAATGTATAATGTCATGTCAATATGCAGTGTCATCGATATGCACTGTCAGATTTGCATGCATTGTCAGCATGCACTGTCAGTATGCAGCGTCAACACGCAATGTCTACACATTTGACTTTACATGTCAGATTTGACATTGCATATCATGTTAACTGAGATAAAACATCAAATTATACATGCAATGTCAAACTATTATACTGATCTCGAGTTGAATCGTTGGATATGCACTGTCAGTTGGACATGCAGTGTTAATATGCACTGTCAGTTGGACATGCAGTGTTAATATGCACTGTCAGTTGGACATGCAGTGTTAATATGCAAAGTCATGTTCGAAATTCAAAGTCATGTTCGAAATGCAGTGTCAAATCGCTATGCAATGTCAAATCGCTATGCATTCTTGAGACCGACATTCAACTTTATTAGGCAATGTCAAGTCAACTATGTCAAATCAAACACGCAGTGTCATCATGTAATATGTCGGGTAAACTATGTAATGTCAGCTCGATATGCATTGTCAGATCGGTATGCATTGTCAAATCGCGTGGTCAGCATTTATGTAGAGTCATCAAGCAATGTCAGCATCAGGTTTGCGGTTGCATAATAACTCGAAGCCAGCCAAAGGCGCGAGTCCGAATCCATCTGGTGAATTTTTGACCAGTGCAGAGTCAAGGACACAGGAGACCTTCAAGTATAAGGTCTTGAGCAATCACAACATTGGAGGGGGCTCCGTGGCACAACAATAGATGACTGCTAATGTTTGATCATTACCGAAATAAAGCACTATCGACTTCCATACCCATCCTTCATATCTCGTAGGCATCTCGAAAGATATTTTGTCTATCACTCTAAACTTACGCGCCATTCTGCTTGAGCTTTTGAGGCTCAACGTTCCAGATCATCTCAGCATACTCCTCGATACAACGATCGGCGGTGAAGAAGCCCATGCGAGCAACGGCGAGAATGGTCTTGTGGAGCCATGCCTCCTGATCCTTGAATGCCTCGTCAATAGAATCATGGGTCTTGCAGTATGCTTCAAAGTCGGCAGAGGTCAACCAGTGATCGTGGTTGACGACCGTGTTTGTCAATGCGGAGAACTCATCCGAGTGACCGAACATGCCGCTATGAATGGCATCGAAGACCTTTTGAAGGCCGTCATCAATCAGGACACCTTCGTAGGTGTGTTGGTGACGAATGTCCTCGACATCTTCGGCCAGGTTACCGAACAAGAAGATATTCTCCTCGCCAATCTCTCTGGTGATTTCGATGTTGGCACCGTCGCAAGTACCGATGATGAGACCGCCATTAAGTACGAACTTCATGTTGGAAGTACCTGAAGCCTCAGTACCGGCAGTCGAAATGTGCTCACTGATATCAGAGGCAGGTGCGATAATCTCACACTTGGAGACGTTGTAATCCTCAATGAAAATGACCTTCAGAGCATCACCAATCTCGGGGTCGTTGTTGACGACTCTGCCAACTTCATTAACAAGATGAATGATGCACTTGGCCATCCAGTAACCAGGAGCGGCCTTGCCACCAAAGATGGAAACTCTGGGCTGCATCTTCTTTCTCTCCTCTGGTGACATGGCCTTGAGAGCCAAGTAGCGGTGGATGACACCGAAGATGTTGAGCTGCTGACGCTTATACTCGTGGATACGCTTGACTTGGATATCAAACAAGGCTGCGGGGTTGACTGACACACCGGTAGTCTCTTTGATATAGTTGGCGAGGCGGGTCTTGTTGGCGTACTTGATGTCCTGGAAAGCCTTGCGGAACTGCTTGTCATCGGCATATGCCTCAATCTTGTGCAAGAGAGTGAGGTCCTTCAAGAAGTCATAGCCACCAAGCTTGGAGGCAATGAGCTCGGACAGCTTGGGATTAGCTTGATGCAGCCAACGACGAGGAGTGATACCGTTGGTGACGTTGGTGAACTTGTCCTGACCATAGATCTTGACAAAGTCCTTGAAGATGGTTGTCTTGATCAGGTCGGAGTGCAGCTCAGCGACACCATTGACCTTGTGAGAGCCGACAATGGCGAGGAAAGCCATGCGAATCATCTTTGGGTTAGACTCCTCAACGATGGAAACGCGAGAGAGCATGTCACGGTCCTTGGGGAAGGTACGCTCGACGTACTGCAAGAAGTGCAGGTTGATCTCGTAGATGATCTCGAGGTGGCGAGGAAGAAGATGCTGGATTAATGGGACGGACCATTTCTCGAGCGCCTCTGCCATGACCGTGTGGTTGGTGTAGCCGAACGTGTTGACAACAATGTTCCAAGCAGTGTCCCAGTCAAGACCTTCGTTATCAACCAGGATACGTTGCAGCTCAGGGATGGCAAGCGTCGGGTGCGTATCGTTGAGCTGGATAGCGATCTGGTTGGGGAACTCCTTCCAGGCCTTCTTTGACTTCTTGAAACGACGGACAATGTCATGGAGCGAAGCAGCACACCAGAAGTATTGTTGCTTGAGACGAAGCTCCTTACCACGGTCGAGGCTATATTGATGTTAGTGAGCTGTTCGCTGCCCTTTATCAGGCTCAACTTACTTGTCGTTGGGGTACAGCACAGCAGAGATGGTCTCGGCTCTCATCTGATCATGCACCGACTGCTCATACTCGCCAGAGTTGAACTTTTGGAAGTCGAACTCGCCGCTGGCAGCCTTGCTAGACCACAGACGCAGGTTGTTGGTGGTCGGCGTGTTGTAACCAGGGATGGGTACGTCGTAGGCGTTGGCAGTAACTATCTCGCCATTCTCCCAGACGGATACCTGTCTTCCATTGTCATCGTTGTACTTGCGGACATTGCCGTAAAACTGGATGTCAACTGTAACATCGTGTCGGGGGAACTCCCAGGGATTGAAGTCGAGCCAGTAGTCAGGCACCTCGACTTGGTATCCGTTGATGATCTCCTGCTTGAAGATACCGTATCTGTATCTCAAACCGTAACCCCAGGCAGGGTAGTCGAGCGAGGCAAGACTGTCCAGGAAGCAAGCTGCTAGACGACCGAGACCACCGTTACCGAGAGCAGCATCACGCTCGATGCCAATGACGTCCTCCATTCGGAAGCCGAGATCTGCGAGACCATCNTACACAAGAGTTAGACTCGTCATGTGTTTGACAAAGATGTTTGCCGTACCTCTTGCTACATCCTTCAGACCAACGTTGAGCATGGCATTGTCCAAGGCTCTTCCCATCAAGAACTCGAGAGAAAGATCTGTGCTTGTCAGTGATTGTGACAGAACGAAAGTTGGTCATCTTACANNGTAAACACGCTTCTGGTCAGCAAAGGTATGACTTTGCTGAGTCTTGTTCCAGTCAATGATCAGGCGGTCGCGGAATGCCAAAGCGGTTCCGCCGTAAGCAGCGCTGCAATTCAAATCAGATCAATGCCTTGTCTGGGAGGAATTCAAGACGAACCCTTCATCGCAGTTGTAGAGAGAGCGAGCGAGCGTCGTCTCAATGTGGCGGATTGCAGCGNNTCCTGTCAGTTCAGTTAAAACTGTGGAAGTCGTGTTTGTTGAAGCCTGTTATACCTCAAAGTCCTCCTTGTTCTTGAATCCTGAAGCAGTCTGCTTGGGTCAGCATCGGATCGGCATCATGTCAGCGATGGAACACATTGCCATACATGTTTCTTCCAGCTAGAGCACTCATGTTAGTATAGCTCTCACTGCAGTGACCGTCCTGTTTGCTTACGCAGTTTTTTGCTCATCTGGAATCTCGGCTTCAACACTCTTGATATCGGATGCACCGAAGCCTGTGATTGTACGCTTGTGCTTGGGTCTTGTGATGCCAGCAGGCCCAATGGGACCCGAGAGTTCAGCTACTGGAGCCGATGTCGAAGGTCTGCGCGAACGCGAGGCTGTCGCCGTGGTAGCCATGATGACTCTGGTACGAGCAGTCTGAGAATGAGGGGTTTTGAGGGGTATGAGGGGCAGCTCTCGGAGCTGACTGGAGCAAGAAGATGATTGACAGGGCAAGGAGAGGGATGAGGTGAGAAGTAGAAGAAGATGTCGACGGCCCCCAACGCTTCCGGAGCTCTGGACCTGGTGCCGTAGGTGGCTTCTGCGTGTGAGGGAGGTACGACTGGCCAGTGGCTGCTTGTTGTTGGGTCTTCCGATCTATCTGCTGATGCGGGGTACCCAGCGAATGCGCGGGTCTGGAGCCGCTCGGGTCGAACCTTCTTCCAGCTCGGACCTTGGCGTGTTGCTCCCGTCTCTTTTGTTGACAGTCGCTCCGGATACCGCACATGCACCAGGGAGTGGCCGTCTTGCTCGGGCATGCAGTAGCTCGTCTTGATACCAGTATTGCTAGCTAGCCTCTAGTTTTCTTTCCATGCGCTGCAGCCATATCGTAAAAAACGTATCAGGTGGGTATCATCGTGAACTGCCAAAAGAAATACACGCAGCCTGCCTTTTTGCCTGTGTCCATCTTACGCCGTAACCCGAATATCAACATTGCTTCCGTCCTCCGAACACCTGATCCCACATGCAATTAGTCGTACCTGTATCCACTTGAGCCTCCAGGGCCAACAAGACAGTCCGGCAAAGCCCGCTTCCTTGTATCACACCATCCGATCGATCTTCTTACTCTCGAGTTGCAGGCAGATACCGAGGCATTAAATCATCATCCCCATGCATGCAGTCGGGCGATGGCTCAGGTGTTGCGAGTCCATGCTGGATAACCGTTTGTGGGCCGAGGATTAACCTGAGAGTGTCTTCCTCGTCAACAATCAATGGTGTGAACGATGAATGTTTATCGTGCGTGACAACTCCCGGGCTTGATAGAGCCGAAAGAGCTGTCTCGATCGCCGTTGGTGCAGCGAGAGGATGGATCGACCACTCTAGCTGGGCAAGAACTATACGATTCATAGTATTGATCTGCTCGGTGCTGAAGATGCCTCCAGCCACTTGTCTTGACCAGTGGAACAAGCTTCTAGGGTTGTCCTCAGTGAAGGATACGGCAACATTCAGGGCTGAAAGAATGACGAGAGCTCGCTGACAGGAAGCATCCGATTCGGGTCCATGGATTTGCATAATCTTCGACATTTGACCGGAAGAAAATGCAGCCGGGTTGCCGTGCCAGCAATGCATAGCCGCAACGGCCGGTTGAGACAAGATATTGTAAGCCAGAGCAATAGTCTCAATCGGCACTCGAGAGTTGTTCAGGAACCGTGTTATCATTGTTTGCAATGGTTTGATGGATCTGCAGCTATCACACGAAGTGATATTGCATAGTACGTCTGCAGCAATGGTGACTGTGNNATTTTCATAAGCTCACGTGCCTATCAACAAATGCTTTTTCAAGGAAGACTTACGTAGGGGCGAGATGTCGGACAACAACGAGTCATATCTTCCGTGCAGAGTTTCTTCTCTCCACCAAGCTTCCTTCATTGTGGGCGAGGGTAGTTGAGATAGCGGTGAAAGGCGGTCCAGGTAGGCATCAAGGTCTGGCGAAGAAAGAGAGTCGCAGAAACTCAGAGCTGGAGAAGACAGAGTCGACATGATGGATAAGAGAACGAACGAGAATACGTTGAGAAATTCAAATGAGCATGCTCTTCTAGGTGGTCCGATACCGATATGTATATGTCGAGAGCCGAGACCAGAGAAGAGACGGTTGTCTGAGTCGGGAATGAGGTAGCGTGAGGAAGAGAAAGACGAGAAACGGCCAGATATTATCTACCAGAGAAGGCACGGGGAATCTTTCTTTTTCCTTCGAGCGGAGTGCCGGACTAGAGGTTCAGAAACTAATAGAGGAAAGGTGCGAGACAGGCAGGCCTGCTGTGGGGACAGTGGCGCGTGTGAGGATGAGAACACTTCTCAACGGTAATTGCAAAACCGTTTCAAATCTGCTCAATCATGCCAAAGTGGAATAGAGACGTCTTTTGGAACGGGAATAGAAGGAATTGATTGATGCCCGGCTTCACCGACTTTCGAAGTCCCGCATCCGTCTTCGTGATGGCTCGGCCCAAGTCGAGATTGCGTAAATCAAGATGGCGCAGTACGGGACACGAATCGATACCGACGGGAGGTTCATGCGTCCTTGGCGAGTTGGCATTGCCTTTTGGAGAGAGCCAGATACGAGTCAAGTGATGTCTTTCTAGAGGTGATGCCGCACAAGGGTCGCACAAGCTATTTCGTGTCGCAGCCGTATCAGATACGTTCTTGCCAAGATGGGTGTTTCGACTCAGGGCTCAACAAGGTCCGAGGCAGCCGAAAGTTTGATCTTCCCTGTGGCTGGACACACTATTGGACAGCTTCAAACCCTTCTGTCACGAGCGTTGTCTCTATTGAACTTCTGGTCAGAGAATGGAAGTATGCTACTACTGTCAAAGCCTTCTACGTTGTCACCAACACCTGTCCGTTGTTGTCTCACTGGGCTGAACACATGGGTTCAATAGACAAGTAAAACAGTTCCAAGACGAGACGACGACGATATCTATGGCACGGGCTTCCTGGTGCAAGACAGCTCGTGCTCGATCGGCAGTGTGAGTGTGATGCGGGGAAAGCTCTTTACTGCAGGAAGTAGTCGAGGAGTACCTTCCAGATGTACCCCATCGTCGCAAGATGAAATCCACAATGAGTGCTCTTTCCCTCACGCACAAGTCGTAGAACAGGTTACAAGGCAGGTGGCATGCGTCGTTTCGTCGAGGGTCGTTACCCCGACGAGAGAGGAACGTCGAGGCTCGACGATACTCGACATAAACATTCCCCCTTCAACTCGCTCTTCCACCGAGAACAACTCGACATCACCCTATCTGCAAAAGGTCATCCCTCATCACTGTTTATTGTCAGCTCATCTGCAACAATCACCCCACGTCTTACANCAGTACCTCTGTTGAACCTGGCGTCGACAGAAGCATCATCAACTCACCCTTCTGATCCTCCCATCATCGTTACCACATCCAATCATCCAGCAATGTCTGCTTCCCACCCCACTTCCAACCAAGATCTCATCAACGAGCGTCCCGGCACTTCAGCTGGCGGCAGTAGCCCTGCCTCTGCTGGCTCCCCGACCTCTCCCAACATGGGTCCCGAGTATCACTCACCTGAGATGCACCCTCCTCACTCGCACGCCGACATCCAGCAGGAGGCCCACGGAATGCCCCACAACCACCTCCAGCGTCGTCTCACCAACACCTACGAACAGGCTCTGAGAGACCGTGCTGCTCGCACCGGTGAACAACAGCACATCGACGACATCGGCCTTGCCATCCGCAGCGACCCCAACGGCCCTGATGCTCCTCCTGCTCTCTACCCTGGCAGAAAGCCTAGCTGGAAGCTGAGCGACCAGAAGAGAGCTGCCATGGAGCACATCTTCAACAACGACGCCAGAGGTGCTGGCTACACCACTTCCGCCCCCAAGAAGTAGCTTCAAGATCGTCCGATGGGGCCTGCGTCTTCTTTTCTGCACACATGGGCAGATGCTTCATCAACGCTGCAATTCGTTCAATCAGTGCTCCAGCTCAGCAAAGCAGCGTTGAAGATGGCTATGAAGATGCATGACCGCCATCTGAAGCGAAAAGGTTCGATGGAGGAAGCTCTTATTGACGACTTGGGCGATGCAAGCTCGCATGGCTGAAACGACGTTCATGGGTTCATGGGTTCATGCTTTATGTTTTATGGGAACGTTTGCTGATGACGACGACCTGGGATGTCAATGGCGTTTTCAAGTTATTCGGGAAGCAAAACGGGCGTTATTCCTTTAACTGTATCGACCTGCGTTGCTTGATCATGAACCTTAATTACAAGCTCTTTGTTCCCCTGTTGATCGTGCCAATCGTTCGCAACATCTTCCTGTGACTAGATGGGTCAGTTCCTCTTTGTGATAGTTGTCTCGGTCAATCCCTTGTCAGCCTTTGTCAAGTTTTATGCAACCGCCTATAATCAGTTTTTGTCGATCGCGCAAGCTGCAATAAATATGCAACGAATGGCCACGAAAGGTCACAATAGGTATGCTCGATACAAAGAAGAGAGTGTGTGTGCTTTGATCAAGGAGAATATCTAAGTACCCTTCGAGTTTGCATTTCTTCATCCCTTCTCCGCTTCAAAAAAAAAAAGAAGCCAGAGTGGGGGTTCAAGAAAGCAAAAGGGACAAGTCATGAAACACATGTCGTTGCCTCGCGTCCTCCATCTAGGTCTCGGCTCGTGTCGGCATGTGTCGCTGCTGTTTCGCCAGCAGCCGAAAATTCAAGGATTTCTCTGCCTCTGTCCTTTTTCTCGCTGCGTCTTTTGCGAGGTCGAGCGATTTGGGGTGAGCCACGGTTGTTGCTACTCTCCTTCAGTCTGCAAAGCAAAGTCCTTACCCTTTGTCAAGCACAAAGCAGTGCGAGACATTGATTGGCGATAAGAGCGGTCTCGAGTTTGTCGACCAAGGCCACGAGTCGATGGCCTAGGGAGGGAAACAGCTATATGAAGCTTCGTGGGTCGGTCGGTGTGTGTCGGTGGATCAAAGATACATATCGATATCGGGTTCAAGTCCTGCGATTGCCCGACGGGGGCCTTACATCAGTCTCTGTTGCTGGGTTTTGTTATGCATGCATCTGTGATTCGTTTCTTTCGAGCCATATCATCTCGCTTTGCGTTCAAGAATTGCCCAGAGCATCAAGGCCTTTGTTCTTCTTTTCAAAGGGCTTTCTCTGCTTCTTGCTCGCGACAATGTATGAGTCCAAGCTCAACTTTGTCTCTGGCTTCTCTTTCTGCGAAGATGCATGGGGGTTGGAGGGAGTTTTGGCATACCAGTCGACATCACTGAGCTGCAGCTTTCTGCTTCTGGTGACGTTACGTGAAGTCCCCGACTTGTCAACACGGGGCTGATTGTAGGGGACTGTGCATCTAGAGCTGCTNGTGGAAGTAGAAGAGGAAAAGTCAGCATTTGTGGTTGAAGTGGCAGCTCTAGGCTTTGCGTTTTCGTTATTGCGGGTGCAGGCGTATGAAGATGTGATCGCAGAAGGGGGACAGGGTGTATGAAGACTTATACCATGAGCAGTGTTGATATTGCCATGGCTGCTTGATTTGAATGTGTTGGAAGTGTTGGTCATCACAGGATTGTTGGAATCCCTAGGTGACAGTGGTTGGTTCATAGCGCCTTTGCCTACGAGAACCGTACGGTTCGTGTTGGGCTGCAAAACATAGTGGAAGGATGATTCACCATCATTGGGGTCGTCGTCGCGGAGGTCGTAGTTGAGGACCAGGTTCTTGATGCGCTGCTGCTCAGCACGAGCTTGCTCTTGCTGGCTGCGCATGGCGACCGCGAAGTTCGAGTCTGAAGGTAAGTCAATAGAGCGAGTCTGTNNGCAAGTTAGCAAACAGGCATGTTTAATCCGTGAAGGTCTGATCAAAAATCTTGCCTGTGGTTTGTTGCCTTTTCTGCTGAGAAGTGCAAACTTCATTGTGTTTGATGGTGGTTCGATGGGTTGGCTTGGTTCGCTGTTAGGAGTTGAAGTAGCAGTGGCAGTCTTACGCATTGGCAAGGGCACGTCAAAGACAGGCTTGCGATCAAACTTGCGTGACTCAACGCTGTCTGCCATCATCTTGGCTAGCTCTCGATCAAATTCGGCGTCGGCCTCGGGATCACGGTGATCCTCAGGGCGTGTCACAACAATGTGCTCTTCTTCGTCTTCCGTACCCTCCTCTGGAGTTTCACCGGCGCCCTCGTCATCGGTAGGCTCTGCAGCTTCGTCTCCGGATGACTTATCGTCGTCGTCATCGTCGTTGTCATCGTTATCGTCGTCATTGTTGACATCGTCGATTTCACGGCCATCTTCTCCTGCCTCTTCTGCTTGCTCTTCCTGCTGCTTGTTGGCACCGGTTGCCTGATAGTTGTGTTTGACAGCCTCACTAAAGACTTGTTGCGCTTCCTCGAAAGTTGTAGCAACCTTCCACTGAGGCCGCAAGAGAGCAAACATATCTTGAACTACAAACTCGATATCCATAGGCATCGGCTCCTTGGTCTGAATGTAGTACTGGAAGAAGGACAAGAAAAAGTCGAGCTTCTTCTTCACGGCACCCTTGTCAAAGTACATGCCGCAGGTTTCGAGGAGACTAGCCACGAGTCTGATGCGGAAGTAATCATCCGGCAGGTCAAGCATGTTGTAAGAGCCTGGACGAGCGAATCCGCCTGGGTGGCCGCAGTTTACAATGTGGTAAAGCGTGTCAAAGATAAGTGCAGAGTCGACCATGCGGTAGACGTACAGCTCACCAAGATACTTGACTTCGGCGATGCGCTTCTGATTTTGTTTGAAGTCGTTGGTCTCCAATCCAACTGTTATCTGCTCGAGTGTGTCGTCAAGCACAGCGACGGTAAAGTTCTGATGATAGCGGTGCAGCGCTGCTAGAATGACTGCCAGCAGGTGGATATTACTGTACTTGATCTTTCCAGGCTTGATGAAGATCTTGTGAAGGAGTTCCGAGACCTCTGGCTCTTCCCAATGTAGCTTTCGAATTTGCTTGATGATCTTCTCAATAGAGCGCTTCGATAGGTCCAAGTAGATGAGTTTGCGGATGAAGAGCTCCAAAGTAGTGCGCTCCTTCTGCTGAATGGCTGCTCGCTCGGGTGGGTTGACATAGTACATGGCATTCTCGATAAGCATGCGCTCTTGCTGTCCAAGATGCTGAGCACCCTTCTTGCGCTGCAAAGTCTCCAAGAAAGAAGCCATCCTGGGTGAGGTGTCCGGGTTGCGAAGGAGGTAGCGACCGCAATTCTCCAGAAGATTGGAGATGATCTCAATATTCATGCGTGAGAAATCGTCCAGGCTGACCTTCAGACAATGGAAGATGACATGCTCAGGGACGACACCAAATTTGGTAAGCTCAGCGATGTATCTGATGTTGATCATACGGACTTGTCCGAGGAAGTCCTTCGACTTGCGACGTTGCAGACTTCTAAATTCCTCATCGAGGTAGGCAATCAGTGCTTGCGGAACATCGATTAACTGCTTTCCGAGGGTAGCAACGAGGCGCGAGTATAGAGGCAACAAATCAGTCCTGCCTTTGGGGATGTCCTGAATAGCCCTCACCAAGCGATTTCGGGAGGCTTTGGAGTTCAAGAAGCAGAAGTCAATAGCAAACTGATCGACTTGGTCTTTGTTGGTCAGATCGACTAGTTGAGCAAGCAGAGCATCAACCTGTGCACCAACGGTCTTGTTGGCAATAGCAGTTGACTGGTCTTCACCTTCTGCTGCCTTGGGCTCTGCGACTTCAGGCTTGTCCTTCGCTTCGGCTGCGTCGTCAACCCTCTTACCGACCTGATCGTCGCCGTCAGATTTCTTCTTCTTGCCATCCTCAAGCAAGATTCCAGGGACTCTGTCTTTGAGATCGATCAAGTTCTCGTAAAAGCGTCTTTCTTCTTCGTCCTCCCAAATACCAGCGCCGTCGCCTTGGCCACGCAGATATTCGCCAGTCTTGACCAGGCCGATACCGCCGTCTCCATTGGCGTTGTTTGACTCCTTCTCAGACAAATCCGGCATATCAGCACCCAGTGCATCTGCCAGGACCTGAGCGTTCGAGACCAACTTTTCGTGGGATTTTGTCAGTTTCTCAAAATTGGTCTGACGGTCTTCGAAGACTTCTCCAGACTTGACATATGCTTCGGCGTTGCGACGTCCTTGAGCACTGAGATGCTTCTGGTCGCGAACTATATGTGCCTTCACGTCCTGGAAGTAGCGGCTAAGAATGTTTTTGAAGCGCTGCTGCATGTCGGGAGCGCAGAGCGGAGGATCTTGGGTTCCGTTTGCATCGCCTTCGACCTCATCCGTAGAGCTGGTAACGGCGGTTGAGCCATCCTCAGCAACAGTCTTGCGACCATCCTGTGTAGATTTAGAAGCCAGGATATCCCAAGCAAAACTCTTGACGAAAATGACAACCAGGGGCAGATTCACATGATCCCGGTCGTGACCCAGCATATCCTTGAGCACTTCAAGGGGAAAGGGTTCCGGGTCCGCAGAGTCAGGACGTGTAGTCTTGGCCTTGGGCAGGGTATCCGCAGGCTTCCCCGACTCTTTCAACTTGTTGGCTTCTTCAGGGCGAGCAATATCTTCCAAACTACGCAAGACACCGACAAGCCACAATTCGGTAGCAACACGCAAAAGGATGCGCTGTCTCGAAATTCGTTCCTTCTCTTCTCTTTCCCGCACCTCTTGAGCCAGGGCCTTCAACTGGGCTCTATCAGGTGTAGCAAGGCCACGGCCGACAAACCAGCCGAGCATCTTGGTGAACTCATCAGGGCCAAAGCGTTGGTGGAGAGCAGAGACAATTTCCACGCCAGCGGCGATTTCTCCTGGCGACTTGAGTTTGGTGAGGCCTTCGAAGCAGGCGGAGATGATCTCGGACAAGTACTTGTGTAGGGAGAGGGTGCAGATTTCCTGCAAGAAGACAGTCTGGCCGGCGGCGTTGATGGCGGTTCGGAGACGCTTGATGAATGCCGTGTTCTTTTTCATGGACGAGTCGAGCGAGCCCTGGACGGGGAGGACATTTACTTCACCGGCCCATGCCCGCTGGTTGAGGCCGCGCAGCTCGCCTGTGGTTTATCATTAGCATCTATACTTCCCTGTCGAGCTCGATGGCCAGCGTACGCTTCCTCTGTCTTTCCATGGCGTCACTACTTTTCAGCGATGTGGCGCAATAGCTGTCGGGACTGATGGGTCGTTGTACCAAAGAGTCAGCATCGGGCTACTGCTCATATGTGTTGGACGAGATTGAATGCGCGAATTGCTCTTGTGATGATGCTGGTTGGTGGGGACCGGCGGGTTCGCGCCTTCCGCCGATGCATGGAGATAAGATTAGATCCGACCTTCCACGAACTAGAGCACATATGTGCTCTCCATCTCTCACAGAGGATCATGTATAGTCTTGTTTGCAGAAGCAATGATAGATACAAATGTGTTTGCGCTTCTACGAATGTGAAAGCTCCACGATACTGACGGCCGTATGTCACGACGATAGAAAAGCCACACCATCCAGAACGCCATGCTCAAATTCTACCAGGGTACCCCTTTTCGCACCCCCATAACGCCTGCTTCCTTGTTTCATGTCACTCAGTTCTCTGCTACTTAAGCCAAGTAACCAAGCTCATCGCCTTCCAGACGCTCGAGGTACTCCTTCTCCAGAAGGATGTCGATACACTTCTTGATGTCTGGCACCTTGGGCACGAATCTGTTCTTGATTTGCGAGATGACCTCGGCAACCAGCTGTGTGTGCTTCATCGTCTTGCGAGACTTCATGATGCGGACAATTGCAGACTGTTGATTTTGTTAGCATAGTACACGAAAAGGATAACATGAATCAGAATGACTCACCTGCATAAGCATCTTCCTGTCCTCCTCGATGGTCTTGTGTGTCTCCTCGACTTCTTGCTTCTGCTCCGACTTGATGGCAATGTTGAGGTTAACCTTGAGCTTCTTGTTCTTGAAGCCGTGGTTGAGTGTGTAGGTAGTACCGCTTGCTTGACCAGCACCTTCGGGCTTGGCTGTAAGCACTCTTGCCTTGAGCATGATAGCAATCGAGGGATCAAGGGTGTCTTTGTTCAACTTGGTAGCCTCGGAAATTTCGTCGTAGGAGACAGTCTCGCTGTCATTGAAGAGCAGCAAGATGGCCATCTGGTAGGTCGAAACTTGGAAGGTGTACGGAACCTTGTTCATCCTAACGTAGTTGGCTCTAATCTCACCCTTGCACAGATGCCAGAGCCAAGTAAGCTTACGGCCACCGTGTTTGCTAAGGTAATAGCTCTGGAAGCGCTCGTAAGTGCGCGCGATATCTTGTGGAGGTGTGAAGGGGGTGCTCGAGGGCTGCAGTGGCCAGAAACCGGTACCAAGGACGTTGTAGTAGGAGTCGATGATGGCCTTGCGATCAGATTCTTCAAGGTTTCCTTTGCACCACTCGTCGTATGATGCGTTCAAATCCTTGGACGTCTGCATGTCCTGGAACATACGCTGGAGCTTGTTGGTGTATTCAAATCCACTTGCATCCTTCAGCTTGGAGATCATGCTAGTCTCGGCGTCGCCAGAAGCAGATGTGCCTTGGACCAAACGCTTGGCCAGTGTCTTTGAGTAGAACTTGTTGAAGACATCCTTGTCCTCGATGTACTTGAAGACGGTCATGACCTGGTTGAGTTGTTGCTCCATGTCATCCTCTTCGGTGCTCTTGGTCGACTTCTTCAGAAGGGTGTCAGCGTGCTTGGACAGAAGCTCGGGCGAGCGAGTCGACCCGTTCTTGCAGATGGCATTGCGGTTGACATAGTTGCGGCAAGCGTTATCGAGACTGCGAACAAACTCAGACTCGCCGTTGAAAGCAGTCTGGACAAGATCCGAGTACTTAGTGTGGACCTCGAGCAAGGCATCAACGTATGTCTTGGGGTCGACTGAATTCTCGGCAGCAGAGGCAACCTTGTCAACGGCAGCGTTGCCAGCTCTGAGGACGTGAGCCTCGAACTTGCTTCGCAGAGGATCCAGTCCGTCCTGGATGCGGGCCAACAGCTTGTACATGCGGGTCATGTCCTCGACTCTGTCATTGTCGAGTAGAACCTGGAACTCATCGCGCAGAATGGCACAGTGATCAGTAATCAGGGCCTTCTCACAGGTCTTCATCAAGGGAGTCATTATCTCGTTGAGCAGGTACAGAGGGACACGCTCCTTCTCTTCTTCAAGACGCTGTTCGGCCTTCTTCATGTATTCGACAACGGTGTTCTCGGCGAGGAATTGGCGAGACTCTTGGGCGTAGTACTTCTCGGTGGCCTCAAGGTAGGGCTTCTCAAAGTAGATGCGGTAGACGTCGAGGGTCGATTTTGTGCTGTCTTGCTCGTCGATTCCCAGCGAGACAAACGAATCGACGACACTTTTGATCTGGCTCTGCTCGATTGTCTCGCCGTTACGCTGCTTCTCAACCAGGTGCAAGACGGCGTCCATAACAGCGTTCTGGGTGGTGCCGAACATGTCCTCCTTCCATCGGACCAGGTGCAAGGTATAGATGTCATAGATGTCCTTCTTGCCCTCGTCGATCTCACGCTTGACCCAGTGTCTGTTAAGGTAGCGGAAAAGGTGATTGTTGTAAGTGCCGGCGGTGGTGTAACGGTTCCACTCCTTGATGTAGAAGGATAGAAGAGCCTCGTCCGAGTGCATGACCATCTCGGAGTGGACAGTGGCCAGGTGAGATTGAAGGTAATCATTCAGACGCTTGTACAGATCTTCTCCAAGGAGGTGTGCTGTGCGTAAAGGTCAGCTTGCTGGAGCGTGTAGAATAGTAAAGCGATGTCTGGACTGACCTCCACGATGCGTAGCGTTTAGATTTGTGGTTTGACCGACGGCCTTTTGAGCTGTGCAGAAGTTGTGGATGGCCGTGTACAGGCTCATGTATGTCTTGAGATCGATGCCATCGCGGAGATGGTTCATAATCTTCTCGACGCCGATGGCAAGGAAATCCCAAGTTCCTTGGATGTCGTCCTTGCCAGGTAACTGAGGCATAGCGGTGGCATTCTTCGCCATAGTTGCGGTAGGAGGGGTTTGAGCACGCGGGCGATTGTGAAGATGCGCGTCGCCGAATAAGACTGTGCTGAGAGGAAGTGGCGAGGAGGTGGATGGATGTGTTGGTTGTCAATACCCAGATGGCGGGCTCACAATACCGAAGCTTGGGATTGTTGTCGGAATGGTGATATGTGATAGAGGGGTTGGAGTGAACGCGGAATTGTAGGAGCTTGTGACGGTTCAGTCCTATGTCATTTACCGTCTGAGCGCTGAGGCAACTGCTGCCTGCCCTGCGGCAACTTCCGAGAGTCTGGGGTAGCGGCTGCCTTACGTGCCTGGCGAATGTGAGAGCGTGTTTCACTTTCATGAAGAGAGTTTCAGTAAATGCCTTTTGGGAAATGTCATTCTCTTCAGAAAGAGTGTATCACCTCTTGGTTCAAGACCATTGTCTGGATATGGATGGTGTTGTGCCTTGCCCAAGGACGCACAACCGGTCACGACCACAACCGGGGCAGCAAGGTTCATCAGACCTCCGTAGCAGGGCCTCCCTCTCCATACACCGGATCCTTCTCGAACCACCCCAATTTCTCAATCCCCTTGACTCTGCTCTCTTCCCCTTTCTTTCCATAACACATATCCCAACTCAATCCCCTAGGATATGACCCCACCATCTCAAACCCTCCTTGAACATCTTCTAACAATCTGTGAGCAACCCCTGCGGGCACGACAACCACATCTCCCTGCTTCAAGGTCTCCTCTACGCGACCTGGATTATCTTCATGGCCAAAGCACAGTTTGGCTTCTCCGTTGCAGATGGCGAGGACTTCATGAGACGTGCTGTGGAAGTGGGATGTCGAGTACATNCTATGCATGAATGATTAGAAAAGCCGTGTTTGTGTTTTGAGCAGGGAAGGAGACAAACTCACAGTATACCTCCATGCTGGATCCACCACGCCCACTTTGCTCAAATGGTCCTCGATTTGACTTGCACTGGTGTTTGCCTTGAATGCATTTCTGTATAGCAACAGAGGTTTGTTCTGGATTGATGTGTTTGGTGTCAAGCCATGTGCTTGGATTTGATGTCTGGCGACTTTGAGCTCCTTGAGTGGAGTGAGAATGCTTGATGTGGCCATGGTTGTCTGTGTGAACCTGCGAATTGTCGTCTTCATCAGAGGAGTAAATGCTTCTCTTCTTGCTGTGGTTGAATGTCGCCAGATGGTCGATGGCGTTTGGTAGAGTTTACGTCACTATTCGTTATCGATACCATCTGTGGGGTGAGGCTCAAGTTGTCAAACAGTTGGCGGGCTTTTGTGGCGCTGAAATGGTAGGGAGAAAGAAGTCTGAGAGGTCGACAATCGATTGTGATTCTGCAAATGAATATAACATCCAAACCTATCCCATAGTTCCTTTGTAAGACTGGTTCCTGCCCAACCCATCCACCTCCCCTGTTTGCCCTGCCAGTCTGCGCTGTTTGACAGAGGGGTAATACAATCCATGGAGAAACACCATCCACCCAAGAGAGATCGCTAAAACGCCATGTAAGAAATAAAATGTCAAAGAAAAAGGAGTCGTGATTGATCGGCTAGTTGTCATCGTTACGAGACCCACTCGCGCGCTCTCCAACCGCTGCTTCGTAAGAAGGAATTGGTGGGTCATGCGATAGTAGATGCTCATGCTCTGAGTGCATGCTCTGTCTCGGTGTCGAGAACTGATTCTCTTCATCTGGGCTTTCGTATTCCGGCGGCGGAGCATCCGAGTGCGACGGCATCGCGAGGTCATCATCAGACACGTGACCAGCTGCAGTATAGCTTGTGCCTTCACCTACGTCTTCCCGTGACTCGCTCAGACTTAGCTGAGCAAGTGAGATTTCAGTAGGTGATCGTCGAGGTCCAGGACTAGTCGCTGGTCTGCCCAGGCGGACAGTGGCGCTATGCGTGCGGCCGTGAATATATGCTTGGCCCTCACGAACACCCTCTCTACCACCTTCGAGGAGAATGCTACCTTGTTCGCTGCCATATGGTGGCGGTGGTGCAAGGCTGCCAGTCATCGGAGCAAGACCCCATTTCTTGACGTTGGCTTCGATGAACACGAAGCCCATCTGGCCGAAATTGACTTGTATGTTGCAAGGGCCGTTGGCTCCGACGGTAGGGAAGAGGTTTTGTGATTTAAGGCCATGGGCGACATCTTCCAATTTTTTCCCGTTGCGAGTGAAGAAGACGGTTCCAGTTCGAGGTCTGTAGCCTACTCCGACAACATCTCCCTGCTCGTATGATGGTGCATAGTTGGTGCCGGAGAAAGGCTGGTTGTACCTCCGTTGGCCGGAGGAAGTATAGGCTACCGAGTACTTGTGCATACCTGTACGGGTTAGCCACGGTCTTGACGCTGGATACTAGATTCAAACATACCAGGGNAGTCGGAAAAGAGGGTAGGGTTTTGTGGTCATGCCAATGCTGATCAGGGTATTGTCGGGCTTGTCGAAGATCTTTGCTTCCCAGTAGTAGACCTCGTTCTGCTTGGGCACAGGCAGATTGCTCTGAACGCTGCACTCGGCGTCAAAGAACTCGATCTCGGTGCGGCCTTCGACGAAGCAGTTTGCGATCTCTAGTTCGGGCTCAAACTCCCAAGCTTGTACACCCTTCTCCTGGATTGCGAGGAACTGCGAGAGCGAAATGTCGGTTTGGACGGATTCGGGAGGATTGGCTGTGACGAAAGCTNNTCAGGATACAATGTCAGCAATGGTTCTTGTTGGATATGGACGCGTGCTTGATTTACCCTTGGCTCGGAGGTACTCGGCACGCTGCAGGTCATCCATGTCCTCCAAAGCATCCTCCTCTTCACGCAAGAAAGCTTGCTCATCATCGTACTCTCCAGGTCTGCCGATGCTGTCGAGAAAGATGCGGCCACGGTTGGTGTAGCGGAAGAAGTAGATGCAAGCCAGAATGATGGCGACAAATGCAGCCGAGCCAAAGGCAGACAGCATGCCGATAAGGATGCCTTTGCCCGTCGAACTCAAGCCCATGGCGTTTGTGTGTGCGTTCTCCGAGTTCCAGGAAATGGGGCCATAGTGAGAGCCGACGGTCCACGGCTTGCCGTTGACAATGATGGCGGGTGTCGACGCGGGTTGGACATAGGACGTCGACAATGTTCGCGGAACAGACGGATTGGATGGCATGGCGGATTGTGACTATCGCCGCACTCGCGCTGGGGCGATGGGCCTGGTTGAATGCGTGTGCAAGGAGTTGGCGGCTTCGCAAGTCGAGTGTGTCGAGGCGTACGCGGGAGAGGCGAGCGGGGGAAACGGTTATAGCCTCAGGAATACGGACGCTATACCAAATAACAACGTCGCGACAAAAAGTCCAGGCGTCTTCGAGATGGCAGGTCGATGTTCGGTGGAGAGACAAGAAGTGATTTCGTGACGAGGTCGAGTATGCCGTACATAGTCGTCGTCTGCTTGGCGATCCTTACACCAACTGATCTAGGCCTTCCTACCAAACCACCCGCCTTTTGACGTGTACCGCCAAACTATCTCTCCTTTCACACCCCTTATTTGGAAACCCCTCGGACCTCTATTTTGTCAAGGCACCAAAGGGGGTCACTCGTGTCTATTCATCCAAATGAGCGCTTATACCTCAGGCTTTCAGTCTTCCAACCCAGGCCGCCCACTTCCGGTGTTGCTAGCACCATCGCTGGGAGCCAAGCCAAGGTATAGCTTCGCCTCCGTCCCGAGTCTTAGCCTCCCCGAGTATAGAGTTTAGCACGTGTACACGTAATGGCTGTACGACAGAGGGATATCCTCAGAGCAGACATGTGTTTAGTAAAGATCAGAGACAGTGCTCCGTTCAATTGAATTGTCAAGGCCTGTCCGCTTCCGTGAGCATTCGTCCTCTCAATACGAGGAGAACCACTGCAATCCAGTTTCACCAGTTGGTAGCGCATCTGTCGCATTGCATAAGGAACCAGCACCTGTCATTTGATAGAAGCGAGTGCAACGGATAGAGTTTTTGTTGAAGGACTCGCATTCATGGTCACCCATATTCATCGACCAAGAACATGGCCATAAGCAAAAGTGCCTGATCAAAGAAGGCCTACCTATATAACTATCTAAAAGTAAAAAATAAAATAAAAAGCACAAAGCCACATCTCTTGAAAAGCATCATCCAACTCTCACGTAACTTTATCGCTTCCAAAACGTTCCTTTTGACAACGGTGAGAGATACACAAAAACGCCTCGTTCGGGTGCTGCAAGGATGGGAGCAAGACTGATAGCAAGAAGAAGCAGAAAAGAAAAGAGCTGCCGGCTAACCCGTGCAGATGCTATACGCTAAGTACGCTCAAAATCATGAAAAACAGATACCACTTTTGTGTGTGTGTGCGTTTCGTATCATACTGCCGTCATCCATGCGTTGCTATAGGTATATATACGACATTGCTCCCAGTGTTGGTATCGCCATCGAGTGAGGGAAAAGGGAAAAGATGCAGGTCGGGTCATGTGGTGAAACCTCGGTCCGGGTATTTCGTTGTCATTTACAAGCTGTAATTTTGTCTGAGCTCGTACTGCTGCTCTTGAGGCAGATGGCTGATGAAGCCATCGAAGTCGGGGATCATGTTCTTGTATGCCTGGAGAGCCTGGACGAAGTCGTTAGTCATAAAGCTTGCTCACTACGACAACTCTTTACGTACCTTGTGGAATCCTTCAAATGGTCTCTCGCTCTGAGATACTGGAACCTTGCGCGAATCGGCCGGCACGCTTGCGATTGCTGCGAAGAAAGCGAGCAAGCATTGCTCGAGTGCCTGTGGGTTGTCCAACACAATTTGAACGAAACCTCTGAATGCATCCAACTTCTCGTCGGTCCACTCAACGGATTGCATAACATTCAGGAAAGCCGGAGCGAATTGGGCAAGATGGGGCGCGAGCTTCTGGTCGTTACCCAGACCCATGCGACCCAGTGCGATTGCCGCGTTCTGGTTTAGTGACTCAGGGACTTGCTGACTGAAGAGGATCATGCCGAGTTTCTGCAGCAGGTCCTCGACGTAGGGATCCATGCCAGCTTGATGACGCATTGCGATTTCTCCAATGGACCAGCAGGCATTGTTAATCACTCTGAATGCAGTCTCTTTGAGCATTGGGTCAGTGTCGCGGAGCGCCTCAGTCAGGTCGAGTTGCATGCTAAGGATACGCATGATGGAGTCCAGGTAGGGCTGCATTTGAGCAAATACGTAGATGGCGCAGTCACCAAGTAAAGCATATGCAGACTGCTTGACGTCGTTGTTGCTGTCTCTCATGCAGTATGCGAGCAACTCGAAGAAGTTAGGGTTGGCCGTTGCGATGAGCTCGCTTGCTCTGGCCTCGTCTAGTGCCTGGATGATAGCACTGAGCAGATCCAAGCTGGTAACAAGGAAGTCCTTGTCGGGTGTGTCCATGTATGCTTGAGAAGCTGCGAGATTACCTTCTTCCAAGTTGTCCTGAATGATCTTGATGCAACGCGAGAAGAAGGGCTTGGCGTAAGGAGCAAAGGCCTCACCAAGAGCAGTAGCAATATATGCCAGGCATTCCAGCAGAGGGAACATCTCCCGCGATTTGTCGGAGACTGTGGTCCAGCGTTGGATGAGCGCAGGCATAAGCAGGTCGACAATCGCTGGTTGTGCCATGTCGGGACCGACGTGCTCTGCCAAAGTTTGAACACAATCGTACAAAATGTACATGTTCTTGTCCTTGTATTTGCCAAAGCATCTGACAAACTGCTGCGCGATGATTACACAGTAGGGTGTAATCTCACGGGTTGCTTGATCTTCGAGGTTGGCAAAGGCAGAAGCTGCGGCCTCCTGTACACGCTTGTTGTTGTCCAACATACGGAACAAGATGCCCTCCATCATAGGCTCAAAGAACTGGCGCTTACCGGCCTCGTCCAGATGAGAGGCCCAGGAGGAATAGCGGCCAAGTGCCCAGCAGGTGATTTGCCTTACGACGGGTTGCGAGTCTGTGAGCAGAGAGATCAGGAAAGGAACCAAGTCCGGAAGACTTGGCTGGACGGTTTCCATACAGCCAACAGAGATGGCACCCAGGGCGAGCACGGCGGCTTCTCGGTTAGGCCACTCTGAGTGGTTGAGATTGTCCTTTAGATATGGCAGAGTGAACTCGAAGACGCGCTCGTGGAAACGTGTGGCAAATGTGTCTAGAGCAGCTGCTGAGCATTTTCTGAGGTTCCACATCTCTTCGGGGTCCTCGCCGTAGTCCTCATCTTCGAGTTCGCCATCGCTGAGTTCGTCATCTTCGTAACCGTAACCGTTGCCGTTCGCAAATTCGTCGGGATTCACTGCAATTCCCTTCTCCTTTGCGCTGGCGAACTGGGGCTTGATGTCCTCTTCCTTGTCTTCCTTTTCGGCATCTTCCTCTGCTTCGGCTTCAAGCTTTGCTTGGTCATCCTGGCTGTAGATCATGCTCTCCAGAAGAATCGGTACAATCTTGTCGAGATGTTGGTTGAATCCATCTTGTAGCTCCTCGATCTCACAGTTCTCAAAGAAGAACTCGGCAGCATCCAGGGCCAGATCAGACTCAGGATCACTCTTTTGCTGGACCAAGACGTAATCGATGATACCACTCAAATGCGGCATGACCAGGGCAGGGGTATTGCTGGCCAGCTTCGTGAAGGAGCGGCAGATGAATCTTCGGACTTCCTCGTCCTGATCGTTCTGGGCCAGTGTAAAGAGTTGAACCAGGAGCTTCTCGACATTGTCTTGCATGGCCTGTGGCATCGGATCGTCGACAAAGAAGTTCAGCGTACCTAGCGCTTTTGAGCGAACTTGTGATGTGGGGCTAGCGGTAAACTCGATAAGCTTGGGGATCAGGAAGTCCAGAGGGCGCTGTCCGTCGTAGACTCGGTTGAGAGCCTTCTTGTGGTCTTCGCAGATCTTGAGTAATGCGCCCATGGCTCCATCTTGAATGTGCGATGCGATGTTGCCATTGCGGTTTTCTACCAAGGTGATCAATTCGGAGAGGACCTGGGGCCATCCCAAGATGCTGCCCTGGCGCACGATTTCGGTGACAACGTTGCCAGCGTAGCTTCTGATGCGCTTGTCCTGGTCTTGGAGACCCTGAAGGATGGTTGAACGGAGGTAGTCCTTGTTAGGTTCGGCCATGGTCTTGTACGATGTCTTTACATTGTTCTTGAGCATGACAGCGGCAGCACTTCTGGCGACAAAGTAGTCATCATTGGACAAAGCAGCGGGGACTTCGGGGCTGATACACAGGTAGGCGAGGTAGTTGTTGATATCTGGGTTGGCGCCAGCATTCTTGAGTGCCNNTGGACAAAGATCGTCAGCTCTTGTGGGTCGTATACCAAACGCATGGCAGCTCACCAGCTCAGCGTTCTTCTGGGCAGTCTTGTCGCGAGGGTTGAGCGACTCCTTGAGGAACTGCGCCAGCTGGCCCAGAGGCTCAGGCTGTGGACTCCAGGACATGATGTCGGGATGGTGGAGATTGCGACACTACCAGGACAGACGACGGAGGCGGAGTTGCTTTGGAAAGGACAGGTTAGCAAGCGTACCAAGACAGAAGCATGTAGTGGCCTTTGACATACCTGATCAGTAGGGAGAGGAAAAAAGTCGGTGCTACTGACAGATGTGGAGAGAAGCAGGAGGGTCGGCCAACGCAAGCGACGGGCAGCTTCAAAAGGCTCGGAATAACCCAAAGATGACCTTGTCCACACGATTATAATTGCGACAATACAAACCGCTACTCAGTGCAGCCTATGGTCAAATTTGTCGGATACGCTCAATACGCCTGTTGGTCGCGACAAGAGCAATGGCAGTCAGTCCTTGGCTGTCTGAAAATCACGTCGGTCAGTGCTGTCCACGCTCAGACTTCGTCATGACTGTAGAGGGGCTGTACTTTGGATGCAGCCGTAATTCATCGCGAATTCCAATCTTGTCACCTCTGTTTGCGAGTAAAATGCATCCTGAAGAGATATAAAACCTCACATAGACGTGATTGCTAGAGCGAGTACAACAGTTTCCACTGCTCTCCAATATTGTCACTTTCACTCGGTCACGGCCGTTCTATTCTACCTTCACTTGCACTCTACAGATGACGAAGACATAGCGCCTTTACATTGTTGAATTTGGCCAACTATCTGCTTTTCGCTTGAGTTAGAGTGCTCTATCCTGCCACGCTCTTCCTGCGTTCGACTGTGAAGAGTACTTCGGCGTCTGTCGAAATGGTAATCTGGTCTTTGACGATGTGGTTACTGGTGCTAACTTGGCCACCCATTTGCGTATGCCAATCCTCGACATCCCACTCCAGTCCGTTCGTCGAGATATGCGCCGGGCCGAAGATGGGTAGAATACCAATGTTTGGTGTGATGACCCTCTCAGCCAGTGGTGTATGGATTGTTGTCGCGCCTGGTGAAAGAGTGAATGAGATGCTTGATTCAGAAAACAACCAGAACCGGATATCTGGGTGTTCTTTTGAATGCTGCTCTCGATGTATCTCTGATAATAGACCAATGCCCTGATCGACTCGTCCTGCAATGGTTCCAAGGACGAGGAAGTTTTTCTGCCAGGGTTGCTCCCTCAGCACTTGTTTGATGGCCTTGCCAAAATCTGTGCTGTACTGATCTGGATCCTCCGTAACTTCTACGTCGCATCCCTGGTAGTAACTCTTGACGTCTTGTCGTAAAGAGTCTAGATCACCATGGATGATGTTTGGCAANCTGTGTACAATTGTCACGAATCAGATGGCACCGGGAAAAGCTGCGAGTCGTCTTACATATTGATCAAGTTGCGATGGATCATTTTGTGTGAACAGATCGTACAGTTGGTTGGCACCACCATCAGCGCACAGTCGATAGCTTGTATGTCTCCATAAACGACCTAACACCCTTCTGTCTGCTATGGGCTGGTTCAATATGATCAGAGCCGGTTTGGACTGTCCTTTGCCAAGATTAGTCAGTTCGTTGCCGGACTTGATAAAGTCAGCAGGGTATACGGCCGGATGTTTGTCGGCCATGTTGTTGTGGTTCGAGAAGGGAACTGAAAGGTCGCACGACATGCGTATGGTTGTGCGATGCCAATAACCAGATGATAACTTGCTCGTGTGGCTGGAGCACAGCACACCAGCCACAGAGATGCGCACGTCCGGCGAACAGCGGCCGATGTGCCCTTGGTTGGTAATGTTTCCATCATCTTCGCTGCGATAGCCTTCACGCCCAGCTGCTCTCTTTCCCTTTGTCTTCGGTCTTTCCTGGTTCCGACACACCTGCAATGTTCCACCCGATAGTCAGACGCGCCGCCGTGCAGGCCTCGCGCAGCAGCGCTTCGTCGCGGAGATTTCTCACCACCGCACCTCCGCATCAGAAGTCACGAAGCTGGAAGAACTCGGCTGTGAGATGGACACTGGCCGGTGCTCTGGTCTACTACTACAACACCAGCAATGTCTTCGCCGAGGAGCAATCCTNNGTAAGCGCATCTTGTGCCGAGTTGCGCGAGCACTGGAACTAACATAGCTCAGATGCTAGACACGCGCCACCGGAGACACAGATCGAGTCAGAGACTCTTCCCACCCTCGATGCCGTGACGGCGAAACGCCACGCCCTCCAGGCTCAGGTCAAGGCCGACGCAGAGGCTGATGCAAGAAAGGTTGCCGCCACTGCAACCGACGCCGCACACAAGGTCCGCGAAGCCACCACAAACGCTCCTGTACCAGAGCCCGAAGATGGTGCTCTTGCCGGATCGCCGCAGGATCTTGAAGAGGAGGCTGGCCAACAGGGTGCCTTCAACGAAGAGACTGGCGAGATCAACTGGGATTGCCCATGCCTCGGCGGTATGGCCCATGGACCCTGCGGCGAGCAATTCAGAGAGGCTTTCAGCTGCTTCGTCTTCTCAAAGGAGGAGCCCAAGGGCATGGACTGCATTGACAAGTTCAAGTACGTTGATGGTTGCGAGGACTGCAGCAACTGGGGCTAATATGACCGTGTAGGANACATGCAGAACTGCTTCCGCGAGCACCCCGATGTCTACGGTGCAGAGCTCGAGGATGATGTCGAGGCTGAGGCAAGAGAGCAAGATGCTCCTGCTGGTCACTCTAGCCAGCAGCCTACCCAGCCCGAGGCCAACCCCGACGCTGAGAAGGTTGCCAACAGAGAAGCCGATCATCCCGAGGCCATTCAAGGAAAGAGAGAGCGTTCCAACGCTGCAACTGCGCAGGTCAAGCGCGACCACGACCTCATGAGCGAGTCTGATAGCCTTGTTCCCAAGGCCGCACACGACGCTACTGGACAGCAAAGCAAGGGCGACAAATAAGTCGCTTCTGCGCGCACATAACTTGTACATTACGCATTGGGGCTTGTAACTCTACCAAAACAAGGCAGTAGAAGCCTGGAAAAAGCGAATGCATCACCACTTCTCTAGACATGTAATAGACGGCTACGAATCTTTCTGATATCCAACGTCTGCCTATTGATTGAGTGCAACTCTAAGCAGCCAAACGCGCGGGCCACGAGAAGTTGACGTAACCGTGCCAAGGCTCAAGCCTCTGCTGTAAGAAGAAGTTCGGCATCACCATCACATGTCATCTTTAGGTAGGATTAGCAAAACCAATCACGATGAGCCTCGAGTTTCTCCAGCGACCGAACAGTGACGCAGGCACAGCTCCTGTTCCTGTTGATTCCACACCAGAACCCCAAGTCAACACCACCACCGCTCCCATCGCCGTCCCCGAGCCCACTGCTGCTGCCTCTATCCAAGAGCCAGTAACCACTCAAGAACCCAGCCCTTCTCAAGAGCCCGACACCGCTACCGAAGAGCCCGCACCCACACCCGCACCTCCCGCTACCATGTCTTACGCATCTGTCGCCGCCAGTGGGCCCCAGCAGTCCGAGGAGGAGGTATGTTGTCGCTACTTGATCTGTCCCCCAGACCACACGCTAACTTGTTTATAGAAGTATGTCTTGGTCACCCACGCGACGACAGCAAGCCAATACTAACAAACACCCAGGCGCGCACACGCTGTCCCCGAGATCCAGCACACCGACGACGAGGTCCACGAGCTCATCGACGTCGACAGCCCTCACATCTCATCTGTCCCCTCCGACTTCCAGTCGCAAGAAATCCAGACCGAGACTCAGGCCGAGCGTGAACGCCTCGAGGCTGAGGCTCGCGAGGAGGCTCAGAAGAAGGCTCAGCAGGCTGAGGAGCTCAAGGAGAAGGCCAAGCAGAAGGCACAGAAAGCCACCGAGAAGGCAAAGGCCAACAGCGACAACCCTGTCGTCCTCGGTAACACCGTCGCTGTTGTTGCCCTTGGTGGTCTCCTCGGTTTCGGTGCCTACAGAAAGTATACTGCCGGCGAGCTCACCTGGAAGGTTGCAGGAGCTTGGGCAGGTATTGTCGGTGTCTTTGCCCTTGGCGACTACTACGCCAGCAAGTGAGTCAAACCCCTACCTCCTTATCTGTAGTGACATGACAGCACGACGAGAATCTTGTTTCTCAGAAGGTTGTCGTGCCAAAGGTCATCTTTGCGGAGAGAAGCATGGAAATGTGACACCAATGCTGACTGATTTCCCTCAGGTTCCTCTTCAAGAAGTACCCTCCCAAGAACTAAAAAGGTTGCGACGTGTCATTCTTGTACTTCAAGCGTCCCCTCTCGGCTCTAGTTCGACCCATCTCTCTACTTTGGATGTTCTTTTGCGTTATGCTGGTCAAATAAATGCTCAGGCGCTGGAGGCTTGGATGTGTATCATAAACGAATTTCTCACTCTCTTCCTCTATTTTGCTGCTGATTTATAGCACGCTTGGTGTGTGTGTGTGATTTGCTAGCCCTTACCGAACGACAACAGTACCCCTACTCCTTTCACAATCCCGTGCGCTAGAGATGGCCACAGTGTAGCAATAGAGATGCACGATACTTCTTGAAATGGAAGAATGTCCAAGGAGAGATATATCATCCTAGGGCTACCTGTTACTCTCTGTGGACACACAGATGATCTGACAAGCAATTGTGCATTTTTACAGCATATCATAACACCTACTTGTTAGCGTAGGAGGAATTGGTCGGGATTTACAACATATCTTTACGTATGCCATCCTGTATAAGATTAGAGATGTCGATAACAGAGCGTAGAGAACCACAATGTGTGCAATGTATCGACCGCATGTCAAGCGGCTAGCTATTATGTCTATTGACCATATGCGTATATTGTATAATATGAAGAAATGTGTGGCTTGGACCGGTAAGTTTACTGAGGCATTGCGATTTCTGAAAAGCAAAGGCACGATACGTCTAAGACTACGATACCCGAACACGATCCAACTCAAGCGCACAGTATTGCGGTCAGCTGCCTGCTGTCAATGCACAATCATCACGACAAAAGGTTGGCGGCATGATGACAAGAGGACAAAGAGACTCCAGGATCCCCACATGAAGCTCCGCAAAGAACAAGGTCTCGGCATCTCGGGAATGCACAGGACGCGTGCTCCGGCCTTTCACATGTCAAAGGCAAGGGCAACGTTTAGACCTCATGACATGGCAAATATCGAAGATTGCCAGCAGCACTAGGCACGGGCATGAGTCTTTGCCCATGCCAATGACTCTTTCACATGCAAATCCGGCATCATCTATATCGTGTTGCGCTCCCGTGCAAACCCACCTCTTTCTTGCAATTGTCATGAAGACTTGACTCGGGCCTTGTTTTCCTTCCTTTGTCTAGACCGACAGTCGCCTTCCTTTTCTTGCTGATGTGAGATTCTTCTTTATACTGGCTTTTCTTTGGCGAGTTTTGCACTCTTCTCTTCTTTCGCATATCTGTTGAACAGTGCGCATCATGATAGGTAAGTCTACCCCTTTGTCAAGTACTTGTATATGCGGCCGCTAAGTAGATTCTGAACAGACCATGTCTTGGGTAGGCCATCGGTCAGGTTTCGCAAGTACCAAGTCTTTGCTGTCGTTTCGTTTTGGTCCTACTATCTCTACAAGTACGTCTGGGTTATACTGCTTACAGGACTCCACCGCTGACGATGTACATGGCAGGNNGGCAACCCTCACGGACCGCCGTACCTTCGTCGCATCTCCAAACTCCTATCTTCACGCCTGACAGCCTGGCACACTGTCGTCTTGACTCTGATATATCTATACATCACCCGAAACTTCAGCAAGCTCGTAGGCCTCGAATGTCCAGAACCGCTTGCGAACCTCTACACAAGATCGTACTTCCGAGCGACATGGGTCACAACAGCGCTGGACGCTGGCTTCTGGACAGCCATGAACCTGCGTCCTGTATGGCTGAAAGACTTGGCCAGTCTGGTCTTCTCGGTCTACTACCTCATCTGTGCCGAGCAAGCAGATGAAAAGGTACGCAGAGTAAGAGCTGGTCTGACATTGGAGCACTTGAGAGTCAGCTGGAACAAACCAAATACACCATACATCAACTTCTTCGGCAAGCTGATGCGTCCGAAATTGATGCGCTATCCGCCACGCGCCATCCGCATACCCAGACCAAGACAAAGTAGTTATGACGAGCCTATCCAAGCTTGGCTATACTTTGACGGTCCTATCAGCGATCTTAAGAACCATGACAAGATTGTACTGGATATTCCGGGTGGTGGGTTTGTTGCAATGGATCCTAGAGCACATGATGACAAGTTGTTGGCCTGGGGAGCACGAACAGGCTTGCCTGTGCTAGCATTGGACTACAAGAAAGCCCCTGAACACCCTTATCCTTATGCTCTGAACGAGTGTTACGACACATACCACACCCTGGTCACGACCAAAGGACAATGCATAGGTCTTTCTGGAGAGACCATGCCCAAGATAGTCGTTAGTGGAGATAGCGCAGGCGGCAATCTTGCGGTTGGTCTAATCCTTATGGTCCTCCAGTCGGGAAGTACGGCAACCCGACGCTGGCAAGGCGAAACATCACTTCCTGTGCCCGAAGGTGCAGTCCTTGTCTATCCTGCTCTGGATATGAACATTGGCAACTGGATGACAGACGAACAAATGTCTCTGATCAAGGACCGCAAGATGCGCAAGACCAACAGAGGCGTCCTGAGCAGAAAGAGTGACGACTACAGGAAGCTAACACCAAACACTCCACACGGATCCGAAGATGAAGAGGACGATGTCAGTCCGCCAAAGACGAAGCGAACGAACACTGCAGTACAGCAGTTGACAGACAAACCCATCGTGGCTTCACCCACGGAGGCTCACACCGGCGCTGCTCATACCATCGATACTACCGCACCCACAGCACCTATACCCCAAATGCTGCGCACTCGACTTGCCATGTCGTCCATGATATCCTACTTCAACGACCGCGTCCTAACACCTGAAATGATGCGAGCCATGATCATCTTATACATTGGTCCACACTCACGCCCGGACTTTTCAACAGACTATCTCCTCTCACCACTCCTCGCACCCGAAGCCCTCCTCACGCGCTTCCCAAAAACCTACATGATGACCGGCGAGCGCGACCCCCTTGTTGACGACACAGTCATCTTCGCAGGCCGCCTAAAGCAAGCCAAACTTGCACACTGGAACAATCGCAAGGAACTGGGTCTGGTGCGCGAAAGAGATGTCTTTGTGGATACAGATCATGTCAATGTCGTCCTGATCCCTGGCATCTCTCACGGCTTTTTGCAGTTTGCGGGAATCTTTCCAGCGGGCTGGAAATACATCTCGAGATGCTCGCGCTGGATGGCTGATCTGTTCCGCGAGGCCGATTTGCGTGCCGAGCTAGACGAGGAAGGTGAAGAGACGGATTACTTTGGCAATGAAGCCGGGTCCGGAATCAAGAGCAATGGGATCAGGCATCATCGCCGTATGCCTACTGAATCTTCGGGCGATGAGGATAGGCCACTCGAGATGAGTACCATGAACGGCGGTGCTCGGACGAGCCCGAAGAAGAAGGGTAGTCCGAGAGGTGGTGGTCGAGCTGTTAGGGGAGCCAGAAACGAGCGACCTCGAAATCAACGCATGAAGAGTCTGGTCAGCTTGGCTAGTGAGGATGATCTTTTGGGTAGAAGGATGAAGGGTTTGACTGGTAACCTGATGGGCGACGGAGGTATGCCTCAGACTCCATAGTTATGCCTATTCCCCTATCAAATCCACCAATACAATATTTATTACATCTATTGAAACGTTACGATAGCTCATCCAGGAGGGGCCTTCTTAGGTAATGTGTGGTCAACTCCAATCCCCCTACTGTACCTGACTTTCCGTCTCCGTGTGCACAAGACAGTTATTCTATAGCTATATTAATGCACAAACATTTTTCCAGAATGGAGTGTTGTCCAAAGAGATCTATAATCTCAAGGCCGCTCCTATGGCCACACGTCTAGTGTTGTAAATGACTGTGCATTTTTATAGTATACTCTAGCACTACCATGTGCCTACCGGGAAGAGGGACTACTTGTTGACATGAACCACGTATTCTCTGTGATTTGACACATGTTCTCCAAAGGCTCCCATCCATGAGATGTTTCACACCCCAGATTCTTCACCCTCTCCTGCATCTGGCCGATCCGTTGTTGTCTCATTATTTCCATCCTGTAAAATACCGGGCCAGACTTCTTCTTCATCCTCATCCTCAGAGTGATGTACAGATATCCACTCGCCCTCATCATCGTCATCAAGCCACTCCTCGTCGACGGAATGCTCGTCGTCTTCCTCCCTCTGTATATACATCTGCAACCCATCCTGAATCTCCTCTCGACTCGTCCATGTATCGTCATGTCCACCTATCAACCTCGATCTATCCCTTGCGTTGCTCAACCGTGACAATTTGAGGTACTCCAAGGACAAGTCATTCTTCAGCATGGTAAGAAAATTTAGAGCCATAGCACCGTTGTCCAAATCCTGATCTTCACCCATGGCTTCATCCCAGAGGTCCATGGTGATGTGTTCGAGATGAAGCACGCGTAAACTTTTCGCTTGGTTGGCCAGAAATGCCGTCAAGAATTCTGTACCCACGTCGCACAGCATGATGCGTATCTCGCCAAAACAGTGGCACATTTCTGGATCCAAAAACTTTGGGTCCAAGTCAGAGAGGCCNCGAGGATGTGTCGACCAAGCAGCGCCCTTGACGGGCAAGGTGCAATACTGATATTTTTGACGTTTAGCATCGATCAAAGTTCTTGTTGTTGAGCTTAAGTAAGAGACGGTGGCCAAGAGCTCAAAATCGGGCTTTATATTGCCGTCGGGTTGGGAGACTAGGAGTTGATGTTGCATGAAACGGATGTCATCTTCTTGGTGCAGACTTTGTGAGTTCCAGTTTGTGTGGAAGGCTTTGACGGTGAATTTGGCTTGTTGTGCGGCTTTGAGGATGTATTGGTTCGTGTGCATGAAGGTTGCGTGTCGAGTTTCCAGCTTGGTAGTTCCGTAGTAGTTTTCAAAGCCATATCCTTTTCTCGGTGGGTTGCTGGCATTGATATCATTGTTGCTGTTGTCCAGAGGTAACCAAGGAACCTGATAATCGTAAGACCCAAGTATTGGATGTACATTCGCCTCTCTGAAGTTTTCCAATGCTCGAACCAGCGGCACACTTCTTTCCTCCCACTGGTCAAATGTAGTTTCCAATCTGGCATTTCGTTGTTCGACCGGGTCCTCGGTGAATTCTTCCGCATAGATGAAGTGAGTTGAAAAAGTAAGGCGCTTGATATATCGACCCAAGGGATGCGCACTAAGGTCTAATAACCCTTGCAAGCTGTATGGCGACCAGATGAAGGATAGATCTGTCAGGCACTTGAGTCCGAATTGATGGCTCGACAAGGCACTTGTGCGTTGGCAGACAAGGCGTAGATTCATGGCATCGCGGCCCGAGACACCATCGAGAACGGCATTGAAGATTTCTGGCGGAAGTGATAATAATGACATGGATGTGAAGCGATGCAACAGTGTTAGTTTAGGAAGAGTGCAGCAAATACGTGGATGGATGTCCTTGGGAAAGAGCTATCGACCATGACCCTGGCGCTTCTTGGCATGCTATATACTATTCTGCATATGTCGCATCGAATCACAAGGCAACTGCAGGAGATGAAGGAAGGACGAACAACAAACTCAATACAAAATGGGTATCTCAAAGGCCAACAGGCAGCAAAACAAACAACGAACATAATAACAGTCCTGTCATCACACCTTTCCTATACTACCTCCTCCGCTTGCTAGCTCTAGGCTTTGCGGCAGGAGCTTTCCTTTACCCTTTGCCTTCGAAGCCTTGGGAGCTGGTGTGCCGCTAGCCATGCTCTCTTGCTCGCTTTGGTCTTCTTCCTCACTATCTTCCTCTTCCTCCTCTTCGTCGTCTTGCTCATCGGGGTCAACACTATCGGCCACGCGACTCGATCTTCTAGGATTTGGAGGTGGTACTTTGCCCTTGGCTTTCATAGATGTTGCTGTTTTGGACTTGGACGTTCGCGTAGAGGGCGTCTGCTGTGTTTCGGAGAGAGCAATCTCAAATGTGGGTGTGAAGCGCACGGGTGGACTGTCTGGCCTCGAGACCAATTCTTCGTGTGATGCAGGCGAGCTTTGTCGACTGTCTTCGTCTTCCGAGTCTGGGAAACGAGCGCGCCAGACCAGGGTGCCAAAATCGTCGTCGGGGAGTTCGAATTCTGATTCGTGCATGCGTTCTGGCTCGTCATCGTCGTCGCCTAGTTCATCTTTCTCATCTTCTTCATCGTCCTCGTCTTCGGATGTGGACCAAGGGGCAGCATTCGAGTCTTCGCGTTCGTCTAGTGCTTCGAGATCGTAGAGGTCGTTGAGTTTGGCCCAGATGCCAGGGATGCGTGTATGCGGTGCTTTAGGGTGAATGTAGCCGTTTGACAGCAGGTGTTGATGTAGAGATAGCAGGTGAAAATGCTTGTGTATGCCGGTGGGCTTCCAGCGTATGAGACCCTTGAACAGGCCAATCTCCTCGTCATCGGTCCACGGATCTGCTACCAAGGCAGCATTCGCAGCTTCTTCGTCGTCCTCGTCGTCTTCAGGGTCTGCCGCTTGCTCAGAGAGTTTCGTGGTGGGCGTTTCGTCTGATGGCTTGGGTCGTCGGCGTTGTTCTATCTCGACTGCGACGGTCGTGTTTGAGCGAGAGGGTGTGGGTGCGGGGCTAGACGTTTGTGACACGCGCGCCTTTTCTCTTGGGCGCCATCTGGTCGTTGATTGGTACCAGAGAGGCTTAGGTGATGGAGTTGGCAAGATGCAAAGATGCAGTGGACATGGGTTGGTGATTTGTCTGCGAACGCTCCAGCCGAGGCGCCATGGCTCAAGAATTGGCGGGCCGTCCCTGGCCGGCCTCGCTCGACATGGAGCTTGGGCCAGAAGATCGCTTTACCAGCCACACCATCTTGATAGACACGGAGACCACCATCTGCACACCTTACAATGTGGTGGAGTTTCATGGTTCGCTCTGAGTGACCCTATGCATCGCTCCAGGGAACCGTGGAACACATACATGGTCGAGCCTGGGTATATATTCTCCGACAAACAATAACCCATGACTGATGCGACAGATTCGGTATATCTACCACATATCCAAGCACATATTTAGATCGCAGGCTACATGTGGACGACCTGCGCGGCCGATCCTCGATGATCATCAAGCACCAACTATCTCAGCGAAACAGGAAGGTTATCAGTAGTAGTTCCTTCTACTCCCTATTTGACTTTGTTAGCTACATATGCAAGAGAGAGCACACATCTTCCTTACACCAGACCTTCTCTCAAGTCACCGCCGACCTGGTTTCCTGCTAGTTCCAATATTCCAGTTTGTGGAAACACATGGCCAGCCGAGTTGGGGGGTTATATATGCAAGGTCTAAGTCTGTTCTGCATGGCAGGTGGTTTAGTCTAGAAGGCTGTATTGCTCGGTGAACTTGGAAGCTAGAGGTGTTGAATCTGATCAGGAAGTGCTGTTCGTATCGCCACTCACAAATCAGTTGAGTTGTTATGCTTGGCTGACCGATAGTTGAATCCTCACATTGGATCATAGCTAGAGTCAACATCTTGATGGCAAAAATCTCGTGAGAGTCATTAAGTATTTTGTGCCTCGCGGCAACAATTTGAAAGACAAGAAAGGATACTTAGAAAGATGGCACACCAATTGTGCGCCTGCAGAGACGTGGATAGGGAGAGAGATAGACGGAAACGAAAGATAGAAAGGAACATTCAACCAAAGTATACGCCAAGCTCCAGATCCTTGCGGAAAGACTTGTAAAGCCCATTCACCATTTCCCTTATCCGTTATTCTAATACAGCCGTGAGGCGTTCGTCATAGATCCAATCTTTTCCAAAAACACCAGGGCAATTGCTTGCCGAAAAAATCCCATGTCCGGTTCTGTGAAATGATGACGGAAACTCCTCGCTCGACGCCAGATAACCAGATGCTCAATAAGACGATTGCCCAGGCCATGGGCAACATGTAAGAGAAGGTAAGCCCCAAAGATAAGGACGTTAAAGTAGAGAGATCCGAGCAAAGCGGTGTTGCTGTTTTGTCGGTTGGTTGAAGATGCTCGAGAGCTAGTGATGTGTAGCTGATATGTGAAGCAATTAATGATTGGTGCAAGGCGTCATCCGCTACAGTAGTAGCACGTTTGCCGGTTGATCGCGCGAGGTCATCTCGACCCGAGTGCTCGGGAGAGAGAAATTATGGCCAAGCGAATTAGATGGGTGGGGAAGCATGCACGTCGGTGGATGCAGGCGATTGATCTGCGTCAAGGGGGACATCGGTACGCATGTAGAGAAGACTATTCCAATTCAAGTCAGTCCACTGGAAGTGATACGATCTAGCATGGGCGAGATCGAAAGATTGGTGGAATGAAAGGACTGGATGGCCTTGTACGTACCCGCTCGGTGTGATCGGTCACGTCTGGCTCCGGCTCTTATGCTTTGCGAGTGCAGGGCTCGCATCTCTTCACCTTGCACTTGGTGCATTCGTAGATGAACCAATGCGGGCCGGAATGACATAGACTGCAGTTCCAGATGATGAGAGTTGTGTCTGACTTGATGACTCTGAAGCGGTGCTCGCAAGATCCAGAGATGGCCATTGTACTGTGCGTGTCTGGTCAGTTCAATTGATCAATGGTGGTATAGCGGGGTAAATTTACCTTGATGACAGCGAGAGGAGGGTGAAGTGACTATGTATAAGCTGAGAAGACTAGGACTCGACAAGCAATTATTGCAAAGAGGAAGCGAGTGGAGTATGGCCGACTAGCAACGACGGTAGAAGGCAAGCACGAGTAGTCGAGGGAAGGTGGAGAGGAAATGTCTTCTCGAGTGGCCGAAGTAAAAGATATATATAACAATCAAACCAAAACAATGCAGACCAGATCTGCTACCAATGCAACATAGCCGGCAGCAGCAAGAGACAGAAGAAGAAGGGCAGAAGATCTTCGTTCTGTGGAGGCGTTGGTGGATAAGCCAGAAAAAAACGTTCCCGCCGCAAGCAAAGCTGAGACCTTCATCCACATCTCACAAGAAATGATGGCGTCTGGAGATGGGAATGAACGGCTCAAGGTGGAGGGGTGGGAAACCAGAGTGAAAGAGGTTTCTACGCTATGCGCACTTGCTCGAACGGGCAGCCAGCCCAAGGCCGAAATGAGCTGAGGCGTGTGCAAATGTAGCGGAGAGAGCAGCAAGCCTATGTCGTACTGTTGCATGCGCCGCCATTCCGTTTCTTGGGCGCCGGGTCTCGTTGCTCTGCTCATGTCACGATCCATCGTGGAGAGGGGTGAGCTTGGAGGGAAAGTCTATCCAAGTATCACGGCAAGGGGAGCCGTGTGGTACCTGCCGCTATCATTCTTGATCACNCTCCCTCACTGCTGGCTGGCTATTGCGAGAGCTGTCTCTCCAAGCATGATCCATCCACATCCATGGCTACGGATGTGGATGATCAAACTCCATGATGAATCAACTAGAAGCATGTCGCACGGATCGAGCAGGCCCATGCTGTATGCAGAGAAGGGCCGGCAAATTCTACTGCAGACCGATCTCTTGTACTGGCGCGTGTCGCCTTGCCTGCTACAAGTAACAAGATTCGAGTAGGATACCCTGTTATCCCAGCTCCACAGGCGNGGGGCTGCAACTGGCGTAGCGGAATGGTCGTGCCGGACATGCATGAGATCTAGCAGGGAACAGTCGCAGCTTGCATCATTCATCGCACATCTGCTNTGGTCAACCCTTCGGGGACTTTCTCCTTGCACGACACTGTGGATTTTCCTCTTTCTNGCACCTGGGATCCGAGGGAATACATAGATCTGCAAACGGCGGGAAGATCTGTGAGACAAGATCTGNTGGTATGGAACTCGGGCAGAGATGCTTTTCAAAAGTTCGTTTTTTCCCCTTCCCAGCTTCTGACACTCGCACAATTCAGCTCCTCCAGGCAAACACGCTCAAGTAGATTGAGGCTGGCTGACCTTGTCATCTCCTCGAAATGGCCAAGTCCAACCATGGCCTGTAGCTGCATATCTAGCACGTCGGCAGAAAGCCTGAAAAAATAATGTCGTGCCGTTCAAAGATTCATGTGCGTGGTCCGAAGAAGCCTTGTGCGTCAAGCCACGGCGCGCCAGTTCTCTCATGGGCCCAGCAGAAAGACACCGGCAGTATGATCCTTTGATCTTAGGGCAATGGTGATGGAGATAACAGTCCTTCGTTCGAGGGTCCAAACGTCCACAAAACATAGACCTGTCACTTTTTGAACATACATTCCTGATCGAAGCTCGATTGTGACCTTTGAGCTGAGAAGAAGATGACGACTGCCCCTGCAAGCCCTGGTTTCGTTCGAGACATGGTTTTCGTTGTTACTACCCAAGGTCATTTCACTAGATCGTTCATGGTCTTGCGCCAGGTGCTACCTGGGTGGTATAGCATGCGACATGTGCTTGTGACATCTAATTTCAGTAGTCGCCGAGCAGCGATGACCGTAGCACAAATAGTATGCCCTCACCCTCTCCCACCAACCCGGTTGAAAGAGAAGTTTCTGTCATGCAGCCACACCTTATACCGATTCGTGTGGTGTCACCGGAATATTTATCCTGCTGCTGCCCATTTGACACCACTTGCTCCACATCAACCCGGTCGATGGAATGTCAGGCATGCGCCCTATAGCAATCTCGATCTGACAAGTCTTGTCCTTGCCATAGTGTGGAATTCTTGCATACGCATACCTTGCCTCTCGCATATCCACCGTCTCGCATCATGCTGCGCAGCGTTGCACGGGATGAGCAAAGATGCGAGTGCATGGATCCTCACACTTGGGTAGATGCGGAAACATGTACCTGGATAGTTAGCTTGTCATTCCATGAACCAGGGCTGCTCGTTATCTTGTGTCGCCGTGAGATGACCCCTCGGTAGTACGTTCAGAAAAGAGTTTCTACACGCCGAAGAAGCAGTAGCATTCCACGAGATCTGAGCACCCATTGTGATTTTGCACAACATCGTCGTCTGGCTGTACAACTCTTGATCTGGCGATTGGCATACAGTACCTATTCCAAACTCGGCCGAGTTTGAGTTGGAACTTCCATTTCTTCTCGAACGACGACCGATCCCAGGTACACACGGCGTGCGGATCTGTCAAGCCATCTCACTACCGCCTCAGACCCAGGACCGGATTAGACTACTGCAGGAACAGCCTTGGAGTAAGTGCCACTTTGTATAACCGAGGAATGTTACGCTGGATGAGTCTTGTGTCTGGAGTGCGTTGGTAATTCTTCTTGCAAAACAGTTTGCAGGCTGAAAAGCGAGGCGTCGAGTTAGTAGGTCCAAGTGATCACTATGTTAGGTAGATCGGTGAGAGTAAGCAAGACGTATGTCAAAAGTATTAGGAATGAAAATCAGGTATCGTTGTCTGTACTAATCATGAACAAAGGTCAGTCTTCTCATCCTCCAAACTCCTCCGGGCAGCTTGCTGACACGGCTGCGCAACTTCATCCTTCCATCTATCAACTTTTTGTTCTCATCAAGAGCATCGTTATGTGCATAGTCCTCAACTGCTTTTGCTGTGATGTTGTGTAGGTCCGACCTCGGGAGCAAGAGCACATAGGTCCTGGGGCGGCAGTCCAGTCTCGATCGAAGAGCAGAACTGGACTACGCGAGAACTCTACTGGGTCTTCTTGGGGACACCCTGCTGCTGAGCACCAGCGTAGCGGTTGATGTCGGTCAGGTCAGCGGCTTGCTTGATACCGCTCTTGAGGCCATCCCAGGCCTGTCTGACAGCAGGAGGCAGGTCCTGGCGGTTGGCAATAGCGTCACCACGAGCGCCCAACTGGTTGACGGCCGACTGCACAAAGGTGCTCTGGTGGAAGCGAGCTCTGAGGAAGACGGTGTAGACAGCAATCAGGACCCAAGAGCCCTTCTGGAAAAGGAGGGCAGAGAAGCCCAGGCGGAACCACAGAGCAATCTCGAGGATAGCGACAAGAGTCATGGACGAATCGTAGTAGTTCTTAACGAATTGGCCAATGGTGTCGGCAAGGCCAGACGACTTGGGCTTCTCACCAGCAGCAACAGCAGGCTGGGGCTGGATAGTGGGCAGGAGGTTGGATCTGGTGTAAGTTGCAACGTGGAAGACGGAGTAGACAGCGAAGGGCAGAATGGCAAGAGGGATCTGACGAGACCAGAGCCAGATCAAAGCCATGACTNNGAACAAATCAGCATTGAAAACAGAGATGTGAGCAAACCAAGACTTACCCAGGTATTGGACGTTCTCATCGCCAATGATCTGGAAAGCACCGCCCTGAGCCTTGCCGGCACGAGCACGAGCACGGAAGCTCTTAAAGACGACAATGCCGTACGTGACAGCGGCTGCAACGAAAGCGGTGCGGTACGAGAAGGTGGCCCACTTGGAGTTGGCGTTGAAGGTCGCGTAAGAAAGAGCGTAGCGGACCGAGGACAGCAAGAGGGTGACATGGCCAGCGAACCATGCGAACTGCAGCGTCTGCACGAGCTGGAGCATGCGCTCCTGGAGCGGAAGGTTTGCAGGAGGAGGAGGGGCCATTGTTGTAGGAGAACTTGAGCAAATGGTATCAGTATGGAGGCTGAGGTGAGGAGTGCAGGAAAGAAGTAAGGAAAGAGCAGCAGAATGACAGGTGTTGGCCCAGTGGGGTCGTCATGGTCAGCGCTCTGCCGTGGCTGGCGCGCACAAACTCACGCGAGCTAGCAAGCTGGGGAAAAGCGAAAGCAAGAACGTCACTTACTCGGCTGGTGCTAGTGTCGCAACTGGGGATGCTATCCTGTAATGTGTCTTGGAGGTGATAGGTGATGGCAGAGACTAGGTTGGACAGTTGTTTGCAAGAGAAGAGTTACTTGCAGCCTGCTTATGGAAGAGCGAGATGGAAGGCAGGTGCGACCTTTCAATCAGGGAAACTGGAGCTAGACGGTGTCGTCATTTGTCCGCGCACGCCCAGCCCAGCCACACGCACATGCGTCTCGACTCTCGAGTCTCTTTGCGACTCGTAAGAGCTGCCATCCATCGCTTGGAAGCTCGGCGAGCATCCAACGAGAGAATATAAATAAGACTTGCCGTGTCTTCCAATTGGTAATCTTCGGCTGTTCTTTGCGACACGAGAGTGATCATTTAGATTAGTACCTTATACATGTCAAGGCACACTGTCAGACTACAGGCACAAGTGTGTTGCAAGAATAACCATGCTGTTTGTCCTTTTCTCGCTTTTTGTCGACTAATGGAAAGCAATTAAGTAAATTGACATGGGATGGAAACGAAACGGGAAAGAAACAAAAAGCGCTGAGGTATCACAACTTTGAACCCAACTTGTGCAAAGGCAGTCCTGCCTACCCTTGCCTCGCTGCTCAGCAATCGATAGTGATGATGTGGACTGACCACAATGGTAGTCTTGACTTTTTCCGCATCCTCGACTGATGGCTGCTCAGAGCTTAGCCGCGGATTGAGAAACCCTTTCTCTTGCCCTTCTCTTCGACTGGTCGGCCTGTTTCGATACGTCCCTTCTTCTCCTCAAGCTCGTTCTTCTGCCTGTCCAATTGCTCCTTCATCTCGCGATGACGGGCATACAGCTCTTCCTCGCTTTGCTTGAGCTTGCTTTCCTTCTCCTGGACCTTTTGTTGGAAGACCATCTTCATCTCACGCTCCATCTTCTCCAGCTTCTGCTCGTGCAGCGAGCGCTCCTCCTCCTGCTTGGCCGCAGGGTTGATCTCCTTGAAGACAGAAGGGTCTTGCTGCATGCCCATAGACTCGAGCTTGTCGGAACGGTAGTTCTCGTAGAGCGTGTTGTTGGTATGTTCCTTGAGCTCTTCCATGTGTGTTCGGATGAGCATTTGGCGGAGCTTGGCGAAGTCGCAGTGATCCTCGTTGTCGACCTCAATGATACCCCAAGGGTATTTGCGACCACGCACCTTGCGACCTTCGGGGGTGCTGACCTCGGTGTTGGCACCAACGACCGCAAAGGGAACCTTTGACATGATCTCCTGGTTCTCGGCAATCGTCTCTTCATCGTCCAGCTCGTAACGAGGGCCCTCGAAGATCTGGATGCCCTGATGCTTGATGTCTGAGAGAATCNNTGGGGGTTTAATCAGCACAACAACTCAAAGTAGCGGAGTCAGCGTGCTTACTCTTTGCTTGAAGGAGATCACCTCCTCGTCTGTAAGCGTGTCGGCCTTGGCGATGACGGGGATCAGGTTGACCTTGGTGTGCAGTCTACGCATGACCTCAATGTCGAGAGGCTTGAGCGAGTGACCAGTGGGCTGAATGAAGTACACACAGGCATGGATGCGGTTGTCGACAATGTTCATGCGGTTGACCTTGTTCTCGGCATCAAGATAGGCATCAAAGCGCTGCTCAATGTTCTCGACGATGGGGCGCCAGGACTCGTTGTTGTTGACAAAGTCACCAAAGCCGGGAGTGTCGATAACATTGAGTCTCAGGCGTACACCGTTCTCTTCAATGTCTGCACTGATCGATTGGATGGCGACAGTGGTTGGAGCGAAATCGAGGCTGGGTTGTTTCTGCTCCTTGGGCGGGTAGAGAGAGGTGTTGAACAGTGTGTTGACGAGGGTCGACTTTCCGAGACCGGATTCACCTNNGGGTGTTGATGTCAGAAGCCGCATACATGCACGGAAATGCTCATGATCACACGTACCGACAACCATGACATTGAAGCTGAATCCTTTTCTGACACTCTTACGGTGCCATTGGTTTGGCAAATTGGCGAAACCGACGAAACCAGTCAACTTCCTGCGCACAATGTTCTTCATGTCGCTTGCTGCTGCGGCGGCAGCCTTGGGATCTCTGTGAGAGACAGTCTGGATCTGAGGCGATATGGAGCCCATCAGAGGAGAGCCAGGGCTGCTGTCAGAAGGGATCTGAGGAGGAACTGGCGATGCGCGGACCGGAGGAGGCGTGGGAGAGACGCCGTTGGAAGCTGTGTCGGCGAGCTTTGCATCAGCATCATTCATGGACGGCTTGTTGGCATTGACAGATGCATCGACATCTGCAGACTCTGCCTGGACGAGCGATGCGCCTTCTTCGGTAGCGCTCATGGCGACGGAACGAGGAGTGATGCTGCTCGCGATGCAAGAGGCAATGGGGGATGGTGGATTGGGAGAGCTGGCTTACCCATGGCGGGTGGAATTTNNCGAGCTGTTGCGAGGTTGAACGCTCTTTCTTCTGTCGGGCAGGCACGTGTCAGCAAGATGCACTNNTGTAAAACCTTCGTTTGTGCTGAGCAAGTTTGCGGCGGCAAGAGCGTTCGCTGTGGTGGTTGCCCGACCGTCGCAACGTCGCCCTGCTGCTGGGATTGATGCCCGCAAACGCGCCCCAACGGATTTACATACCGTCGTATTATANCAGATGATATACCAGAGGTGGTCCGAGAAGCGATAGACAAGGGTGGGAGTCACGGAAGTATCAACGCTACAAGATGGAGGTCGAATTGTGGAGGGAAGGGACAGCCAACCTATAGCAGCCAAACCGCCGCGGAAAGGGGTCTGTGGTGCGTGCGTCCTGAGAGGATGGAGAAAGCAACCGCTGATCCGACGCGCTCCTCACGAATGTCTATCAGACGTCTTCAAAGACACAATGTCGTCTGACATCTTGCCTTTTTCGCATGCTGCAATTGTTTACCAAGCACGAGAAAGCAGCTCCATGTTTTCTTGACAAAGGCACGGCAGCTTTCAGTAGTGTCAACACAACCATCTCTCCCGATCAGGAAAGGCGTCATGCCGGCATTGAAGCAGCCCTGAGCTGGCAGCACGACCATCCTGGACACATCTCGAGCTTATCTCACGTGCAAGCAACTCGTCTCTCCCGCACACAATAAACCTCCGCCAGTACGTACCCGTGTCAATTCTTCTCAAAGTACATATCCAAAACTCCCGACGCCATGCTAAGTTCAGATCCCATCACCTTTCCTTACCCCAGATTCGTGAGCACTGCGTTGAGCTGCGTCTTGTCGTATTTGACATACTTGCCCTTACCCTTGTCAATCTCGTGGTACCTGTCCCAATGACGACCGTAGAGTGGCTCGATGAGCCTCTGGACATCCCTTGCGAGTGAGATTTTGACCTCCTTCTCCATCTTGTAGGACTTGTGCTTGGCAACCATCTCGTCAAATGATGTGTTGAAGCCGCGGAACTTTTCCTTCATCGCGTCCTTCTCCTTCGACGATAGTGCCTTTACGAATGCTGCTGAATCGACCGCCGTTCCTGTGCTGGGAGGACGGGGACCACGGTTGGTGTACTGTACATCCAGTAGATAAGCTGATACCTCGTTCCAGGTGGTCATGTAATGCTTAGTCGCTTTGACGCGCCAGGCCTCGATCTTGGGCTGTGCGGGTTCCAACAAGGGGCCGAGTTCAGAGCTTCGAATCATGCGATCAATGATGGCGATGTTGTTTGCCAAGAAGACGCCTTGCACACCCTTGCCCTTCTGCAGAGATTGAGAACGCACCTCCAGGTTCGACAGGAGCGTGTGTATGGTGTCTGCAGCATAGTCTGCAAACAGCTTGCGGCCGTCTGCGCCAACATCGAAAGATTTGAGGGTAGGTATAGAGCTGCTCGATACTGCAGGCCCTGGCGCGGACCAACCGCCCTTTCCAAGAGATGTCAAGATAGACGACAAGGGTACCAAGAAGCTGGTCATTGCCTGTAATCGGGTCATCATCTCCGAGGTTAGGGGTATTGCAGACCCGTCGGAGGGTAGTTGCATCATCTGCTGCACTCTGTTCCGCACGTCTGTCAGAAGTGCTGAGAGGGATGACTTCGCGGTTTCTCGTGTGGGCCTCAAAGTATCAGCCACCTCATTCTTCAACTCTCCTGTTTTGCTCTCAATCTCAATAGCAGTGTTTGATACGACTTCGATGATTTCGTATGCTAGGAAGCAGTCGCTTGTAATGTTGTCCTTGACATGTCGATCGAGATCCCTCAGAGTGGCAGCAAAAGCCTTCAGAGCGCCCTGGCAGGTCATTGTCAGGACCTGACCCCACTCTTCACGGTCAAAGACAGGGCAGATATTGTCGTACTCTGCAATGAACATGCCTTTGATACCTGCAGCATACATGCCAATAGCATTATCTCCTTTCTTGTAGACTGTAGCAGTGCTTGGATTCTGTTTCCGAGCAGTTGCCAGACAGGCGGCGGCCATGTTTTGCAAACTTGAAGTGATGTATTGGCCTCGTATTTCGGCATAGATTTTGGCGGTTGGTGTACCTCTCGAATCGCCTTGAGCAAGCTCGGAAGCGGATGATGATGCGTGTGCATTAATGGTTCGTAGAAGAGTCGTCTTGCTGGGTGAGATACGAGGAAAATCGATGTTCTTGGTGATGAAGTGGAGAGGCTCGACTGGAGCTAGTCCTTCGCGAAGGGTGCTCTGGAAGACGTCCTCGAGTTGCCGGCTACCAACACTCAACAGGCCGTTAAGTTCAGAGATGGCTTGCTGATTGGAGCGGAGATTAGACTGCTTCAGGTCACGCAGAGCCTGGCGGGTGCGATCGATGGATGCTATGTATTCGGTCAAGCCCACAGCCTGAGGGCTTGAGCGTAGGACCTGCTCTTCTCTGTTGCGCATGTCCAGGGGCTCGCGGATCCTGTCGATGGCCATGATAACGCGATCGATGTTTGCATTGGTTGTCTGGAGTTTCTGAGTGTTTCCATAGATGGGCCCAATTGCCTCTTCGACCGTCTTTCCACTGGTCTCGAGACGGCTCATGGAAGCTTGGATCTTCTTGGTCAAGCTCTTCATCTTGGACAGGTTCGCGTACAGCACCTCGACTTCGGCGCTCTCCTCGGCGAACGCAGCCCTCTTTGGGCCCGCCATGTTGAAGTCGTAGGAGTGGCGTTGCGGGTCACAGCTGACAGATGGCGTATCAATACATGTTGGAGAGGAGGTTCTGGCGTGGGTACGAGGTTCATGCAGGAACAGATAGCAATGTAGAGTAACCAAACACTGGGGAGGCGTTGGCAACAAAGAGTACAGCTCTCAGCCAAGAGGAGACGCCTGGTCTGACTCGCGATCGTGGAGGCAGCGCACGTGGCACTCCAGCCACAGGAAGCGGGAAGGATCGCGTGATGCAGATGGGCGCTCCTGGTCCTGACAACGCATATCGTAGCCATGACGAGCCATCTTCAATTTTCAACAAGAACCTGATCTCTCTGTCCAAGAGTCTCAGCGTGGCAGTGCTGCCTGGTGCGCCCTGCTCAAAGTCTCGACATCTCCCCATTCTTTGCTCCCGCATGCCTTTCTGAAACCCCATCATTATCATCGACAATGCCACTTCAATGTTACCAATGCTCAGATCAAGTGCTTTTCGCTACAACATAAAGTCCCGTGCGACCTGGTGAGTTCTCTTGGTAGACCAACCATCCCACCTCGACAGACATACTAAGCTGCCGTCCCGTNCTAGTCGCCGGCAGCTCCACCAAGCCTCGCCAAGCTCCAGTCGCTCGCACAGAGGCACAACTCGTGCCGTCGCTACCATCGTAGTCTGCGCGGGCACATACACTCTAACTTCTTCTGGCCAGATCCTCTATGCAGATAGTCGTGGAGAGTCTGAGCCCGAAGGCTAGTTTTCATGGCCAGTCCTCATCAAGAAACCGGACTCTCAAAACCAACAGGCGCTACCTGGATTATCCAGCACTGGGAACCATGTCGACCAGACTCGACCGGGCCAGCAAGCGCCGCCCTCTCAAACCAAGGGCCACAAAGCTTCAGACATCAGTGAAGCTTTGGATGACTCTGATGTTTCAGCATGGCATACCATGGTTGGGAGCTTCGCAACGGCCAAGGACAACATTGTCAATTTCGAACTTTCCAAGCTTGGCGAGAGGATCGCTGGTACAATTGTACCGCGATGGGCTAAAGTCATGCCTGGATATATATCAAAATTGCAGAATGAACTGTCGATGGCTCCTGGCTCACTAGCCGAAGAAATCTGGCACGAAGCAAATGACCCTGAAATCAACCCCGAGATCATCTGGGACGCACGAGTTCGCGTGTCAGACGAGATCTGCAAAGAGGAGCGTGAATTCCTACGGCAAAGAAAGGTACACACGACTGCTGCTCTGGCCAGGTATCTTGGCGTGCCGGAAGCAGAAATACACCCAGCTGACGTACCTACCATTGCAATGTGTGGATCTGGTGGCGGTCTTCGTGCCTTGGTCGCTGGCACTTCCTCGTATCTCTCCGCACAGGAAGCAGGTCTGTTCGACTGTGTGACATACACCGCCGGAGTCAGTGGCTCCTGTTGGTTACAAACCTTGTTTTATTCTTCTATCGGCCAGCAAAATCATGGAAGAATGATCAACCACCTCAAGAGCCGCCTCGACGTCCATATCGCATATCCTCCAGCAGCACTCTCATTACTGAGCAGTGCACCTACCAGCAAATATCTCCTCAGTGGAATAGTGGAGAAGATGAAGGGTGTGCCAGATGCCGCTTTCGGTCTTGTGGATGTGTACGGGTTACTGCTCGGTGCTCGGCTACTGGTTCCTAGGGGCGAGCTAGGTATCTCAGATCACGATTTCAAGATTTCCAATCAACGGCAGCATACTGACTCGGGTGCTTATCCGCTCCCCATCTACACTGCTGTCCGCCATGAGATTCCCGAGGTGGCCCAGTCGCAAGATCGTGCCATGAATTTAAAGGATGAGAACTCGAAGGCGATCGCTAGAGCGGAATCATGGTTTCAATGGTTCGAGTGGACACCCTACGAGTTCTTTTGTGAGGAGCTTGGAGCTGGGATTCCGACTTGGGCCATTGGCCGCAAATTCGATGGCGGTTACAGCGTCTGGAGAGAGAATGGCCTTGCGTTACCAGAGCTTCGGGTCCCTCTGCTGATGGGCATTTGGGGAAGTGCCTTCTGTGCGACGCTGTCGCATTACTACAAGGAAGTTCGACCCCTCGTTCGCAGTCTTGCTGGATTTAGCGGCATCGATCAATTGATCGCCGAAAAGGATGATGATCTTACCAAAGTCCACCCCTTCGAGCCAGCATCTATCCCGAACTTTGCTGCAAACATGGAGAGTCTTTTGCCTCAGTCATGTCCCCAAAGTGTACACAATGCGACAACGTTGCAACTCATGGATGCTGGAATGAGCAACAACCTCCCTATCTACCCGCTTCTACGTCCAGGAAGAGACATCGACGTTCTGATCGCATTTGACGCTTCTGCAGATGTTAGGAAAGACAACTGGATCAAGGTGACCGATGGTTATGTTAAGCAACGTGGGATCAAAGGGTGGCCCATTGGTGCTGGATGGCCTGGCGAGGAAATCAGCGAGGAGCAGACTCTGAAGGAACTCGAACAAGCACAGGCTACTACCGAGAAAGAAGCAACTGACAGAATTGAGCGCGCACAACATGCAGAAGCTTCCAGCCCTGTTATGAAAGGAGACGAAGTCCCTGCCAAACCTAGCGAACTGGGATACTGCACTGTTTGGGTTGGCACGACAGAGGAGCGTGAGAACGACACGGAGCCGCCTCTGTCGAAACAGGTCGAAGAGGACTGGGAGCTCATGAGGCCAGACGCTGGTATTGCCGTCATCTACTTCCCCTTCCTCAAGAACGACAAGGTTCCAGGCGTTGATCCGCAGACATCCGACTTCATGAGCACATGGAACTTCGTCTATACGTCCGAGGAGATCGACAAAGTCGTATCGTTGGCTCGAGCAAACTTTGAAGAAGGAAAGGAACAAACCAGACGCACTATCCGAGCCGTCTGGGAGAGGAAGAGAAACNATCGTCTAGAGCGCGAGGGAGAAGCAAAGGAGATCCGAAGGCAGACAAGAATGAGGAAGGCCAACCGATCGCAGCAGTACGGTGATCACGGCGACCATTTCAGTTGAGGTTGGGCTTGAGAGGTGGAGCATGGGCATCAACCAGGATCCTACGAATACAATTGATTATAATAATACCCAGCGTGGCATCGCGCACATGTAGCAAACAACAGAAACTCGTTCCGAGGACACTGAATCTCGACGGCCTTTTGATAGTCCTTTCTATGCGAGCGTCAGTCACGTATGTAGCTGGAAAAGGTTACAACTATGGTCTGATTCGAAAGCGTCCTCAGAGAGTGGACAAGAAGATGGTTCTGGTCCTTGGTGAGCGATGCTCCGTTTTATGAACTTAATGTAGACCTTGTGTAGATGCACAACTTCGCGGATGCACAAATTACCCAAGCAGATGCACGCTCACGTGATCGAAACGCGCTCCAGTCGCGAAACAACTATGGCTGCCTCCATCCTCAATCACATCGTCAACAGCTGTAACAAGTCGAACCATTCCTCGCGCCTGCCAAATCGGAGCATCTCTAGTCCGACTCTATCCCTGGAAACTTGCTCTTCTATCTTCGTTGTCTCCGGCTCTATCCCAACACTGTTGCGTGACTGAGCCTTTGGCAGCACGGATTGTAGACTTGAGCCCTGTGTGAATGAGTCTTTCTAGGTCTGCGACCCGTGTGGCTTAAATACGGTCCCTCGCCGACGACGAGTCAAGGCTACTCTGCAACGTCCAACAACGCGAAAGCCTGGGCGGGTGGGAACTGCGCGGCTTTCAAGCACGCAGGGAAACGGTAAGCTTGACTGACTGAATAGAACTCGACATGTCTCGCAACGACGATGGTCCAAAGCTCGGCGCCGACGCTGCCGACGTGTCGCTATCATCTCAATCAGGTTATGAATGGATCGTGGGCGGCCATCAGGTTGGCGCTCGTTGGGATGAGAAAGAGCTTGGAATAGCGCGCTATCTTGGAGGGCCTTCACCTGTCCACGGCAACGATAGCTCGCTACGTCTCTGGCTCGCCATCAATTACGACAAGAACGAGACTGTTGTTGTCTTGACAATGTCTGTCAAGTCGCGCTCCAAATCGAAGGCACGTCCACGCAGCTTCTTCCTAGTCGTACCTGCAGAAGACTTGCGCGTATCTAGTGCAATGCATGACTTCCAACCAATCTCTCCTGATCTTGTTCCCGAATCTCTGTTCGAGCGCCCTGTCGACACTGTCTCGGCGAACGCGTCTCGTATCTTGCACGTATCATTTGCTCTCGGCCATAAACGTACATGCGGAGTTGTCATGAACACCCGACCTTACTCGGGCAAGATGCGCGGTACTCCTCTTGCACTGCTCGATGGCCTCAAATCTTTGTCAGAAGCAAGGCACTTTGATCTGTATTTGAAGTTTAGCTCCTACGCTCAAGTAGGGCTCCAGCGTCTGTCTCAAGTTATGAAGCATAACATAGCTTTCTTCACTCCACACTTCGACTTGGAGAACATGTATGGAAGTGGATGGGATGGTGCCTTTAATGTGTGGGAGGCTCAAGGGTGGCACACTGCTGAAGATCCACCATCGCGGAAACGAAAAGCATGCTCCCCTATGCCAGAAGAGCAAATCAAAGCCCCGCCAGCATACACTCATCGTCGACCGGCGCCTCCTGCATATGCAGACTCTCAGATACCGCACACTCCCAACGCAAAACAAACACGGCCAGATCCAGATGTCCGTGAATCTCCTTGCCATGTTACCACTCCCGGCAGTATTGTCTGCGATAGCATCGCTTCCGGGATCTCAAATACTCCTTACTCGCCCTACCCTGTCATTCTCGACACTGTGTCAGAGGAGAAATTCTCCGCCATGCACCTCACACTGCCGACTCTATATCCCACAATCGATCCCGCATCCCTGACACAACTCTACGATCGCGAGATGGGCATGTGGCTACTCACAGCCTGGAACCTTGTCCCCAATATCCACTTCACACTTGTCCGAGAATTACTAGCCGTCGCCGCTGCTGTCAACAAGCAAGATATATCAGGCTATCGCGCCGCTCGTATCGCATGTGCAAAGAAACTAGCCAGTTGCGTGGCCGATCAAATCCAAAGGACCGAGTCGAGCGACATAGACGACGAAACACGAATCAAGAAGTCGCGAATTGAGATCTTGGCTTCTGAGCCTGATGGCTGTATTTCTTGGTTGTTTATGCTGCGATCTGAGGGCGACATCGGGTTTATGGACTTGCTTGGGAAGCTGGAAGGTAGGAAGAGAATTGCCTTTTCCGCTTTTGATGATGAGGATGCATTTAGGAATGCAATGGTTATTAGAGCCGCGATTGTTCTGCAGGCATTGTGTATGGAAGGTTCACGGCTCTGTAGAAATTAGAAGCTGTCATGGAGTTCCTTGCATCCTTTTCCTGCGCCAACCTATCGGGCGAAATGCAAGCTCGCAAGTGATAGCCATGCTGCTACAATGTGTTCACTCGTACGCCTTGCTGACCATCAAAAGGGAAACGTTCAAAACGGTGGAGTTTGTCAATATAGTTCATGTGGCATTATGAGTTTCCCCCTTTCGCAGCCTAGACCAATCCAGTCGTAAGTATGTTACCCTCTTTGAAGTAATACTGCAGATTTTTGAAACTATTCGATGCGTAGTGGCCTCCGTTTGTTGCATGATCAATCACTTCGATCAAACTCATGTTTGGAGAGATTGCAACGCCATCTTTGCCCACGACGGTGTTTTCATAGTCTCTCCATGTCTTTGTGAGTGCCGAAACAGGTACGGGGACGGTGTAGGATGTGGTCCCCGCCCACTTCAACGAGTATGGATCGGTGCGGAATATGATGCAGGCCGCGAATGCAGTGACATATGTCTCATCCTTGCAAGCAAGAAGCTGCGTTGAAATGTTGTATGAGGTGGCCGTGCAGGGCACCCAGTTCTGCAGCGCGGTCCGGATCGGAGGGAGAACGTCGCCGGTAATGTTCTGAAATCCACCAAGAACGGATATTGGGAAACTGGAGAGCATGCTGGTCAAGTTGTTGTGCGTGAAGAGGAAATTGAGAGCGGCCAAGTCCTTCGCTTGTTGCTCGGCATCAACAATTGGGGTTGGTGTGCAAGTCGCGCTACTCGATGTCGAGGATGATAGGATTGTGGTTGTCGTGAAAGTGATCAACTCGGTGACTACCGAGGTGATGTTTTCATAGGCAATCGCCGTTGTGGTTGAAGCAACAATTTCATTAGAAGCGACTGTGACGGTCTCGAAGAAAGTTGTTGGTGCGGGCTGGGTTGCCGCTCTGCTACATCCCGAATTGATAGCACTCTCGGCATAGGATCTTAACACGTAAGGAGTGTCGATATCACGTCTCTTGCCCGGTGCCGCGTCCGTGGGAGTGCTGGTCAGCGATGTAACAGTTATGGTTCCGACGATATCGGTCTCTGTACTCAGTGAAACAATCGTTGATGTCACGGTCAAGTTGAAGACGTCTGTCTTGGTCGTATTTGCGAACAGAGTCGTCGTCTCTGTGATGGAAGGAGTGGTGTAACCCAGGTAGGTCGTGCAATACGCCTCAAGATTTTGTGAAGTGATCACATCATATGCATCCGAGGTAGATGTTGTTTGTATCGCCGAAGTTGTTGTACTGGTCGCTGCAGATATTGGTTGATACACAATCTGATACTTGACTGCGACGTATTCAGGGCTGTTTGTAGATTGCCATGACTGAGTAGTGAGGTATGACCAACTACCTTCTGCCGCAAACACATCAAGTGCTCCATCAGCAGTCTCACAGTGCAAGTATCCCTCCACATCCTTGCATAGCATTGGTGTTGTGTTTTTGCTTTGTGGCCAGATCTGTTGGTGACTGCTATCAGGGCTGTAAATCCCGTATGGTATCTTGGAGTAAGTATGGATCTCCAGAAACTGTGTAGTAGGGTCAATGCCAAAGACTGCAGGTATCGAAGAGCCTGGAACCACAGTGATGACATTGAAAACATAGTCATAACTACCCATAGGACCCCCTACCACTTGGTACCTGGTGGAGAGATAGGCGCCGTCATACGGACCTCCCACAACCTTGATATGGAAATCCGTAGATAAAGGTACAGCTGCTGAGCTCGTGGTGGATGAAGCTGACGAGCTCGAAGATAATGATCTCGATGAACTCAATGATAAAGACGTCGAGGATCTGGGAGCTACGCCAGAGGTAGATCCTACAGAAGAAGAGGTTTTCGGGATATGTGTTGATGAGCTCAAGGATTTCTTTGAACTCAATGTTGATGGTGAGATACTCCTGATGCTCGAGGATTTGGATGAGGAGATCTTGCTTGAGCTCGTCTGACTTGTTGATGGACCCCTGATCGAGGATATAACCTTGAGGGAAGATGACTGGCTAGACAGATTGCTGATGCTTGATTTTCTGGATGTTGATTCGGATGGAATTTTGGTCGAAGGTAGCTTGCTCGAAAAAGACTTGCTAGACGAAGTTTTGATAGTAACAGATCTAGTTGAGATCTTGCTTGAAGAGGTCTGAGTCCTCGATGAGACTCTGCTCGAAGACGGCTTGCTAGAGATTGTCTTGTGGACGGTGGGCTTGCTGCTCGATTCACGGGTGACAGCCGATGAGGTCCTCGAGCTTGACTCCTTAGTGGAAGGAGACGAGGATCTGTGCGAAGTCGTCTGCTTAGTTGATGACGACGGAGACTTGATAGTGCTTGACGTCTTGCTCGACGATTTGGGGCCACTCAGGACACATTTGCAGGCATGTCTTACTGCGGGCACATTCAAACTGGGGATAGGTGAGTCGTGTCGTTCACTTTGTTGAGTTGTCAGTACAGAGAATGTGAACAATACTGTCCTGGATTTGCTTACTAGGAGTTGAAGAAAGTGCAAAACAATGGAGGATTCATAAACTCTCTACTGATCGGACTGCCAGATGTGCTTTGGCACGTTGCGCTGACATAGCTGTGAAGGCTTGCTGCCTTGGCTATCGCATCCAGAGTCTTTGCCTTGGTGCCTACCGGTTCTGCACTAGCGATACATTTGCAGGCACTCAACAACGCAGTGGCGTCGATGTTGGGTATCGGAGAATTGGTCCTGCCACTATTTCGAGATCAGGGCTGTGCTTCAGTAAGGATTAGATTCGATCACATACTCGCTGAGATACCAAGTACAGAAGTAGTGAGGGCTCGACACCTGTTGCGCAATCGCAAAGACATCAGGAGAGAAACACGACTTTGTCTCTATAACCAGAGCTTGAACCGCAAGGAATAAAGAGAAGAGCGAGACTATGAAGAAGGATGACATGTTTCAAAGCCGACGAATGCGAAGACGATGGACAAGCATTAAACAAAGCATGGTGACCGTGCTCTTATACATACCACCATATACCGCATAGAGCATGGGCGGACATGACCGACACATCCAAGTAGTGAACCGAATCTTCTCAGACGTTATTCAGCTGAGCTTTACCGTAGCCGTTGAACTTCTGCTCCGGCTAAGTGAGCATTCTTCATCGAACTAGGCATGCGAGCTGAAGGAAAGCAGATTTGAGACAGTAACGGTCGCTGCAGGATGTATAGTGTGCTCGACGGCCAGAAGGCCTTCCACGAGACTGACCCTCTTGTATGCTTATGGATCTCATGATGCAGTGAACCGCCTAACAGAATGAGCGTGTGGGCTCCTTTCGTGGTCTGCAGGTAGTTGACAAATGTGTAAGTTGCCTGAAGATGTGGTTTCGACAGGCAGCAAATTGCAACGCCAAGCTTCGACGTTTCTTCGACAGCAGGAAGGATCGGTCTACCAAATGTTGGACAAGAGACATCAACGGACGCATTCCCCTTCTGGACCGTCAGTATCGCACGAGTGTGTGCCTACCAGAGCTCGCTTAGCCAGGAGCGACGGTTCTCGCAATCAATGAACACCTAACAACCTTTAAGGGCTTGGGTAGCTTGATCCCGGACAACTCGTCTTCAATCAACCTCTTTTTTGCGAAGTGCAGTGTGATTCTGGATCAGGAATATGAGAGGCCCGATGTCAAGTAAAAATGAAAGGCGAGTGATTATTGAGATGGTCGACCTCCACGCTTCCGTCTCTCCTCGGCAAGAAACCCCGCTCGACACCACCTTCTGTACCCGTCTATGGCATCCTCGAGCGACCTGACAACATCTATCAACCCAAGGAAATCGTTGAATACCTATCTACTCAAAACCACATAATCTACGTGTTATAGAAAACCCTCTTTTGAAACCATGGCATCCAAATACACAGAACAAAACGCAGACAAGGTCAAACAAGCCCACTCGACCCTCTACGATGCCGGTCTAGAAATGCGCAACAAAGTCGCCGGAAAGGAATACGTCGACCGCGCCCTCGCAAACGCGACTTCCGAGTTCGCAAAACCCATGCAAGAGGTATTGCTCCCATTTTGATGCCTGGTCAATCTCACACTCGAAGCTTATCAGAAGATGAATAGCNTAGCGACAGAAGCAGCTTGGGGGACCATCTGGACACGACCGGGGCTGGATCTCAAGACTAGGAGTTTGCTCAATATTGCCATGTTGTGTGCTTTGAATCGTGGGCCTGAGTTGGCTGTTCACACCCGAGGAGCATTGAACAATGGAGCTTCGGAAGTTGAGATTAGAGAGGTCATCTTGCAGGCGGCGGTTTATGCCGGTATGCCTGCTGGAATGGAAGGCACAAAAGTTGCTGAGAAGGCTATCAACGAATGGAAGGAGAAGCAATAAGTGAGTGTTGGCCATGAAAGGTTGTATATCATGGACTAGCCACGGATTGAGCATTAAACTAGGATAGGCATTACAAGTATAGTTGGATCAGAACTCTTTGCTTCTCGATCAATAAAGTGTGTTGACCTTGACCGCACCATCAGGCAGCTTAGCCCTCAACACAGCACCAGGGTGTACTCTGCCATCAACGCCAAAGTTCCAGTCAGGCTGGAATGGCAGTTGGTTGATGTTTAGATAAATGTAGCCATCCGCCCCAACGGTAGCACCATCTGGCCACAAAATCCTAGGATCACGAAGGAAACCATGAGTCTGACCATCGCTAGGGTCAAAGTAGTATACAGCATTCTGCTCAGGCATCAGTTGGTAGATTTTTCCACTGCTGTCGCCTTCAAAGCCATTGGCGTCACCACCGCGTTGGCCTTTGGAGGATACATTGCTGTGTGCCCAGATCTCAGCAAGAGGGTTGCTGTCTCTCTCGCGAAGGTTGGCGGTTGGAATCGAGTATAGAGTCTTTGAAGTCAAGGGAGAATAGTAGGCTGTCTTTCCGTCGGTAGAAAGCTGGAGACCATCGAGTCCTTCTTGTTGCCAGCTGATTGGCATCCCGAGTTGACGGAAGTAGAATGGCTTGCCGAAGTAGGTGGGGACGTCGTTGGGGACACGCAGCACGCTGTGGTCTTGATTTAGTCTGCGCCATGATTCGCCAGTCTTGAGATCGACCATGATGAATGCGTTGCGTCCCTCGTTCGAGCTGTCGACAAGGTATGCAATTCCTTCTCCCGAGGTACCAGAGACGTTTGCTCTCAGATCGAATCGAAGATCGTTGAGGTAGGAATCAGGGTAATGGACAGTGCTGGGGAAAGTGTAGGTCTTGTAGATTGTGTCGTTGGCAAGAGAGATGGCCATGAGTTTGGGACCTCCGGGCTGAGCGTAGGGCATGCTCGGATCGCCAGCTGCATTGTGGACGGTAGGTCTTCCTGTATCCAGGATCCAGAGTGTCTCTGGTCGTGTGGCTGTTTGAGGTGTAATGTACAAAGCTTGGACAGAGACAAAAGCAGAGCTGTTGCCGCTACCGAAAGCGATGCCGTTCCATGTCGTGTTCAGACTATCAAGCGGCAGCTGCAGCGCTTGAGACGGATATGGCTTCTCGGCAGTTTTGTTGACCACCTCTCCCACAGTGTACTCGTAATCTCCTCGAGTATACGAGACAAAGAATCGTCCTGTCGAGGAGACGGCAAGACCTATNCGTGACGAGATCAGAATTGAAGGACTAAAACTCGGGAATTCGTACACACCTATCGGCCATTGGTCATAGTAGTAATGGTACTCTTCAATCTCAGGACCATAAGTGCCATTGTCGACTCGAAGGATAGTAGAGGATGAGTTTTGGAAGGTGACTTGCTGGGCAAGGGCACCAGCTGCCAGTAGCGAGAGTGAGCTTAGGAACTTCATACCGGCGGATGAAGTTTGAAATCAGAACTCAGAGACACGGCAGTCAAGTTATATAGCTTCACAAGGCATTGCCTACGTGCATCATGCAACAACGGCACAACGACCGCGTCACGTCACCACTAATGGACTTAACGATCTGATCCGGAGTTGCTCATGGGTATTTTATCTTCCCCACGGCAGATGCATTTCAAAGACGTCATGCGTGCCTGAGAAATGAGGGGATGATCAACCAGTCTGGGGGAACACCCTGTCAAAATCAAGTTGAGCCTTGAGCACAACGGCAGAAGCGGCTCTTCCGTGCTCTTCCTTGCAGATCAGATGTTGCGTATTTAATCGATCGTGGAACGTTCTGCAAATTCAGCCTGTAGTGTGATTTACGTGCTGAGGTGGAAGTTGTTGTGCCGTGCAATCCGATCCACAGAATTTCTTTGTCTTGGGTTAGTGAAGATTGCTTTGCGCAAAGCATACCTACTTATCAATCAGCCAGGCCTCCCCATGTGCTAAGGTCCGTGACTAAACCCATCTCCCATGAGAGCGTAGAGGGAAGTGTATACTATGCGAAGGCACAATTCTTTTCTCATCCAGAAGGCGAGCCATACAGAGCCGCTAGAATGCTGGCTCTCGGCGGGTGCTGCCTTGTTTCTCCTTACCATTGTGCATTCCTGTAGCTAAGCGCGTTACATACTTTAGCACATGGGGAGGGAATATGATAGGGAAGGCAGAACGGCCAAGGGATGTTCGGATACTCATATGTCGTTATTATTGATTATTCGAAGATTCTGTAGGAAGAGGGACTATGATCATGCTCAAGATACCTCTTCAACCAGCTTGGACGGTGCTTTCCAACCATTTTTCAACACTTGTCCAGCGGGCTGCCCTTCTTCTAGCCATTCTGAAGGCACACCGACACGAGTTCCATCTTTGTTGTTGACACAACGAACAAAGAGAGGATTTGCAGGATGATAGTATTCCTCGCCATCCTCAGTGTATGAAGGAGTCCCCTCTGCAGCGTTTTGTGCAGCGATAATTTCGGCGCGAGTTCGACGCTTTGTGGCAGGTTTCTTTAGTAGCTTGTTGATAGTGTCCATCTGAAAAGTCATGTTAGCCAACAGATTGCATGCCATCAAGACCGAGACGAACCTTTTCTTCTTCGTTGCGCTTNNCTCAGACAGGTTCTTCCTTCGTCTCGCCATCTCGGCTCTGCGCATGGCGTGCTCCTCGGCGGTAAGATGTTTCTTCTTCTGTGCCTCGTTGGAAAGCGCCATTAGACTTTCGTCCTGCTCTTCGTCGTAGACTGCCCGCTGGCGGCGAGTCAACTTGGTCAGGTCCAAGGTCGCATCACCATCCTCGCCTTCGAGGTCACTGTCAAGCTCTTCCTCGTCGTCCTCTGCACCTGGCAGATCCTCGTCACCAGATTGTAGGTCAGACAATTCGTCGTCGTCGTCTTCGTCGTCATCGTCCAATTCCTTGGCTTCGACACTTTTGAGGTTGGTCTTGGGTCGAGGTGCTGAGACGGCGAGATTGACTTTTGACTTGGAGTTGGTAGCAGCGGCTGAGGGGAGCACGCGAATGACGGGAGGTGGTGGATGTGGAGAATCCATGTCCATATCGTCAGCATCAGCGTCGGCGTCTTCGTCGCTGCCCTCTGCATGCATCATGTCTGTGTTTTCAATGTCATCATCCTCTCCTTCGGCGTCATCGTCGTCGTCTTCATCGTCATCGTCTTCTTGATCGTCGTCGGATTCGTTGTCGAGCACGGTACGCGGGTTGCGGGTAGAGCGAGCAGTCCTTACAGGAGGCTCAGGAGAGTCGTCGGCATCGGGGAAGTCGGACTCAGAGTCGTCGCCCGAGATGGCCTGGCGCAATTTGCTGGGGGGAGCCTTGACGGTGATGCGCAAGTGGTGGTTATCTGAAGCTTGTCTGTTTATGCTGGCCGAGGTGCTGGTGGGTGGTGTCAGTCGAGATGTTCCGACTCTGGTCGATCTTGTGGAGCGTGTGGGAGGCATTTCGGAAGTTGATGAAGCAATATGATGGGTGTTGACAGGATGATGGACGGTGGTTGGGCGTCGAGGGATTGTGGCTCGTGGAATCTTGTTATCTGCCGCGTCCGACCATCACGTTTCCTGTGGTCCAACGTAGAGGCTCTTGGCCGGAGGAAACATGCTCGTATCGGCTCGTTTGCACAAAGAAGGGGAGACCAACCTGCTGGTATTGGTGGGATGGCTGGTTGGGGGATTTCGAGTGTTTCTGTTTGCATGTGGCAGGCCCACGGGGCTCCCGTCGGGCCCCTTTTGTCGTTTGCTGGTCGGCGCAGACATGGTTGTGCGTTTCGAATCGTATGCGCAGAGCTTGGAGCGGAAGACGGACGGATAATTGGTCCTACTCTTTCGTAAGCTTTGCTCAATGGCCGACAGATGTAGCAGCCAGACGATGCTGTGGCTGAGAATGAGCCACTTTGACTTCCCCACGAAATGACATGCCGAGGCATCGTCGGCCGATTGGGCCATGGCCATTGCACATGCACATGCACCTTCCCTCGATCTACTCTTCTCAGCAACAATGTCCGACAAGAAAGACGTCCCAGCCTGGCAACGGCATGTCACCGACGTCTCCACTCAATCTGCTACCCAAGAGCACGATGCAAGTGTCGCCGCTATCGAACGCGTGCGTCGCTTTCTCCAGGACCCCGTCGTGAAGGATGCCCCGTACCACAAGAAGAAGGCCTTCTTATTATCCAAGGACGTGTCCGAAGACATGATCTACCAGGTCATGGGCTCAGAAGACAATCAAGACAAGTCCGATACAGACGGATCCACAGACGCTGCGCAACAAGAGTTTGAAACCAGCAAGACAGACCCCACCACCGACGGCTCGACTGAAGCTGCCCAACAAGAGTTTGATGCGAGCAAGAAGACACCACAGCCGTCAAGCTATGTCAAGACGACAGACGGCTCGCAAGAAGCCGCCAGCCAAGAGTTCGACGCCTCCAAGGCCGTCTCATTCTCTGCCGCCGAGTTCAGATCCACAGCTCCATCCGCCGCGAGCCAGCCTCGTAGGGATGTGCCCCCGATCATCACATATCCAGAGTTTCTCGTTCAACCTCAAAAACCTCCACCGCTTGTTACCGTGAGCCGCCTCATAAACGCTACATACATAGCTGGCGCTCTGACTGCTTCTGCTTACGCCTTGTCCAAATACATCATCGCTCCCATGGCCGACAATCTGAACCACGCTCGCCATGATTTGTTCGACCACACGAGCCATAGTCTAACAGTGTTCAACGACAAGCTAAGCAACACAGTCTCAACCATCCCTTCTTCAGCAAAACTCTTACCCTCTTCCCCTGCCGACTTCGCCGACTTTGAGATGGATAGTGTCACATCCGACCCTACAGAGCTCTTCCATCGTGACATTGGCACCCAGACTTCACCTTCACTCTCTCGCCGCACAAGTCTCTCTTCCGAGGCCGACACTGTAAAGCCTGATACGGTGCCTCTGAAGCAAGCAACTCGTCTGAATATTATGAAGTCACATTTAGCAGAGCTCCTGGAAGGCGCCGAAAGCAACGGATCAAATAATGAGACTTTACAAGCAAGCATCAGCGAGACAAGACATTACCTCGACGGCCTCTACTACACCTCACCATCATATTCATGGAATGCAGACAACTCGCTCAGCTCATCCAATGCCCCAAAAGACAAAGAGCCCGACGCAGCTGTGGCTCTCAAGGCAGAGATTAGAGGTGTAAAAGGCGTGCTTCTCAGCGCGAAAAGATTCCCCTCAGTCGGCAAGGTTGGCGCCTAGCTTTACTTGCCGGACGGACTTTGGGTCGCAAGCTAGCATACGAACTAACAGCTTCACAACTCTAGAGCAGTTTCACAGACTGCGGAATGACATGCCAATAGTCGCATAAGATCCAGTATCCTCGAGTAGACTTTCATTGTATGAGAACAGATGATCTGTGACGCATGTCGACGAGAGACATTGGCAGCCGTCGTAGGCATGTCCAAGTCCTTGTATGGTGATATATCCAGCCAGCCACCAGACGCGGGCCGGAATTGCACAAGGTGCTTTGTCAAAGTAGGCTACTGGAAACAACATGTCACCGATTATCCAGTTTCATACAATTCTCGCAAGAGCTACAATGCTTTACACATAAGGAGATCACTGTAGTATAGCTAGCAGGACACGGCTTCCATAAGTAATATGAGCCATGAACACAAGTGTTTCCAAGCAGAGGTGTGCATTTTGATCGTTGCTCACGTACTTGCAAATCGAACCTCGTGTAAAACCAAGCCCTAGTACGCGCGGCTCCTTGATATACGCGCTCTCATCCAACTTTTGTAATTAGTGCGAGAAATCAGGGTTCTGTTCTTGGATGGTCCACAATTACATGCATACAAGCATTTGGCCAAGCTTTGGCAAATGCTTGTCTTGTCTGTTCCAGGCCGATCCCTGATTTTCTGTCGTCGTCATTCACCCGTCCGAACCGGTGGCCCAACCATTTTAGGACAGAAGGACTTGGAGCGCGGCTGCCACTTCCATGTCAAATCCACGCAGGAGTGAGGACGCGTCAGCAGAGCATTACGGTTGTAGCTCTGGAGGATGCGTTTGTGGCTTGAAGTTTAGCTCTTATAGAACATGACAGCCACACGAGGGCAGTGCCCTCTGCCATGCTTGGAGCTACCTCTCTCAATGCCACATTCTCTGCACTTACACCATCACCAGCGTTCACCACGAAACAAGATGTCTCTGTCAGAAAAAGTCGAAGGTCTTTGTCGCAATCCTCACAGTGTCTCACAGGCGCTAGCCGAGGACCCCTCATTGTCACCCGGAGAAGCCGCGAAGAAGCTCTACCACCCTGACAACATTTCAATCAGCGAGGGACATGTACCCTCAGTGAGAAAGGCTGCGACTGGCGAAGAGCTCGAACGTGCATTGCAATGTGGAAAGTTCACCACACCACCCAGCGAGCTGTTCTTACGTGTGTTCCACGACAGCTTGATGCCACTCGAACATGATCCTCTCATGGGTTGCTGCAGTCCGTCGTTGATCGGCTCTTCAGGAACATGCCCTTTGACCATAGTATCGGGATTGCCTGATATCTGCAGACACATGGTGCGCAGTGCTTTTATTCCACGTCAAACTGCATCATACTGATCAAGCTCACAGTCCAATCTAATTGCAAGAGCAGAAAAGGAAGTCTTGCTTGCAACAAATTACTGGATGGACTCTGATGCTTCACGTCTCATTACCGATGGCCTCAAAGAGCTCTCGAAACGTGCTGGCGAGAGAGGCGAACGGGCAGTCGTAAAAATCATGTACGATAGAGGAAATGTCAAGCAGGTAAGCAACAGTTTCGGCAAAACCAACCATGGAAGATGCTAAGACAATGNNCAGGTTATCGACAATCACCAAACGGTACTGGAGGACGAGTACACTGGCAAGAATATTCGCCTGCCGTCTACTAAAGAAGCACCAAACATTGACCTGCAAGTTTTGAACTATCACAGACCAATGCTGGGCACTTTCCACTCCAAATTCATGGTCGTGGATAGAAAAATCGGCATCGTCAGCTCGAACAACATTCAAGACAATTCCAACATGGAAATGGTGAGTCTAACGTGAAGTTGATACTGAGACTGATGGATGGTATAACTGACCACTTCTGATAGANTGTGTCATGTCGAAGGTCCTATTGTTGATTCTCTTTACGACACGTTCTTGATCTCCTGGCACAACCCGCTCGAGCCACGTCTACCATCACGTAACACACCCGCTGCTCAAGGCGGCTTGCCAACCTTCGACCAACCGTCTTTCCACGGTTTGTTCGATCAGAGTGGCAACCTGAACGTTCCCGAACGGGGCAACAGTCGCTCGCTGGACGAAGTTGCAGAGGCTGGCAAGCGCACAGAGCTACCCCTGCATGCTCCGGGCGATCCACACTACGACGTAGATATCGCAGCTGAGGTTACTCGTATGCAATCCGTCATGTCACCTAGACATGGTGAGACTGGTCCTCAAGTCGCAGCCCGCCATCTCAACCGCGGCCGACACCTCGACGTCAAGACAACCATTGAAGGCGAGTATGCTTTAGGCGAGGAGATGACACCATACATCCCACACAAAGTACACAACCTTGTGCCAATGGCATTGGTGAATCGCAAGCCATACGGCGCGACCAACCACAATGGTGTGTTTATGCCACAAAATGAGGCCTGGTTGTCTGCTGTACGCAACGCCACTCGTTCTGTCTTCATCCAAACTCCCGACCTCAATGCAGCACCTCTAATTCCCGAACTTCTGGCCGCTGTACGTCGTGGAGTCGAAGTCACATACTATGTATGCCTGGGCTACAACGACGCAGGCGAGCTTCTTCCCTTCCAAGGAGGCCACAACGAAGGCGTAGCAAACAAGCTATACACAGCCCTCACCAAGGACGAAGACGCAGCACGCAATCTCCTACACATACACTATTACACCGCCAAAGATCAAGTCGCCCCTATCCACGACAGCTTCAAACAGCGGTCCTGCCACGTCAAACTCATGATTGTGGACGAGCATCTCGGAATCATGGGTAATGGAAACCAAGACACTCAATCCTGGTACCACAGCCAGGAAGTCAACATTATGATTGACAGTGCCGAGATTGTTGGCAAGTGGCGTGAGGGCGTCGAGAGAAACCAGAACACGGGCAAACTAGGCAAAGCAAGCAACGTCGATGGCATCTGGCGTGATGCTCAGGGCAAACAGGCACCCGGAGCCATTGGCGTAGATGCTGGAAAGCTGAGTTGGGCAAAGGGCATTGTGGGTGCTGTGCAGAGGGTCAGGGGTGCTGGAGGTTTCTAAACTTTCCTGAGTCAAGGACGACTGATGATGAACAGTGAAACATGACATACCGGGCGGAATGGCTGGGAGGTAGCAACAGTACTGTAGCTTTTTTACGCACGAATGCAATATTTATACCTGCTCCTCGCATCCACTCAATCATGTCCACCACATTGGCTTTGGGAGACACTTTGAAAATCTGCCAAAGTACAACAAACCACGAGCCTGAGTACAATGGAAACCGGGGGGCCTCTATATAGGTAAACATATAGAGAACATGTGGTTAATGTCAACAAGTAGCCTCTCTTCGCGTTTAGCACATGGTGCTATGGTTTACTATCAGAATGCACAGTTGTTTACAAAACTGGACGTGCGGCCATATGATGATGAGAAGCGGCCTTTGAGACGATAGCTCTCCTTTGCCAACACTTGATCCTAGAAAAATGTTTGTGCATTTCCTCAGCTATGGTATAGCAATTTTACCAGCACACGGAGGATGAACGAGCAGGTACAGTCGAAGGGAATCAAGAGTCGAACCACGTATTGTCCATCACTTATCGCATGTCTTTTCTCAAAGAAGAATCCCTTGTCCGCAAGGTACGATCTAACAACCGGACCCCTCCGCTCTCAATGTCGATATGCCGGTGGTCGTTCGGTCTAGATACATGGATGATCTTTTGTGTCACTTTTGGACTTTGCTTCTTAGAGACAATGCAAAAGAGCTGGTCGCATGCACAACCTGAGCGGTTTTATGCGGGAACTTTCTATCTGATTTGCCCTTTTTGTAGTTGATTTGCCACAATATGTGGTGTTTGTGACAGCTCGAGACTGATATCAAGAGGGAGTCGGAATGATCCATGTCCTGATTGTTTGTGGACAAAAGAAGCACTGTGTGAAAGACTCGAAGGCTTTTTTTAATAACTACGCAGCATATTTGAAGTCATGATAGATGTTCAGTATGGGTGTAGAATACCCAAATCTCTTCAAAACAGACGACACAGATAGACACGAAAAACAAGCCCCACTATCCCTAAAGTGACCTGGCATGATCTCGTTCAACCCTTGAGACTCCTCAACATTTCCTTGAGCTCTTCAATCTCCCTTCTCAACTCCTTGACTTCGACAAGGGTTCCATCGACCTCGACATTGGGTTTTGTTTCTTCGCACTTCTTGACCCAGCCGTCGCCTTCAAAGTCGAATTCACCGTCCAGTTGCTCCCACTCTTCAATGGTGTCTTCGTCTACCTCGCCTCTGTTGCGATTGAAGCGGACTTTATAGGCCATTCTTGTTTCAAGGGCGGCGGTGATGATCAACAGAGGGCTGTAGATGGTTGCCATGACGTAGTCGTTGAGACGCTCGTAGGTATCCTTGTCCATCCACCATTCAAACGGCAGCACCAACAAGACGAGCTCGATCAGATTGAATGGAGCGATAAAGACGTTCTCGTCAGGAGCGCGCACGAACTGGCAAGTCTTTTGTGCGAACAGAGCCATGTACTCATCGATAGAGTGTTCGGTGATATCTTCATAGGCGCTGTTGTACAGAGCGACCAAAATGTTCAACAACAAGACAATAACGATGAATGTGAAGATGTAGTAGAGTATCAAGCCGAAAGGAGGAGCAAAGTTGTCGAAGCCGTCGAACTCGGGACTGCCCATGACGGCGTTGATCATGGCTTGGACGACAAAGTTAGTGGCATCCAGCTTGCCGTCTTCTTGATCTAGACCGATGAATGCTTGCAGGAAACCGATACTAACGAAGAACAAAAGGGCGAAGAAGATGAGAGATTCCTTCATCATGACCTTGAGTACAACGAGCATGGTACCGAAGAAGCGGAAGGTGTCAAAGAAGAGCAGCAGACGGCACCAAAACATAGGTGCAGAGAAGGCCAGGAAGTTGTAGCTGAGCTCGTTGAACTTGTGTCTGTCATCCGTGCCGATGCGATGACCAAGAGCTATCATTCTTGTGACAAATGAGACGGTCAACAAGGCATAAAGAGTGTTGTTGAAAGTGTTCCAGAATCCAAAGTAGTACTTTCCGACTTTCCAGAACTTGGCGAGTTCATCGCAGACAAAGCCGAGGGTAAAGATGTAGAGCAGTCCTTCGATAGCATCAAGATCACCAGTAGGGTTGATGGTGTTGATGGCACCGGTGTAGAATCCCAGATAGAGCAGACTGATGAAGACTTGGAGTGCGTTTTGGTAGAGAGGAGCACGCATACGATCAGGATCGAGGTGGTCCCAGTAACTGGTCGAAGTCTTCAACTTGTAGTCGACAAAGCGAGTAGGGTCGTCTTCATCCTGAACCAGCCAGCCACGCCAGAGATAGGTGATACACTTCTGGTAGCCCGAGCTTCCAATGACTCTGAGAGCATGCATATCCACAGCCTTCTCGATGACATTATTGGGCGCGGTTTCTTCTCCATCGATGATGATACTGTATCTCTTGAGCAGAATACTTTGCAGCAGGAAGCCGGCGTCTTCCTCTGATTCGATGATGGCCTTGGCAATCACCTCACAGGCGACGGCACGGACTTCATGCATGTCAGCATCCCAGAGCTCGAGCAAAGCCTGGCGCTTGAACCATTTCTTGCAAATCAGCAAGCAAAAGACAACACAAGCAGAGTAGTCGTTGTCGGAAGAACCGGCACGCCCATGCTTGCCAGCAGAACGGGCAGTTTCGACGACGGCTGGAGTGATGACATTGGAATGGGCGGCAGTGACTCTATCTTCCTCGAGCTCACAGGGAATGACTTGCTCGATTTGGTGCTTGAGGCGCAAAGCGATCTTGGTAACCTCTCTAGCCGGGACAGCGCTGGGAATGTGGTCACCGTGGGTTGGTAGCAGAGCGCTGGCTTCGTCAACCATGCGCGTGGCACCATCACGGTCGCGATTGAACATTGACCTCCACTTCATCGTGTAGGAGAAGGCACAGCTGCTTCACAGAGGGGAGGGAGACTTAGGAAAGTGCAAAGGAAAAAAATATCAATTCTAAGTTGCTTTTGCATGTTTGGTTGAAAACCGGGAAGTTGGTGAGCTCAGCCTCCTTCGGGTGGCTAGTAACAAGCTTGGGTTCCACATAGACGGACTACAGTCTTGTGTCGCAGGTGTATACCACAGATCCATTGATCTTTCCACGTGAAGAAAGACTTGGATGATTCGACGAAAAGTTCACGTGGTTGGTTCGCGATGGAAGTGCGAGGAAAAACATGGGCCAGCCACATGCACTCGCCACATGGGTGTGGCGTCAGCGACCAAACAATGCGTCATTCGGAACAGCACAAAGCGGAAGTCACAGTTCTGTTGCAAGAGCAGTTGCCTCGTTGTTGGATGGCACACATTCTGTTCTCTGTCTACACTCGCACCTAAGAACGGCCTTTGGATCTAGTTGGAAAAAAAGTGACGGATCAACAAACACTGCCTGCACCACACGACATTGCATATGCAGACCAACGCATAGTTCCGAATCAATCTTCGTCCTCGCCATCGACAATCTTTACCTTTGCGCGTTATCACCTCGCATCTTAATACCAGCCGACCATCATGGACCGCCAACGGGACTTGGTCTTCTGCCACGAGTGCGAGAATGAATGGTTCCGGGACGAGGGCGGCCTCACATGTCCAGACTGCCATTCCGACTTTACAGAGATCGTAAGCCGCGCCTCACTCGACACTCGCTTCCTCCGGCTGACACGACCATCAGNNATCGAGGCACAGCATGACCCGAGACAGGCCCAATCCGACGAACAAGCCCCACCGCATCCTTTCCACGACCACAATCCCTGGGAAAACACTCCCCACGACGCCCCCGACCCCGAGGAGAGCGACATCCCCACCCCCAGCTTCCAATACCGCACCAACCCTCAAGGCGGCATTTCCATGAGCTTCAGCCATACCTTCTCTTCGGGGAACAACCCTCGTGGCCATGCCTCGCCCGCTCCTCAGCCAAACGGTCCTGCACCCGATGCTATCCTCAGCATGCTAAACCAAATCATCGGTGGTGCTGCACGCCAACCACATCCCGGTGCACGCGATGCTGCAACACAATCCCCTGATGCCGACCCCAACGTGCGCGTCTTCACCGGCGGCGGTCCCAACTTCCAGTACACGGCTACTACCCGTCTAGCGCCTCGCGACGCCAACAGTCCTCAAGCCCGCGCCCAGACCATCGACAATCTACCAGGCATTCTCAATCACATGTTTCACGCTCCTCCACGAGGTGCTGGTCCCGATCCCAACTTCGAGCCTCTTGGCTTTGGTAACATCTTGAACACCCTCTTCAACCCTGCCAACATGCAGCACGGCGATGCCGTCTACAGTCAAGAAGCTCTGGACAGGATAATATCTCAGCTCATGGAGCAGAATCAGTCCAATGCCCCGGGTCCCGCCTCGGCCGAAGCCATTTCCTCTCTACCGCAAAAGGCCATCACCAAGGAAGATCTGGACGAAACAACAGGCAAGGCCGACTGTTCCATCTGCATGGACGAAGCTCTGATCGGTAGTCAAGTCACTTGCCTGCCTTGCGATCACTGGTTCCACCCCGACTGTATCAAAGCCTGGTTGGGTGAACACGACACATGCCCTCATTGCAGGCAAGGCATCATGCCTAGAGATGGCCCCGAGAATGCAACAAGATCAAGAGAACCTGGCCAGGCCGCGAGAAACAACAGGACGTGGGGTCAAGGTGAAGGCACCAGAGACGACCCCATCAATGTCGCCGAGAGTCCCGAGCATTCGCGTACCACCAACAACGCTGGAGCCGCTTCAGGAGCTGCCACTGCTGCGTGGGCCCGCATGAGGGATGCCTTTGGTGGTGGCAATGGAGGGAGCAATGCTCCTTCGGGAGCTTCTTAGCGGGGACGCTCTCTGAGACGTCTCCGTCGACCTTGGAATGCCCTCCGACGACGTTCCGCAGCAGCAAGCGATCGCTCTTCGACCAGTTCCCTTAGAGCACAGTCAGTGAGCATATGGGTTGTGCAAAGACCGCCTTTGCAACATGCCGACTCACGGCGCTCTTTGAGGGCCTCTCTCCGTTCACGACATTCTACAAGACAGATGCGCACAGCCCTACGTGACCTAATGACCTACAGCCCTCGAGTCTAGATAATTTTCCAGAGACAACCAAGCATTTGATCATCGCTCCTTACGTCTACACGATCTTCACGATGTGTCTTTCCCAGGACGTTCTGCGAAAGACGATCGGCATTGAGGACCGTAGTGATTATTCACTGACAAGGTCCGATGCGATGGTTTTCTTCTCCTTTTTCTTCCTTTTCGCATTGTTTACAATCAGGATTGGGTTCAGACATGCATCTACCCGCGACGGAGTTGTTTCTTTTCTGTTTAGTATGATACCACACACCATTCAATGATTATGCATTCTTTATTTCGTTTTGTTGATTTCACTCTTGATCGTATTTCCCACTTTTGCATGGGGACTACTTAGGAGGCCACAACTTCATCACCCACTTTGACCCATCCTTTCTTTTCTCCTGTGCTCAGCGCAAGATGCACGCCAAACCACACTTTTCCGTCTTCTCGTCTGGTCTTTGCCAAGGTGACGAAGGGCTCTTGCTTGGTTTCGGCAGTCTGTTGATCTACACATAACATGTGGCATCTCCTACACTTGCCCAAGACTTTGAAATTCGCTGCTTTGTCGGCTCCTTGCTCGCCATGCTGTCGACTTTGTTTACTTGCAACAGACAGCGACGTCCACGTATCTTCCACGTACGGCGTCTCAGTGCCTGGAACCAGATGCAACGGCTGCGAGACCACAATATTGGCACGGAACGTCGATGCCGGGACCGCGGGCCCGCCTTTTGCTTTTATTGCTTTGTTCAGAGCGTTTACCGACATGCGCGATATACACAGTACAGGGCTTTCGTTTGAGAATGCTAGTGGTGTCGTTTGGTTGCCATTGCTGCTGTTGGGCTTGGGAGCGAGATGCTGTTTTGCGTGTCGTGAGGTAGAGGTTGCTGGGAAGCGGGCGAGTGTACAGGGCACGCCCAGCACAGAAGATAGGAATGATGAGATGACGGGAGAAGCGTACACTCTTGCTGCTACATTGTCGCCGCAAACGTTTGTGGGTGTAGAGGTTTTGCTGAGAGGTGTGAAGCAGCGCGGGTCGGCAGAGAGCGGGATGCTGATTTCTGTGTGGGTGGCATCTTTAATGGGGACTGCACAGGTGATGCGCAAGACTCCCGCTGAGAAATCGAGGTTTGGGCGGAGGAGAGCCATGCGTGGATACTTCTTTTGAGATAGTGCGACCGAGGTTCCACTGTGGATGATGCACCACTCTCGATCCCATGCCAGCCCTTGTGGTTGCACCTCCCATGGAGTGTTGGCGGGAACCTGCCAGCCAGCACAGCTCTTTATTGGATATACCGTCAAGCTCTCGACATGCAACTGCTCGGACAGGGGAACTTCTAGTGACAATGTAGGAGAGTCGGTTCGCTCGAATGGCGTATTTGAAGTATCCAAGAAAAACTCGATTATGAATGAGACAAAGGTGTCGACATCTTTAATGGTGGACATGGCTCCTAGACTTGCTCGTATCATGCCGGTAGGTTGACCATTGACGACATCATCATTCTCAGATCCGCAGCGCTGGCCAGAGGAGAAGTTCTTCTTCAGCTGCCACGGCGAAAGACCCAGCGCGGACTGAATGCCTCCAGGATTGCAGAGGCCACCAGTGCGGATGTTGATGTTACGGACATGGGCCAGCTTTTCTACCTCCAGATTGCTGATCATGCGGCCCTCAGCATCGCGAAGATTAAAGGCGACGACAGGACCTTGGGTATTCTTATCGCCATAGACTGAGGTCGGATCCTCGTACAACTGACACACTGGTTCATCGTTGCCATGGCGTAACGACTTGAGTGAGGAATATAGGCGTTCGGCAAGGAAGGAGGTGTGCTCTGAGATTCGTTCCAACGCGCCAAACAAGTCGTGATGGACTTTTAGAGCAGATTTCAACGCAATGATACTGTGGATGGGCAAAGTGCCATCCTCAAACTGTTCATGCAGATGAGCAGACTTGACAGCATGCCACTGCTCCTTCAACGACACGACCATATCGACGGTACCGCCACCGAAATACCTTCTCTTCTGCAAAGCCCAAGCCGCATCTTTACGAACGATCAGAGCACCAAGATCTGGGAAACCAAACATCTTGTACAAGCTGAGGACTGTAAAGTCAGGGGCCGTGTCGAGGTCGGCCAGGGACAAAGGGGAAGTTGAGACGAGTGCAGCAGCATCCAACAGAGTCAGGATACCTCGACTTCGTACTCGACCACACCAATCAAGTGGCAGACGACGGCCATTCATGTTAGACTGAGCCGGGTAGGCGAATAGTCCGAGCCGAGTTTGTGTGTTTTGTCCATCTTGTTCAATCCATTCTTCAACCTCTTTATCCCCAGCAAAACAGAGATGTTCTTGTGCGAGCTCACGCACACCAACTAGACTGGTATGCGCATCTCTGTGATAACCATACCAGAAGCCCGACTCGTGTTCGCGGAGAGCATCAGCGACCAATTTGATGCCTGCCGTGGCATTGGCGACAATTACCAGGTCGAAAACGTCAGGATCCGCACGGAAGAGACGAAGGAGTTGCAGTCGGACGTCTTGTACTTGGTGGGTAGATCTTTGTGAAGCCTGCGAGGCAGAGTGTGGGTTGCCGTAGAGGTTGCTCATCATGTCGCATGTGAAAGCATCGAGTAGGGATTTGCTGTAGAGGGTCGTTCCTGCGTGATCGAGATATGTCGCACCNTTCCGTCTTGTCAGTCCCCACCACGTCGCATGATATGACCATCACACACCTTTGAGCATAGGATATTCCGTCTGCCTCATATGCTCAATGTATTCATCATATTGTGCAGCGTCCATGCTGCTGAAGCCGTCCATCTTCACCCAAAGCCTTCGACTGCTACGACAATCTTCTGCCGAGGGAACAGGTCAGAGCAAACTGCCATGAGGACAACAGACGACGTCCGAATGTTAAACACAACCCACACGACTGAGAGTCTCGAGTGCGGCGAACAACGAAGGTCCCATCGGCGGCCCCCGATAAAACAGACCCTGAACTCTACCCCGTCTCTGGCTCTTATCGCCGTCTCGGCCTCCTGGTCGCACGAAGCCCCCATGGTTAGGGAGCCCTCGAGCAAGTACCGCCCTCTCCTTTTGCTTAAGACTGTTATACTGCCTCTATGACTACGCGATACTTCTCAGAAGAGAGCAGAATTCCTGGAGAAAACGGTGCTCCAAAGTACCTCGATGGCCAAACTCCTAGTTCGGAAGCAGTGATGCCATCACGGATTCCCACTCTGAGGCTTCACTACCCATGAGGCTCCTTAGCCTCACCAGCGAGTCTGACCGACTCTTGCTGACATAATCACCGGAGCTTTTCACAGCTATAAAATCTCCTTCTACCCACACCCTCTTCTACACCGCGATCAAAACATCAAAATCATGCCACGACCGGCGCCTATGTCGAGCTCTGGAACCCTTGCTTGCAAGGCAATACCATCTCACTAACATTTCCTCCACGGCGTTGTGTTGCCAGTCCCTCTGCCTTCGGGTAGAGGGGCGTGATTTTGTAGAATAACTCTCTGGATTTAGGAAGCTGATTCTCGTAATGGTCTTATTAACTTAGGGCTGTGAGTCTCGGTGTCCAAGAAGGAGTACATATCGCTTTTTATACATATCTTTTTCAAATGAAGAAAAAATTCTTATCACAAATTTCTCGCGTTCTCTTGTTTACTTTTCTCGTTTTGTGATGTTGATTGACACTTTACTGTCTACGCTACTGGTCGACACTTGGCACAGCGAAACATCTGCCCGACCAGAATTGAATTGCATCGTCAACTCTTGTGCTCTGGCATGCCCTGGATTAAGACTGGTGTACATACCTGTCTACATGACTGCCGACATCGACTCTGGGCCTGGCGATTAGTATAGCTAAGCGAGGTTCATATCGGGAAGAGCTTCAGCATCGATCTTTGCAGTGTCCGAGCATTTGATTGCCCCCAGCCTGGTTCAGATATCCTCCAGCTGCTGGAGACCTCACACGACAACCCTGACACCGGGCCGAGCATATACGACGTTCTTAACTAGAGTACCGTACTTCCCGCCCTTTGCAGAAGATGGTTATCCGAAATGACTACTTTCTGCCCCATTTGGTTGGGTAGGATAGCTGGCCGCTGTCAGAGCCTTGCTGTATAAGAACTGCTCTTCGCCTGAGCAGCCGGCCATCTAATGATCACATCAGCACATATCCAAGAAAATTTAATTGCACTCTGAGCGATCAAAGATGCCCGAGATTATCGAACCTCCTCAATGGAGTGCTCCCGCCGACTATCAGTCAAGGAACGTTGTCGTACTCGGTGGTGGAGTTTTGGGAAGGCGCATCGGTAAGCTATAGATCCATGTCCTTTCCTGATGCAGTGTCAAGTACTCACGATGACAGCTACTTGCTGGTGCTCTGCAGNGCTACAACGTTGTCATCCGCGACACAAACCAATCCCAGTGTGATGATGCTCTACAATACATCAAGGAGAACTTAACCGCCTTTGCAACCAGAGCCATCACTGGCAGATCCCCTGGCACCGCATTCGCAACACTTGATCTCGAGGCAGCCGTCCAGAATGCGTGGATCATCATTGAATGCGTGCCCGAAGTCCTCGACCTCAAGATCAACGTCTTTGCCGAGCTCGAGAACCTGGCACCCCAAGACTGCATTCTAGCCTCCAACTCCTCGTCCTACAAGTCTAGTGCCATGCTCGCCAAAATCGAGAAGCAAAGCACAAAAACGAGGATTTGCAATATGCACTACATGATGCCTCCTACAAATCTTGTTGTCGAGATCATGACTGATGGAGTGACATACCCAGATTTGATGCAGTGGCTGGCAGAGAGGACAAAGGAAGCTGGCTTGTCCCCCTATGTTGCCGTCAAGGAATCTACGGGCTTCATCTTTAACCGTATATGGGCTGCCATCAAACGCGAGTGTTTGATGGTCATAGCCGAGGGTGTTTCGACCCCTGAACAGATCGACAAGGTGTGGATTGAGATGCTGGGTGCCAAGTTTGGTCCTTGCAAGTCTATGGATAGTAAGTTTCTTTTTAACTGTTCTGCAAAGACGCGTTGTGGGAAGGAGGGGAAATGGCATGTGGAGGTGTATAGGCTTATTCTAACTCCTTTCTGCAGGTNNGTTGGACTTAACACGGTGGCTCTGATCGAGAAACACTATATCGAAGAGCGAGGTCTGGACTCATCATTTACTGTCGACTTTCTGCAAAAGAACTATCTCGACCACGGAAAACTTGGTCTCAAGAGCGACAAAGGAGGTCTATATGGCCCGAAAGCATCTACACCACAATCTGCTCCAGCTTCCTCTCCACCACAAAAGAAGTTGGTCGTCCTCGACACAGGGCTAGGGCAACCGCTGACCAACAAAACACCAGCTCAAATCCTTTCTTCCGGACGCTTGTTGGAAGTGTCTCTAGACGGCAAGACCCAGAGTGTCCTCAGAGAGGGGCTCAATATACCAGACGGTGTGGAAGCGCATGATGGAAAACTCTACTACACAAACATGGGCATGCCCAGTCTAAACGATGGCAGTATATGTTGTGTCAACCTCGACGGCACTGGCACCACTACCATCATCCCTCCCGGCAAGATCTACACCCCGAAGCAGCTTTCCATCGACCACACCGCTAAGAAACTCTACATCGCCGATCGCGAAGGCTGTGGTATCTGGCGCTGCAACACCGACGGCAGTAATCTGGAACTCCTCATCGACAATGCAAACAGAGAATCTCACAAGCACGATGCCCCTCCCGGCGACATCATGGACCAATGCATCGGCGTCACCATCGCGCCTTCCCTAAACAAATTCTTCTGGACGCAAAAAGGTACTGCGAAGGGCAACCACGGTCGTATCTTCAGCGCCCCTATCGAGATTCCCGAGAACACTACAGCATCCGCTCGCACAGACATCTCCGTCCTCGCCAACAACCTCCCTGAACCCATTGATCTCCAATACATCGTAGATACAAATACGCTTTACTGGACGGACAGAGGTGAAGTACCTTTCGGAAACTGCCTCTACAAAGCCGCCTTGACGGACCAAGGAGCTTTGGCCGAAAAGCCTCAGATCCTCGCTCAAAACTTCAACGAGGCAATTGGGATCAAGGTGGATGTTGACGCTGGCTGTATCTATGTTTCGGATCTGGGAGGCGCGGTGTGGCGGGTTCAGGGCGACGGAAGTGGGAAGAAAGAGAGGATTTTGGATGAGCAGACGTCGTGTTTTACGGGTTTGGCGCTTGTATAGGGGTGTGATTGAGAGTTGTGTTCGGTCTTGGTACTTCAATCATAATAAGACGATGGAACATACACAGAAGCATATCAAGGACACAATCAGGTGTGGAGATGCTTGGAACTGGCAAACTGCAGCTTCCCTTGTGGGAAAAGCAATGGTTATGCATATCGTCGCTGTGTCATTATAGAGAGCTACACGTATCTAAGACCCCCATTCACGATCCATCATGCGTGTTCATCTCACTTCTTTCTACGTCTGAAGCGAGTACTACTCTCTTCGTCATCGTCCTCGTCATCCGAAACCTCATCCGGACTGGGTTTTCGCTGCACTCTCTTCCTGGGCTGCGAGATCTCATCAACAACACCTTTGGCTGTTCTTTTGCCTGGTTGTGTTCGTACAGATGCACTGCTCTTGGCTTGCCTGGCTGCATCGGCAATGTCCTGGTCACGGGCCGTGCCTGCAATTTCCTCTGGCAGTATAGCTTCAAGACGTGAGGTTTCGGCATCCTGGATGCGGGAAGTTGCGATTCGGCGGCGGAAGCGCGCTGCGTTGTCTTCGTCCTCTGATGACTGATCCTGCTCGCTGCCCGAGACGAGAGAGATGCTGTTGTTGGTATTGTTCTTCTGACGTTGTGATGGTGTGCCATTGGCAGTGATGGAGGAAGGCGTCGCAGTGACCTCGACATCCATACTATCTTGTGTCTGCTGTGATCGTCTTGCCTTCTTGCGAGCCTTTTTAGTACGAGGCTCCAGGAAGTATTCGTCTTGTGCACCGTATGCCTTTGGCTCGACTTCTTCCAAAGAAACAAAGACACGAGCTCGAGTTTGTGTATTGATAGCCGTGCCTTGTCTGCGGAAACGTTTGAAGTTCTTGCGGCCGTTCCATCGATCATCCCAACGATCGTCGTGTCCAGCTTCAGCATCATGTCTCGACCGTGGCGGAGGCTCACGACTGATATCCATGACTTCGATCTGTGCCAAATTCTGCATGTCAGCAACCTCCATGCCCTGAAGTTGGTTGCGGAGTTTCTCTTCATCTTCGAGACGCCTTTCTTCCTCGGCTTGCTGGCGTTCTGCCAGTATGGCTCGTACATCGACCTCCTTGTCTTTGCGCTTTTTAGCCTTCTTGACTGCAGGTGCTGGTGTGGCTTCTTCCGCCGCTGTTCCGGTAGGAGTTGTTGAAGCTTCGATTCCTGCGTCGATACGACGTTTCTTCATCTTTGCAGCACCCTGCAACATCCCGGCCACCATGTCGTGGTGCGTCTCTTCATCTTCTGGAGGCGGTCTTTTCCTTGTCGAACGCTGAGTATGTTGGCTCGGTACTGGGTGTGAACTCTCAGGTTGTTCATCCTCATCCATGAAGTCTGGTGATGGAGCTTGGCTGGCTTGGTGCGACGGTGGTTGTGAAGGCGATGGAGAACGATACTTTGGCAGAGAGTTAATGTCGATCTCGTCAAAGCCTTTGAATTTCATCTGTGTCAGAGGTCTGCGTCCACGGCGCTTGCCCGTAGTTGCCACCTCCTGCTGAGAAGTCTCAGGAGCCCCATCTTCTGGAGTTGCAGATGGGACTTCTGTAGCGACCCTACTGGATTGTAGGCGTACTGAAGGAGATTCTGGTGTTTGATGAATCGACGATCGCTGTGTCCCATTGTGCATGTTGGTACCTTCTGCAGGTTGAACGGTTTGGGCAGGTCTCTTCAGTTTGGAAGCATCTGCATCAAGTATGACTTCCAACAGTTCATTCTGCTCGATGCTGCTTTGTCCCAAAGAAGAATCAACCTGATCATAGAACCATGGCCTGTCTTGTTTGTAGCCACCGACACGGACCAAGATGATACCACCTTTTGTCTTTGGTTGTTGGCCAAGAATGAAGTTTCTGTCTGACTTTCTACCAGCAACCTCACGGACATAGCTCAACAGGTCTTCTGGGTCTGGATTTTCGATGTCGATAGGATGGCACAAAGCCTTTCCGCCACCACCAGTGATGGTAGGCATAAGATTGGTGTGTTGTCCAGGGTCGCTGAATATGAAGGTGTAGCGTGAGAAGATTTCGGAACGGGCAGGATTGGGAAGAAAGTCGGGTGACTTGTCAGGGCGAGGATTTGGCTCGTTGGCAGGTGGNGGAGAGTAGGGCTCTTCGCCCGGCCAGTTCGCGTTGAAGTCTTGTTCGAGAGCGTCTAGAGACAGGGAGTGGAACAAATCCAAGTAGTCATCGGTGACGATGTAGCGAGCATTGACGAGGGCTTGTAGGGTGGTTGGTGTGTTGCGCTTCTTTGCGACGAGATGAGAGGTGAATTGGGCGATGTAGTCAACAATACACTTGATGCCTAGGGGTTCGAGGATACGGCGTTGGTCGGTGAGCGGATCTTCGAGTTGGCGATAGGCGCGAGGAAGCGAGGGGAAGGAGAAGACGATGGGTTGCCATTTGATGTGAAAGTGGTGCTCGTAGTTGCCCAACTTAACCTTGTTGTCGTTCCTGTCCACATCTTTTGCGGCACCTTTCTCCAAGCGTTCATTGTTGATCCAGGAGCCGACCTTTGAGTTGTCGGTAACTTGGAGCTTTGTCTTTGCGTGGAGGTGTTTGCTCTCTCCGGGATCGACCTTGGCTACGTCGACGGTCAAGTGTTTGCGGGAGACGGACGAGTTCTCGATATATCGCATNGCCTGTGCAGGCATCAGCGAGAGTGCGTGTTCGACGGCCATGTTGGACGTACGTTGGCCTGGCTCAGGTTTGGATGTACGGCCGAGGACCAGCTTTGTGCCGGGTCGCAGCCAGATACGCTTATCNTGTGGAAAGTCAACGAAGATGTTATTCTGTCTGCCTGGGATAAACCTACTGTCGAACAAGTCGCCCTCACACTCGAGGAACCACATTTTGATGGCCTGCGCAGTCGCTCAAACGCATGGAGAGCAACGAGAGAAATCGTTCTGAGAGAAGGAAATGGCGTGTCTGGGAAGACGTGTCTGCCTGGCCGAGGCAGTCGCGGTCGCGTGTCCGTGCCCAAAGTGCTTCTCTCCCACTCTGCCCTCATCCTCTCCTTCTGCACCAACCACCATCCAGATCCCCAAGGTAGCCATGCATTGCCGCCCTCAATATATGACAACGTTAATCTCTCGTGTCGTTCGTCGCTGTGGCATCCGTGCTGATCATCACTCTGTTCTGTCCTGTTAGATACCAACACGGTGGGAAGGATCCATCGACCACCACTAACTATATTACTTGTATGCACTGCATCGCCTATGAACCCCGTCCTATCATGGCTACGAGATCAAGATAAGTAAGCTGCATCACGCTGCCGTCGAGTATTTATATGCACCTTCCCGTCCACATTGGTTATCTGGCTTTCTCATCACGGCCTTGAGTACACATCAGCCGGCATGGCCCTGACAATCCCCACCATTTTCGCTATCCTCGGTGTCTTTCTCCTTATCTTAAAGATACTGACCATAGGTCGCCGTCATAAGGACTATCCTCCCGGTCCACCCACCTTGCCTATCATTGGAAATATTCACCAGGTTCTGCCTGCCTGAACCCACCGCATCTCTTGATATGTACTGACAACTCGTCAGATGCCCAAGAGAGATGCACATCTCCAATTCCAAAAATGGGCCAATGAGTACGGTCCCATCTACAGTTTGATGCTCGGCACTAGGGTCCTTATCATCCTATCGAGCGACCAAGCAGTGAAAGATCTCCTTGACAAGCGCAGTGCTATCTACTCTGCCCGTGAGGACATGTATGTAGGACAGGAACTCTGCAGTGGAGGCTTGCGGTTTTTGATGATGGTAGGACCCTCAGTCCGTCCAGTAATTTCATGCTAACCTACTGAAGNNGAATACGGTCCTACATGGCGCTTTTTCCGCAAAATGTGCCACGCTTTGCTCAATGTCAACATGGCCAAGACGTACGTTCCCTACCAGCTTCTCGAGAACAAACAAATGCTTCACGAAATGCTCGTATCCCCAGATCGTTGTCTGCAGAACATTCGTCGCTATGCCAATGCCCTGACAACAACCATGGTATTCGGCTGGCGCACCCCGACTTATGAAAACGAAAACATGAAGCAACTCTACGATGGCTTTTCAGACTTTGTGCAGATCAACCAAACCGGAACGGCTGCACTACTCGATTCCTTCCCTCTACTGCGAAAGCTTCCAGACTGGATCTTTCCATTGCAAGCAAGGGCCAAGGAGGCACACAGAAAAGAAAGAGAGCTCTACGTTGGTCATTGGCTTGCTGCAAAAGCATCAATGAAAGCCGGTACCATCCGACCTTGCTTTTGTGTCGGCATGGCACAAGCTCAGCAAGAAGAAGGCTTTTCAGACGCACAGGCTGCTTACATAACAGGAACACTCCTTGAGGCCGGTAGTGATACCACTGCAAGCACTCTCTATGCTTTCGTGCAAGCCATGTTGCTCTTTCCCGAAGTCCAGAAGAAGGCACAGGAGGAGATTGATCGGATTGTCGGCAAAGATCGTCTGCCTGACATGAAAGATGAGCCGAATTTGCAGTATATCCGAGGCTGTGTAAAAGAGAGTCTTCGATGGATGCCGACAACGATTCTCGGCGCAGTGCCCCATGCTGTCACCAGAGACGATGTCTACATGGGATACAAGATTCCAAAAGGTGCGGGTGTGATGAACAATGTATGGGCCATTCACATGGATCCCAATCGCTCACCCGAACCACGACGCTTCAATCCAGAAAGGTTCAAGGACGACTTCCTGAATTGTGCGGATTCAGCAACTCAGCCAGATGCTTCCAAAAGAGATGCATTCACCTTTGGAGCGGGCAGGAGAATCTGTCAGGGCATGCATGTAGCGGAGCGTAGCCTCTTCCTCGGTATGTCCAGGATGCTATGGGCATTCGATATAAAGCCTGTCGTCGATCCTGCGACAGGAGAACAGATCTTGCCTGATCCCGACAGGTTGACTCAAGGCATCTTGGTGATGCCTGAAGAATTCAGAGTCAGTATTACTCCCAGAGATCAGGGAAGAGCAGATCTTATCGAGAAGGTATGGCAAGAAGCAGAAAAGTTGCTCGATCCTGTCACCAAACAATGGAAGAGAACGCCAGAAGGGATGGAGCTGCCGAGTCTGTAGACAGTGGTAGGCCATATCGTGGTTCTCGTATGCAAGAACAAGTCCGGCTTTAAACCTTTTGACTACCGCCCCGTGTGCAGAAGACAGTCACAGCTTAGAGTCGGCTCCTCTCTCACTAACCCATTATGCCATCATAAGCTATAAAAACACACAGGTTGCCACCGTGGAGACGCCTGAGCACAACCTTCTCTCCGTGGATATTGCTCTACTGTATAAAAGATTGTGCATTTTTACAGCTACATTGTGACTGTCTATCGCACATGGGAAGGGAAATTGGCAATGACTGCTCACCAAGTTGAATAAATTGGTGCATCTCAGTGCATCTCAAGAGGCAGTCGTGATTCGTGAGCTGCACGATGACAACATCAGCTTGGCAGAACATCTCACAAGGCAACAACGTCCCAGCACCTAAACACAACCAAATCGGTAACATATCCAGATATGACCATTGAATCAAGCATGATACCAGTCAGCATCCGAGGCCGCTACTTCTGGAGAGGGGACGAAAGAGCAAGTTCATCTCAACCATGCAGCTTGATTGAACTTTTCTGATCATGTACTAGTTCTTCGTCCGAGGAGTCGTCTACCAACCCGAAGACAAATTGCAACGAGGGGTCATCAATGATCCCATCTCAGACGATCGTATACTCGAGCTCAAACAGAACATCGTGTTGTTCAAGGAACTTGGGATCAACACTATATACATATGTATGTTCGTCACAGGACAAGCGACGAGATGAGCATCGCTAAAATTTCCAGACTTTATCGACAATAATAAACAACATGACAAAGCAATGAAGTTACTCGAGGAAGCGGGAATCTACGTTGTTGCGGTTCGTGTGTTGTTAGTTGTCCATGGCAAAATTGTAACTTACAATAAACAGACTGTTTCTACCCCTACCTGCAGCATCAATCGGTCGAAACCTTACGAATCATACAACACTGCTAACGTTTCTTCATTTCTCAAGACCGCCGGTATCATGGCTGGTTACAGAAATACCTTGGCGATTGCCGCGGGCGATTCAGTGGTCAATAGTCGGAGCAACCTTCCTGCGACTCCTGTCTTGAAAGCTGTTGTTAGGGATCTGAAGAGATATCTGTTGAGCAGCAACAAAAGCAAGGGTACACGTATAATACCCGTAGGCTACTCTTCCGCGGACGCTTTACAAATCAACCAACATCCAGGATTTTTAGAATACCTGTACTTCGGCGACAAAGAAAGCACAATCGACTTTTGGGCAGTAGNNGTTGACATGAAGAACTCTAGTACAGATTCGAAGACTAACCGCACGTAGCCCAAGAACTATGGATGGGTGGGAAAATCAGGCATGCAGATGTCAGGCTGGAACTCCCTCGTACGTTTGTCTTGATGCCTCGAAACAATCGTGATGGACACTAACCATGTAACAGNNATCAGCCGATATGAGAACTTCGCCATACCCGTGTTCCTATCAGAGTACGGCGCGAACACATACCTACCTCGGCAACTTCACGAAAGCAAAGCTCTCTATTCAGATCCGATGTCCAGAATCTTCTCTGGCGGATGCATTTATGAGTTTACCGATAGTGCGAATGGCTACGGCCTGGTGGCAATGCCGGAAGCAGTCGATTCAAGATGTTTTCGAATTCGCACGGATGCTGAGAAGAATGTGATGGAGACACGAACAACAGACCAGGGTGAAATCTACATCTATCACGACTTCGCCAACTACAAAGCAGCTCTTGCTCAATCCGCACAGAACGACCCAAGCTGGGATATCATGGAGCGTCAAGCGGCAGAGAGGATTGATGTCGATGTCACACAAGGAACCTGGCCATGGGGACCTGAGTTTCAGATGCCTGCTACGTGCATAGACTGGGACAATGTCGACGAGCTTGTCGGTTCTCTAGGGAAAGTTTCTCTCGAGGGCAACTCGGAGACTCGCACACCAGCCACTTGACCTCGAACCTCGGGAGAACAGCAAGACGGCATAATGCACATTAAACAGCAGAATTGAAGTATCGTGGAGAAGTATCTCCCAAGCTTGGTCGACTCTGGTCGTCCCAATACACTACCGGACGTAAGAACATTGGTTCAAGACGAATCACAGACATGGATGCTAAGGCACAGAGAGGGTCATGGTTAACGACAACGGTCATGCTGACATTTTACGTACTTACGTGCGAGATGTAGTGAGCCTCGGTCGGTTTTCAGAGACAGTTCTCGCCGGAAATTGAGAAGAAGGGTCGGCCGCCCTGTACATCACCGTTCATCAATTTCCTTATAGGTCAAGACAGGCTTGAAAGCAGCAAATCAGCACTGAGGAATTAGTCCGAGGTAAGTTGGAAAAGGTATAAAGCCGCCACATTGCGGAGGAGGCTTGGAGCCCGTTTGGGGAGCTTAAACCGTTAAGCTTTATCACTCTCCTTGCTATGTCGATCCCCTTGCTCCTACCTCCACAGACCGAGGCATGGCGCCGCATGGCTGGTGAACAGTTGAGTCGGGCGACTTGTGATTGGACAGTGGCAAGAGTATGCATACCACAAGTCTGAATGCTCACTCTCAGTGCTGCGGATCAACAAGGCAAACCTCCTCTTTCTACCATGATCAGCAACGAGTCTTCCCCAGACCATGAATGCCAACCAGGAATTTGGACCATCTCCGCAAAGCATCCTGTGGTCAGGCTAATAACTGTTGGACGTGGGTGGAGTGCTGACCAGATATATAAACAGCATTGAAGTCGCAAGATGAATCCTTCTTTTCATCAAGTCAATCACTGACCATCACAATTACCACCATGAAGAACATCGCCTTCGCCTCTCTTTTCGTTGCCTCGGCTTCAGCCTTCCCTTGGGTTGTTGACCAGCCTGGTGTTGACAGCTCCCTTCTTGGGGCTGGACGCAAGATCAGACGTCAGCAAGCTGGTGGTAACCAGGCTGGCGGCGCTGCTACCTGCCCTTTCAACGCCAACCATCAGGGTGCCGCACCCTACAACTCCAAGTACCCATACAATGGCGCCCAAAATGGTGCACCTGGAAAAGGTGTTGGTGGCTACCAAGTACCTGCTCCCGGTGACGCCGCACATCAGTATGTTGCTCCTGGACCCAACGACATCCGTGGACCTTGCCCTGGTCTTAACGCAGCTGCCAATCACAACGTGGGTTTGCCTTACATCTCATACATGACTTTTTGCTGACTGTTGCAGTTCCTTTCTCACGATGGTATCACCACATTCAACGAGCTTGTAGATGCTCAGCAGAATCTCTACAACGTTGGATATGATTTGGCTACACTCCTTGCTGCCTTGGGTCTCACCCTCACTGATGGTGATCTCGTAACCGAGAAGCTTTCCATCGGATGCGATGCCACAACCAGAACCTCGTTCAGCCCAGTCCTTACAGGCTCTGAGCCTGGTCTTGATGGCCACAACAAGTTCGAAGCCGACTCTTCTCTCACCAGAAACGACTACTTCCTTGCCGACGGAGACAACTACTCCTTCAACGGCACCCTCTTCGGCATGATGCAAGACACCTGCCAAGGCAACTTCAACCGCGAGAACCTGTCCAAGTACCGCCTGCAGCGCTACGACCAATCCGTTGCAGAGAACCCCAACTTCTTCTTCGGCCCTTTGACTCTTCTTCTCTACGGAGCCGCCTCTTTCTTGTACACACTCATGCCCAACGGAAACCACAACTACGCCCCCGATCTCGAGACCATCTCCTCCTTCTTCGGCGCCGAACAGCAAAGCGACGGCACCTGGAAATTCAACGGCGGCGAGCGCATCCCTGACAACTGGGTCAATCGCGTAAGCCCATACACCAACAATGACGTGACCACCGAGATCTTGGCCATGTACCTCGAGAACCCCGTCTTGTTCGGTGGCAACACCGCCGACGGCTCCTTTGACACTCTCAACTTTGGCGCCATCAAGGATGGCAAGATCTCGGCCAGTATCGATGGTGCAGACACTGCTTGTCTGTTGTACCAGCTCGTCACTGGACAGGTGCCTAGTTATCTCAACGGTGTGATTACTCCTACGGTTGATGCACTCGACTTTATCGCTAGCAAGGTTGCTCCTTCGTTCAAGAACTTGGGATGTCCTCTTGCTCTTACCTAAATTGAGCATGGACTATCGGTCGAGGATGAGAGAAAGAGCAGGCGAACGTACCTGCTTGGCTTTTTGGGGGTAGTCCTTCTATCGGCCACAAATTGAATGGCAAAGAATTAATGATGTACGAAACAATAATGAAGAATAACTTTTTGATCCTTGCAACATTTTTCATTCACCGTGACTGCCTTTTGCACATGCTCCTTGCAACCATCCAATCGATAGTAGGCGAGATTATCATAGCCAAGAGCATCGCAGAAAGAGAGAGTACAACAGACTTTCTGCACATGATGCATACGGTTGTCATGGCACTCCACAAGCGTGCGCCAATGCAAACGACTTCAGTGAAACCCCAACATTTTTGGGTCAGCACATGCGTATCCGAGCAGTGTGTCTTTTTTGTTTGGATGAGAAGAGAGTACATGATCCTACATAAGCGTCTCTGAAGGATCAGCCATCGAGAATCTTGAGCATCTCCTGAACCGAGTGACACTTTTCCCTCTCTTTGCCCTTGACTTGTCCTCTTCTCTTTTCTTCTTTGTCGATCTTGAGCCAGTCTTCCCAGGTGATGCTTCGAATCCCGCGCTTCTCGGCTTCTTTCTTGACTTCGTTCCAACCTGCTTTTGGCTCGTCGTTGGAACCGATGAATGTGACGCCGTCTGCCCAATCTTTTGCTACAATGTCGGCGCTGGTAAAGGCATCTTGCATGGTGCTGGCAATCACGCCTGTAGGACCTCTTTTGACCCAGCCAGCTGCGTACATGCCGGGGACATGGCCTGCACCGAGTGCACCAGGGCCACGGTCAGGGCTNAGTACTCTGCCGTACAAGTCGTTGGGGATGATGCCCATCTTGCGATCAAAGGGTATGCCGAGCTCTTCAAAGCCTTCTATGGGTTCCGACTGGTAACCAACAGAGCGGAAAGCAAGGTTTGTAGAGAAAACTTCTTGTTTGCCAGCTTCCTTCTTCTTGACACGCATGCTCCGTAAGGCGTCTAGATCGCTCAGCGGAACGGAAGAGGGNTCTTGGGTAAACTCCATCTCGTCGAAGCGTACGCCACCTAGGGCACCGGTATTGGAAGAGTCTTCTTCGAAGGCGACTGGACTGCGCATGTAGTGCAGTTCCCACTGTCGCGCAGCTTCGGCGATGGAGGTAGGAGAGCCTTTCTCGATGACTTGAGCTATACGCATAAGAGGCCGGGGTAGCTTTTTGGGTTCTGAGGGAAAGAGAGAATGGTCGGGAGTATTGAAGGCAACGCCAGGGAGTTGCATCAACTCGCGGACTTCCTTTATAGTGTATGGGGCTTGTAGTGGGCCTCTCCTTCCAACAACCCTGACTCTACGCACTCTGCTCTTGGACAGAGTCTCCAAAGCAGCCTCTGTCATGTCTGTGTTCTTGAGTCTGTCGAGTGGCGATAGAAGGACTCTAGCTACGTCCAAAGCAACGTTTCCCTGACCAATGACAACAGCCTCGTCACTGCTGTCAAGGGCAGGGTTCAGATTCGCATACTCGGGCAGACCATTGTACCAGCCAACAAAGGCGCGAGCGGATACGACGCCGTTCAGGTCTTCTCCAGCTATTCCTAGCTTGCGATCTTGCGAGGCGCCATAAGAGAAGAGAAGGGCGTTGTAATGAGGAGCGATCGAGGACAAAGGTAGGGAGGATGGAGCAGAGCCAATGGTGGTGTTGCCAATAAAGGTAAAGGAAGGATGGGATGCGACTTCGACAAACTTATCTATACAATTCTGACGGAAGCAGATTAGTTTGCATGACGAGCAGATGAGCAGTCGTGAACTGAATACCTTTACTTCTGGGTGGTCTGGAGCGACACCGAAGCGGACCAGACCGTAGGGCGAGGGCAAGGCCTCGTACATGTCGACGCGAGCATTGGGCATCTTCTGCAGCATGCGATAGGCAGCGTAGAAGCCTGCCGGGCCTGACCCTACCACAGCGCACCTGAAGGGCCGCTCGCTGTCGGCTGTCGAATACAGCCGCGCGCCATTGCTCCTTCCCTTCCAGACCGGCTGCCTGGTGCAGCCCAGTCGTCGCAGCAAACTTCTTGACATGGTTGTGTGGCAGGAGCGGCTGTCGCCCAGCCACTTCCTTGAGGCTGGTGTTTTCGCGGCTCCCCACACGTCATGCGGCGGCACGACGATCCGGAAGCTGGTCCGACGTCCACAATCGCCCTTATCGAGTGGTCCCCGCAGCAACCAGGTGTTTGGCCGACCGAGTACACAGACGAATATATGGTCCTATCGCGCCGTTTCATTCCTCGTTCTTTCCCTTGTGCAGTTTCTGTTCGGTACTTGAGTTTCGAGTTTGTTACAGGCATCAGGCCTACCGCTCATTCCACCATGGTTGGCATTACTCCGCCATACCTCTTCTCGCCCGTCAACCAGCAAGACAGGGACCCGTCCTACGACTTTGACCCAAAGGCCGTTACTCGTGCCAGCTACTACTCGATCGCCTCTTCAACGTCGACACCAAAGCCCAAACAGGAGGGTCCACTGATCGACTTCAACAGACACCCCGATAGCTACATCATCGTGCCTTCTGCTCGTCCCAATGTCCCGCCGGTGCACCCAAACACAAAGCAGAGGGTCAACGTGGCCCGGTGGTGCCAGTTTTCTCTCCGCTTGCTTCAGCTTATAGCCGGATTGGGTGCCCTTATCTGCGTCATCATCATCAGAGGCATGAACGATGTTCAGGGTTGGCTACTCAGAATTCNNCCGTAAGTATGATCGTAGAGATTGACTTTCTTGTGCTCGCTAACTCGCCAACAACAGCCTGCCGTGGACGCCGTAGTCTGTGCCTACGCTCTCTACAATCTTCAGCGCTCGCCAAGGAGACGTCCTGCGATCTCTTCCGCTAGCTACAATGCCTTTTCTTTCTTTGTCGACATCGCTCTGGTACCCTTTTATGTCTTCATCGCCTTCTTCACGGCAAACAACTGGACTATGGCGCCTGGTGATGAAGGACGTTGGTCCACTTTCTTCCACTCACCCGACAAGGATGGCAAGGTGCTGGAGTCTGCCTTCCTGGTTGGCAGCGTAGCAGGTGCTTTGCATCTGTTCAGCATCCCCTTCGGCATTTACCTGTTCTCTACCTTCAAGAAAATTGCTCAGTACCCACCCGACATGAACCCTCTAGAGGACAATCTCACCAGCAGAGTCAACCGCAAGCACACTTACAAGAGTAGCGATGCCTCGGCATCAATGTCCGAGCAAAGATTGGCCATGCTGAGTGGCAGCTCTCTGAGTCTTAGCAGCCCTACTCGTATTTCCAACAGAGACCAGCTCATTCCTGAGGCCAACGTCCGACCCGTGTCTTTCTATCAATCGCGTACCAATCTGGATCCCAGCTATTCAGGCCATACTCAAGACTCCGCACGTCAATCCAGATTCGAATACCAGCAGCCATCCTCGGCGCATGTGTCGCAGACCAGCATGCATCGTGCATCACAATCTCATGAGCGTGAACGTTCCCGTTCGCAGTCCTCTCGACCCCAGTCATTCCAGCGTTACTCAAACCAGAGACCTACCAATCGCGATTCTATCCACGATCCGATGCCGACTCGTCCTCTCTCCTTCATCACCGCTTCCGAGAATCTAAGTCGTACTGGCACTCCTCAATCTGGCCACACCGCTCAAAAGGACCAGCCCGCACAAGCTTTGCTGAACGACAACTGGTTCGTCCTTGCAGACGACGACGCCGATTTGTCGTCTCCTCGCCGTACTCCCGTTCCCGAGCTTGTCTCCGACCGCGACTCCAGTCCTGAGGTCCGTGAGCCCAATGTCACTCAGCTTCGCTTTGCCAGTGAGGAATACAAGGAGCTTCTTCCTCAACCTCTTCGCATGCACCCTCCCACTCCACCAGAGCATACTTTCGATGCCGCCGACTTCTACTTTGACGAAATGCCCAACGGTACCCTTGAGCTTGACGACTACTCTTTGCGTCAGACTCCATCCAACACGAGTATTGGTCGCGCTCTGAGCCCTCCGGCACCTGAAGCTAATGCTGTGTCTACCAAGTCATCCGTATACTCTCAGAACCCTGATGACTCCAGCCGCTCTAGCACTCCCAAGGTAAAGCGCTACGGCAACCTCACTCCTGCCATTAGCAAGCTCCAGGAGCAGACCGTGCCTAGAGGCCAAGGTCGTGTTGTCAGCAGGACTGGCGTCGATATTGCTGACTCAAGCGTGATGTACCTCTCATCGGATGATTCGTACGGTGCACGCACTCGCAATGTAAGCGGCAAGATCGCCGAAGAAGGTCTTGGCGGTGCCTGGGCTAGAAAGAGACATGTCAGCGGAAAGGCATGATGTTTTGCTCCGGAAGCAAGATGTTTGGAGCAAGATTTGAGATGAATATAGACGAAGGGCAAACGGGCGTTCTATGAGCATGATTACCACGAGTTTTGTTACATGATGGAACGCTTGGGGAATACAACGAGGCACGATTTCGGTTACAGAGGTGTCCATAATACAAACACGACAGACAGCAGGCTATGTAGTCAAATGAATTAGATCAACGAGCATTTTCAATAACCGATTCACACACTCTCCAAGTATCTACTTGCATGATTGTCGAGCAAGACAAAGATCCAAAGATACGATGATGATGGGCAAAACAGAAATCCTTTCTAGCTGCCACAGGCTAGAAACAAAAGGTGGAATACCTTCAGACACTGATGCACATTCTTTCCATCGTTCTTGTCGTGAGACGAGGGTTAATGAGACGTAACAAGAAGAGAGCAAATCGCCACAATCGTGGAAGGCTTCTCCTCTGCTCATGATACACATAGCAAAAAGGATTGGTTAAAACAGAAAACCCTCCTAGCCGCTGTACTGCTAGAAGTGGGAAGAGAAAGCCACGCTTTCATCATTATTGTTGTCGGGAGTGAGGATCACTGAGACCTCTGGCATTGGAAAGTCTTAGCGATACAACAACCGATACACCTCCTCGGCAATCGCCAAACTACTCGTCAACCCTGGGCTCTCTATACCCAACAAATTCACAAACCCATCATATCCATCCTCCTTCTTGATATAAAAGTCCTGAAAGCCCTTACCCGCGCCCACAGCACCCAGTTTCCCTAACTTTGGTCTTATGCCCGCATAATCCAACGCCACGGCAGACTCATCGATCCCAGGTAGATACTTTTTGATATCGACCAGAGCGGCTCGAAAACGCGAAGGGTCGGAAGTGGGTGTATAGTCGCTGGGACTGTCTACCCACTCGACATCGGGGCCGAAGCGCACACGACCTCCCATATCCAGCGTCAGATGGGTGCCTAAGCCACCTTGACCAGGCACGGGAGCTGGGTAGACCAACACGCCGGGTTTGGGGTGGCTCGCTGCATAGGAGAAGTAGTTTCCTTTTGCATAAAAAGGTTGCATGTGTCTTTCTTTAGATAAGATCATATTGTTGATATCGCAGGCGTAGAGACCTGCAGAGTTTACCAGTATCTCTGCGGTGATGGGCTCGGCTTCTGCATTTCCGTCTTGCGGGTCTGCAGTGTAGATTTTCCAGTCTGGAGATGTTGGAGTGGGTGCTTCTATGCGTGTTACTTTTGCCCCGAGAGCTGTGTCGCCGCCGGCGTCTTCGAAGCTGCCGTGCAGGAAGGTCATGTAAGCGTGACTGTCGAGGATGCCGGTTGTTGGCGATTCTAACACGCCCGCTTCGGCCCGGACTTCTGGTTCCCTGCGAGAAGCTTCCTCTCTGCTTAAGAATCTGGTAGGTACACCGATACTGTTGGCAAACGCGTGTACCTTCTCGATGGCTTGGGCTTGCGTAACATCCTGCGCGACAACCCACTTGCCGCAATTGTTATACGGTATATCGTGTCTGTTGCACAACTCATACAGCATCTCTTTGCCTTGCACGCAGAGTTTTGTCTTTAGCGAGTCGTGGCCATAGTATATTCCCGCATGTATGACTTCGCTGTTGCGACTGCTGGTTTCCGTGCCGACGGCTTTGTGCTGCTCAATTAGGACTGTGGAGGCAGAGGGAGAGTGTTGTTGGAGACGGCGGGCGATGGCGAGACCCACTGCTCCGCCGCCGATTACTGCATGTGTGAAATCTGCTTGCGTCCGGATGGTGTTGCTGAAGTCTCTGGATCCTTGTCGTGATGCTAGATTTGCAATGTTTCGGATTGCTTGATGTTGACAAGTCAAGGTTGTCATGTTTCTTGATACTTCCTTCCGTGTAGGATATTTCTCTGAAGATCAAATGGAATGGCAAGAAGCTCTTTCCTATAATGTCTTGCGTATAGAGTTCTTTCTCCTAAAGGCTTATTCGCCTCAGAATTTTTGCTCTACACTGTTCTGACAATTCCACGCAGCAGACACAATGTTCTGGTTGATGTCAGTACTGGTGTGAGCGATGATGGACCACGCTGAAAGACACTACCTACTCGGTCTGTTGCTCGATACTCGGTAAGATCCTGATATTGCCGTTGTTGAAAAGTGCCAGCGTGGTTGGTGTTGGTGGAGCGTGCTCTCCAGCCACACCTGACGATCCCGACGCCTCACCGCGCAGCTTCCGAAAATGATGCCATCATAATGATCAATGTTATCGTGATACGTGACCATGAGTTCGAAATCAATCAATAGAGTCTACATAGAAACCCGAAATCTCATGAGAGATTCATACTAAATGTGTCCAATATTGCACAACCATAGACCCCCAGAGGAAGGGAACCCCAACTGACGCCGAGATAACAAGAGCCAGAAACTCCAGTAACCATCCATTTCCAATTTCACGAAGGTACTCCTTCGTAGTCCCAACCNCCTTCTCCGCGCTTGAGTCGCCGTCTGGTGTTCTGTCTGTTCGCAGCACACTTGACGAAGATCGTCAAAATAGCCAACAAGAAGACGATAACACCCGCGACAGTGGGTATGACTACAGTAGGCTTACCTGTGTCCCTAGCATCGCTTCGGTAAGGACAAGTCTGATCCACTCCGCTAACCCAACAATCTTTCGTATCAATATCATTGATACTGAGCCAGAAGACCGGCGCGTCATCAAAGTCGGTCTGGCGAGATACCCAATCCCGCAAGGCAGCGATCATGTAGCGATTCTCGAGTGCAGTACGAGGGACGGCAAAGCTGGAGTCTTCGTCGCACGCCTCGTATCCTTGGTAGTAACGAGCTTTGCCATCGCTGATGCTAAACACATAAGGAGAGTTGTCATGGCGGCAGATGAAGTGGTTCTCATCAGTGCAATCGGCCACTTCCCAAAGCCCATTGTTATTCAGATTCGCCACGGCGCAATGTCGGCTTGTGGTTGCCGTCGTCACACTATCGCTAGGCTCGTCCGTGTCCCATCCCCAAAGCGAACCGCGTGTGAATTGGCGATATGTTGTGGCATTATTGGTCGCCAAGCTACCCAACAGAGATGTGTTTAGTACAGGTGAGATACCACAAGACGAGATATTTAGAGCAGCGTAGTTTGTCGTGTTGAGGGATGTCGTGTTGGGTAGATTGCTAGAGATGGCCCATGAAGAGTTCACAGCGGCAAGTGTGGTGTTGCCAGGTTGGTACAAGCAACCATTTGTGACGGTTCCATCAGAAGATAGTGTCGTACCAACATTGTTGGAGATTGACTCTGCAGGAAAGATGGTTTCAGCGTCTGCGCTGAAATCATACTGCTGCATTTGCGAATCGAGTCTAACGCTGGCTATGATGCGAAGCGCGCGTAGAAACATAATTATGCTCTCACTAGGCCACCCATCTAGAGTATACAGCCCAGAACCATTATTGAGTGGCATTGTCGTCATGTACTCCACCGCTGGTGGGTTCTCGATATCTCCTGCGAGCCAGGATTGGTTCAGATTGGCCCTCTCGGACCGAAGAGCAGCTGGAGTGTATAGGTATCGAGAGAGAGTCGAATTAATAAGATCGCTGATGTAGTTGCCGAGAGTTGGCAACCTCTCAGGATCGGCTGAGCTTGTAGTGTCTGCTGGGTCATTGAACGGAGCAGCCAGTCGCACATTGAACTCGAGGTACTTGAAAGTTGCGTTTAGGTCGTTCTCCGTTGTTTGAAAATAGTCCGCTAATACGCTGGTTATTGTGGAGATGCCAATGCTTTCAGTGCATGAGTAACCACCAATCTGATGACCGGTTTGCGACGGCTGTGCAGCAGAGAAAGTCTGTGATATTGCTACGACGCTGCCACCACTACTGCTTGAATCGGTTGTGATTGTAGCAGCTGTCAATGCTGCGTTGGTAGCAGAAGCATCTGTAGACTCGGAGAGAAGTTCGGAAGTTTGTCGGACATGAATTTGTGCCCGCTGGTGCACATCTTCATCCACGATGATCGAGGAACTGCGGAGTGCTTGCCGCTCTAAAGGCTCGGCCGTATCTCCAGAGAACCTGGCCCTTGTCAGGATAGCCGATGGACTCGTCGAGGAAGACGATGTAGAGAGGCTGCTAGGATAGCCTCCAGTATTGATGGGCGAGGTCGAGTTCCCTTGGGTGCTGAGTTCAACTGGGCACAGACTCCATGTCTGCCGGCTTTGGTCCCAGTACAAGTCGACAATGATCCGGTGGAAGCCCAGAGCGAGGAGATTCGAAAGGCACTGCTGCGCAGCAGCGTCTTCGTAAAGCCGGTCCGAGAAACATACGGGGGTCAACTCAACCCCTGGCGCTGTGACATAGTTGATTGGGATTGTGCTGCCTCGATCCCTTTGTGANCTATAGAACATGCCTGATAAGCCACACGTACGCTGTGTCGTATCGCTCGAATTTCTTCTTACCAATAGCGCGGTATAGAGGGTGTCGGAAATCTCGGTCGAGGGATCCGGATTGTAGCTCGAATCCATGGCGCGCAGCACTCAGACTGGCCGGTGGGATGTCACAATCTCCATGCGATATCCACCAAGGTTTGCAAAGGTCGCTCTCTGCTCAGCAAGCCCCCGATCTTCGCTGTTGACAGGTTGACAGGGCATGCGTGTGGCTGTGGAGCTGTCAGACGTCTGCAAACGAGAACAAGCCCGGGCGCGGATCCGCGTCATGATCGATGCCGAAAACTGCTTGGCTCCAGCAGCAGATCGTCTCGTTTTGGCCCCTGGCCAGCACGCGTCTGGGAGCCGTCCACCTTTGGCTCAATCCCAGTCTATAAAGTGTCATATAGTAGTGGGAGCTGCATATCACGCGTTCTCGTCGCTTGATCTTCCCTTGCTCAAGACGACTGACTTGCGCAGTACCGATGGCGCACTACCGGATGCTATCTTCCCTGGCCCCCTGTGAGCCATGGCTAGCACTTCAGCCGTGGGATCAGGAGATACTTGCGCTCGGCGCGCGAACTTGAAGTCCCGCAGTCCAAGAAGGCGCGACACGGCCTCCTCGGGAAGGAGAAGTATACAGCCAGTTGCCTAAACCGGGAAGGCAGCGTGGAGCAGAAAGCCACACTTTCCTAACACGAGCAAAGAACAGACCTTCGCACGGATAGCACAGCAAAATCTTGTCCCCTGTTTGTGCGAAACCAGACAAGCGCCTGCGGTATCTTTTTGTGTAGGGTGATGCCGAAGTGCATCAATCGTGGAGCGTGACAATAATGCCGGCTCTACTGGAGATTCGTTGAGGACGGGAGCAGTCCCTGAGTACCCTATAACACGACGCGACATTCACCGCGGCTCCACAGCCTTCTCCTGGCAGCATGTCAGCACTTACAGTATGCGCCTTCCCTCGCTAACCAGTCCAGTTCATAGACATGCCTATGCGGTCTCTGACGGCGTCTGTGGCACTGCAAGAACAGCCAGATTTGTCAATCGTCAAGCCAGCTGCGTGTACTACCAAGGAACATTTCGATATACGATACCCCAATGTCTCTCCTTTAACCTCCATGTCAGCCACGTGGAAAATGTTTCTGATGCCGCCAGCCAAAATGACTGAAGTGGCTTCGTGCGTCTGCTGTTCGATGCTTGATGCGAGACCGAGGCACAGTAGATATGTCAGCCTCCTGTGGCACTTTCGTCGCTACCAACGGTGAAGCGTAAAAGTGTATCGCGCACTTTTGAGGCCATACCGCTCCCGCCAGTTTCAATGTTTCAGAATTGGAGATTGTGTTTGTGCTCGACAATGCACAGTGCATACCCTTTGTTGGTTTGGTGCTTCTTTATGGTAAGTTGCAACCTCTCCGGCGCTGATCAACTTGTCTCATCAGATCCTTGGTGCGGGCACAGAAACTTTAGCCTACGAACTTTGGAGAAAAGCAAACGGTCGGCCCGCGGCGAGGACACGACACTTCGAGAGCTGCCGAATTTCACAAAATGGGTTCGAGATTTTGGTTTACCAACTCGTATGCTGGAGTTTCTTGGTGAGAGTTTTGCAGGACGACAATCAAAAGTCAAGAAACGTGACCAAGTAGATCTTGATCATCTGACGCGAGAAGAGGTTATAGCCCGATCGCTTCGGTGATGACCCTGAGGAATATGAATGCTGCCGCTTACGAGCACATCACGGGGAAGCAAATCACACTGGCATAGCGTTCCAGACCAGAGTAAGGTGCATAAGGGACTTTGGACAAGTCGGCAAGAAGGATCCTGAGCAAGCATAGCGTGCAGTGTGGATACTACTGTACATAGTTTGTTCTTCTACATGGAGACGTGACATTTCGTGACGGGAAGCACGGCTGAAGATCGAGAAAATTAGTACGTGTGCGGATACACGCACAAGTTCGGCAAGGCTCCTCATCATCATCATCGTTGGGCGCTGCAGCGTTGAGGTCCCGGGGTTAATCTTGCAAGGTGGAAACGTCTGGAGCTGAATTTCCCCTGTTGCGAAAGTCGTTGTGTCGGTCCCGTGCCCGGTAGGAATCTCATGCGTTGCTGCTGTTATGGCAGTTTGTGCTGTTATTTCGTTTCTGATGAGCAAGAAACGCCTGTGGCAGTTTGTTGTTGCTGTCCTTGTAACGACCAAACGTGTTCGTACATAACGGTGGGAGCAAAGTGAATAAGATTAATGTAATCAGAACATGAACGGTGCAGTCAAACAAACAAAGGGAATGTATCTCTACGTAAACACAAACACAAGCAGGAAGGGACGAACAGGAACCCTAACAGCCTTCTGCTTCGAGGAGGCAAAGATGTAAGTGTTGGGTATACGAGAGTTCGGAAATCGCGATCATAGTAAACTGTGGTCCTCGTGTGTATCTACCAGCCAGCGTGATCGTGATAGAGATATCTGCAGTTTCTTGTCTTAGAATAGAGTGTACTGTGTGCGTTTGCGGCATCAGTGAGAAGGAGTTTGTCAGTAGATGGCAACGATCAAGAGGACATACCGCTTTCGGAACGGTGTGCCACTGTTGGAACTTGGGGTTGAGGCTGCGAGATGATCAGGACCAGAGAGTGATGGAGAGAATGGCAAAGGAGTAGTTGGGAAAAATGGTTGATGATAGCGAATGATCATTAGACTCGAAAGCGACTCTGAAGCAAAAACAAGTTGGGTATACACAAGTCTCCATCCCATAAACCCAGCACCATGCATAGATCCCAAACGCCATGAAATGTGATAAACAGAAAGCCCAATGCGCCTCATCCCTCATTATGTACATGCAATCCCGATTCTGTCGTTGATAAAAGGTTTAGTTGGCAACAATGGCAGACAATCTCATCTTCTCCTTGGGGCTCTCCTTGCCATCACCGCCATCCTGAGCAAGCTCGGGGTCAAGCGAGTGGTGCTGAGGAGCGCCAGCCATGTGGGGAGGCATGTGTGAGAAATGGTGTTGAGGAGCCATTTGTTGGTAGACGTGGGGAAGAGGTGCTTGGTGAGGGTATTGCATCTGAGGGTACTCCTGAGCCTGGCGGTACATCATGGCAGCTTGAGGGTTGAAGGCCTCCTGGAGCATTTGAGGACGCTTGGTGCCGTCCTCGGAGCGAGACATTTGCATGGGAATCTGGTAACCCTCCTGGCCGGGAACAACCAGGCGTTGCTGTTGCTGCTGCTGCTGCATGTACGAGCTGGAAGGGCGACGGTCGACGTATCGCTGGTCTTGCTGACTGAGAGGAGGGAGCTCAACGGGAGATGTGCCGTGGGGNGAGCGCTGCGAGTAGGAAGAAGCGTCTGAAACTAGGGAAGGAGCGCCGTCTGCCGAAATTTGAGAGTAAGCACCAGGTGAAGGTAAAGGACTCTCGAAAGGAGACGCACGAAGAGTGCGACCGAACTGAGGAACACCCAGGGTCTGAGGATAGTGTGCGTGCTGCGAGGCAATGTGTGCCTGTTGCTGGTAGATGGCAGGCAGCTGGTTCTGGTCGAAGTACTGGGGCCTTTGCATGGCAGAGTTGAAGTACATGGTCTGCTCGGGCAGGTGCTGCTGGACGATTTGGCCGGGCTGGCCGATCATCTGCTGCTGGGTGTGCTGTTGCTGCTGACGGGCTTCCATCTCGGCACGGCGTTGGGCGTTGCGTCTGCGGCGGTTCATGCCACCATTCCACCAGTTCTTGACAGCGTTGTCGCTGCGGCCGCGCAGGCGACGAGCGATCTCGGCCCAGCGCTTGCCCATCTCGGCAACCATCTGCTCAATCAACTCACCCTCCTCGGGAGTGATGGGGTCATGGTTGAGGTTGGGCTTCAGGTTCTGGTGATATCTCTCACGGCACTGCTTGGGAGAGCGAGTGCCCATCATGCTCGAGATGCGGACCCAGTTGTGGGCGCCCTGAGAGTGGACAAGGCTCATGAGGATGTGATCCTCCTGCTGGGACCAAGGACCTCTCTTGTGTGCAGGCATTTTGAAGGATCAAAAGACTGAAAGGAATGTAAAAGTTGGAACTGAAAGTGTGTCAGAGATGGCTAATGGTCAAGCGGTGGTATGAGGTGATTAGAGAGCACGTCGCGGCAACGTGGGGACTCGGCATGTGATTAAGTGGAATGGTATGGTATGATGCTTACCTGTAGTCGAGCTCGAAGCTTGAAAGGAATGTGGTAGAGGACTGGAGTGTCTGAGGCAATGAGGATGAGGGTGAAGTAAGACAACGGGGAGGGACAACGAGGTCGTTATAAAGTCGATGCAGACCAGTTGGGATGTTGGATGGCTGTTGATGTTGCGACGAGATCGTTGTATTTGTATCAAGCACAATGTTTAACGGTCCAGGAGGATTTCCGAATCGGTCACAACGATGGGCCTAAATGGACAGCGGGGCAGGTGCGTCAACTCCTGTTGATGCTCTGAGAGGGGCAGAAATCGGGTCTGGCTGATGTCGATAGTTCTCACGGAGGCAGGTTGGCGGCCGTTGCGGAAAAGCAGGAGACGGACGGTTATAACGGTTGCAGGCCAGGTCCTGATGAGGAGGAAAGATGTCGAAAGAAGGGGATCTAGGGCTCAATTGTACTTGGCTCGTCCCGCTAACGTCAGAGTCGAACTTTATCCAGATCGCTGGGTGATGCGCGATGTGCAGCAGGGATGGTGAGCATGGCTCTGGCAGAGGCTTGCACCAAACACGACGGCGCCGGCGCGGCCCCCTTGCTCCCTCGCTGGCTCGCTCCAGTGCCCAAAAGTCCCACGCAAGCCCTTGGCTCTCTTGCTTCGCGCCTACTGCAGGTCATCGGACGCCGTTGCAGGATCTTCGCTGTTTGACTCTATCCTGCCCCCTTGTGCGCGTGTAGTAGCCCCAAGACTGACGACCGTTGGCTTCCCAAGCTGGCCCGTACCGAGCTTGGGAAGGCGTCATCCACGCCCACCGTTCGATGCAGAAAGCCGTTTGGAATCATTCGAAACAGCTCAACAGCCAGTAGTCGAGCAGGATCAATAACAATAAAATCTGTGTTCACCATCGTCGCCGGCTTTGTCGAACGATCGTCCTGTGTGCACTCGAAGCCACTGTGCAAATTTTGTGCGCCGCATTCGCGTCTTTGCCTTTGGAATATTTGCGCGCCCACGGCGCCGCCGAGCTACGCCCTTGAGCCTGTGGCCGCACTTGCAGTCATAGACTACGCCCCGGACCCATTCAACATGCACTCGGGAACCTCCCTTGACCGCGCCATGCCCTGTTTGGACTGCTATCCTTCGCCAAAGTTAACCCTTCGGCGGCCCGTTGTCTGCAACTGCTTTTCCCCTTCCACCTCTTCCCCTTGCGCAAGCGCACTGCTTCTGCATGGCGCTGTTGTGCCCGTTGGACCTGTCTGCCAACTGTCACAACTTCTCCTNNGGCAATTTTACTGTCCACGTTCGAACTGCCTGTCACGGCTTCTTGTTGATATGTTTTGTTTAATTTTATATAGGATNNACCAACCCCCTGCACCCTTATGCAACCTTCAACCACGCCGGTGGAGATCGCGCAGATCTTCGCGCGTTAGCACTTTGTCAATGCCTCACAGCTGGAGCAAAGNCGGCTCCCTGCATGCGACTCCAAAAGCGCCAAAACTTGACTCCTTCTGAGAGCTTCTTCGGCANNAATGCTGTGTTGCCAACTGTCGTCAGACACATTGATTGTTCTCTACCCTCCACCACCAGCAGTGATCGACTTCGATGTCCAATGTTGATCAGAGAATGTTGTCTAGAAATCCTCCAGATTCGTCGTGCCGTGCGACACATTCCAAGACGTCTCGTCCATGTAGATTCCTACACCACGAAAGACATGTTTCATAAGGAAAATCCTGACATGATGGGTTTTCTCGGATGTAGTCGCCCTCAGAATTCGATCGGAACGACAAGGTTCATATTTGAAATACTCCCTTGGCTAGCGCGGTCATTTTCCACGTAGCCCCTTGTCGACCAGTCCGCATTCGCGTACTTCTCCAGACTATCTTTCCAGTCTAACCGTGAGCATAGCCACCCTAAGCCCTTTCGGTCGCGATTTGTCGCGACATGGAGCCTGAAGTGGGAAAGCTTGATCCCTACAGATCCCACTCCCAGTCTCCCAGCCGTACTGCGATTCACGATGCCTAGTTTGCATGTCTCGTTGTTGGTGCTTTTCCAAGATCTTGCTCGGATTTCGCCTGGTTATTGACAATACGTGAGTTCGTACGGAGATGTCAAGAGTCTCAGGATGTGAGACCCCTTTGTGACAGATATCCCGTTGATTCAGGTCTACATACCGCCATCAACAGCAGATCCATGGGCACACCGTCTCAGACTGCTAAATTTCACTGTCTGGGACCATATCCAGACTGCTGGAATTGCTGTTGACGCACTCATCAAATGCGGATAAGAATAGCAGCTACAGTGCGTCAAGTCGTAGGCTGCGCTGCACTGCACAGTTGCTTGAGCGTTCATGGCAATTTCGTCGAGTATACCCGGAGCATGCGTACGTGCTCTTGATCAACGCGTTCTTTCAAAATGCCGGAGTCCTTTGGATAGTGCTGCTGCATGATCAAACTGGCGCCAAGTATGCAGGATGCTGCATATCTGGGACACACGAGCCATTCCTCATTCAATACAGCCTTATGCATGGATTCTCAAATTGTTTTGCACCAGACGAAACATAGGCGACTCCGAGATCCATGGTCTATCGCGCTGAAGGCGGTGTCGCCGACCCTGCTGACATTGGGATGACCGTGTAACAGATAACGTCCATCATGAGGTTGCGCAATATTGCCGGCGTTGAGCGTGGTCTGGCTCAGACGTTGTCGGCCCGCTTCCAAGCCTTGGTGGCAGTAGGGTCAAAGAGCATGATCACTCCATTCCGTGTACGACACCGTGTTTAGAGACCGTTTCTTTTGCGATGATCATTCGCTCATCTGTCTGACAGTTGGCAAATATGGAGCCTTGATTAGGATCAGTCCAGATGACTTTACGTCCGTAAGAAGAGAAGACCAGATCGCCATGTTCGTATCAGTGAGCATGACGATACCTACTCGGAGTAGTTGAAGGTCTACGCAAGTAGAACCTTTTCTGTCTCGGGCTCATGCAGCATCGCAATCAGAAGCACATGGCACTGTGTCACGACATGATGTTGGACATCTCACAGCGGGCAGTTACCATCGTGTTGGAGCTGAATGCACGTCGGTCTTTGGGCCATGCATCGTCGCAATTCCGTACATCTACTGCTTTAGGACGCACCTCTATGCTCTAGGTCTGCTTCTTTTTCCTAAAATCGACAACCCAATGGGACAAGGTGGGTCGTATAATGGCATCACGCCGTATCCCACATTGTTCATTTTTAATATAAGATGCCGACCCACGGTCTTGGACATGGAAATACAATCTGCATACGGACGTAGTGCCAGGACTGCTTGGAACATTCCATTATTTCCAAGACGCGCGAGCATGGGGCGTGCAGCTTCATGGGTCCCTGCAAGTTGCTAGAGGTGCAGCCACAAGCAGAAGGATTCCAGGATCAACGCTAAGCAGTCTATTCCTCTAACCTTGCGCATTCATGCGGAAGAGCACACCTACCATTGCGGCTAGTCGCGCTGTAGCCGCGACGAATTGGAAATCCGAGTACATCTCTCTGTTACTCTTTTCGAAGATGGATGCGAAAGGGTGTGTGGCTTGTTGATTCCTGGTCTGGGATGGCGGCATTTTGACTGCATGCGCTTTTACGAGACTGCGAACATGCTGCGCTCAATCTGAATCGTGTTGTGCCTTGCGTCTATGGTCAGCCTCATCTCGTGCTCCAGAGAGGTCGTGGGGATGCCCGTTGGAGCACAAAACGGTCTACCACTTCAGAGATAAGGTGACCGTTCTTCCCGTCCGATGACAACGGCACGGAGAAATCTTGTCAGTCTCCACGACGTCCGTGACATATGTTACATCTGACCTCAACATCACTATCGCACAGTGCTTGCACAAGGATTCGACTTCACATTTGCCTGCTTGCAAGGTTGTTTTTTTGCAGATTCTGCGGCGTCCACGGTTTCCCGACAACTTAGTCGCATGCAGCAGAAATCAAATACTTGGGAGACCCACGGACCGTGCGCTTTGCCGATCGTTTGTCTTGCTCTCCATGATTGTAATGTCTCCACAACAGGGAAAGAGCAATTGTACTGTTCTTCCTGACTCTTGCACTGATGCAGCCCTACAATCTGCAGACTTGAAGCGGTTCCCGCAGTCCTCTTGTATATTTTGCTTTCCGTCATGCAGCGAACGACTCTGTGAGATGGCATCGGTTGGCCAATGTGCACTGTGGTCACAACTTTGACTTTGGAGGAGCTCGACCATCGATGCGCCCAACGCGCGATGCAAGAACAAACAATGCTTCGTCGTGGATACATTGACTGAGCGCCACCGCCTCCTCTCACACATACTTGCACACATGACGGGTCGGATAGTCTGACCCGGCGCAGATGAATCACATCACACGATTGGCAAGACACTTGTTTGACATCCAGGAACAGGGAAACAGGCAGCAACAACCCGAATCCATGCTTGACAAAGTCACTGAACTCTGTGAACAGAGGCTGATGTCTGTTATACGACCCAATACCGTTTTGTTGGAGTGATGACCCTGCTCGTAATCTGGCCAGAGCTCTGTACACCAACCATCTTACTATTCCTTGGTCAAGTACAAGGCACTGATGGTCTGTACAGCAGCGAACCTTCCTTGCTCCTTCTTCGCATCAGATTATGTGTCTTGTTGACAAACACTTGGAAAACAAATCCCGCTATCTCATGCACGTACGACATCCCAAACACACTACTGCACAGCATAGTACTCAGCTGGACTGGCGTCCACATACCAACCAAGAGCTCAATTTAGTGTCTTGGATCGAGCTTCAATAACGATGAAGAAGCCGGAGACCAAATTTAGGTCTCCTTTGTGGTCGATGCTCTTACCTGACCGCCATTCAAGTCGTCGTCGAGCTGGAGAATCTATATCGAGGCTCAACCGGGCGGCAAACCCATGCCCGAGGAAACGATGGTGCAGACACAGCATGTTCTCGCATTCTCTTCTAGTCTCCACATTCATGTCACTGGTCCGACTACTCAGCTCAGATCTTCTTGTGTACTTTGATACGTTCTCGAGAATGATGCATATGTGACAGGTCAACATATCGTGCCAGATATTACACGATCTACGTAGGCAAAAGTTTCCCTTTGACTCGATGAGATCGAAGGTACACAGGTATGTACATCCCGTACGGCTCGAGGTAGCACCAAAGCACATGTTCGGACCAATGGTAAGTGAACGTCACTCCGCAACCACCTTCTAACAGGGTCTTCCGGAACCCTACACCACATCTCGTCTCACGCAAATATCACTTGAGCAAATCGTCTCTGAGTCTCAACCGACCCAGGCGTACGCAGTGAGATAATTGGTTCTGCCAGACCACACGAATACTTTTGACCATGCATTCACCAAACTTATCATAGCGGCCAAGGATCTGCTGTTCTCAACCATGCAAGCACCATATCTCTGATTTTTACAAATTCGTTCAAACTCTGCGATGGAACAGGATTGCACGCATAAAGGCAATAAGCGATCTGGCAACCACGACATCATCAAGTCCTGACCTCGTTGTTCATCGACCTGATCATCCCATAGCAACATACCGGTGATCAACATGATATCGGTAAAAGCCTAGCCGAGCAGCAAATTGTCAAATGACCCACGAGAAGCCCTGGATACGTGACCAGATGTAGGAGGCCCACAACGCTGGCAAGACAACACGAGATCTGCAATACTCTGGACTCTATAGACAATATTATATGAAGATCTATACCTCCAAATATCGGATACAACCATAAACGTCAGATGACTTAAGGGACAGCATTCTGTGTGTCTGGACAAGACGTGGGATGCAAAGATCCACCTTTCCTGACATCTCAAAACCTTACGTTTGGCTTTCGATATGAGCAAGACATGTGCCGGCGTCTTCCGCGCTGCCCTTGTATACAGACCATGTGAGTTTGACATCCAGGGCGAACGGGGACAACAAGCTTAATTATCGATTGAAATCTTATAACATCCGTTTTAGTCACGACTCTAATATCTTTGAGACATCTTAATCTTCACAAACCCTTGAAAGATAAAACTATCGCGGAAGGTAATGTTGAACCAGACTGACGAAAGCAAAAAATGGGAAGTGGACGATCTTGAGTAAAAAAGCCCACTGCTATCTATTCTTATCGACTCATCGTCATTTTTCGCAAGTATGTTTCCAAACCTCGCAAGAATGTCTTTGAAGAGGAAGTAGATCTACAACGTTTGGCGTTTTGTATCGTTTGTCGCAGAGAAAAAATCTCGTTATTCGTTGTCGTTTCGATACCACAAACTCAAAACAAGAACGTTTGGGATCATACAGAAGGTCAGAAAAGTCGGCCAAGCTTTCGCGACAATTTCTTTTGTGGCAAAGATCAATGCCAAATGTTTCCAAAAATGTATACTTTGATTTTCTGTTTCTGCACATCAGGCTTCTCAAAAAAAAATGCTTTAGAGATCTACCAAGAAGTTTGGTGGAACAGTACCAGAGATTCTATCCTAGAACATAGATACCGGAGTGAGCTCCCAGTAAAGAACGCCCTTGCTTCTAACCCTTATATCCAAGACATATCCTACCGTATGTGATGTCCTTGGAAAGGCAGATAGAGTTGTGGCAAGTGCCTGATGATCTAGAGGCGCATACTCTCCAAATACATTGCGATTCAAAGATAACCTTTAGATGCTTCAGCTACGCTAGTCGCCGGTATAGATGCCCCGGTTCGTCTTGGTTGTATTTCGAAGCAAACCATGGAGGTAGCTCCAAGGAACTAAGACCTATCCGTGGAGAACACAGCATTTAGACTATGTTATGCCGAATGACAAACGATCAAGAAACAAAAAACTCTACGTGGAGAATAGTCCCATCAAGAACTATACTGTACCGAATTACAAAGATGTGAAATTGATCAAGAAAGGCAAACGATCAAAGACTGAGACTTCCAGAAAGCCTCGTCCTTGCAGGCAATTGCCGCAGTTGCGTGGATGTTGGTACAGTCGCTCGAGTATAATGTAGCAGGCACTGTAGGACGTTCGGAGAGACATTCCTTGTCTGCTGGGGGTTATGGTTCTACGACGATTACACATCACAAATTGCGCACGCGAGAAATGCGAGGAATGCGAGGGGTATCAAAATAAGCTGCAAAGCGCAAACTCAACGACCATGTATTACACATGTGACGGATTGTCGTCCGAACAAGTCGGAGAGACGTGATCCGGATGATCTCTGCAGACAGTCGGGGAAATGGAAAAATGGAAGAGACTTGCAGCTTAAGGGGCACCAAGCACAAAATACTCGTGCGTTACATCAATACTTTGAAGAAAGAGCTATGGTGATTCGGAGACAGAGAGGCGCTTCGACGCGGCACCAGAATGAAATATGAAGAGGGAGAATAGATCAAAGCTTCTCGGAGGAGAAGCGGGTGTAAAGTATTCATTACGACAAACTCCAAGATAGGACATGACCCTTATGCGACGCCAGCGCTCCAACGCAACAAACAAACATCATAGAAATCAGTGAAGGAAATTGAACCAAATGCCTCATCCTCAGGAATCACACTTCTTACACGCGATGACCTCCACGAGGGACATCTTTCAACCAGATATCGCCTCCTTCGCCGTTGACCCAGCGTCTCCATGCTTCATCGTATGCGTCTTCGAGATCTCGTGTCCATCGTGCTGTATCAAACAGAGCCGATGTCCATCTCGAGTCTGTCAGAACTTTGCGAAGCTCAACTAGTTTCCCTGTGCCTTTGCCGACATCAGGTCCCGATTTTGGATATGCAAGTCCTTTGCCGAGCCTAACGGCCATTTCTTCGTACTCGGCATCTGAAGATGCGATCAAATCTTTCTCAGCGGCATCGCGAACATCAACAGGTGTTTTGGGCAGTGCTCCTTTGAGAATTGAGGCTGCCATGCGACTGCACATTTTGTACTCGTAGCGCGGTAGTGTAAGCAGAGGCGTGCCGCTCCACAAACAATCGGCAGCTGTAGTATGCGCATTGCACTCTGGAGTGTCCAGAAACAAATCGCAAACTCTAGCGCGGCTAATGTGCAAATGTTTGGGTGCAACGTCTGTAAAAATGATCCGAGCCGCCACAGCAGGGCCCGCCCATGCCTCAGCAGTACGTTTGAGATGCATCTCACCCACGTCAGGAAATCGCAGCAACCAGAGAATGCTATTGGGGACCTGAGAAAGTATCCGAAGCCAGGTACGGAAGGTGGTCGGTTCGATCTTGTAGAGTTGGTTGAAGTTGCCGAAAATAACCATGTCATCGGCAAGTGAAGGGAAGATCTCCTTTCTCATCGTCCAGCGTCGCGATTGCTCTTCTTCCCAGGTCAATCTCCGTTCTTCAGAGTCCGGCGCACTCTGCCGATGATCGCAGCAAAAGAAAGTGTCTCGGCAGTACACAAGATTTTCAGCATATACCCAATCTCCTTCTTCGCTTCCTGCTTCACGAATCAAGCGGTCTTCGACATCAAGATTTCGCCGCCACGGACGGAGTGTAGACGGTGGCACAGCAGTATCATCAGCAAGAAGATAGTCGCACCACTCAGCCCCAAGAGTGCCCGCAAATCCCATGAACGACATTTGTATCGGAGCAGGGCGCGCGGCAAAGACTTCATTGCGAGCACCTCTGGTGTATCCATTGAGGTTTACGAGAATGTGGATGCCATCTGATACGATCTGATTGACGAGGCGATCTGTGGTCCAACTGCTAACATCGTAGAAGTTGGGAGATTCCTCCTCGATCTTGCGACGATATGGTGAACTGTCCGAGACCGTCGTAGCATAACAAAACGCTTCGACTCGTCGCTGATCATGCAAGCCAAAGACAGATTGCATTAGATGAGCCAGTGGGTGGTTGTTGAAATCTGATGATATGTAGCCGACCTTTAGTTGTGGAGAAGGTGGCGCTGGGGGAGGATAGACATCAGCAGGCAACCAAGGCATGCGAAGCGTCAGAGCCGATATGCGGTATCCGTTTCGTTCCGAAATCAGGCGAACCTGCTTAGCTGAGACCGGACAGGTGAAGGTGTGGAAAGGCAACACCGTAGGTGCATTCGGCACGTTGAGGTTGACAGGAAGCTGGGGCCTGCGATAAGGAGACTTCTCAGTCTTCCGTATGTACCTGTCTTGGTACCAGTGCCAGCCAATACGCCTCGTCAGACGCTCAACAAGTCTGATGAGACGTGCGCCTTCCCACTTCTGGCCACACCAGCTCGCTATGATCTGGCGTAGACCTTGTCCGTCTCTTACAAGCCCCTGCGCATCACCATCAAAAGTGGTGGTTTGCTGGACTAAAGAGTCAATGAGATCTGGCGTCAGTATACCACGGCCCCAGCTTTCACCTTCTGTCAGCTGTTTCTCAACGATCTCAACAACGCGATTGATCCAGCCCGAGTGAGAGGGATTTGACAGCGATGAGCTCAAAAGCATGCCATTTTTATCCACATGCCATCGATCTCTCTTTCCATCATCGGCAGCAATACCTCCTCTTGCCTGCCACGAACAGACGGAATTGAGTGCATTGGCAAGGCCACATACAGCTTCAGCGAAATCAGGGTTGGCGTCGACGGCTCGTTTATAATACCCAATAGCTTCCGCAATCTTCCCCTTGTCTTTGACAGCATTCGCGAGGTTCGCTAATGCTATATCAAATTTGCCGTCGCATTGAATGGCTCTCCTGTACATTTCGACAGCAGCGTCAAGCTGGCCAATGTCTTTAAGAAGACTTCCGAGATTTGTATAGAGATGAGCGTGCCTTGAATCAAGCATTAGACCATGATTGTAGTACGCTAAAGCAAGCGCAACGCCGCTTCCAGGATGCACACCAGGTATATCCTGCTTGAAGGCATGAGGGCTGTGGAAGGCTACCGCTGGTTGAACGGACTGCTGGACGCTAGCCAGAAGAATGCCAACGTTATTGGCAGTTGAGGGACTGGGCTGCAATGACAGGGAAAGATAGTACAATGCAAGGATCTCCCGCACACCAGATACCATGGGTTTACCGCCAGCACCTTGGATGTTTCTGCCCATGCCGTCTTGGAATATCTTAGCAAGCGATAGGAGAGAATTGCTCGCTATTGCTACAGCAGCGCTNCTAGCAGGGCTAGAAGGCGAAGCGGGCACATTGCGCAAGCCTGCCAATTCTCCATGCGGCGAGAAGCATAGACGAGCCGTATTAGCAGCTTGTTCAGGGTAGAGAAGCACAGGGTCGGCAGGCCCAATGTTCGAANNAAGGCTCGCCGTGGAGATGACAGATAGAATGTGTTTCACAAGCTGTGGGATGCCTGAGAACACGCGGCCAGTGGCGATAAGGACAGCGTCTTCGAAAGCTTTGGCTGCACCATTGTTGTCGCTCAAAGTATAGAGCATGTTACCTTTCGCGTGCACCAGTGCAAGCATACGACCATTATCAGCACCTGGAATAGCATAGCCACTTGAACCAAACCCAGGCTCCCTAGGACTCGAAGGCTCGCGCGAGAAGTCACCATCCAGTTCAAAGTCGTAAACTGCTGGGTCGGAAACCTCAGAAGTACATGGTGAACGACTTGCATTAGATGACATCTCACTTTGATGGTCCGAAGTCTTGTGTGACTCGTGAGCTTTCGGAATCCGTAGAGAGCGTTCGATGAATTCGATGACTTTGATGGCCTCTTTTCCACGCGAAGTGCTGCAAAGCAGGCCTACTAGATGCTCAACTGCTTCGAAATAATTGGGTGCGAATTTCACGACCTTCATCCAGTACTCTTCGGCCTCTTTCTTCCTTCCAAGGGCTACTAACGTTGCAGCGAGGTTTGACATGGCTTCGATGTGCCTTGGCTCAAGAGCCAGGACTTTTAGGTAGAATTCCTCAGCCTTTTGGTAACGATCGAGTCCGTATGCGATACATCCAGAAAGGTGTATGCCATCAATCCATTGCCACGATGTCTCATTACAGAATCTCGTAATCAAAGCTAGAGCATTCGCCGCTCGTGCTGGTGGTGATGTGTCATGCATGGGTGGAAGGATAGCACCAGGAGAATGTAGTGGCGTAGAGGAAGACATGGAATGTGAAGTCTGTCCGTATGGGTAAGCACTGCCATAAAATGTTGATGGAATGTTGCTTTGAGCAGAATGAGAGCCCATCGAGCCAGTAGCATTTGTTGACGAAAGAGCGCCAGAAAATTTTGGAGGTTTTGGATAAAACCTGGGACCGGGAGACGTCACTTGGTACGGTGATTTATACTGCCGGCCCGTCTTTCGTACTTGCTGAATATACACAAGAAGCTCGCGGTAAGTCTGGAGTGCACAATTGAATGCTTGTTCACGCTGTTGCGCGTTTGCAGGCGAGGGGCCGAAACCAGAGACAAAATCAGGCGTATGTGGAATACTGTGGACACCTGCAAACGAAGGGTACACCACAGGCACACCGCTGTCATATGCAGACCATGTGTGAGCCGAGGACGGGTAAGACAGTCCAGGCCCAGGAGCATTCCATGGATTCACGAACCCGTATATTGAGTAGTGGCCGTTGTGCTGTGAGTAGAAGCGAGGGTCTCTGACTGCGGCAGGACGATACGGAACATACGTGCCATCGTTCCAGTAAGGGCCATAAAGACCATGACCATCAATGCCGGACGCGGTAGGACCAAGGTACTGAAAAGAAGGCTGCATGACACTCGGGACAGATTGACCATAAAAAGGATGCGGCATTGGATTCAAATATCGAGGCAGTGGGACCGCTTGCTGGTTGACTAGAGAGTCCATGTGAGCCATCTGGGGTGCCTGGCAGTAAGGGCGCATACTATCTTGTCGGTGGAGCAGCATGTGCTTGGTGGGTTGTGTTCCATGGTTGTTACTTTCATATGCACCGTTAAGGGTTCCATTTGGTGTTTTCCTCCGCAGAGTGTTTTCAGAGGACATTGGCCGTGGCGTCGAGCCACCGTACGGACTTCTGAGAGGTTGTGCGAACTGAGCAGTCTGGGAGCGAGAAGAGAAGTAATCATCGCGATATTGATGGTGGTTATGATAGTCAAAAGTCGATGAGGTTGGGGGCCGAGGTCGCGGCGACATGGCGACGTCCATGATGAGGACAGGAGAGGATTGTGGTTATGTTCAACAGCACAGTGTGCCTCGGGAGGCTCTCACCGGAGTGCACCTGTGCCTATGCCTTTGCGAAATGGATTCGAATTAAGGCACGACATTGCCATTCATGTACGCCAATAAAGAGAGAGGCTCCTGACCAACAACAACTCTTGTAGCAGCGCGACAATTTCTCAGAGCGACATACGACACGCAGATGCAAGAGAAGGACGTTCCAAGAGTGTGCAGGCGAAGGCGTTGATTAAGCCGTGAATGCAAGGGTTGAACAGGCGGTATTCGAGACAGCAATTCGGGGCTGACAGAGCGGATTCAAGAGAACCAGAATAGAGGAAAAGGGAAATGATCCCCGGATGAGGACAACTGCAGATTATGTATGCGGGCAAGCGACGGGGCTCATGTAACGGAGACGTGTGACTGGATCCGGGAAGGAGTGCAGATATGTCACGCAAGATATAGATGGACGGGCGAGGAATGCCTGCTGCCCAGAGGCCTGTCGGTCAGCCAGATGTATCCGCGGCGCTTGCTACCCTGCTGGAGACTGGCAACGAGAAAGGGAGAAGACCAAGTGAGAGTGCTTCTAACAGGCCAGCAATCTGTGTCCAAAAACGCACGAAGTGCTCGGCAGGGAGCGGGCATGCGCAATTCTTAGATACGGAGTCTTTGTATGGAGCGACACGAATCAGTGATCGGCGTAGGATGCCGCGCCAGTCAACCATTAAACGGCCCGCGCTCTCTAGAGTATCAATGCTCCGAGGACTGGACCTGCAAGCCGTGGACCGTCACAGGTTTCGAGCATGCTGATTCCTGTTGCCCGAGTCGTGTTCTGATCTGCCTCCTTGCGACAAGCTGGCCTGTTTCGAGCCAAACTTGCTCGTCCTGTCAGCGTCGGAGAAGGATTGGGGTGGCCCAGATAGCGTGCCCTGCTTTGTTAAACTGAGGTTGATAGACGAGACTAGAGCCTTTGTGGCTTGCATGATCACGCATGATCCCTGACTTGGGTGGAATTCGCGTCGTGCAGACGGGTCATACCAACACAAGCATCTACGCATTCTGAGGACAGCGTCTGGACGCTCGATGTTCAAGCGACTGGCGATCCGACAACTGTTGGTCCAGCACCACCAGCCGCCATTAGGGATTACAGGGAAATTATCGAGACACAAGGAGCAGCTTCTTCGCACGTAGCCGCGCAGCGGCCTTTGAGTGAGGCGCAGGGTGCAGGCAACTGCTGTTACGCACTGCAGATCACTGCATGGTGAATGAGAAAAGTATGACTGCATAACTTTGATTGTGCTATGCTAGGATGTGTGTACAAGCGAAGAGATGTTGACCTTAAACATGGACCAGTATGCCCACGCTCCGAAGAGGAGGCATCCCGGTGAGTAGTAGGACAAGATACGTCTTGTTTGCACCAAAATAGGGCTAAACCACGGCAAATATGGGTAGAGTCCAGAGTGTTGGCAAACTGAGTGTTGAGTAAGGGGAGTGAGAGAGTAGGAAGGAAAATCAGAGGCACGGGGCACCATGTGAAAAAGGTAGAAAAATCGTTGGGTATCATCACTGGAAGAAAAAGCGCAAAACTTTTGAGCGCATAAGAAGTTCCGTTAGAGTGCTACATAGTAGACATTTACTCCTCAGGGACTGCAGATGTTGTTAGCATGATGCCGAAGTAAAAGGTGGCAGATCCAAAACTCACTCTCAATCTCGCCGGACTCAATGTCGTCGGAGATGTCCTTGGGGCTGCGGCCATCGACCTGGCAGCCGGTGGAGAAGGCAGTTCCGAGGATCTCCTTGACGGTACCCTTGAGGTCCTTGGCCATGGACTTGAAGCGCATGGTGCGGGCAATGTTGATGATCTCGTCGAGAGGAACGGACTTGGTGTGCTTGATGTTCTTCTCCTTCTTGCGGTCACGTGGGGGCTCCTTGAGGGCCTTGATGACGAGCGAAGAGGCGGAGGGGACGACCGAGACGGCGGCTTGACGGTTTTGGATGGTGAGCTTCACGGTGACGCGAAGACCCTTCCAGTCGCCAGTGGCCTTGGCGATATCTTCACCGACCTTCTTGGGCGAGAGACCGAGGGGACCAATCTTGGGGGCGAGGGCGGACGAGGCACCGACTTCACCACCGGTGGCACGAAGGTGGATCACCTTGATCTCGTTGGGGTCCATCTTGGGAGCTACAAATCGTTTACATCAGCCAGGCGCTCTTGCAGCTGCCAATCCAAAAGGACGATACTTACGCATGGCTAGTACGTAAGGTAGTCGGTCTCTTTTGGGAAAATTGAAGGGGGCCCTGAGGGTATGTTGTCGTCGTTGTTGATCGTCGCAAAGAGAGAAAGAAGAGAGAAAAGTGCGCCGAACTTTGAGAGAAAATGCAAAGGTGCGCCAAGCGAGGAAGCTGCGGCTGTAACCGAAGAGGCAGTCGCCAGTCGTGGGTGTGGCGCACAGACGGCGGGAGTGACTCGAAGCTTCTCCGGGAAAGCGTCTCAGGTTTGGTGACTGCCTATTGATGACACGGAGTCACTGCCAAAGAGGACAACGCGCGAGTTTGCGACTTCGTACTTGACGCTTCTTTGATTCTATTCTCTTCACTCGTCTCACCGCATACTGAGTGAACAGCACACTTCATATCAACCAACATCCGACCACTCTTTCAACATGTCGGAAGCACCTCAGTCACCGCCGCAACAGCAGCAGCAGCAGCAGCCGCCTCAGCAGGAGGGCCAACCACAGATCAACTTGATGCCTGCAGGCCTCCAGCCCGGCCAGCAACCCACTCCCGAGCAGATCCAAGCCATGCAGCGTCAACTGGCCATCGAGGCGCAAAAGAACGGCATGACAGTCCCGCAATATGTCGAGCAACTCAAGGCTCAGGCTATGCGCCAACACATGCAGCAGCAGCAAATGCGCCAGCAACAAATGCAACAACAGCAGATGCAGCAACAACAGCAGCAGCAGCAACAACAGCCCATCACTCCCGGTCCTCCCAAACCCGAGGCCATCGCCGTTGCCAACTTTCTCCAAAGCCAGGACCTCAAGGTCCGCACTTGCGTCTTTCAGGAGAAGCGCAAGGATATGTTCAAAGGTGAGCCGAGACTGTCCCTCGCTACTTCTTACATACTCTAACACACACACCCAGTCAAGCGTGCAATCCGTGCTCTCGAATCACCCGCCTACGAAAAGGCTCGCGCAAAGAATCCCCTCCTACCTGCCGTCACCGATCGCGCAAGTGCCGAAAACACATTCAAGCTGCTCCCGCTATCTCTGCTTGCCCTCCGTGTGTCAAAGATCGAACAGCCAGCCGAGCAGCAAAAGAAGAAGCGCGTCAAAGGTCTCTGGACGGTCAAGGTTGAGCAGCAGCAAGAGGCACGCGACGAATTCCACTACGTCTGGCTATATGAGGGTGCTCAGTGGAAGACCAAGCTCTACGCTGTTGGTGCTCTCGCCCTGATTCTCGCCATCGTCTTTTTCCCCGTCTGGCCCTACAAGTTGCGTATTGGTGTTTGGTACCTCTCGATGGCATGTCTGGGACTGCTGGGTCTTTNNTTCTTCGCAATGGCCATCTTCAGACTGATTCTATTCCTCGTCACCATGTTCACGGTACCTCCTGGTCTCTGGCTTTACCCCAACCTCTTCGAGGACGTAGGCTTCTTCGATTCGTTCCGCCCAGTATGGGGCTGGCAGGAGACTGCAGATGACAAGAAAGCAAAGAAGGAACAGAAGAAGGCAAAGAGAGAGGCCAAGCGTTTGGCAAAGACGGGTGGTGAAAAGCTTGCCGAAATGGGCGAGAGGGTGCAAGAAATCTTGGACGATGGCCATGGTCATGACGGACATGTACACAAGGAGGACATCTCGGGACCCATCATGCAGCCTACTGCCGAGGGCACGAGTACTTCTGGAGCACAGGCTACAGAGGGCCAGGCTAAGCAGCGCATCATGGCTGCCAGCGTTGAGGAGACTGAGGACGAGTAGAGATGATAGTGAGATGTGCCACGGTCTGAGGCCATGAAAAGCGGCGTGTGTTTTAGTCTATGTTGAATCAAAGACCGGCTTGAACCCTTTATCTGCTTTTCGACTTTTATAATAGTGTGTTGCTGTGATGTGGTTTCCTTGTCAGTGTCACATGTGAAAGACCCTGGTGGTTAAGGCTTGGTATGGAAATCGTCATTCTGGATTCTTCCGCCCTCTTCACTCTTTAGGCAGCCACTGCGAATCAGCATCGTCACACAACTCACACTCTTGCAATTATACGCTTCGCCTCCACCTTGACTCCACGCCAACGTCACTTTCGACTGCGCACTCTCACCTACAATAGCGCATCAACGCCGTCAAGACCTCGTCTCTCAAATCAACACATCCATCTCTCCATCGACCAAACGCACACCCTCAACCCACCCACCCACTCACAACCATGGGCTCCGTCGTTCTCCCCCATCTCTCCAGCGGCTGGCACGTCGACCAAGCCATCATGTCGGAAGAAGACCGCCTGGTCGTCATCCGCTTCGGCCGCGACTGGGACAAAGACTGCATGCGCCAAGACGAAGTCCTCTACCGCATCGCCGACCGCGTAAAGAATTTCGCCGTCGTCTACGTGTGCGACCTCGACCAAGTGCCCGACTTCAACCAAATGTACGAGCTCTACGATCCCATGACCATCATGTTCTTCTTCCGCAACAAGCACATGATGTGTGATTTTGGAACCGGCAATAACAATAAGTTGAATTGGGTGTTGGAAGACAAGCAGGAGTTGATTGATATCATCGAGACGATCTATAGGGGTGCGAAGAAGGGTAGGGGTTTGGTGGTCAGTCCCAAGGATTACTCGACTAGGTACCGCTACTAGACGAGGATGGGCGACACAAAATTCTCCACGTCGAGCACTCTTCTGCATCCTTGTGCAGACTGATCCTCGAGAGATTGTGCAAAGCTTGTCTCTCCAACGCTACACCACTCCTACCAGCGTCAAGATCACTTTCTCGCCGAACCTCTTTCAGCAACCTCAAAGACACGACATTCCGAAAAAAGGCGTGCGAAGAACGAGAACGAGAAAGAAGGAACTGCTATTCGACAGTCCACAAAAGAACCTGTCGCTAGACATGAGCATCTCAAAACTCTCCACAACGCTCCGACGAGCATCACAGGGGGAGCACAATCAGTGGAAAGAATCCAAAGAAAGGGAACATACAGTTATGATAACGAAACCAAAATTCGAGTTTACTTGTCAAGCGATGAAGCGTTTCAGTCTACATACAGATTGCAAGAACATACAAAGTTGTGCAACGGCGATAACTCGTTTGGATAAAAATAGGAAAAGGGGGGTATCTTCTTCAATCTCACTGCAACACACAACCTAATAGTCGAAGCGCTCGGGGAGCACGACAGGCGCCACAAGTGTCCAACCAAACATGCCGTAGCACACCCATGAGCTGACAATCTTGACCCAAGACGCCCAGTACGTACGTCCCACGGGCACGAAATCGCCCTTTTCGATCAGTGAGTCGCCGCCAACGTTTTGTGTCAGCAATGTCGCAACCCATGCTGTGGACAGCAGGAAAATGATGTGGAACAAGGTGTAGTTGTACTGGGTGGCGTTCTTCTCGTCGTCGCGAGGATGGGCGCCAGGGTACTCATCGTCATCGCTGTCGTCGTCCGAGTCGTCCAGAGCCGAGGCGGGCAGAGAGCCAGATTCTACAGCTGCGCGGAGGGCTTCGGCACGCAACTCGCGACGTGACGAGGGCTGTGTGGCGACGAGACCGTGCTCGTGGTCACCCTCGCCAACTTGGTGATAGCCGCCAGGTTTGCCGGTACCCATGGCCAGGCCGTAGGTGGCAGCACGAGTAGTGGTATAGGCTACGGTCAAGAAGGTGAGGATGGCACCCATGATGACGGTTGTTCTGCGAGCACCACGAGCGCGGACCAGGGGNTTGCATTGATGGTCATCGGGTTCCATGGCAACGGCAGACAAGGTCAGGTAGGTGCAGTAAACACAGACGAGGGCTGCTTGGGCAAGACCGGCGCGGGGGTTTGACTCCTGAACCATGGGGTGAACACTGATGACTGAGATGATCAATAGGCAGATCAGGTTGACAGTGATGGCAGCCTGGTTCATGGAACATCCGGAGCCGGCAAAGAAGATGTACATGATGATTGTCATGACGATAGATCCAAGATACATGGTCAGAGTAGAACCGATCAGGAGCGACTTCCAGAACTGGGAGTCGGTGCTCTCGACCTTCTCGAGACAGTACTCGGCCCAACTATGGGCCAGGTCGACCAGGAGAACGAGTCCGAGGAGCAAGAACAGGACAGCACCGACAAGAGCGACATAGTTGCCCCAGACAATGAAGAAACCATCGGGAATCAAGAAGGAAATGACGATGAGAGCAATCCAAGCGATCAACTTGGGACCCCAGAAGCCGTTCTGAATGGCAGATCTCTTGTCGCGTGTGTTCTGAACGCCGATGAGCAGCAGAGCCATGATTGCGTGGAAGAAGCCGAGGGCAAAGTTGATGCGATGGACAGCAGTGAAACCATAGCAGGCCNNCTTGCCGTTGCAAGAGATGGTGGCGAAGTCGAGCAGGACATGTTGGAGTTTCTTGACGGCCCAGTCGGTGAGCATGATCCAGGACAGAAGCGAGTTGAGCAGCAGGATAACGGCGTAGGCGATACGAGTGGCCATGCTGTTGTTGCACTTGCCGGCAGCGCTGCACACGGCCGAGCAGGTCGCTGCTCCACAGCAGCTGGCGGCGAAGGTCATGAGCNNTGTATACCATGTTAGCTGAGAAGGTGGCGCGACTTTCTAGAGTCTTACCGACCCCACAGAGGGGATGGCCAAGAGTGGCAGTGACAAAAGGGCTCCCATGGCGACTCTTTCAGAGTTGAAGATGTGTTTAGCGAGCAGTAGTAGGCTCGCCCGTAGAGTGTTCGAGGAGAGTGGGTCGTCTTTGCGATGGTGCCTGAATGCTGCATCTGGGGGAGGTTTGCAACCGTTTCGGCACTCGGCCACGCCCACGCCCACGGCCACGGCCATGACGCGTAGTTTGCTCTTTCCTCTTTGGGACCTGAGATAGGCGTGCCTGCCTCCTCCGTCCATCCCTGAGGACCTGAAGTCGTGCTCAATCTCGAGTCCGTCGTCTTTCCACTCCTCTGTCTCTTCTGTCTCGTCCATCATTTCTCCGGTCATCAATCGACCCAGCGACCAACTTCGACCCTTGCACCGAACCCCCGTTATCTCCCCCCTCAGGCCTCGGCGTATGCTTTGATAGTATCGCATTGTTCTTCCCCTACACTTCTCATCGGCCGACGATATGCAAGATCGCGACGAGAATGCGCACTACAAGTCGCGCATCATCTCCGTTATCGCTGCTACCGGTATAGCTCTCGCTTGGTATGTTTGCTACTACAACCATCTCCTTGGACCATCGTCTTGACGAGTATTCTTATCTGACTATCAATAGTGGAACAAACGTTAGTACGCGACTTCGAAGCCTCTCCTCCCATCCTAACCCGTCCGCCAGTACGCATATTCAGCATGGGCTCCCCAATATGCCGAGCGCATGAAACTATCCGCTACACAAAGCAACCTGATCGTGAGAAACTGCCCTGGAGTCATAGCAAGAGCTGCAACTGAGAGATACTAGGGTAGCGCTGGAAACATTGGCATGTACGCCTCGGGCATTCCTTTTGGCATCTTGATCGACACAAAAGGTCCTAGATGGGCTATCCTTATCGGTGCCTTTTCGCTGGCATGCGGCTACTTTCCCCTTTACTCGGCCTATCAGAAAGGTCCCGGATCTATGAGCTTCCCGGCTCTCTGCTTCTTTGGTTTTCTGACCGGCATGGGAAGTTGCTGTGCCTTTGCCGGTTCCATCAAGGTCTCCGCAACGAACTGGCCTCATCACAGAGGGACTGCCACCGCTTTCCCCTTGAGTGGCTTCGGTCTGAGTGCATTCGTCTTTACTCTGATTGGCAGTTTTGCCTTCCCCAATGATACCGGGGACTACCTACTGATGCTGGCCATCGGTACTTTTGTCATGGTATTCGTGGGGAGCTTCTTCATGAGATTGCTGCCTCCGTCTTCTCCTTATCAAGCTGTACCTACTGAGGACGAGAGTCGACCTCCACGCATTAGGAAAAACTCGCACGACCTTCAGTCAGCACGTCACAGCAGAGATGGAAGCAGATCAAGCGTCCCGGGTGAACCTAGTAAGTTCTCATTTTCTCTTCTCCTCTTCTTCTAGCTCCTTCCTTGCCTGCTTTATCTCGCGCAATACCGTGAGACGACACCAAGCTCATCTCTCCAGGCANCACAAAATGCCTCATCAGATGAGACTTCACCGCTTGTTTCCCGGGCAGAGGAACCCTCTGCGGATGAGGCTCAGACATCCCAAAACCAAGGCTCACACAAANAAGATATTACAGGATGGGCGCTCGCAAAGAGCCCCTCATTTTGGAATTTGTTCGTTCTACTCGGCCTGTTATGTGGTGTTGGTCTAATGACTATCAAGTATGTGTCTCTCTGCCTTGACCTTGTATAACATAGCTGACATCTTCTTAGCAACATTGGAAACAACGTGAGAAAGGCTTTGACTGAATTAAATAGATCAAACACTGACAAGTTCTCTAGGNCCAAGACTCTCTGGCACCACTATGACGAGAATGCAAGTCACGACTTCATCCAGTCTCGTCAATTAATGCATGTTGGTATCCTCTCGATCGGTTCCTTCGTTGGCAGACTATCTTCCGGCATTGGATCGGACTTCGTGGTCAAACGCCTCCACTCGTCACGTTACTGGTCACTCGTCGCCTCGTCTCTGATATTCACCATTGCCCAAGTCTTTGGACTCACGATCGAGAACCCCACTCACTTGTACCTATTGTCAAGTGTTACCGGACTTGGATACGGTGCCTTGTTCGGCGTGTTCCCGGCTCTTGTTGCCGATGCTTTTGGCGCTACAGGACTCGGCATCAACTGGGGTGCTATGACGATGTCGCCAGTCATCTCGGGCAACATCTTCAACACAGCGTACGGCGCCATTCTTGATAGCCACTCGGGCTCAGCGGACGGTCATCATCGCATTTGCAATGATGGAAAGTCTTGCTACTCTCAAGCGTATACCATCACCCTTGTCGCCAGTATCATGGGCATTGCCTGGAGTATGTGGTGTGTGCGCTGCGACACACAGGAGAAGAAGGCACAAAGGAAGCTGTACGAGGATCATTCACCCTAGTGATGTCACATGGCAGCAATCTTTAGCCTTGTGTTATCTCATAGCGTTATTTCTGCCATCTTCAGACATGAAATGCGATTTACAATAGATTTCTTGGACTCGAATGGACTCAAATAGATGTTATGCACAGCCACATTGAAATCGCATGGACCGAGTACTTTGAGTTTGCCTCCCCGCATCCAGCCGAAACTGTGGCACACAGCTTGACTCGTCACCTATGTAGCTGCCTATTTGCCATGGACACCTTCTTCTCATCCCACTCTCTTCGACTTTTGGATACCAACCCTGTGATTTTGTGTCGTCCTTTGTTTTAGGGGCTCGGTTTTGTGGGTTTTGTGAGTTCCGTAATTTCTTAGGCAGGACTCGAGTCGGTCGTGTCTCGCCACCTCGACCACACATCGCCCATCATGCCTGCACCACTGGCCAAGGGTATGTGATTTCTATTATGTGTTTTCGTTGTGTCATTTCTTTTGTGCTTTTCCTTCATTACAGCTATCTTGTCATCCTTCTCGACTGTTTGTGCTTGTTCGATACAGCATCTTCGTGATTGCACTATGCTTCCGTCAGCAACGCTCATGTCATGCGACCCATCTGACAAGACTCACAGGAATCTTGATTTCTCTCTCCATACTTGCCGCTGTCGGAATTGCAGTATATGAGAATCCCCAAGTTAAGGAATGGATAGAAGACCAACGACGCAAGATAGCCGAGTTTCTCGGCACCTTTGGAGACCAGCTCGACCCGCAATCACGACGAGAGGCAGAAGCATTTGCCTACGAGGGACGTTTACCTACCCAAAATCGCGAAGAAGCTGCAGGAACAGCGAATGCTCTCGCTAGGGCTACTGGAAGAGAGACGACGGACGACTCGATCAGCAGACGAAACAGGACAAGCCATACGCCGCAGAGTCCTGATGAAGCCGAGGAGAGAAGACGGCTGGGCAGAGAGTATCTGGCCAAACGAAACCAAGAAATGCTGGACCTGAAGGAGAAGCAGAAGATGAGGAGGAGCACGTCGTGGCTGTCGGAAAAAGCACCCCCTTCACCGACATTCGATCAGCTCGTAAATGTCGACGGGTCTTTGAAGTCAGACGAGAAGAACACACAAGAGGATGAAGAGTTCAACGAGAAGACCTTGGAGCTCCCCTCGGTGCCAACGGATGAGCCAAAGTCTCTCCGAAGCATACCTATTCAAGAGACCGCTTCAGCCTTCAGTGCTGGCTCCCGCTACGCAAATCCCTTCGGTGACGAGTTCGAACTCTCGGGTACACTAGATTCGCGCTCACCGACACCAAAGCCTCCCGTACCCCCCAAGATTGCCATCGAAAATACCAGCATACTTCGTAGACTGTCCGTCGCACAGAAAGAGCCCTCGGTCAGGGAAACTCCGGTCTTCGATGGAGGAGAAGACATATCTGCCGATCTCAGCTACGAAGAACAACTGGTCCGCGCCATGTCAATCAGTCTGGCTGAGAGTGAAGAGGCTGCCCGCAAAGCTCGCGCTTTGGAGCAAGAGCAACGCGACATGGACTTTGCTGATGCTGTCGCTGCCAGTCTGGTCGATTACGAGAAGATGAGACTAAAGGAGATGCGAGAGGAGAAGCAGAACGACGAGCTCATCAACCTCACACCCGACCCTCCCGTCTCCGTACCCACTTATGAGTACACTGACGAGGAACTCTACACCGTCTCACCAAGGGTCCNNAGCCCCGTGCTATCGTCCCAGTAACAATTCCCGGACCTATCGTCATCCCAGCTTACGACCCTGTCCACGAAGCCGCCGCCGTCTCTTCTCCCCAACAACAACCACAACCACAAACACCACTTCCCGCGCACACACCCACTACCGCCACCTTCTCATCTCCCGAGTTTGAGCGTGATGCCATCTCCCNTGTCCTCCGCTTCCTCTAGCATCGACGACTTTGCCTCTGCTCCTGGCAGCGTGGCAGCCAGTGAGATGAGTCTCATCGACTTTGGTGAGGTGGAAAGCGTGGACAGTGGTGATGAGAGCGAGCCAGACGGTGTCTTGACACCAGGCAGCTGGACTGATGTAGGCAGTGATGTTGGAAGCGAGGACCACGAGCACCATAGGCTTGCCTGATATGCTCCTGTTGTCAGCTAGAACATGGCTATATTCCTATCCCTATCTCTATTGCTGTTCTTCCAAGTACGGCTGACTTTTTGTTTTACATGGTCTTGGTTTGGCGGGTTGCCTGCTTTTGCACTTTCTTCGCATTGGGTGTTTGGAGGGTCTGGTGTTTCTTCTTGATTTTCATCTCTTGTTTTTTTGCACTACTCGTATCGAATCAAACAGTAGGATATACAAGAATGCAATATGCTTCCTACTTGCACCTCTCTTTAGCTGCTCGTCACACTCCTTATCTTTGCAATGCCTTGTGACGCTCTTTTGCTCCTATTCTCCTCTCCACCTTCTATTTTTCATCATTTATTTTTCATTTTTTCAACTTCTTGTCCACCTTTTCTCCAATTTGTTTCCATCAACTAGTCAAGGCTGACAATTTCTGTCTTTTTCTTGTTGCCCGAATAGTGCTTGACGTAGACTTGGCAAGGTCTCTTGATTGATGTGGTGTTCATAGGTTGTGGGATAGTTCTCCATGTCTTAATGAGGGCAACTCACTGTGTTTACTTTGGCTTTCGATACTGCTTGGATTTTGACACGAGACGAAGTCCAAACACGCAATCTTCCAGGGATGATATATGAAGATGTATTGTGAGTATCGGAAAAAGGTTAGATGTAATGTTTACATGATCCTCGTCTGCGCAAAGGTATCCAGAAGTTGAGCACAGGGTCATACTCTCAGCATGAAAGACGGGTCAAGATGAAGTTGAAGTTAGAGTCGAGTGAAAGCAATCGATTTCATACTTTGTATGGAGCTCAGACATACACTATGGCTACTGGCTCAGGGCTGAACTACATTTGCAGCATTTCCTTTTGCATGTTCTTTAGTTCTATTTCCACATTCAGTCGTCCTTAGAATTGAGCGCCTTCCATGCGCCTCCCTTACGCTTCTTGCCAGCAGAAGGACCCCTGTTCATTTGCAACTCATCAGGAATCTCGTTGGCGGGAGTAGGGACCAATGCCGGCATGGCTATAGTGAGAATAGGTTGAATCCCCTTATCGTCAGCCGCAGCAGCCTTCTCTTTAGCTTCGGCGGCAGCAACTTGTTCTCTGGCTTCCTCTTTTGCCTGTTTAGCAGCCACTCTCATGGCCGTTTCTTCGTCAATCGCTTGCTGCTTAGCTTTCGCCCATATAGCCAGCTCCTGAGGATGCGAGGTTATGTAGATGACGGCTTCTCTAGCCGCAAATGAGTCTTCGAGACAGGAGTGATTCGCCATTACTTGCACACTCAAGCCCATCAGACATTCGCAAAGCTTCTTCAGACTCGTACCACTGCTGCGACCACATCTGTCGATGGCAGCCTTGGCCAACAATTCCGAGTCCACACAACGGTTGTGAGCAATCTTGAGGACATTCAGGTCGTGATGCAGGGCATGGCCAACTAGAATGGTATTTCTGTCCATGTGCGAAAACAAGACTTTGCGAGCGTGAAACACATCTCTCAAAGCGGTGCCTTCACGATCAGCCTGCATGATCATGTTGTGACTCACGCCATGGATTTCGGTACGCCACTGGCGGATGTTCAAAGTGGGCTTAACCAGAGTCGAGATCAGTACCTCACCGCTGAGGTAATCAACAGCAGTTAGTTGGATCAATTGATCAACTAGACCATCACCGCTTTTACCTCCAGCCATCTCACAGTCAAGGGCAATGGCGCGACGTTTGCTGGTGAGTGAGGATTGAGAGACTGCAGGTGGGTGCTCGAAGTCTTCGTAGCGTGACCTCAGATGAGAGATGCCACCGAAACTGTGCATGCCGTCTCTAGCGACTGAACAACCCTTCACATCCTCTTCTGCGATCAAACGATCGAGACGTTGACGAGAAGTGCGACAAGACTTGCACTTAACCTTAGCTCTAAGATCGGCGAGCGGCGGCGTGATAGGTTTCTTGATGTTGAAGCCAGTCGAGATCAAAGATTCAGCGCCATGGCAGTGTCTTTCGAGAGTGTTATACGCGGCATCGATCTGGTCGTCACGGAACGATGTCCAAGCTCTGGCTTCTGGGACAGGATCGGAAGAAATAAGTAAAGGCCAGGTCTTGTTATCGCAGTACTGTGAGTTAGAGCTCGGAGATACAGATGGTGCAGAAGCGGAAGAACACGTAGATACATGGATGACAGAGTCGTAACTGTCATCTACTCCGGGCTTGGTGCTTGCGGGAAGCGACACATCATCTGGAGAGTCTGATGGTCCATCGTGCGGAGGTGGAAACTGCTTACGTCGCTCACGGTTGCGACGTGGACGCTGTTCTGAAGCAGTCCGTGGCGGTTGCTGCAACATGGGGAGCGCGGCACTAGGGACCAGGACAGGTGGGAATTGATAAGCCAGGTTATGGTTGGCAGGAGCAGGATAGACTGGAGCGGTGGGATCAAAGCGTCCATAGTTTATGGGAGGCGGTGAATGATAAGGCAGAGTCGGGTATTGCTGATTGTAGACGATGGGCGGGTTCGGCGTCTGGGTATCGAAGGATGTAGGTCTTCGAGGATCGAATGGCGGAGGGGTAGACTGTGCATACACAGACCAACCCTGGAGGATCTGTATGCTGGCAGGCATCTGCGCTTCCATGTTCTCTTTGCCAGAGCTCATGGTAGAAGGCTTGGTAGAAGGCGAGCTGCCGGGAGCCATGCTGATGATACGCGAGCGGGCTTTGCGACCAGTCATTTGAGTTGCCGAGCCTTCGTTAGAGCGCTGCAGTGAAACGATGACTTTCTGATTGAACAAGCGCTTATTGTGAAGTTCCTTGACAGCACGGTTGGCTTCCGCGGCTGTGGTCAAAGCGATGAAAGTGAAGTTGTCCGAGTGCGGACAATGGGTGCGCATAGATGTAGTTTCNACTATCGTGTGCAGTCAGTATTGTTTGTTCATGCAGACAGAGAGCGTGTTTGAGGTCACCCACACAATAAAGCCCTTGAATAGTGTGTTGACAATGTCTTGCTCTCTGACGTTGGCAGGAAGTCGACCAACATAAACAGCTCGACCAGTGGGTTGAGAGAGCTCTGGGTTGTGTAAGAAAGAGTTTCGGACATGGGATCCAAGTTCTTGAACACTGGGAAAGTCGCGTTCGCAGCCGATACAAACGATCAAAGCCGGCGCCTTGGTCCTGGGACAGATACGACGTCCCGTCGATGATGTTTCCAGGTGTTGGTCCAACAAGTCAATCGTGTCATAGCGCTGTTTGCAGCTGGAACATTGGACCGCGTTTTGGGATCGCTTCAGTATCTTGACTTGAGCCATGTCGAATGGGTCAGGCTAGCAGGGTGGAACCTCGTCTTACCTACCAGCAAGCGTTGTCGATTCGAACGAGAACACAAGGTGGAAAAGGCAGTCGCAGGAATATAGGACCACAACATAAAGATTGAAGACGGAACGCGACGTGAGCTTGTCAGGAAGGGCCCAGAGAAAGCGCTTTCTAGGAACATGTAGAGAAACAGAAAGTGCTGATGCCAAATGAGCGGACTGCACTCACGAGTCCATGTTCATCAGCCAAGGCAAGCGCCATCGACAGCACAAGATTATAGGTCTGTCGCTTTCCCTTTCTCGCTCTCACAAAGCTCTGTTTGTTGAAAACATTGTGCATTTCTATAGGTACCTGATCTTACATGCGTTGTAGACTCTAGCACACGAGGAGGATGAGGACCATCAACAGCCCTGCTCTGCGCCTCTCATGTGCTATCGTCTACCATTGCTGCCGTCCTCGTATGACGGAACGGAGCGGTGAATGAAATACAGGAAGACATAGTCGGATGCAGACCAAAGCTCTGTACTCTCTGATTCTTTCATGGATCGTGAATGTCCATGGCCAGTGTGGAAATTTGCTGGGATGATTGGAGTGCAAGAGGCTCGTGGTATGCACGGTGGGAAAAGAGCGATGGGAGGTCACGAAAGTCAAAGCTTATCGATAACACCTGCCACTTCTGGACGTGCCAAATTGAAACGCGTCCCACGCGTTTGAAGGCGAGACCCTATCACTTCTGGATCCCCCATCGTTGTCTGTATAACACCAGCTCTTCCACGAACCCACAATGGCTAGAGGAATTGAAGGCAACGAGATTGCTACGCCCCGTGTGCCCAAACTCCAGAAATCGGCCTCGTCGGCATCACAATCAGCAAAGCAGCAAAAGAGCATCTTGGGCTTCTTCCAGCGGAAGACGGCGCCTGCTTCATCACCTGCTGCACCAAACGATACTGCAGCTGTTTCAAGCCCTCCACCGCAATCCTCGCCTGTTCCTGCCAATTTTAATGGTAAAGAGAATGGTGTGCTATGCCACAAGCCCATCAGCCTGCCCAGCCGCTAACATTCACGTCTACCAGCAGAACCGCTAGTGAAGCCATCACTTCTCTCCTCGAGTCCTGTCCGCAATGGCAAAAATAAAGTCAACTACGCCGAGTCCGACGACGAGGATGACGAGCCTGTCCTTCGCCAACGCTCCAACAACGCAACGGGACGCTCTACCAAGAGAAGGAAGTTGGCCGACGAATCAGACGAGGAGTTTGCCATGGACGATGCTACCGAGGCACTGATGGCTGCCGCTGACGATGCCGACATGCAAGACTTTGTTGTCGATGATGATGCCTCGGAAGACGACGCTCCTGTCAAACCTAAGAAGTCTAGCCAGACGCGGAAGCCTTTCAAACAGCCTTCTCCCATTGCAGAAGACGAACCAAGTCAGAGTCCGGAGATGCCATCTACCTCGACAGCTCAGCAATGGAACTTCGATCCGGACACCATCCAGCCATACGCCTCCAGGAAGACGCCTCAACGCAAACCACAAACTGGCCCTCCCAAGAAGCAGAAAGCTCACATGTCAGAGCCTGATGCTCGCTACCCTTGGTTGGCCGATATAATGGATGCGGACCGCAACAAGCCCGGTAATCCAGACTACGACCCACGCACTCTCTTCATCCCTCCCTTGGCATGGAGCAAGTTCTCTCCTTTCGAAAAGCAGTACTGGGAGATCAAGTCAAAGTTTTGGGACACGATCGTCTTCTTCAAGAAGGGCAAGTTCTACGAACTGTATGAGAATGATGCCACTATTGGTCATCAGCTGTTCGATCTGAAGATGACTGACCGTGTCAACATGCGCATGGTCGGTGTTCCAGAAGCCTCGCTCGACCACTGGGCCAATCAATTCGTTGCCAAAGGTTTCAAAATTGCCAGAGTCGACCAGATGGAAACCGCTCTTGGCAAAGACATGCGTGAGAGAGATGAAAAGACCGGCAAGGGGGGTAAGCCAAAGAAGGAAGAGAAAGTCATTCGTCGCGAGCTGGCCTCCGTCTTGACCTCTGGTACTCTCGTCGATGGTGGCATGCTGCAGGACGACATGTCGACCTACTGTGCTGCTATTACAGAGCGCGAAGTAGATGGGCTACCTTCCTTCGGTATCGCTTTCGTCGATACTGCAACAGCTCAATTCCAGCTCTGTGACTTTGTCGATGATGTCGACATGACCAAGTTTGAAACATTTGTCGCTCAGACGAGGCCTGGCGAACTGCTGCTCGAGAAGTCATGCATCTCATCCAAAGCTGTACGTATTCTGAAGAACAACACCAGCCCCACGTGTCTCTGGAACTACCTCAAGCCGGAAAAGGAGTTTTTGACCGCCGACAAGACTGCACTCAAAATCACCGGCGAGCACTACTTCAAGTCTGACGATAACGAGAACGATGATACTTGGCCTGCTTTGCTCCGAGAAGCTAGGGAGAAAGAGCTTTGCTTCTCTGCTCTCGGCGCTTTGATTTGGTACCTTCAGACGCTCAAAATTGAGCGTGATCTGATATCGCTTGGCAACTTCAACTGGTACGACCCGATAAGAAAGGCATCCAGTCTTGTACTCGATGGACAAAGTTTGATCAACCTTGAGGCAAGTCCAATCCAGTTTGTTGGTCAATGACTTCACTAACCTCGAGACAGANTTTTCGCAAATAGTTACGATGGTGGCACCGAGGGCACACTCTTCGCTATGTTAAATCGCTGCATCACACCTTTTGGTAAGCGTATGCTACGCCAATGGGTCTGCCACCCACTGGCAGATGCTGCAAAGATCAACGCAAGACTTGACGCTGTAGAGGCACTCAATGCCGATCTCACGATTACCGACCGCTTCACAGCATCTCTGTCCAAAATCCCTGATCTTGAACGTCTCATTTCTCGCATCCACGCAGGCAGATGCAAGGCTACAGATTTCGTCAAGGTTCTGGAAGGCTTTGAACAGATCGAGTACACGATGAGTCTGCTCTCAAGCTTCGGCGAGGGCGAAGGTGTTCTCGGACAACTCATATCATCGATGCCTGATCTTGCCGGAGCGTTGGCTCATTGGACTGATGCTTTCGATCGTGAACAAGCGAAAGACCAGAACCTGCTTGTGCCCAAGCTGGGCATTGAAGAAGACTTTGACGAGAGCCAAAAAACGATTGAGGAGATTGAAGGCCAACTACAGTCTTTACTCAAGCGTTGTCGTGATGAGCTGGGCACTTCTGCTGCCAAGTACACTGACAACGGCAAGGAAATCTACCAGATCGAAGTTCCGGTCAAGACCAAGAATATCCCCAAGAACTGGAAGCAGATGTCCTCGACAGCCAAAGCAAAGCGTTACTACTTCGCTGAGCTGGAAAGCTTGATTCAAGATTTGAAAGAGGCGCAAGAAACCCACGGACAGATCGTCAAGCAAGTTGCAGGTAGATTCTACGCTCGCTTCGACCAGGACTATGCCATCTGGCTTGCTGCAGTGAAGATCGTTGCCCATCTGGACTGTCTTATATCTCTGTCCAGAGCATCTGCCTCGCTCGGAGAACCAAGCTGCAGGCCCGAGTTCGTCGACTCTGAGCGTAGTGTGCTCGAATTTTCCGACCTTCGTCATCCGTGCATGCTCAACACAGTCTCGGACTTCATCCCCAACGACATTGCTCTTGGTGGCGATAACCCTAGCATCGATCTCTTGACCGGTGCCAACGCAGCCGGTAAGAGTACTGTCCTGCGCATGGCTTGTATTGCTGTCATTCTGGCTCAAGTCGGCTGTTTTGTACCTTGTGTCGCAGCACGCATGACTCCTGTTGATCGTATCATGTCTCGTCTGGGAGCTCACGACAACATTCTGGCTGGACAAAGTACGTTCATGGTGGAGCTGAGCGAGACGAAGAAGATCTTGTCTGAAGCCACACCTCGTTCGCTGGTCATTCTCGATGAGCTTGGTCGTGGTACGAGCAGTCACGATGGTGTCGCCGTTGCACAAGCAGTTCTTCACCATGTCGCTACGCACACCGGCTGTATTGGTTTCTTTGCTACCCACTATCACTCGCTCGCGGCAGAGTTCAGCTCACACCCCGAAATCTCACCCAAGCGCATGGCTATCATGGTGGACGATACCGAACGCCGCATTACCTTCTTGTACAAGCTCGAGCCCGGTGTGGCTGAAGGCAGTTTCGGTATGCACTGTGCAGCTATGTGTGGTATCCCAGACGCAGTCATCCAGCGCGCAGAAGACGCGGCAAAGGAATGGGAGTACACGGGTCGTCTGCAAGTACGTGCCGAGGAGCGCAAGGAAGGGGAACTGCCTCTTGGACTGCTCAGCGATATTGCATGGATGCTAAAGACGGCTGACAGTGAGGTCCCTGAAGGTGAAGAGGGCATTGGTGAGCGTGGTCTCGAGGTGTTGAGAAGAACCATTACTGCATTGTAGATGGGATAATTGTGATGATTGAGGAGGATTGTTGCTTGAGATGTTCTTGCTAGGGTTACATGGAGTATGACTTGCAGGCGCGTATTTGCCCACAGGACATGAATCAATGATAGTGTTTGCGAAGTGTAGTCGCCCCTTTATGTATACATAGATATGATTACCTTGCTTGTCATGCAATCACGAAAACGAAGAGAAATCAATGTCAATTCGAGGCTATCCTCAAATCTCAGCACGTTTACGTAGAAGAAGCACCACAGTCAAAAAAAAAGAAGAACAGGAATCCCATTTTTGTGACCTCATGATATAGAACAAAACACGGACGCGCGAGAATGGAATTTTCGTTTTTTTGATTAACGGCTTTCTGTTCCCTCTCTCTGTTTACTCGACCTCGACGGCGTTTCTGTACTGCTTGTTGGGCCTGTAGCCATTGCCCTTGTCACGGTTGTCGGCATCGCGGAGCTCGGCCTCGCGATCGCGAATGTAGTTTTCCTTTTCCTGGCGGACGACGCGGAGGACGCCCTGTAGAGAGGAACGCCACATGTCGAGACGGGAAGCGACCTCGCGCCACTGGTTCTCGCCAAAGACGCGGTAGGTGGTGCGGTGGACGAGGAAAGTCTGGTCCTGCTGGGAGAGCTTGCCTTCGACGAGGCCGACGCGGACGGCGTCGATGGCCCACATTTCGACGTCTTGGGCGGGGATCTGGAGGGCCTTTGTGATGTGCGAGTAGGGCAGGGTGCGGGATTGGGATGCCGAGGCCGCGATGCTGGCGAGAGTGAGCAGACGCATCTTGCGTTCCAGAGCGGCCGTGTCGAGTTCGGCCTTGGTCAAGAAATCGGGGTTTGCCTCGTTGAAGTCGCGGAAGTCGTCGAGTTGCTGGGCGTTGAAGATTTCGAGCAGTTCGAACCAGACGGGCTCGGCGGAGCGCAGGGCCTGGACCGAGTCGAGTTGGGTCAAGTCGTGGAAGTCAAAGTGCGAGGGCGAGACGAGGGCTTGCTTGAGTGCGCGCACGGAGAGGGCCTTTGCGTCGTCCGAGGCGGCGTCTGCTTGCGACTGGATGGTGCGCAGGGCCTTGAGCAGGTATTGGTATGCTTGTTCGTCCTCGCTGGCTTCGGTGGCCACGTCGCTGACGGCGAGGTACAGCTTGCGCTGGTCGGCGGCGTCCATGTCCCAGGCCTGCAGCCATGACTCGAGCTGGGCGAGTTGGGGNGTCAACTGGTCGAAAGTGCTGTTGTTGCGCACAATCTTGAGGATGGCCAGCAGAACATGGTACCGGCTCTCTTGCTCGGGCGAGAGAGTGTTGAAGATTGTGGAGAGGACGTTGAGGGCGAGGCCGGTGCCGTTGTGCGGCGACGAGGTGATGGGTGCAGACACGTTCTGGCACAGTTTGGGCAGGAAAATGTCGGGGCTTCCGGACTGGTGTACCAGGTGCACGAGGAGGTTGTATGCGGCGACGAATTCTGGCACGGGAGGGTTAGAACTGAGCTGGTTTCGACAGAGGAAAAGAGCAAACTCACCTCTCTCGGGGGCGCTGTTCAGGGCACTGCTGGCCGTGACAATCTTCTTGAGCGCATCGACCTTGTTGCCCTCCTTCAGCAGCGGCGCAACCTCTGACTGCACCGACGACTGGCTGAGTCCGTCAATGTAGACGGCGAGCTCCTCGCTCAACTCGTCGAATGAGCCTTCGATCAAAAGTGTGTTGGCCATGGTTGTGTCTGTGGTTACGTCTGCCCTCACGCAAATGCTCATCGTCAATCGCTCGCGTTGAAATTCGTCGCTTGGCACAGTTATGCTCTCTTATCGATCGTCCTTGTCCGTGCACAATCTATTTTATGCATTTCGCCATCCTTTTATGCATTCCACTTCTCTGGCAATCCCAAAAGACAGGTTCAAGTGAATCGCGTCCGATTTTGCGTCTATCTATACGCTCTAGTTTCCAGAGAAGATTCTTCTAATGCTAACAACGAGTCTTCCACCATCTACTCGGCCTTGGGCTTGATGTGCTTGCCCGGCTTCTCCATGACAAATGCGCGCTCGAGGAACTTGAGTCCCTCATCAATCAAGATGATGGGTGCACTCCATGCAAACACCAGCTTCCACTCCTCCACACCCAGAGGCACGATACCAAAGATACCCTGCAGGAAGGGAATGTAGAGCAGAGCAAAGTGCAAAGCCATACTCAAACAGATGGCGTATACGAGCATCATGTTCTTCCAGAGGGGAAGAGTCAACAAACTCTCCGACGAAGACAGGGCGTTCATGGCGTTGAGCATCTCGATAACCACCAAGATGGACAAAGAGATGGTCGATGCTGTCTTGGCTCTGTAGTCGGTAAACATCAAGCAGTCGATCGGGTGCTCGAAGATGCTGCAAGAGTGGAAGTGAGTNCTGTCCAAAGTTAGCATCCAGTCATTCATACCAAACCGATCAAGGGAACTTACCAGTGCGTGGAAGCTGACCTTGGGTCCAGCCTCGCTAAACATGAAGTACCATGCGTAACCTCCAACAGTTGCAATACCAACATATGTGCCAATAACCATGTATCTGAAGAATAGCCAGCCGCCAATAAGAGCTTCATCACGCTTGCGAGGAAGACGCTTCATGATATCATGGTCAGCAGGGTTGAACGAGAGCGCAGTAGCAGGAAGACCATCGGTAACCAAGTTGACCCAAAGCAGCTGGACGGGAATCAGAGCCTCGGGCATACCCATAGCGGCAGTCAAGAAAATAGACACGACCTCGCCAATGTTGGACGAGATCAGGTAGCGGATGAACTGTTGAGTGTTGTTGTAGATGCTTCTGCCCTCCTCGACAGCGGCCTCGATGGTTGCAAAGTTGTCGTCGGCAAGGACCATGTCTGCAGCGAGCTTGGCAACATCGGTACCACTACCCATAGCCACACCAATATCGGCCTTCTTCAGGGCAGGAGCGTCGTTGACACCGTCACCAGTCATGGCGACAACCTCGCCAGCAGATTGAAGAAGGTCGACCAACTTGGACTTGTGGGTGGGTTCAGTACGGGAGAAAAGAGAAGCGTTCTTTGCAGCCTTGAGCTTATCGGCATCGCTGAGGTCATCAAACTGGCGACCAGTGAAACTCTTGCCAGTCAGGTCTTCGTCAGTGCCAAAGACACCAATCTGGCGACAGATGGTCTCGGCAGTGTTCTGGTTGTCACCAGTGATGACAACAACGCGAATACCAGCCTCACGGCATTTGCGGATGCTATCGGCCACCTCGGGACGGGGAGGGTCGAGCATACCAACGAGACCGATCAGAGTCATGTTTTGTTCGAGTTGGGCGTATTCGGGGCTAGTCTTGGCCTGCTTCAACAGAGGAGAGCTGATGTTGTCGACACTGGCAAGAGCCATGATGCGGAGTCCACGGTTACCATAGTCGACGACTTCTTTCGAGAGAAGAGCAGAGACGTTATCGGTGAGAGCCATTCTGGTGCCCTTGGTTCCGACCAAGACGTATCTACATCTGGCGATGATGGATTCAGGGGCACCCTTGACAAGCAGACGCTGGGACGAGCCGTCTTGGACCAAGACCGACATGCTCTTTCTGTCGCGAGCAAATTCGTAGGTAGCCAAGCGAGGAGTGCTGGTTTCCCAGTGCTTGCTGGCATGGTGAATTCTTTCTTCGGGTGCGAGGGTGGATCTTGCAGAGTTGACGGATGCGTCTCTCGTACCGATCTTCTCGGCCAGGACTCTGAGGGCACCTTCGGTGGCTTCACCAACATTGTTGTAGACACCCTTCTCGCTGTCGTAGGCAAGACGTGCGTCGTTACAAAGAGCGGCAACTTCGGCGATCTGTGCAATGGTTGAGGACGAAGCGGCTGCGTTCTCGAGGGTCTTTCCGGCCGAAGTGGTGATTGCGCCCTCGGGAGCGAAGCTAGTTCCTTCGACACTAAGTTCTTCGAGACCGGATGCTTGCTCGTTGATGAAGACGACCTTGTTCACGCTCATCTGGTTGGTGGTGAGAGTTCCGGTCTTGTCTGAGCAAATGACACTGCAGCTACCCAGAGTCTCGACTGAGGGAAGACTGCGCACCACAGCGTTCTTAGCGGCCATTTTGCGGGTACCCAGGGCGAGGCAGGTGGTAATGACGACAGCGAGACCTTCGGGGATGGCAGCGACACCGAGCGATACAGCAATCTGGATGCATGATTAGTTAAAATTTCTGAGAAGTTGGGGACGATGGCCACATACCTTCAAGTAGTAGATGGCGCCCTTGGTGAAAGAGCCATGGGCGGGGTCGTTGAAGTGGGGGATGTTGATGAGCCAGACAAGAATACAGATGACAGTAATGACCTTGGCAAGAGTGTCTCCGAAGTCGTTGAGCTTTTCCTTAAGGGGGGTAGGCTGCGAGATTTGGGAGGTGATGTTCTCGTGGATGTCGCCAATGGCAGTGTTGGATCCAGTAAGGACAACGACAGCAGTGGCATTTCCTGTGACAACAGTTGTGCCGGAGAAGAGCATGTTGATCTGGTCCTGCTTGACGGCGTTCGCATCCTTGATGGCGTCCGTGTCCTTGCCGACACTCTCGCTCTCTCCAGTAAGAATACTCTGGTCGATACGGAAGCTGTTGCTGTGGATAGACAAGACTCTGCAGTCGGCAGGAACGCGGTCACCCACGGCCACCTTGACAATGTCTCCAGGAACCAACTCGTCTGCCTTGATGCGCTGAACCTTGCCATTGCGAACGACCTTGGCCTCGTTGGCAGAGTACTCTTGAAGTGCAGCGATTGCCTTTTCGGCCGACGATTCTTGCGACACACCGACGACGGCGTTGAGGATGAGGATGGTGAGGATNCTAACGGGCAAGGGTCAGATGCTGTTTTGAGCGTACGGGCGCGATACAGCACATACCACAATAGGATCGACGAAGACAGTCCAGTCGTCGCTGTCCTCGAACAGAGCGAGAACAAAGGATACGGCGGCCGAGGCAAGGAGGATGATGACCAGCTGGTCCTTGAACTGTTCAAGAATAAGTTCCCAGAGCGGTGTTGGCGGGTCTTCGGGAAGAGCNTGAGAACAGAATCAGTACACGTACAGAGCGGTTATAGAAAGGTGTCATCAAAACATACCATTGCGACCATGCTTCTGTCTTGAGGCCGTTACAGAAGACTTGTCGAGACCTGAGGCTTCCTGCACATCAAAGTGCTTCAGCACCGCCGATGGTGACTGCACGTAGGCGTTGTCCATGTTGGCAGATCTGGAACAGTGCAAAGTCGGTCGAGAAAAAGAAGATGTAACTTCCACGTCCCTTCCCAGCCTTATTGTACTCTGAGCCAAAAGTCCAGAAGTTTCCTTGATATCGAATACGTACACGTTTCGATTGAGCACCCTAGATGCCAAGAGGTCTCCGCGAAAGCCACCTGCCGAGCCCGCTCAACTCCCGACTTGGAAACAGAAATATACAAAAACTTGGTAAGCACGATCAACATCTTCGCTCCTAGCCTGAGAGGCCCGCAATCGCGTTGCGCGTACAAAAGCCTTATCGCATCCACTATCTTGCCGCATACCCAGCTAAACACCACCACTGAATCATGTCCTTCTTTGACCGAGGGATTCTATCAATCCGATTTACGTCACACTGTCAAGCACGTCTCCATCAAGGTTGCCAAATTGCTGCCTCTGTTTAGAAAGAACCCGTGCATCTTTATAGCTTATAACAACACAGTGAGTTAGTGGAGAAGAGAGCTCGATCGTAAGGTTGTGACTGTATTCTGGCAGTGCAAACGCAACTTCGTCCTCCCTGCCCTGCTCAAACCAGCCAGGACAGTCCGAGAACGTCTTTTTATCAAGGTATCGTACAGTACAAAGACGTCTGGGAAACCACATTCCATGCAAACCCTGAAGAAAAGAATCGCCATCCTCCGTTTTTGGTAGTCCCTTCCCGGTACGCCAGTTATTATGCATGCTCTTCTTCCTTCGCGTAATATACAACAGAGCTTTTTCCAGTCCTTAGTTAAGGAAACCCTTACATCCCACGGAACCGCAAAGGCAGGGGATGCGGTCGTCGCTGCCGTATTCACGCTCGAACTTATAGTCATATGTGAGCTCGTCGTCTGCAGACAGGTTAGTAACGTGTTTAGATCGACAAGGGTTTTTGAACTTACTCTTGGCAATGTCCTTGAGCGCATAGATGACAATTCTTCTGGTGCCGTCGACCTTGATGATCTTGGCCGTACAGTTGGGTGTACAGCTGTGGTTGATGAAACGGGCAATGCCACCCTTTTTCGTCGCGTCGATGATCTCGTCGTCAGCCATGCGGAAAAGGTAACTGCTTCCAATGCCTTGCTTGTCGTACTTGATCTCGCGAAGGTCGGCCACCTTTTGGCGCACTTTCTCGCCGACGTACTCAATGATGAGGTCGTTGGAAGCGATATTCTCCATGGCATACAGACCCCAGCCGTGAATAGCCGATCTGTCGAATTTGACATGCTTCTTTCTCTTCTTGAGCGCATTGAATTTGATAGCATCGGCTTCACCACCGGTGGTAGTGAGGTTCTGCTTCTGCAAGTTGATGTCGTTGACCAGGCGTCGGTTGTTAGCACGATTGCTGCGGGATGTAGCGACAGATGCGGTTTTGGCGATTGCGGCTGCCCTTGCGGCTTCAGCGGCCGCTTCAGCAGCGGCGACAGCATTAGGGTTCTCCAAAGCTTGTGCTTCGCGAGCCTCGCGTTCCTTTTGTACACGAATGCGATGAGGTAGGTATTTGGACTTTTCGGACTCGAAAATCTTCTTGACACCCTCGGTGCGAGCACAGCCCGAGAGATTCGGCACGTAGTATCCCTGGATCCTCGCTTCGGCAGTTGGTCCACGAGAGTTGAGTGTCTTAATCTCTTTCTGCTTCCATGCCCAAAGCGTAACGTCACCAATCTCTGCAGGGGACACGTCTTGTAGAGCTTGATGAAGGTATCGCATGTCTTCTTCATCCTTGACCATGTGCTTCCATCCGTCAATATCCAAGAACACATCATCATCGTCTTCGACGGTCTTGCGTGGTTCACCGGTGGACACTGCCCACTCGACCTGTGGTCTATCTTCCTCTTCGTCTCCTTCGATGACAGGTTCGGCCATATCAATGTCAGCATCGGCATCAGCGTTGATGTCTCTCTCATCGGTTTGACTGCCGTCCTCCAGGACTAGAGTGTCATCAACAGCCCTTGCCGCAGCCCGTTCTGCTTCGCGCTCCTCGAATATTTGCTTCTTGGACTTTGGTCGCTTACGTTTGGTGTCCTTCTTGGTGGATTTGACAGACAGATCTCCGGACTGAGCCACATCTCTGTCGCCAGAGGCTGCATGGTCTGTTTTGGTGGATGCCATGTTCGGAATGGGCGTCTCTTCGCTATCGTACTTAGCGCGTTGTCTAAGGTGGAGCTCTGTTCGTGCGCGTTCTTGGAACTTGGAATCTCTGGGTAGGGTGCTGACAACCAGCTCGAGTTCGCGCGTGGCCATACGTTCGGGAATCTTCTGTATGAGGTCCCCGAGGAGCTCCTTGTGATGTGGTGCAAAGATTTCCTGCTCTTCTTCTGGAATTGTCTCCCTCTCTTTGTGAACCAGCTTTCTCTTTTTAGGAGCAGGCGTCGGCAAGTCAATGGACTCTGACACGCTGAACGGTGTTGAATTACGGCTTGCTCGACTGAGGGGCCTGCTCTCTTGTTCTTCCGTGTCGCGCGTCATTGGAGTTCTACGTTCGTCGTCGGACTCGTCTTCGTCCTCATCTTCGTCCATATGCTGCAGACGATAATGCAAGGGGCGAGCGTGGACAGGACGTGCAGCTGGTCGCTTCTTGAATCGGCGCTCATCGATGTAGGCATTCGTAGGAATTTGCCGCCCGCGATTGGGGTCGTGTGGACGTAGCGGCTTGCTGTGGGACAAAGGACGTCCGTTCCGGGTTCGAGTGGTTGTTGACGGGGCGTTGGTGGCTTTGTTCAGTAACAAACTTGGTGGCTGATTCTCATTGTCAGTCGGATCTGGAATGTCGAGTTTGCGACGTTTTGCGACGTGTCTGGCAGGGTCGAGGCGGTCGTAAAGCTCGGGGATGACAACTCGTTTCTTGATGTCATCCATGATCTTGTTGCGCAACTCGAGTTGCAATTGTTCAAGCGCACCCTTTACGGGATCCAAATCCGCAGCTNNCTTTTCTTTCTTCTCTTCCTCAAGATCCTCAGCAGCCCATCTTTCCAATCGGTCTGTCTCTTCCTTTTGTCGGCTCTGAACAGCCTGGGTTTCGGGACTAGGACTGCGCACGTAATCGGGGTTGCCGTACTGCTGGCATTCCATGGCCATGTTGTATGTGAACATAGGACCATTGTTGCACTCTTTGAAACATCTGACCGTCTCATCTTCTCCGCGCTTGGAGTCGTCAAAGATGACATAGTATCCTGCCTTGTCAACGCGGATCTCTCGCCAGTCAAAAGCCTTGAACCTCTTCTTAAGATGTGGCACAGTGGACCCCAACACAGGCACGCTATCACGCGAGATAAAAATGTACGGCTTTCGTTTGATCTTGGCCAGTATCGGCTCTGATTCAATGACCGAGCGGCCTGTATCGCGTTCCTTCGGGGTCGAAGGCTGTTCCGATACGCCTGCGCGCTCTCGCTCCCGATCTCGTTTTGAAGCCGGTCCTTTGGGCGCCTTGGGCGCATTCGCCAAAATAGCAGGAGTTTCTTCGGAGACAGCGGGTGGTGGTGGAGGTGGAGGTGGCACCGGTGTTGAGGAATCGATTGACTCTGCTGCCGTCAGAACAGTGCGAGGAGCGTGTCGAGCGGCCTCCTTCTCCATTTCGTGTCGCGCCTTCTTGAGCGTGTAAGCGACATATTTCCTGCACTTGCGCCCCTCGCGATCAAGCTCGACCTTCACTTGGGTCAAACCAATACGCTCGTTGTGCCCTTCCTTCTCGGCGCGCTTCGCGGCGTTGGCAGCCGAAACGGAGACACCCTTGATCGGTTTGCTGTCTTTGTATTTGATCAGGCAGATTCCCAAGAAACTCCCAGTATTCGGATCGGTTTGATTGCGCAATTCGGCAATATCTCCAAAACTCGCGAAAAAGAACTTGAGCTGGGATTCTGGTGTGAAGGGATCAAAACTGTGAACAACAATTTGCTTTGGTGGACCGGGTCCAATAGTCGAGGCCTTGTCGTATGCGTACGGTTTTAGCATGTACGGTGCGACTCGCATCTTCGTTTTGGATACGGTCAATTTGTCTGTTACAGCTCCACCAGATGTGTAGTTTGCGATGGCCAGTCTGGGGTCTGGGGGCGGAATATGTGACNNTGTTTTTTCAACCCATCAGCTTCAGGGTACAGAACGGTTTATCTTGTGGCAGGGTATCAACAAGCTCAGCAATCATGTAAAAATATCCAAACGTACCTCGGTCCCGAAAGACCTTATTTTCNNACTTTTCCGCTTTTTCTTCTCTTTCTCGCTGAGCTCGTCATTTGTCGTGAGTGGATCATAAACCGTTCTGTACCCTTTTGCTTTGCCAGTCGGTGGGATGATTCGGAGGCGTTCTGCTGGGGGAGAGGGTCGAGGGGTGGTATTTTCGTAGGGACCTCGAGTGGTGTCTGCGACAGCAAGACCGAGCGGCGATGGCTCTATTTGGGTCGTGTTGAGCAGGGGCTTGGATGAAGCAAGGGGAGAATGTGATTTGACTGGAGATGAAGCAGGATATGTCAGAGGAGTAAGGGCGGCGATGTTGGTCGAAGAGTGACCATTGGCCTTTGGGAGATGAGCGTTAGCACTGAAGACAGATGAGACTGTGCTCGCAAGAGAACTGGTGGAGCCGACGGCGTTCAACAAGTCGCCCGAGTCGCGTGCTTCCGAGTCGGATGAAGACATGTTGGCGGAAGCATGGGCAGCGCGGCGTGGTGGATGGGCCATGCGGAGCTGACAGCAACAGGCGAAAGTGGCACCTGGATCAGCAGCCAGGCATCGGATACACAAAGCCGAGGCGAGGCCAGCAGTGGGACTTTGTTTTGTTGATTGTGGGCCGAGCTTCGTTACGCCAGAGAGTCAGAGGTCTGGCGGGGCAGGTGCGGTAGATAGAAGGCAGCGGCTGGGAGATGGAAGATGAGAGACGCGCGTGGTAGTGGTGAGCAGGAGAGGCAGATCAATGGCCTTTGGCGACAACAGGGGAGCCTCGAGGCTGGAGACACAGGGCCGACTCAGGGCGCAGACCAAAGGCGTGCGCTGTGGGCGAGCAAGCAATATCTCATGCGCCGGGATGCAGAAAAGTAGGCAGAAGGCGCCAGCTGGACAAAGCGAATAAAGGAATGGTTGGAGGGATGATGAACAGGCCTTCAGCTTCCATTCCTCAGTGAGTCGACAAGACGCTCATGTCGCAAGTCGCAGAAGTTAAACACCCAGAGGACCGTGCGCCCCCGATGACGCGCGCTAGAGTCTCCGTACGAGCAGTCCGTGGATGCCATACAACAAGTCACTCTGTCCAGATGAACAAAGTCCATCTTGAGAACCATCCTCATATAGCAATCGTGAAAAGTATCATGAGCCTCTGCGAGCCCAGTCGTGTAGCTCAACTTGCCCTGAATGCATAGTACGCGGCTACGGCCACACGTCGTTTGATCAAGTACCACACGAGGGCACCAAGGCAGACGACAAGCATCCAAGATCGGTAGTATTCGCCTCAGTTCGAGCCATCTTTGCGTGACATTGACTGGGCTTGTTTGTATCTTCTATCTCCCTAACAGACTCTTTTCTTTACTGGATGAATGTCTTCTCCTCCTGCCAGCCTCTTCTCTTGGTGCCTAGTTCGACAGCTGCTGCACCCCAGTCCTCGCCGTGGTTGTGGTATTTCGAGCCTGACACAAGGCCAGCACGCTCAAGCCCTTGCTCTTCGGTCAACAGAGTGAGAAGACCGAAGACGACAGGAATGCCAATGTCCAGTTGGAGCTTCATGAGCGCGTGGCTGACGGCGTCAGAGATGTACTCGAAGTGCATCGTCGAGCCCTTGATCAAGACACCGATTGCGATGATGGCGTCAAAGGGCTTGGTTGCTGCTGCGCTGGCGCCGCCCTCCTTGTCCTTGAGCGAAAGATCGGTTGTCGACGACGAGAGGAGGTCCGTGGCAGAGCTCAGCAATGTCGAGTTGGCCGATGATGCTTGAGCTTGCGAGCATGCGTACATCTGTTGCACTGCGTAGGGGAGTTCGTAGCTGCCGGGCACCGTCTGGATCTCAATGTTGCTGTCTNNGTCGCGTGTCAGCTCCTCGGTCTGGTCAACTTCGGGTCGTGTTGTTGTACCAGGGACCCCAGCTTCGGCGAGCTTCTTCTTTGCGCCTTCCAGGAGAGCATCGATAATCTTGGTGTTCCATCGAGCGTGAACGATGCCGATGCGCAGCTTCGAGCCNTACTACTTGTCAACGACTTGCTCACGTGTCTTGTTGCGAAGAGCTTACCTACCGTCGTACTGCTTGCTCTCGCCAATTCCCTTGATTGCGGACATGGTGTGTGTTTTGGTTCTGTGCCTGTTGTTGTGTTGACTCAAGTGTCAAGATTCTATCCAGGCAGGGCTCGGTGAACGTCACGGTGCGTGGGGGAGGGAACAGAGCATCAAAGCTTCTTTACACTTTCTCGTGCCTGACCAGGGTGATTCATCAATCACTCTCAAGCTAGTAAAACAGTTGGCACGGAGGACCCGAGATTTCTCATAGCCATCGATAGGTAGATTGTGCTTGACGAAATTTGGGGTTCTGTCGGCACCTCGACTTTCAAGCGGCATGAGTATTACAGCCAGAACAGTTTTTGCCGGATTGGACATCTAACGCTCTGACAAGTTTCATGCTTCAACTCAGCAAAAGCGAAAGACGTCCAGCAGACACTCAAACCCCGGAACACTGAGATCCAGTATATGCAAACCGCGTAGAACTTCCTCGTCTGGGAGCTTGTGTATAATGTGTACAATACTTATCATCGCTCACGGTTGTAACTACCTCGTCATAGAGAATCTCAGATTTGGAATCATCTCTGCATGAAATCAATCGTGCTGTCAAGATACGCATGTACTTGGTGAAATGAGGTTGCACCGCCTCACGCAGTCGGGGAGAGCACACGCTTTGCAAGCCATACAACAACGACCAGACCTATCAAGGCTGCTGTGACAAGTGCGACCGCCATTTCTTCCCTCATGTTCATTGCGTCGGAAATGGTGAGCTTTGCCATCTTTCTGTGCTTCTTGCGTGTGTGCCAACGATCTGTATTCACCGCAGGTACGGGGACAGTCCCATTTGCGCCGTCCGACAAGCTGGTCGCTGGTACAGCATGTTGCCAGGTAGAGTCTTGTGGTGATTGATAAGGTTCGGCGTTCCACCACGTCCAGGGCGATAATTTCTTCCACCATGGCCATGGCTCGCTGTCGGCTTGTTGCGCAAGGCGCCACGCACGGTGCTGGCTGTCAACGACACAAAGAGAAAGTAAAAAGGAGATCATTGTCAGAGGCCCTAGGACGATCNNTAGATAGGTCTGTAAGTCGCGTGCTGATGAGATGTGCGACACGCCAAGTTGGCATACCCGTGAAAGTAAGGTGTCATGGCCTGCTGGAGATAGCTGCTCCGCATCAAGCTGGACAGCATCGTCGGGCACTTCTGCGAGCAGATCTGAATCTCTCTTCCTGTGCCTCCTTGAATTCTGCGGCGCATCCATGGTTGTGTGAGCAGGAGTGCGTGAGGCTGATCGAGTTCCGGGGAGAGCGTAGATAGGGTCGCGTGGCGCTGCTAATGCATGCTTGTTTTGTCGGAGGTTGATGTCGTCTTTCGATAGTGTCTGTCAGATGGAGTGAACAGAAGATGCAGCTTGTTCTTTTCTGACAACCGTTGTTCGTGTGTATGTATTTCGAGCTTGTGACGTAGTCCCCACGACCATCCGCCCGGTATGGCAGTTCCCAAGCACACGACGGGATCTCCTGTAATCCGGCCGCTCGGGTTCGGATGTCGCTGTCCCTTGATTATCTGCGCGAGTCTGTGAGACAACGAGCACCACGTGCATGATTACTCACCATCTCTACATCCGCTGATGGTGCATTATGCTTAGTACTTTGCTCGAGTACCCTTCTGAACGAAGCCCGAAAACTGGGTCCTGGCCCAAAGGACTTTGACTGCCAGGACCCGGCCCCAGATTTCTCTATGTGGCTGCGGGAAGTGATATAGAGCACCATAGATTTTGTCTACAGAACTCATTACTCTTCAGTAAACTAGGTATTGGCACACGAACATGATTTGAGTTGTAGCATGGCTGAGGAAAGCTCACCTAAGCATGATTGTATATGTTCCTGACATTGAGCATCTTTGTAGATTTTCAAGGTACCGCTGACCATGGGAAGACACAGAGCAGGTGCTTGACATGCGTTCGGAAAGATAACCCCACTTGCTTGGTAGCCTTTTTTCTCCCTGCGGCTGCGCCTGTACCTGACAAGATCTTGGTAGAAGGTCCAATGTTTCCAAGGCATCTCGATCTTTGGTAAAGGTTGCATGCCGTTGAAGGATCATTTTCGGCAAGTGTTCATGAACCATTCGAGATGCGAAAATGGGCATCGGTCGCTCCTACCCAGTACATGCTCTCTTGGTCGATCAATCTGGCTTCATGCAGCTGCCCTTCTAGACCGAGACCGTGTCTCGCCAGGTTGCAAGAATAGATGACGACCGTGTGTGGCTTTCTCCAATGGTCTGTCAAACACAACCTACCCAGGTACCGGTAACCCATCAGAGCTTTAGCCCATCTCTTTTGGCCCAAGAGCCTGAGATATGGGGACTTGACAACCACATGCTGCAGACAACGCGGTCGTGATGCTGGCGGCTGATCCAAAAAGGAAGACACGGCCTGTGCAAATGCATTCCACTTTGGTCACGGTCGTCAATGGCGCCATCGTTGAGCACAACCCATGCGGCCCCGAGAGAGGCGTTCAGCTAGCTGGTCGATTAATACAGACAAGGCGGCCGCTCGATCTTGTAACCGCCCCATTATCTAGAGGTAATACCTAGCTTGACACTCGGCTTTGCATGCAACAACGTACATGCATCCGAAGGTATGGTATTCCATATATATTTCCTAATCTTTGTCGGTGGTCTTAGCCACTACTCATGGACCATCGAGGCTTTCTCAGCGCAACTCCCATGCTGCTTCCATCATGTGCACATGATTACCGTTTTTGGAGGGCCGCCCAGACATACTGCCAACAAACTCCTGCAGCCAAATCTGCATTGTTGCAGTACCATGAATAGCCGTCGGGAAGTGGTGGCCATTGCTTGTGCCTATGCATTTCGAAGTCGGTGATCAGCTTCTATATATCTTTGATGGCTATTCCGGAAAATTCAAAGTACCTAATCTCGCAGACTGCACTCGTTTTCAACCTACCAGCTACTCGGTACGGATCTTCGACCTGTCTCATTCGTTTGGCTCGTGGTCCTGGATCGCCTCTTCCTAGCGCTTGCATCCAGCTCATCGTTGGCTAATTATACACCGCAACGCCTGGCACTTCGTCTCCTGTCTCTCCAGGACCTTCTGAACCACCAATGTCGTTCCAATTCGTCAACCTTACGGACCCCAGCGACACCAAAGACCAGAAAGTCCGACGTGCCATTCGAAGTCATGTCACAAAGCAACAGCATCAAAAGGCAGAACAACTGGCAGCAGCCCGGAGATCCAACAGTGATCTTCAGTTGCTAGGCACATCCTCAGCACAAATCTCCCAGGGTCGTGCGCATGCTGTATCTTACCCGTTGTCAAGGCCTGCTTCCTCGGACCAGCATAGCCCGGTATCTCCGACTAGCAGCTCCGATGTGTCTTCATTCTCATCGACCACCCAGTACCCGATGATAGATGTGTCCCAAGTCTACCCGGCTCAGTGGCTTCCTTATCTGAACCAGATTCTCGAGAACTGTAAGTTCCTTACCCAAGTTTTTCCGATCTCGGTTTAGGTTCTGAAACCACAGCAACATAGATNNCTGGCATACACGGCCAAGCAAGTCCTGCAGTCAGACGATGCGCCTACAATGGCTCTCTTGAGATCTTTCTGGATGCCATTTGTCATGACTGATGTGGCACTGCTTCATGCTGTGCTGCTATTTGCTGCATCGCTCTTTCGATCCTCCATGGCTGCGCACGCTCAAGTCGTTGATCTGTTTCAGCTTAAAGACATGGCTATCCAAGCTATGAATGGAAGCCTTTCGACCAAGGATTCTATGATAGCAACGATGGCAACTATGGCCCAGTACGAGGCGTTTTGGAGGGATGCGGATGCATTCTCAACCCACATGAGCGGTCTACGGCAGTTTGTCGGAATGCGTGGCGGGCTCTCGGCTCTAGGATTAGATGGGTTCCTTGAAAGGATGTTGGTCGCCATCGATCTCGACTTGGCTAGAACCACTGGACAAGAACGACTGTTTGCTTCAAGCCGACAATCTCCCCGTCGACAAGGATCACATGGCTAATGCGCAGTCATGATGCTTGCATCGTTTTAACCCTGCATTCCACCAACACGTTCGCTTGTTTCACTTCGCCCATATATATTCTCCAGATGTCTATTCTCATGACGAGATAATCTAATGTTTGGCTGCTAGATGCTTTCATCTTCCCATCCGTCCTGTGCGGTAACCAAACCATTAGGCTGTCAGTTGACAACTAGAAAGTCTGAAGTAGCACGCTTTTTATTGCGAATTCACTGATCCGATTGCCGAACTTGATGTTGTATCGATCTGTTAAAATAAATTGCTTCTCTATATTAGATAATTAATAAAGGGTTCCCTCGGCTAGACAAACACTTGGCACCTTTTTAGTTGGGCAACTTCAGGTCTTGTTTCTCACACAATCACATACAACAGTCTCGACGACATCGACCACTTGAATTAAATCGAACGAGTCATTACTTTTTCGTCTGATCGGATCGAGTTGCTACAAGTAGTAGACGACGCTTATCCCGGAAGTGCATCAAACACTATTATGATAACTTGAGCTGCAAAGAACCGCTGTGCATCCAGACCCCAGCGATTGGTACCGCTAGCGACACAGCCGTCACGAAAAGTCGTACTCGAGCCTCGAGCAACCAGCCATGTGCTCGGGACTGCAAGTCAGTCTATCCTCCTGTGTACAAAAGTCTGTGACATGGATGAGGGCTCATGAAATTCTGTCTTCTCATGGGTGCTTCCCGGCTTCTCGAGCCAATTATGCGTCTCTGTAATCATACGCGTTACATGCTCTAGTACATAGGGAGGATAGAGCTGGGAAGAGCAAACGCATGTCGCGTCATCTGTCTGGGGGAATGTGACCTCGTCGGAGACAAAGGACCAGTCACTGTCCTGAGAGAAATTGCAAGGTCGACTCAGAAGAAACCTCTTACTGAGGAAAAACAACGAGGTTGGAGCCACCTCGCTCGTCTCCATCGCTCAGCATTTCAACTAGCTCCACTCAACATTGTGCAGATCTCATGATGCCTATAGGTGGATTCTCGGATACCGAAACACGGCTGTCGGACACCCTGTAGTATCCACGTGTCAACTTCTCTCCAGACGTTCTTGCCCAAGTCGTCGGACGACTGTCTCCAACACCTTTGTTTGGAGTTCAGTAGGCCATGGGATAACAGCCATTTATCGAAACCAGTACATCATCTGCAGACATCTCGCTTATGTCCGAGCCTACCCAACCAATCCCGGCACAATGTGTTCACTTGGCTGATGACAAAATTGTTGAATCATCATCGTCGTCGTCAGCTGGACTAGGGCTATCATGCAGAACTTGTCTAAGTACATGAAGAGTGCAGACCTCTAGACCACTTGAGTCGTTCTCAGTCGACTAGCAGATTGCAGTTTCTCTAGAGTCCAACGCCAGAAGACATATTCTGCCACCGCCGATCTTGCTGTCTCTTGATGGTGTCCAAGCTGCCGGAACCGAAGCAAGCAATGAGCGTGTGAAGGATCAATGCAAAGCACGACCGACAAGCACCTTCAGGCCATTAGGCTATTCGATTCAGACCTGCGACTGTGACCCAAGCGATCTCAATGCTTTCCGCATGCTGCAAGTCATGCAGCCCCGGGTCTCGTCTGTTCGAGATACGTACGGGAGTAATCATGACCCGCGGGTCTGGCGGTAGCCCTTTCCTCGACAATTCATTGGTCTTTCCGAACAAGCGCTTCGTTCGGGTCGATACACGTTGCATGAGCACTACTTGTTTACCAATCTGGTAGTACCACCTCTGCAGACTGTACGTGCCGTTTTTGTTAACAATCTCGTATCGCTTTTTACCACATACGGAAGGTTTGAGGCAAAGCACGAGGCCGCGAGACCTCGACCAGCACAGGTCAGGACTCGATTTCTGTGACGCCGTCGCACCTGCAACTTTGATGATTCTGGATTGAATCTATCACTAGGGCAACTCCGATTTTCCTCTTCGTGCTCTCGGGTTCACCACGCTCTCACGTTCGACCTCTCTCTGATAGTGACGTCAAGCCATCTGGTGAGCGATCAGAATGCACAGTCAACTCACAAAGAGGGACGAGTCCAAGGAGAGCCGACAAGATCGCGATGCTTCCTGGATGCTAGTCTAGTACTAGTGGAACTGCATGTTGATAGCTACCACGAGGGCACACATCGATACAATGGGAGAGCACACTTTGAATAACCCTTCGGTTACTCGACGTCCAGTCCAAGTCGACATACACCGACTTTGCTGTCATGTTCCACCACTAGAAGCTCGCGGATCACCCAGCCATCACTCTATGAGCCTCGCAGTCACTACGGTCTCTTCGTCACATCACAACCGACTCGTTTCTCGATGTTTGCTGACTTGACACAGTTTATGCGATCTCCGTGTGCACCGTAGCCGTCCCTCCATGTTATCAAGCCAGAAGGCCCTGAATCGAGCCCGACTCTGCCAACGAGCCAGACTTGCCAATATGAAAGAACACAACGCTTTGAAGCTATCGCTGCGGTCGTCTCGTGACCATTCTTGCCATCGGCACGAGTGGTGAGACCAGCGATAAGGATACGATCATGCGAGTGATCAGCGACAACAGTGGGACTGTTCAAGGTGGTATTCGTGCCGCTGATGGATATCATACACCACTTCTGCCCCAACAGGACAGTCTCGCGCCACATCTCTGGCAAGATCACCGAGGATCACATCCAGAAACTCACACCAGTGGACTTTGACGCCGAAACGTCCTACTGCAATCTCCATCATCCAAGGCTTTATAAACCACAAAAGTTGCGACCTTCCCAGCCTTCGTTTCACACTGCTCGCTTTGGGGACGCCCTTTAGTGTAGTGGGTAAGTTGCAACGCATCGCCAACAAAAACCAAAGTTACGGCCACGTGTGTTCGGGAAGTACGGCGACGGCTGGCTGGCCTTGGCCTCTGACTGTGCGGGAGTTTTTTCAGGGAGACCTGCTTTTTTGCTTCTTGGGCATGCTGGCATGGAGTTTCTCTTTTGGGGGATCCGCCTAGGTACAAGACGTTGTGGTTGTTGTGATGTGTTGTGGTGTTATGTGCTAGAGGTACCTGGCGGAGAGATCAGGCTCTTGGGTGTTGCGTGAATTACATACCAAAGGTCGTGGGTTCAAGTCGGAGCTGAAGCGTGTTTGATTATCAAGCAATCTTTTTCTCTTCCTTGCATGACGCTTTGCTGGGCATATTGACGTTTGCTGAGATCTCACCGAGACAAACACAAGCTGTGGCTAATGCATAAACATGGAAATCTCTATAATGATGACATTATAACAGTTGGAGTATCAAATCATGGGTCTCACAGCCACAGAGCTTTGAAAACACCCTCTGTTGCTTGCAAACTATTTTGCCTTCGCAAGAGACAAAGAATGTAAAGTCAACACACCAAAGAATCAAATCAGGGACTTTTAGAAGTACTATCGTTATGCAAGGAAATGATTATGCCGGCTCAGCCAACACTCTGACTAATGAGGGAGTTCTAATCTTAACATAGTACAAGATGTTAGTAGCGAGGTCAGGCATTTGACGGAAAGCATTGGAAGGCAGCTATACACGCCATCTAGAAACTATAGGGATATAGAGAGATGGAGATGGCAGTGATTAATCCGAAAAACTGCTTTGATGCCAAACAAATGAGTTCCATAGAGGGACTAGTTCGATGTATTGCCGGAAGAACGGGGAGCAAGAGCGTAGGAGCTGCTTCTTACTCTGGCTAAATCAGCCGCTGTCTTGTAAGAAAGGATGCTTTCACCACTCATGACCGCCATAATTGTCCAACGATCACCGAATCCAGACTACAGAAACACAAGACACAGGTAGAGGAGATTTTTTCAGTCAAGAAAGATAAAAGAAGAATCAAGCTTTCTATAAGCATTGGTATATACGTCGTCAAAGACAATGAGGTCTATAGAGAATAGGTGATAGTAAGAAATTAAGGTGCCCCGGTAAAGAAACATCAGGGGATGGGGAAAGATGTCCAGAAAACATCGTGAAGAGATGAGAGAATAGAAGGAAAAAACATCAATCGCTCGCTAGCAGAGAAACAAAAAGGACTGAAGATGTTCTTTAATGGCGACGAGCAGATGCGGTGCCGTTGTTGATGTAGACCAAGATCTTGTTGGATCCACCACATGCCTCGGTCTTGTTGCCGCTGCAAGGGTAGTTGCAACCAGCGGCCAGAGGATCTGAACCAGCGATCAGGTTGTTGTTGGGGGCGACCTTGCCACCATAGCACTCTTGGTAGTACTCAGCACCGCAAACACTCAAACCGCTTCTTGCGCAGGCGTCAAGGCAGTTGGCGATGGTAGCGTTGTTGGCACCGCCAGTCATGCTCATGGCAGTGGGCAGAACACGGCCGTTTGTGTTGTCAGTGTAGCAAGCCATCAAGTTCCACGAGCCATAGCTGGTGCGGGCGTTGAACTTGGAGGTCCAAGTGTTGTCGACGTAGACGGACAAGCGGTTTCCAGCGCCGCAAGTCTGNGTGTTGTCGCCGCTGCAAGCCATGCTGCAGTCGGTGGCCTTGGTGCTGGACGTGGGTGCGGCGTTTGAGCACCAACACTCGCTGCCGTACTCGGTACCGGCGTACTTGTAACCCAAGCTCTGGCAGGTAGATGCGCACTTGTAGGGAGTGTTGTCACTTCTGGAGTAAGCAGAGTAGGCCATGGCGCGAGTGCTTCCGTCAATGAAGCAGCCGTATGAAGAGAAGCCAGTGGGAAGCGAAAGAGCAGTGGATGATGTGGCCGAGACGGATGCAGTGGATGTCGAAAGCGTGGTTGCCACGCTGCTCGAGGAAGACGAAACAACACTGCTTGAGGAGGAGGAGGAAATAGTGCTCGATGAAGAAACAGTGCTTGACGACGAAACGGTGCTCGAGGAAGAAACGGTGCTGCTGCTCGAAGTAGGAGAGACAGTCGAAGAGGGAGAAACAGTGCTCGATGAGGAGGCAGCAGTGCTCGATGAAGAAGAAACGGTGCTGCTCGACGAGATCGAACCAGAGCTGCTGGATGAAGAGACGGTGCTGCTTGATGATGAAACGCTGGAGGAGGAAGAAGAAGAAGAAGAAGAAGAAGAAGAAACAATGCTGCTTGACGAGGCGGTCGATGACGAGGCAGTTGACGACGAGACCGAGCTACTAGAGATCGAACTGCTTGAGCTGCTAGAAGACACAACGTTTGAGTTGGACTTGGCGACCTTGACAGCCGAGACAACATTGTTGCCGGCATCAGGGTAGTCAGCCATGCTCTGCTTGAGCCAGCAGGTACCTGAGCCAGATCCTTGAGCTCCACCAACGTAAGTGAAGCCTTGGCAGCCAGTAGAAGAAGCGGCATCACAGGCTGCCATGCAGTCGAGGTACGAGGTAGAAGCCTGCGTGTTCGTGTACGAGCCCACACTGTTGTCGGCAGAGCATGTGACGTTGTAAAGGTTGCCGTTTGAGTCAGTGATGACCTGTCCGTTTGCTTGCGGGCAAAGGCTGGTAGAAGAGCTGCTCGATGCCGCTGCCGATGACGAGGTAGTGGTAGACGAGGCTGTGCTTGAAAATGCCGAGCTCGAGGAAACAGATGATGCTGAGCTCGAAGAAGTAGACGAAACTGAGCTCGACGAAGTAGATTGCTTCAAGAACCCGGCGACGTAGTTGTTGCCACCTGCGGAGGTTGCGCTTCCCAGGCTGTTCTTCATCCAACACGTTCCTGAGCCGACACCATTTGCTCCACCGACGTAGGTGAATGCGACACATCCAGTGGTAGAGTCGCAAGCGGCCATGCAGTCAGCGTATGTGTTGGCAGCCTGAGCGTTTGCGAAAGAGCCAACGTCGGTATCAGACTGGCAACGGATGGTGTAAATCTTTCCGTTGGAGTCAGTGATGTCCTGCGAGTCCACAGAAGGACAAAGGCTGCTCGAAGCTGAGGAGGTGGCGGACGAAGAGGTTGCGGTCGAGCTCACTGTCGAAAAGGAGGCCGATCCGCTCTGGGTCGAGCTGACAGACGATGACGATGACGAAGATGAAGGCTGAGTAGCAACCATGCCGGCAATGTAGTTGGCACCGCCAGCAGTGGTGAAGCTTCCCAGGCTGTTCTTGAGGTAGCAGGCACCGGAACCAGATCCGCCGGTAGCTCCAACGTAGGTGAATGCAACGCACCCAGTAGAGGACGCGGCATTACAAGCAGACATACAGTCGAGGTAAGAAGTAACGGCGTTTGCACTTGAGTAAGATCCAATGTTCGTGTCGGACGAACAGCTGACAACGTATCCATTGATGGTTTGGCCGTTGGCGCTGGGGCACAGCGAGGCAGAAGGAACTCCTGTAGCGCTCGAGGAGGTCGAGGTAGCTGTCGAACGGGCCTTGACGGTTGCAAAAGTCGTGCCAGGAGCAGACACCTTTGTGCTGTTGTCAATTGAGCCAAAGTATGTGCAGGCTGATCCGTCAAATGCGGTTCCGACACACGAGGTGCTCTGAGCGCAAGTGTTCAAACAGTCGCCAACGACGACAGCCGCACGCTTCTTCGAGAGAGCCAAGGTTTGGCCAGAGTATGTCACGTTGACCTCGATAGCGTAAGTGACACCGCCTACAGAAGGTGTCGAGCCATCTGCGTAGGTAGTGGCTGCAGGAGCGGCAGAGGATGTGGTCGTAGTGACAGCTCCTCCAGTGGAACCAGACGAGATTCTCGATCCAGATACAAGGTTGTTAGCAGCTCCTGTGAAGGTGCCCACGCTGTTCTTCAGATAACACGTTCCTGATCCAGAACCAAGTGCTCCTCCAACGTAGGTGAAGGCCACACATCCAGACGATGCTGCATTGTCACAGGCAACCATGCAGTCAAAGTACGAACCACTTGCCTGAGCGCTAGAGTACGAACCGACGTTTGTGTCTGAGCTGCAAGCAACAGTGTAGGTAACGTTGTTCGAGTCCGCAATGTTCTGTCCATTGGTAGCAGGGCAGAGACTGCTAGAAGGGAGACTGGAGGCTGATGAACCACCTGTGTTTGTTGGTGAAGAACCAGCAGTAGTCGAGCCTTGGACGATGGTCGAGACAGGTGCGCCGGAGCTGAGCGTGTAGACAGANAGAGCGCCACCTGCACCACAGAGTTCAAGCGAGTTGCCAGAACATACCATGGAGCAAGTGTTGTCCGAAACGAGAGCGCTGCCTGGGCCGAAGTACGAGCCGCAGTAACACTCAGATGCGTACTCGATACCAAAGTACTTGTAGCCATTGCAGAAGGCTGCACAGTTCTCCAAAGTCATGTTCTTGCCATCAGAGTATGAGGTAGCAGAGAGAGCACGGCCACTAGTTGATTCGTTGTGGCATCCAGCGTAGTAATAGTTGCCGACAACTTCAGGGTTGGAGGGAGCAGCGGCCTGAACAGGCGAGCCGTTTGAGTAGACTGACAGACGAGCTGAGTTACCACATGTCTCGGTGGTGTTGCCAGAGCAAGGCTGAGAGCAACCAAGATCCAGGGCTTTCTGGGTGTAGGGACCGAGCGTGTTATCGCACCAACACTGGCTACCGTACTCCATACCCGCGATAGAGTAACCCGCACTGGCGCAGGCGGCGGTACACTTCTCGATCGTGTTGGAAGTAGAATCGTAGTTGAGGTTAGCCAGGGTACGAGAGCCAGAATCAGTGTAGCAGCCTGCATAGGTCATGTTGCCAGCGTAGACAGTCTGGTTGGCTGAATCCGAAGTCGAGTTGTAGGCAGGGTCGGGGAAAGGGTCATCTACATTGGCTTGAATGCGAGGGTAACCAAAGTCGTAAGATCTTGCACCGTCACCATAGAAGTTGTCGCTGAAAAGACGAGCACGACCAGCCGCAGAGGCCATCATACCACCACCATCGTGGCCCATAGCAACCAAGTCGACAGTATCGCAGTGGCCGGATGGTGTGTTAGGAGCTTCACAAGTAGGAGTCCACCAGTTGATGAAGTAGTAGAATCGTTCGTGACGGTTGGAACCAGTAGTGAAAGGTGCACAGCCAGACGAATCGTCGCCCATATCGAGAGTACCGCGAGCGTAAGCCTTGTTCTTAGACTGGTAGTTGGCAAGCACTGCCGAGGTACCCGAGGCTACTAGCCCGGTGTTGTAGACGTTAGGATAAGTAGCGTAATTGGAGAGACCTTCACGCCAGTTATCATAGCCTGCGCAGCTGGAAGTCGAAAGGGGACGAGAGGAGTTCAACCAGACCAGACTGTTCGGGTTGGCAATCCAGTAGGTTACAGGCACGCCGACTCCAATAGAGCTGAAGGGCTTGCCAACAGTGGCATAACGCTGAACAGTCTGCGCGCCAAGGGAGTGGCCAGCGATAACGATTTGATTGAGGTTAGGGAAGTTGTTCGCGTACCACGCAATCAGCTGATCGAGGACCTCGTACGAAGAAACGGATTGGGCCTTGTTGGGGTATTGGTTGGTGCCGCCACCAGCCCATTGCGATCCCGCCCACACCAACAGGTTGGTCCAGGATTGGTTGCCACCAGAAAGCTTCTTCTTAGAACCAGGAGCGTAATCCCAGTACGGGTATGAGACGTTCTTGTCGTCTCCGTTGGGGAAACTGGGTGCGTTGATGACCACGGAATCGAAGTTGATGTTAGAATCACCTGTGACTTGAGACAGTGCACTCAACATNCTGGGATAGAAATTAGTGTTGAGTCAACAATGTCAATACGGGCAACTTACGTTACTCATGTAAGTACCCGCATCACGGTTAAGACCGTGGACGATGATAACAGCACGCTTGACCTTGGCAGGATTGATACGCTTGCCATTTGATCCCAGAGACTGGTAGTTGACAAGAGTGAGGTTAGGGTTTACTCCGGCGGGGTCCTTGACTCTGAAGTAGACAATTTCTGAGCCAGGAACACCGGGGTATGTGGCATTAGGAATAACATCTCCAGCATACTGTTGGGCAGAGACGTTCTGAAGAGGGAGAGCTGCCAAGAGGGCGAGCGTCTTCCAGATTGATGCCAGCATGATGAACGAGCGAAGCGGGTACAAGACCCTAGTTGAACGACGAAGAGTGATAGAAGCGAGCGACGATTTAGACAGCAACGGTAACGGTGGGAAAACTGCAGACTCTTATATGTTCTGATCTTCAGCTCTTGCATGTTGGCACGTCCCTAGGCGGGGTGGCCGTCAGGACATTCGGTCCCAAACAAACCCAAGCGGCTGAAGGGGCACCTACTATGAAGGAGCTAAAAGCGTGGTTAAGCGTGCTAAAATTGTGCGCTTGAGAGGGAGCAAAAGTGTAAAGCGACCTAAAGAGGAAACGCTGAACCGTGCACGCGACTCGCTATGCACCTCAGCCAGCCCACATGCACTCGCACGAGCTAGCGAAATGCGGTAACCTGCGTTAGCTCACGCCATGGAAACGGCCGGACATCCGCATGCGAGCGTCGAAGCACTTTGGTCCTCTGTTCCTGCATGGAAAATTAGGTACAAAGGTATAATTCTCCGTCGAGCAGCCAGATGCCGACTGCCCGTTGATAGACTTGCACAAGCAGATTCTGGCCTGTTCGCACCGCTATGATGATTCATGCCGTTGAAAGAATCGTTGAGACACGCTTCTCGTCGGCAGATGGCAACAACGTGCGTCGTTTTGCCGAAAACGGTCGGTCCGTCAACAAGAGTGAAACCTGGCGAGGTGATCGAAGACATGGAAGCATTTGATCGAAGACATGGAAGTTATGATGTCGTCTTTTCTGAACACACAAGCGTGAGCTTTGAGGTTTTTGAGGTGAATGGCTTGCAAGTAAGGTTGTCGGTTTTGGCGCTAAATTCGGAGATGCCGCAAAACGGATTGTAAGCGACCTGAGGAAGACAAGGCTTGATAGCACGGAAGGCGTCGTCGCCGCACATTGGCATCCATAGGGCACACAATGGACGAGCGGGCTACTGGGGGCACGCGCTGTGGCACGCGAAGAGGGGGCGATAGGAGATTGCGTCCGGCTAGAAGAGAACGTACGCCTAGAATTAGCATAGAACTCAAGAAACACCAATACCGGCGAGCTGAAGATGCAAATCAAAGCATAGCAGCTGAAGAGCAAGCCTCGACTTTGATTTCTGGACTCTGTTGCGTTTAGGCCTAGTTCTCTAGATTTAGGACGTCAATCAGCTGCGCTACTATGCTGATCTCCCGATGGGAACAAAGAGCAGATAACGCTCGGACTCTTCCATGGAGCAAAAGAGGCCTCGGACGCCTTGAAAGCTTCGCCCTTGGGATTGAGTTGAAGGCGCGAAGGCTACCTTGAGTAGGTATACACGCGTTCAGGGGGTGGAGTGGTGCCGGAAGCATGACGCGATCCAAGGAGGCACCTAATCAATATACCATATTGGATAGAAAAATCAAGAATATTGTTGCATGAACGTGAGGCAGACATACCTACAGTAGTGCAAAACGCTATATCTACCTTGCATGTGCTAAACTTTGTCGTAAGTGCAGCTGTAGAGAGACACAATACTGTTGAGTACACGGCCATGTCCGCTGCTGAGAATCGGCATCTTGTCGGCTGTCTCTCTGGAAGGAGCTCTGATCTGATGACTGTCGTACATCTCTATTACAGCTTGTCTGCTCTTGTTCACTCTGGAAGAGGTCAGTGTGTGGTTGAGAGGAGCACCCGGGGCACCCGGGGTAGTTTGCATAGGCATGAGACATAATTGAAGCAAGGATAATGAAGCCAGTCCTTTTGCAGAAGACAGAGACCATGATTGCGATTGGCTTTTGTGTTGAAGCTGTCAGGATTGTCATTAAAGATGGTATGAGCATACTGGGTATTACAGAGTTGGATAGACACTGTCCTCCCTTGGAGGAGAGGTTGTTCATGAGCTTTCGATATGTGTGATGTCTCGTGGTGTTGTTTGGTTCGAGGATATTGCGCACGGATCATCAAAGCTGCTGACCGCCAAGAGGAACAATCACGACGAGTCGCTGTGCATCTGAGCGACGAGGCTTCTCGAAAAGGTAAGAGGTACTCGGCGAGGTGCTCAGTTGGACGACATGATGTCGTATGGTCTGTTCATGGTAGATGAAAGTACTCGGAGGAGGTGGAATGCGCTGGCCATGTCGAGTGGTGGCCATGTCATGATTGGGCTGTGCTGTGCTTCCTGAAACGCAGAAGCTTCAGCAACATCGAGACAGCTTTCTGTCCATCCGCATGCAGCACTCGTATACCATCTAGAATTCCGTCGCATGCGCTCTTGGCGTCTCCATCTCCTGGATGTGTAACTAGATCTGTCCAACGTGTACGAGTAGTCGCGCCGTGGCCGAACAGGACCAAGCAGGGAAACACACGACACGGGCCTACGAGTAGTCATTCATCCATCGACTCGCGCCGCCATTATGGATCTCCGCGACATGCTGAACAACGACGCCGGGCCGGGTCGCTCGTCGAGTCAGCAAGAGGGCAGCCAGCGAGGCAGCTACCCCCTCCGCTGGTCCCGCAGAGGTCCTCGTCAGGCACGTATCCCGCTCCGCCGCCGCAACTCCAGCAGCAACCGCAACAGCAGCAGCAACCGCCTCCACCGCAGGGCTACTATCATCAAAGACCTCCACCTCCGCACCCGCACGATGCGCGCCCGTCGAACCCATCGCTGCCCTCGACTCCGATGGGGCTACACACGCCGCAGCAACAATTCCCCAGCAGCCAGTACCCCTTCCCTCCGCAGCCACAACACCACCAACCACCGCCGCAACAATACAGTCCATCGCAGGCCTATCCGCAGCTCACTCCCCGTCAGCAGAGCCACCCGCACTACCCGCACTCCATGTCGCCCACTCCTCCCGGTGTCCATCGCAGCTCGCACCCCTATCCACCGCAGCACTCGCAGCCCAGCACCCCTCTGGGCCCACCTATGCAACCCTACAACCGCCAATCTTCGCTCGCCCAGGGTCAGCATCAACGTGCCACGTCTGGTGCTTCCTACGCCCTGCAGCACCAGGTCGGCATGCCCTCGCAGTCTCCTGCTCACTCGCTCCCACCACAATCTGCCTACCCGTCCGAGTCGCCGCAACAATATGCAAAGAGGCCGTCCATTGACTATCCCACAAACGTTTCGGAGCGCGACAGGAGCCTCAGCGTCAGCCCCAAAACAAAGGTCGTGCTCCCTACGCGCCAGAACAGCACCGACTCGTCGTGGACCGCTAGGGAGAGGTATCCATCACACGAACCCCGTGCTCCTCACCGCAGTTCGACCGACCAGGCCATTTCACCTCTCACTACCACCAAGCAGTCTGCCAAGATCAGTCCTTCCCAGCCTCGCATTGGCAGCCAGACGCCTGGAGGTTTCCGAAACATCCTGAACGACGACTCCACTCATCATTCGCCTTTGTTGGTTTCTTCACCCGCCGCCACTAGAGGCCAATCCATACCTCCGCATATCCCGCAACATCCTCATTTGCATCACTCGCAATCCTCGCTTTCCAACGGCAGCCCTGTCCAGACCTTCGAGCCGCGAGCCCCCATCAAGCACGAGTCACAGACAGCTTTCACTTCAGAGTCGTTACTGCAGCAACCCATTGCTCCGCCTCAACCCATGTCGCAACCTTCTCTTCCTTCTTCGCAGCCTCAAAGCGCACCACAAACCACTCTTAAACGTCCCGCCGAAAGCGAACCTGAACCCTCTGTTCCTCCTAAGAAGACCAAGAAGAGATATGCCGAGCCGCCAATCTGGGCAAGGTACATGCCTTCCAATCCTCTCTATGACCCAGCAGTCGATCGCATGCTTGGACCACCGCCGGATCCCACTCAAGCAAGACGCCCATCTCCTCGTCCAAATTTGCAGGTCATCCCACCACAACAAGACCAAACCACGCCTCAACCGCAGCAACAACCTGCAGCCGCGGCCCAGTCCAATGGCCACCCTCCACAATCCGCGGTGAATGGACACGGTCCGGTCAATGCAACTATGCATCCTTTTCTCGGGCCCTGGGAGCCTTGTATTAAGGGCAGCATGGCCCAATCCGATCAATTTACGCTGCACGTCGGGAAATATCTGTTTGAAGAAATTCTTAGCAGAGCTGATGTGGGTGTGGGCAATGCACACAATGGCGCGCTCGAGATCGAAGCGAAGCTTGGCACTTTGGTTGACAGAAACACTGACCAGCGAGTGCAATTGCCAGTCCAGAATCCAGTCGTGCTTGACCGTAACATGTCTTCACGACTGCGATTCGAGAGCCACATGACCGAAGCGCATCACAAACGCTTGAACGAATTCCTCAATCAAGCGGTGCAAGAATCAGCGGCAATACCTGGCAGGCACAGACTGGACTACAAACACCGCTACGAGATTGATTCTTTTGCGCAGCTCAGTCAAGCCGGGCTAGACGCGCTGCCTCGATCGGCCTTGAACTACCTCGACCCAAACAGGCAGCCGCGACTCCGCACTTCGGTCAACGAACGAGCGCCAGCCGGGACTGATCCTGTCATTGCGCGCATAGTCAAGATTCGACTTGCCGATCTCGATATATCTTGTCCCATGTCGCCGTTCGACTGCCGCATCAGTATCAACATTGAAGTGGACATGCACAGACCCGGCGTTGATCCCAAAGCGATTGTTGATGGTGGCGAAACGAAGTTTGGAGAGCGCAAANAAGACAGACTTAGCTATACGCACTCGGTGTATAGCGTGGATTTGACTCAAGTCAAGGGCACGGATGGACGCAAGATCCATGAGCTCGAGATCGAGGTGGATGCCATCAAGCTTCGAGAGCAGGCAGAGCGGGAAGCGGCAGGACAGCCAAACGGATTTGGAGACATGGTTCAAGGGTTGGTCAACAACATGTTTACGCTGATGAGCGTACGATTGAATTGAGACAATATGGTCGAGCACAGGCAGACCGATATGAGGATGATGTGACGAGAGCATTTTTTGGGTCATGCCCGTAGAGATGGCTAATGATGAAAGAAAGAGTAGGACCGCTGCGTTGGGGGCAATCTTCATTTTATACGTATCATAAACCTATCGACTTAATAAGCATCCTATCTTTAGCATGAGTTCTTGGTCCAACAGAGAGGTGTAAGAAGATAATGTTCGTCCTTGATATAGACATCAGTCTTGTATAAAATACAATGTACAAACGTACAGAAGAGGTACATTTACTCATCCTCATCCACCCACTCCCACTCGTCTTCTTCATCAGGATACCCCAACATACCCTTGACACCCCTGGCAACGCCATCCCAGAGCCCCTTCTTATGCGCCATGGCCAAGACAAGAACCAGCGGCAAATGCCACACCGACGCCCAAAACAAGCCTCTAGCCGTCAAGACTGCAGTTTTGGTTTCTCCGCCTCCACTGCGCCAGAAGCGGAAAGCTTCATACGCCATCCAGCCATTAATTGCCGATGAAGTAACGACAAAATAGCGGTCTGTGACGTTGACGTAGCTTAATCCGATGCAAATGGGGAACATGAGGAGGGAATAGCGCAAGGCGACGCGGGTGTTCATGCGTGGGTTTAGAGAGACCAGCATACGGTATCCTGCAGCAAAGTACTCGTGGCGGATGGGGTGGGCGAGAGCGTTAAAGTGCGGGAATTGCCAGGCAAAGAGGAGAGCGGCGAGCAGCCAGCCGCCTGCGGATGCTGGGCTGAAGAGTAGAGCAGAGGCTTCGTCGACGAGGGATTGTGGTGATGAGGAGGTGATGTAGTAGCCGCCGGCGGCGCACCAGCCCATTAATGGTGGGATGCCGCCGACGATGGCGCCGATCCAGGTGTTGATGGGGTGGATGCGCTTGAGGGGAGTGTATATGCAGGCGTATAGTACGGCATTGGCGGCGCCTAGCATGGCTGTGGTCGGGTTGACGCCATACCATAAGATGGCAGTACCGGTGGCACCGGCGGCCAGAGCAAACAGTACAGCAGCACGAGGGCTCACAAGCCTCCTCACTAGTGGTCTGTTGCGTGTGCGGGTCATCTTGGCATCGTGGTTGGTCTCGAACAGCATGTTCAGTGTGTTTGCGCATGCGATTGTACTGAATGTGCCGGTGGTGAGGAACAGCAAGGTCAAGCTGCTCAACGAGGGAGTGTGGGTGGCTGCGGTGGAGAGTAGAGAGGGTACTGGGTAAAGCGAATATGAGGCGGTGGTGGTGAGGACGACGAGGAAAGCCAGGCGCGGCTTGGTGAGGGAGAGGTATGTGGCCATACGACGGCGTAGAGAGGTAGGGGCGGCCTGGGCAGCAATGCTAGACAGAGCACTGGAGGCATCGGGCGGTAGCTCTGGCACAATGCCATCTGTGCCGGACTGTCGTCGCCGCCGCGGACGTGGGGAGGGTGTATCGAGTGATTGCTGCTCGGTGGTGTTGCCCTCTGCTTGTGATGCTTGTGATTGCTTCTGTCTCTCCGCCTTGGTGGCCTCTGTCCAGTTGGAGCGCATGCCGGCCATCCTCGCCTCGGCGCCATTGGCTATGAAATATCGTCCATCCAACTCTTGCGCCGTCTGCCTGACGGACCGTGATGTCGAGATGTGCCGCCTTAGTGTGAGGGCAGCCGACGTGGCTAGTCGTTGTGTGATGGTCTGCTTCTGTCCCAACGTCCTGGCGCATCTTGTGCATATCGATGCCTGCTCGCTCAGTCCTGGTGTGAGCAGCGGCCACCCGACCAGCCGTAGCCGTGTCATTTCCTCTTTAGTATGCTGAAAGTCAAGTCTGCGCTTCTTGCAACTGCCAGGACAAGTCCTCAATCCATGTCAATTGATGTGCTGGTCGTCGGGTTCACAAGTATCGTACAAGGGTCGTCGAATGAAGGTGATGGATAAGATAACTCAATAATTTGTGCCCTCCATCATCGGGAATCCTTGGACCCGCTTTCCGACCATCCCAAGTACATCAACCACATCTACCAATCATGATGACGGGTGATACTAACATGACTACCAGTACAGTTGAAATACATTCTTTATTCTCCTCGTGTCGTCTATCCAATGTGTATAATTTCGTGCAAATTTCTTGTGTTCCCCATCCGAATATGCGGACGAGTTGTGGTGCGAGTTGGTCATGTTTTTGGTTTCACATGTCCAGATTCCCCAACTTGTTATATCTCAGGTCCACATCGACTGAGGCGCGCAGTATTGTAGACATCGAAGTAAGCGATCCTAAACATCATACAGAGATGGATACCAAAGACGTGGAACAAGATGTGGTCGAGATATGACTGTTGACTGTGTTGAAATGGCTGCTGAGGCTGAGACCCTGACCACAACCATATCCATCACGATATGTCATGCCACTAGATTTTTACATAGTGTCACCAGATAGAAACACAGAGGAGAGATACGAAGGGGATAATCTGATCCGAATGGAACTGCCGTTTGCGCCAGCGCTGATATCGCCTGTAACTTCCTTGTGTCCCTAATGGTTCGCCCCAGCCGTAAATATGACCTGATCTTTCGGGTTTGTCGTTTGAGCATGTCTTTATCGCCGCTCATACTCTGATGTAGTCCAATGTCTGTTCCAAGCATCTTGATCACCCCTTCCCGCAGTGGTGATTTGCTGTTGCCTCGATCCTGTATGATGCTTCCATCACAGCGGGCGATATGTAGGGGGTAGACAGCCTAGGGAGAAATCACAATCATCTCTATCGCTTGCGCTCGAACCAACCACTCGAGCTCATAACGGCCACACTCTGATCCATGACAATCTCGCCAATGGCAAGGTACCTCGTGATCCACGATTTGGCGGTCTCATTGTCGGTGATTTTGTCTTCGTTGATACTGGGGNNCTGGGTTGTGATTAGTTTGCATTCCTTGCTTTTCTCTGAGGTGTATTGATGCGCTGGAGGACGGGAGGCGGGTGGAAGATGTAGACTAGGAGAGCAGAGGAGAGTAGCTCACGTAAGGCCTGTTGATCGCTTTACGCCGGCGAGGAACGCGGACAAGAGGACGGCGTCAAAGGCGTAGTGGGTGAGGCGGCCGAGCTGTGCGGGCTGTATGAGTATCGTGTGTTTCAGGCAATGACATGTGCTTCGCGTACCACCATGGTGAAGTCGCGTGTGTGTTCAAGGAAGATGCGGTTCGTGGATTTGATTCTATCGAAGGCTATGGTACGGCAGGCGCGCGTCTCAGGTAGTCTTTGAGATCGTAGTTGTTGTGTGTTGCTGTATGACAGACAGGTAGATGGCTAGTCAGCGGCAGCCTGCTGTCTACCAGAAGCAAGCTCGGACGACAGCGGAGGTCAACTGTCTCCGTAACCAGGGTCCTGTGTTTTGGCCTTTGCGATTGGCCCGGCGGTCAGAAGATGTCGTTCGGCCCGTAACTCGCGGCTTCGGCATCGCAGCTGCCTGACTCGGGGCCCTCCGACGGAAAGCATCCGTCCTTGAGCTGACCAAAATCATGACATCTGTCAGCAACAAAACATTTCACTCAGACACAACAGACCAGATTGATGGGAGATCTTCCTCGAGTGCTTTGTTGAATTTGCTACTAACAGACTTGAGCAGAGAAGCGCTTCTGCCGCAAGCTGTCAAATTACTGATAACTTCTCAGGCTTGACCCCCAGATCTAAAGGTGGTACAGCATTTCATCATTGTCCGAAGAAGCGATGGAAGAGGAAACATGTTGCTCCATCGTTTCCTCCACGTGTGATGTATTTATGGCCGCTCAAGCCTCCGTTTGACGCCCAGAGGTACGACGCAAGCTAGCCGAGCAGAGGTGGTTGAGGAAACACCATTTGGATGAGAAGACGGAACCGGTGAGATCAAACCGGCCAGTATCAAGATTCGGCCTCTAGCTTTTCCAATAACGAGGTTGAGAAATGGGCGTGACAGGACACGAGAGGCAAATGCAGGTCCGACCTTACGATCTGCTGTGATCAATGATGGTCTGATTTGGCAAGAGCAGAAGCAGGCAGGCAGGCAGGAGATCAGGGTCGGAGATGGGCACAATTTTAGTAATTGGCGATGGATGCTTATCACGGAATTCACGGACCGAATGGTTGAGTGAGGGGCCGGTGGTTGCTGCGCTGATGCAGTTGCTGGAACTGCTCTCCCTCTCTCGCTGCTGAGAGCCAGGCTGGCATGTATACAGTCTCACATAGCTAGCTAATCCAGAACTTTTCGTATACCTTCTTTCCTCCTGATAGGATATTCTAGCAAAAGCACAGCTGTTCAGACAGTCGCGGCGCAATAAAAACAAAAGAAAGCTGATACACGGGGTATGTGCTGCGGGCTGGCTTTACCCCGCGCTAGCTAAAATATTCACAGCTTCTCTCAACAAGCGCCGCGTCTTCTTTGATTGTGCTTCTCCCTGGCCTTTCTCTTCTTCCCTCTCTCTCACCACCTCTCACATCACCTAGACACTGACAAGATGGCCGACGCAATCGCACACCTCCAGGCTGGCCGCACCAGAATTGAGTGGCTCTCGCAGCTCAACACTGAGTATGCCCCCAAGCGCCAGTTCCGCCGCAGTTCCATCATCTGCACCATTGGTTAGTTGTGTGCTTCGACGACGAATGCAACGAGCGCGCGCTGACAGCATCCAGGTCCCAAGACCAACTCTCCCCAGGCCATCAACATGCTCAGAACTGGTACGCTGCTCTTCCCTCTGAATACAGCATGCAGCCCAAGCTAACAGCAGCAAANNGCCGGTCTCAACGTTGTTCGCATGAACTTCTCGCACGGCTCGTACGAGTACCACCAGTCTGTCATTGACAACGCCCGTGAGGCCGAGAGAACCCAGAAGGGCCGTCCCGTTGCCATCGCTCTTGACACCAAGGGTCCTGAGATCAGAACCGGCAACACCGTCGGCGACCAGGACTACCCCATCAGCGCCGGTACCGAGATCAACATCACCACCGACGACAAGTACGCCACTGCTTCCGACGACAAGAACATGTAAGACCCAATTCTTCCCACTTTTTGATTCCAACCCGCTAATTAACTCCTAAGGTACCTCGACTACAAGAACATCACCAAGGTGATCGAGAAGGGCCGTATCATCTACGTCGATGACGGTGTCCTCGCTTTCGAGGTTCTCGAGGTTGTTGATGAGAAGAACATCCGCGCCAAGGCCGTCAACAACGGTAAGATCTCTTCCAAGAAGGGTGTCAACCTTCCCAAGACCGACGTCGACCTTCCCGCTCTCTCCGAGAAGGACAAGGCCGATCTCCGTTTCGGTGTCAAGAACGGCGTCGACATGGTCTTCGCTTCCTTCATCCGCTCCGGTGACGATGTCAAGGCCATTCGTGAGGTTCTTGGCGAGGATGGCAAGGACATCCAGATCATCTCCAAGGTCGAGAACCAGCAGGGTGTCAACAACTTCGACGACATTCTCCGTGAGACCGATGGTGTCATGGTTGCCCGTGGTGACTTGGGTATCGAGATCNCCCCTGCCCAGGTCTTCATCGCTCAGAAGATGATGATCACCAAGTGCAACATTGCCGGCAAGCCCGTCATTTGCGCCACCCAGATGCTCGAGTCCATGACCTACAACCCCCGCCCCACTCGCGCTGAGGTTTCCGATGTCGGTAACGCCATCCTCGACGGTGCCGACTGTGTCATGCTTTCCGGCGAGACTGCCAAGGGTAACTACCCCAAGGAGTCCGTCTCGATCATGCACGAGACCTGCCTGCTCGCTGAGGTCGCCATCCCCTACGTCAACGCCTTCGACGAGCTCCGCAGACTTGCTCCCATCCCCGTCCCTACCACCGAGTCCTGCGCCATGGCCGCTGTCTCTGCCTCGCTTGAGCAGAACGCTGGTGCCATCCTCGTCCTCTCCACCAGTGGTAAAACCGCCCGCCTCATCTCCAAGTACAGACCCGTCTGCCCCATCATCATGGTCTCGCGTAACTCGCGCGCCACCCGCTACTCGCACCTTTACCGCGGTGTCTGGCCCTTCCACTACCCCGAGCAGAAGCCCGACTTCAAGCAGGTCTCATGGCAAGAGGACGTTGACAAGCGTCTCAGATGGGGTATCAAGCACGCCATCGAGCTCGGTATCCTCACCAAGGGCGACCCCGTTGTCACCGTCCAGGGCTGGAGAGGCGGCATGGGTCACACCAACACCCTCCGCATCGTTCCCGCCGAGCCCGAGGACCTTGGCCTTGACCTCGAGGCTTAGAGAGCCGACGGTTAGTGTTATTGCTAAGGCGCTTTTTTCTGTTGACCAAATATCCATGTTTCTTTTTTTTTGTTGGTTCGGTTTTTACGATTGTCATATCCGGTGGAAGTTGCAGTTGGGGACGAAAATAGATATCCAAGGGAATACACCTTTTTCAAACTTCATCAATGCTCTCATTGAATGTTGTAGTACCGTGATGTGAGGCCATCTTGTCCTTGATGGTCCACATTTAACGTGACCAAAGCCTCGCCAGCAAATCATACACGGTCCAAAACCCTGGCACCAGCGATGCCGCAAGCCCCATCACCACTTTCGGCAATACAACACCAGCATACCTTCCAAACTCGTACCCAGCCTTACTCGTCACCATAACAGCAGCAACGCTTTTATACCGCTCATCCAACGCCACCTCCACCATTGCAGCTCCGAGATCAGGGTAACTGCAGCCCACACCCACAGTATCGATACCGATATCGTAGCCACTGGCTTGTTCTTCTATCAAAGCTCCTGGTTGGATCAAAGTCACTGTTAGGAGTGAGGGATCTGCGAGGAGAATCTTTTGGCCGGCGAGAAGGTCTTGGTAGGGGTGGTGGAAGGCTAGTCTTATCATGCGTGTTTGAAGGGGTGGAGTATCGCCATTGAGTTTCTTGTTCCAGCTTGCCGAGGATAGAAAGATGAGTCTGGGTTGCTTTTTGTGCTCTTGAGTATTGTTGTGGATATCACGTAGAGCTGTGGTGACCGCTCTAGCGCCGTCTTCGATGATTGTGGGACCGGGCCTATTGTCATTCCAGCCCAAGGTGAAGATTATAGTGTCGATGTTGGTCAAGAGTTGTTTTATCAGTGTGGTGTTTGAGATGTCGCCTTCGTAAACGTGGACTCTTGGGTTTGAGTCTAGATCTGGGAAGAGGTTGAAGAGTTTGGACTTTGAGCGGACGTAGATGTTGATGTCGATGTCTTTGTCGAGTAGTTGTTTTAGAACTTCTTGGCCGGCCTGTCCTGTAGCACCCAACAGGGCAACTTTGGAAGGCATGCTTGGATGTACGTGAATGTTACTTGGAAGAAGGCAATATCAGGAATGATAGTGAAGGAAATCATATGATAGAAAGTCGGGATGAGCTTCAATATTGTAGTCCGTCCGGTCCCTTTGCCCTCTATCAAAACCCGTGCCTGACTAAGGTTATCATGGCGTCATTGTTGTTTTGTCCATCTCGATCAATACCCTCCCTGTGTGATGAATGTCATGCGTGTAGCTGTATGAATGCACAGTGCTATCCAGGAAGAAGGCAGTATCCACTGAGAGTCAACCGTCTAGCGGCTCCTTTTTGGCTACTTTTCTGCCTCGGAAAACGATCGTCCTTTTGGTACTATACGCTTCACTTCAAACTCCTGTAGTAGAATGGATTTACAGACTTGAGTATATGGTGAGGATCCGAGTTGTCCTCTCTGTCGCCCTTCAAGCAATGACGGCAATACTAGCGGCCACAGCTCCAGCCAGAGGAAGGAATCCTCTAACACGATTGAGAAAAGTCCACTTCTCCAACAACGCATCCACATCCTCTGTTTCGGTCACCGAAAGCTCATCCTTCTTGGCCTTTGCAGCATATACCAACAATTTGTTGTTCGTAGGGTTCAAAAAGACAATAGTAAACGGCACAATAGCCATCGTCGATACCGCCGCAATGGCAAATAGAGGGCTAGATCTCAACCCCACTGCAGTAACCGTGCGAAGGCTGCGAAGTGACCAGGCGAGGAAGCCGAGAGAGATTGCTCCACTTAGTGCGATGGGAGGGTTTTGTGATCCTCCTCGTTGGAAGGTTTGTTCCCAGAGTTTGACTGCATGGGCATTGGAGAGCGTTGAGTCTTGCTTGACGTTGGCGATGGCGGGGAGGGAGATCAAGGAGAGTGCTGAGATGTTGCCTGTATTTCTGGATCAGCACAAGACAACATCTGTCATAGCAGCCAATGACCACATCGATCTTTTCGTACCGGATAGCCAGGCTGCAGATGTAAGACCGACGATCTTGGCTACAGTATGGATGGTGCTCATTGTAGTCATTTGTTCTTTGATATATCTCTTGTTTGCAGGGAGAAGATGTGTTGAATGATGGGATCGAAACCCAAGAACCTACATTTCATATCTTCTATATATATGCTAGACATACTCTGCAAAATTTAGACATCACACTCCGAACCTCCGATATACTTGATCTCGGTATGTTCAAAAGTCCGTTCAAAGAGTTTGTGTCTGTGGTCGTAATTTGATTAAACTGCTGAGTTTGGCGTGGCCGCAAGGAAACGCGGACAATTATTCAAAAGCCGTCGTCCGGATGGAAGATGGTGAAGGCATTGTACAACTTTCCAGACCAAGATTCTTGAGCAGATTACAAGAGCCCCAGATTCAGGTGCCGGTAAGAGATATTTCTTGCTCCCTGCTCTTCTCAGCATGTAGGAAAGCAAAGGAAGAGTGGTGATGTTGTTTTCTGCAAGGGATCGATGGAGGCGAGTATTTTTGCCGGGATTTATCCGAGAAATGCCAAAGATGGGTTTGCTGGCTGCGAACTTGTCTATACAGAGCACTCTACCCATCCTTGTCGCTTTCTACTTCAATCGACGGCTGGCCTTGTGATTGCCATCAGTCATGTCGGTCGACTCCTGCAAGCATTCGCCACAAGCAGCTGCTTGCGACGAAGGATGAGTCCTGGGATAGAATAATCTAGATGAGTCAGCAGAGTACAGGTCGTGTTTGACTCTAAGTGTTGCAGCTTTTCTTCGACTACGCTCCTTCCTTGCTTCTTCCTTCGTACCACAACAGGCCCGGTTTATCGGGAAGGACAACGCGAACACTATCTCAATTCAACGATGAGACTCAGATCTGGACTTTTTGACAGAGTAACCAGCAGTTCAAAGTGCTGTCAAAAGTTCAGAGAGCAAGCACGCCCATCAACAATTCAGCAATTCTCAACGATAGTGCTTTCTACGAGAGAATCTCGAGGACCGTCATCGACTACTGCATTGGCGTGACGAACTGGTTTCCCACAAATTGTGACACCTGCTATAGTCTAGCCAATCGAAGCTGTCGAGACAAAGGCACGATCCGCTTCCGAGAACAGCTTTCGGAAGGGCCAAGCTCGGCGCAACCAAACTTACTGAAGGATGTGCCTGTTGCATCAAATACTCCAATACGGAAGAAGAAGATGATGATATGTCTGACGAGATGCTCATTGAAGACATGTTTCCTGGAAGAGCTTTCTCTGTATGCAGCATACATAGATGTGCTAGAACGTCTGTCCAAGTGAAGAGAGTTTCTCTGCACGTTCAGTAACTTTTCTTCTTCTCAAAATGGTGTATCTTTCTTATCCCGACCAACCGGTAGTTTTAGGCTTTCTTGTGTGAGTTCTCGTATTTAACCATGATCTTAAGCTTCATTACTGTACTGGTAATGCAGCACTCTGCCAGGTAAACATGTTCGCACCATTTGGTTGCCGTGGCTAAGGTTATTGAATCCAAATTCTGAACCATAATTTGTTTTCGAATTGTTTCTGGCCATCAAGACACGACGACGAGTCTATGGGAATCGAGCTGCGACGTTACAGGCTTGCGCAAAGAGGTCTTGCATGAAGAATATTATCTGCTGTCAATGAAACACAAAAGGATTATATTGCACTAAACTTGTATTCCAAGTCAGTCGGCTTAAAGCTGGGCATCCGTATTAAACGTTGGTGCATCAAAGACCTTCCGAAAAACTGGGACATGTTGAGCTCGGGTTGAACTTTTGATTCGGAAGGCGGCGCCCTGGCGGGAGGTCGGGCGGGTGCTAGAGTTCAATCTCATGATGAATGGTTCGTCAACATCAAGTTGGACCTCGGAAGACGTACGGAGAAGGTGCAGGCATAAATCGGCATAAGCACAGACTGCTGAAATCGTTCCCTTATGATAAATCAGGCACAGTCAACATACATCCGGCTTGTGCCTTTACGTTATCTTCCTGTCTTCCGTAGCTCGGTATGCAGCCTGAGAATCGAAATCGATTCAGTATCGGCGCCATCAGAAACTGGTGGCAGAAGGTCATCATGTTAGCACCTTCCGCCTCCGCAAACTCTAGGTATGACCGTTGAACTTGCCGTTCCCATCGCCTAACGACGCTACAATCTACCGGTATACTATATTGAACGCCCGGAGGCCTCGAACGGTCTCCCAAAATCAAAGCCCCCTTCTCTTCTTTATATCTACACCGCGCCCCCGATTCATGTCTTCGAAAACTGCTTACCTCACACAATCATACCACCCGCCATCGTCATGAATTTCCTCAAGATTATGGACTGGAAACCAGTCAAGGTGTTTAGGATGCTATCAAGCAACGCTTCTGCATTGACATTGGAGAAGGCAGAGAGTCTTATTGCATATGGAAGGCGCGGATCTGCTCTCTCGGAAATCTTCAGTGTGTGCGGGCCAGACACTCCGGCGGCAGCGGTTATTGGCCTTGGTACGATCGTCGAGCAGGATCCTATACCAACACCCGAGGAGCTGGAGGCACTCTACAAGATGGTTTTGATGGACCGGACAAGGAACAAAACACCATTTGGAGATCTGGTCCGAGCGAGCGGGAACCGCAGAAATATAGTCATCTTCATCCGCCATTTCTTCTGTCCAGTAAGAAAGACCTGCTGCCGTGTAGCGAGACCGAGGATGGGATGCTGACATTGTCCAGNNAACTGCTACGGATATGTCAAGGCTCTAGCCCACGAAATGCCGCCGGAAAAGCTGGAACAGATGGATCCGCCGACCACCCTCAGTATCGTCGGTTGTGGTGATCCAGTACTCATTCAAAACTACATGAAGATGACCAACTGCCCTTTCGATGTCTATGCAGACCCGTCGCGCTCAACATATTCCGCCCTCGGACTCTCTATCAACGAGACCGCAGCCCCAGACGTCCCACAATATGTCTCGAAATACTCGACCACATCAATCTTCAAAGCGATCTTGATCAGCCTGGGTCTTGCGGCCAAGACGAAAAACATCTCCGCAGGAAAGAAGAGTCAGAATGGCGGCGAGTTGATCTGGGTGGACGGACAGATTCAGTATATTCACAAGATGAAACACACCAACGATCATCTTGAGGTGGATCAGCTTGACTATCTGTTGAGCAATTATTGCAATGCTTGATAAAGCCCGAAATCTTTCATTAGAACCATGCCGAGCGCAATGAGATTGAGCAGCGGCGCCGGCGCTCTCTGAGTCTCGCACACACATCGTCGTCATCCGCCGCGAAGGATGTTTTCCCTACTCTAAATTCTGGGGGCCTGGGAGGATGGCATCAACATGGCGAGTCTGGCGGACCGACGTCTAAAGATGTGCTGGAAGCGTCGTGGACATTGCTGAGGCAGTAGGCATCATGCGGTTGCTGCTCCAGACGCGCGTGGACGAGCTGGCGCAGGTGCATCGACACTTAGACAACCACAGCTTACTGAGTCCTCGGATTCGGGTTAAGACATGTGCAGGATCAGACAAGTCAAGAGGGCCGCGGCACGAGCAGGCCAACATCACTACCATGATGTTCGAGGTCAAGGAGCCCGAAGGAGGCTGGACCCAGGAAGAGAAGCGGGTCCGAGCTTTCTGATAGAGCCGCAGCCCCATTAGGCAAGAAGGATTGGCACTAAATGTCCCAAACGGGAAGTGTGTCAGTTGGGCGTCCCGACAGCTTGCCCTGCCATATATAGCAGTTAAACATTGTCTAGTTATATCAGACACGAAGGAGCACGCTACTAGGGTAGCTCCTTCTCTTAGCGAAAGTCGGTCGGAGAGAAGATTATTCATCATTGGGGCTTGGCGGTCTAGCGTCTTGCATGGTCACAACAGACACCTGATGTTCTTTCTGGCTACCATAGAATAAGAGAATATAATTTATGGAACAATAGCATAACAATCCCTTCGACCTAACAAACGATTACTTCCTATACAGAATGGACTGGAAATGTCATAAATCTGTCGTTTGGCGCAAATACCACTTGTATCGCGAGCGGAGAGTCAAAACATCATGAGCCGAGTGAAAGTAACAAAGACTGTATACTTTGGATGGCTGTCGGTGTTTTTAAAACCGAACATCTATAACGATAGAACTTTCTATCATTGCTTGGTAGATGAAGAGCGGACACGGCAATGAGCATCGGGCAAGAGCAATGCAAGTTTTACAGCAGAGCATGTCATCATCGTCAAGGACGACAAGAACGACCATCTGTATCTTTGTTGCTTCAGAAGTAATCTTGATCAACATTCTGTGTGTTTATGCCCAGTTCTTTTGTGTGGAGCAATACGTTTGCTGGTCTTATTGCTGCGAATCTTCTGTGTTGCTAGGGAGGTGTGTGAAAGGTACTTTGAACGCATCAATAATCAATACTTGACAACCGGCATTATACGTTCGATGAGCCATTGTGTTGGTTGAACACAGCCGTGGTGCAACATGTCCAACATCCTGCAGAATCTGTGTTGTCTCCACCATAAGCATCACAATGCTAGAGTTCACATTCGAAGCCAAAGAAGACAAAGTAAATTTTTAAAAAGTTCAATTCATGATGTTACAAGATAAAGACATTAGATATAAGAGAGAAATACGAAAAAGGTCATCAAAGACCAGTCAACAAGACCAGATGTTCGGAATCAAAGACAATCTAAACCCAAGACACTTAAGCAAGGTAAGACGACATGATCTCCACAACAGCAGGTCCGGCAACAGTGTTGTCATCGTTGACAACAGTCGAGTTGGTGGTCAAGATGGCAAACGACTCGCCGGTAGGACCGTAAACGCTAACAGGGACTCTGGCGTAGATCTTGCAGTCCTTGACCACAGCAGATGAGAACATGGTGCCTGTGGCCAGGGGGAAGGCAACGAAGAGGGGACCAGCGGGGACCTGCATGTCGGCTGCGAGGTCGAACTCAATGGTCTCGCCCTGCATGATGGGCATCTGGACGTCCTTGCCAACGCTGAGCGTGGGGAAAGCCTTGACGGGGAGTGTGGGGTTTGAGGCAGGGCAAGACTTGATGAAGGGGGCTGCGAGCGAGTAGACCTGGTCAAAGTCGAGAGGGACGTCGAAAGGCTGGGGGAAGGGCGACATCTCGAGGTTGCCACGGATGAAGGCATTGTGGCGGGCTTCAACGGTCAGGATGGAGCCTGCTGCGGTGAGGTAGGCCTTGTTTGTGATGAGGGCGGCAGCGCCGAGGTATGCGCTCACACCAACACCCTCGATGATGGATGCGGTGGCCAGGAAGGTGGAGGGTGTGAGGTTGCCAAAGTCGTATGTGCAGGCGGCGACGGGTGTGACACCAGCTCCGTTCAATGCGGTGGTCAAGAAGTCGACGTGGGTCTGCTCATCGCGGCCAATCTCCTGGAGGTTCTTGTAGAAGTTGGTGTCGTTGAAGCCAGCGGCAGCGAAGTCAGCGGCGGAGAACTTGGCGATGGCCTCGCGGTAGAAGTTGGCCTCGAGATGCTCAAGAGTCAATGCATAGTTAAGAATGACNTCTGTGGAATATCAGCTGCTGTCCAACAATGTAATCTTGGGGATCGAGACGTCTTACCCATCGATGTCGGAGCTCTGGCGCTTGACAAGAGCAGGTGCAGCAGAGGCAGCGGTGGCCAGAATGGCGGTGCTAATGATTGAGGCCTTCATTGTGATATGGAAGAAATTGAAGAGTAGTTTGTGGAGTGGAAGTTGTGAATGTGATTGAGTTGTAGGACTTACAAGACGAGTGCGAGCTCTGCTCTTATATAGCCATACTCTCGCACTGGCAGGCCAACATGCAATAACGATCGACCATTCCTTCAGAGGACCTCAAGCCGCTCTCCATAGCTCTTTGTCATTGTTTGGGGGAGGTGTTATGATGGCGATCAGCCACCCACGCTTTCATGTCTTAGGACGGGATGTGCCAACATCGTTCATTGGTTGAATGTGGATTTGGGGGTCATGCGGCCACACTAACTTAAGGTAGATGTTAAGGTTAAATGTGATCAGCAAACGGTGCATACACATCCCATGGAATCTGGCTTAGTGGCAGTTGCAGCTTCCCATAAACTATAGCTGATTAACTCAGATAAGATCACAATTTGGATTGATCGATATTCTGCGATTGGTCGAGAAAACCAATTGTCTTAGCTAGTGCGTTGTGAGCAGTAGCCAAGAAGAGGGTTGTTGTCACTCGTCGGGCGAACGACCCGCCGGAGAAGCTGGAGAGTTCATCCAGGTACTATCAGTCGTGAGTGCTTCCACATTGTTCAATGGCAAGCAAATGTCTTGATGGTTCTGTATGGCTCAACGACCACGGATTGTTCGTACCTACGACGTTTCCGCACAACAGCGATTGAGTGTAGACACAATCGAAGGTGGTAAGATTCGATGGTATAGATCTGCAGTCTGCAAAGCTCCAGGCTCGACGCTACACATGTCGTGGCACGATTTTGAGTTCACCCAGCCTGGCCAGGGTTCTTGATATTTGCTCTGCGTACGAGCTACGAGCTACGAGCACACCGCTAGCGTTTTTATCAGGGCAGACATGTGACGATCGAACTCGATATTCGACGAAAGAGGAAGAGAAACGAACGGGAACAAAAAGGCGCAGCTTCTCGGTGGATGACAAGACCCCATGTTCCTGGAGAAGCTTCACCGCTGGCAACGGTCGAAGGAGTCTGTGCCTCGGAGATTTTGGATCCCTTTTGTGACCCATGACGTGCGCTCGATTGCCAGCTCCTCTTTTTGTCAGCTCCTTCCTTATTCCCACAACCAACAGCATTCTTGCTTGCGCGGCCTTGCCCTTGGTCAAACTACTTCGCAAAGACTCTTCCGAGGAGCGTAGGAGAACGTATCTTTGCTCACAGCCGTCTGCCGAGCGCATTTACACCCTCATTTCAGTCGAGACTAGACCACGCTCTCTCACGATCCCAAGGACGTCGGCCGGAATCTCGAGCCTTTCGAGCTCGCGAAGGATCCAACCCTGGGCATGGCTACCAGTGTCGTATCTCGTACAATTCTGCCTCTCACTTGTGGACACAGCGACTAGGAGTACCAGGAACTCAGTGATGTAAATGCGTGTCTAGATTATACACAAGGATATCTCTCCTTCATGACCCCTCAACCAGAAGAACTCCAATCTCGAAATTCGAAACAGAAAGGCCCAAACCATCAACAAGAAAAAGAAGGAAGTGGTATGACGATCCAGAACAGAAGCAAGCCCAAAGAGATAAATACGAAAAATGGAGGAGGCCCTCTTACTTGAGGTCCGCAGGCGTGAGCACCTGGACCACCGATGTGCCATCTGAGAACCTCGTCTTGAAGATCTTGTTCGCGTTCTGGAACATGCCGTCCTTCAGACTGACGACAATGAACTGACTGCCCTTGAACCTCGTCTTGATCAAACGACCAATATTTTGTGTATGACTTAGATCCAAGGCAGCATCGACTTCATCAAGAATGTACATGGGTGCCGGCGAGTACTGTAGCAAAGCCAGGATAAGCGACAATGCGATGAGGGAGCGTTGGCCACCAGAGAGCTCAGTGAGGGATTGTTTCCACACTTTACCCAGGCAGACTTTGACCTCGAGACCTTTGGATATATCGCCGCTGTCCTCTGGTGGGTCGAGTTTTGCTGTATTGCCGCCGGGGAGCAGTTCGTTGAAGATGTTGCCAAAGTCGACGTTGACCTTGCTCCAGGTCTTGTGAAGGGCTTCCTTTTTGTATTCATCAAGTTGAGCAATGGTCTCTTCGATTTTCTTCTTGTCGCGGATGACTGTACGCATCATGTTCTTCAGGGATGCTTCCTTCTTCTCCACGCTGTCAATCATGTTCATGACCTTGGGATTGATCTTCTTCTTCATGCCTTGGAAGCGCTCACTCAAGCCTGCGAGCGAGCGTTTGCTTTCGGCCATGTTCATACCATTGAAGTCGTAAGGAGTGTTGGCTCGGCCGAAAGAGTCGACTTCATCAGCTATCCATTCGTGTTCCTTCTCCATGGTTTGTAGTGTTTGGCGTGCCGCTTGCTGTTGCTTTGAGAAGTTCTCAATCTGATGACCCAGCTTCTGTGCCTCGAGAGCTTCCTCGGTGATCAAGGCAGATTTTGATCGCGAAGCTGCTTCGAGATCCGCAAGCTCAGTATCGTAGCCTGACAGCTTCTTTCGCTCATCATCTAGTTGTGCTTGAGCGTAGTGGTGTGCATCTTTGACAGCTTGGCCCTCAGTCAACAAAGACTTCAACTCTTCCTGTTGTGTCTTGAGATTGACTTCTGCATCCTGGAATTGCTCTTGAGCAGCTGCAAGATCACTGCCGCATTGCTCTGCCTCGACCATAGCATCTCGCACCTCTTGTTGTAGTGGCTTGATAGAAGCAGAATTTTTGCTGAGCGACTTTTTGAGCTTGTCGAGCGCCGTTTGTAGCTCGACAAGTTTGCTGTCTTTATTGTTGTTGAAGTCATTCATGTCTTTCTCGATGCGCTTGACCTCCTTCGCTGCATCGTCTTGACGTGCCTTGGCTTCGACGATACTCTGCTTAAGCTCAACGATACCGGCCTTGGTGTCGGCGATCGCTTGAATGATCTGTGGTTTCTGTCAGTTTACACTCTACCACAGCTAGGACCCTCGTCGACTTACCGAGGATGATGAGTTGCCATTGATTTGCTGCTCAGCGAGCGAAATCTCATGGCTCTTGAGATCCAAATTCTGCTTGAACTTCCTCGCAGCGTCGAGCTTCTGCTTCTCTCGCGCCATGGTCGATTGCAATTGCTGCAGAGTTGCCTGTCTTGCATCGAGTTCTCGTGTGATCTCATTCAGTTGCTGGAGGGTGACCAGTACACCACTTGTCTTCGGTGAGCTACCACCGGACAGAGTACCCGAAGGGTCGTAGACATCGCCCTCTAATGTGACACTCTTCATACGAACAGCAGGGTCGAAAGTGACCTTCTTGGCAGTGGCAGCGTCCTCACAGATCAGCGTGTTTCCAAACACATACTCCATCGCGGCGTTGACCTCTTCTTCGTATCCGATGAGGTTGAGTGCAAGGTCGCATTTGTTATTTGACATGTTTCTTGCAGCACCAACTTTCNNTGCAGACTGTTAGTACGGACGCATTGTAGAACGGATAAAGATTGAGTATACCTCAGAAGCGGCGCGGAAGGCAGAGATTTTGTTCAACGGAATGATGGTCACTCTCTTCTTCAGCTTGCCATCTTGCAGTAGTTGTGTACCGGTCTGCGCGGTGTCAACTACAACATTGTACAAACGGCCTCCAGCGCATATTTCGAGGGCTGTGCCTGCTTGAGTAAAGTTCTTGTCCAAAGCGAACAGCTGTGCCACCAACCCCTTAACCTTTGAACGATCAAAGTTCGGCGTCGGGTCGCTGTAGCTGAAGTCAATGTTCGCGACTCGTCTCTTGAGAGCATCAGCTTGCTCTTTCAATTCGCGAATGCGTTGTTGTAGCTGTGATTGTTCTTTGTGCATGGATTCTTCCCGACCGGACTCGTAGCCAATTCTTGAGAGCTCGGCCTCCAGCGCCTTTGCCTCAGAACGAAGGCCATCGAGTGATTTCAACAAGCCAGCGTTTTCCTTCTCTGCCTTCTTGGCCCGAGGCTCATCCTCCTTCAAACGTTTTTCCAGATGCGAGATCTTGAGTTTGGCTTGTTCTTGTTCGGTTGACGCGGCACTGAGTCGGTTGCGAGCGTCTTGAAGTTGACCTTGGTATCCACCTTCCTGGCCTTCCTTGGAAGCGACACCAGTTTGTAATGTCTGGAGAAGTTCCTCCTTCTGTTCGACCTCGGCGGTTTGCTTCTGGAGTTCGGCATTGGCTGTGTCGTAACGTTCCTGGAGCTGCTTGTGTAGTTGGGACTTTTGCTCGAGTTGCTTGCCGAGTTCTTGGACAGTGGCCTGGCTTTTTGCGCGGTTTTCGTTCTCTTCAGCCATGCTTGACTTTTTGAGATCCAAGACTGTAGTCAATCTGACCAGTTCGTGAGAGTGTTCTTTGACCTTGTCTTCCAGAGCCTGGAATTTACCACCTTTTCTCAACTCCTTGTCTCTTGCAGCTTTGACCTTGTCCATGTCCTCTTGCAGGAAGGCAATCTCGTTCTTCAGCTTCTCTGCATTGCTCTCGAGAAACATGGCTCTCTGTCTCTTGTCATTCAAGTCTTTTTCGCTCATACGAAGCTTTTCCTTGCTCTTGAGATAGTCGTAAGCCACGACCAGTCGCGTAAGGCGTTCCAGATCGTTCTGCGTTTGTTGGAAGTCAAGGAAGGCTCTCTTCTCTTGTCGCAATTTGTCCAACTTGGGTTCGATCTCGTCGCGTAGAAGCTCCATGATCTCTTGAACCTTCATCTCCTTCTTTGCCATTGTACGGAAAGCCTTGTCTCTGCGATCCTCAAACATGCGGGTTCCTGCAGCCTCCTCGACCATTCCCAGAATCTCTTCCTTCTTCATGTTCAGGACCTTGGTGATGCGACCCTGCATGATCAAGAAATTGGGGTTGTTGATGTTGAGTTGGACGGATTGAAATAGGTTCTGGACGGTGGTTTGCTGAGCGCGGTGGCCATTGATGAGGTATTTGGAAGTGCCGCCGAGGACGATTTGGCGAGTGACAGAGATGGTGGGATAGTCCTCGAAGCCGATGGGCGACTTGGCCTTGTCCTTGTTGTCAAAGACGATGGTCACCGAGGCCTTTGTGACACCGGCCTGGCCGCGCTTGTAGATGAGGTCCTGCAAGTTTTGGGCGCGGACCGTTGTCATGTTGGTGATGCCGAGAACGAAACATATCGAGTCGAGGATGTTGGACTTGCCGCTACCGTTCAGACCGGTGATGGAGTTGAAGCTCTCGTCCCTTTGCGCAAGTCAGTCGTCAGTCGTCAGTTGTTTCGCAGAGGATGCCATGAAGACGCACCAGCCCGAGATGACGGTGCGCACGGCATACGACTTGAAGCCGTCGATGATGACTTCGATCACCCTCATCTTGTCGTTACTGGCGCGGGGCCACTTGGGTGTGTGATGGTCGTCAAGGTTGTGTGTCTTGCGGCGGGCCAAGTTGTTTACGATGACTTTGTTTACGACCGACGCCCGACGGGCAGCTGCAGCCGACCGGACCCCTCCCGAAGCTTCACATGTCAAACGAAATAAATAGAGAGAGAAAAAAAGAACAAATGTAGCATTCCCGCTGTGATGGCTTTCTCTAATTGACCCTCCATTACTCCTCGGCAACCAGGTTCTGTCCTTCACGCAGGCCCTCGACCACCAACTCGTGGCCCTCTGCTCTGCGGTAGACGTCACGGATGTCGTCTGTNGCATTCATGTCAGCATGCATGTCACTCATTGAGTTCAACATCCTTTTCGTACCTGTTGTGGTCTCGAAGTGGCTGGTTGCGTCGTAACTTCTCGAGATGAAGATGTTGTCCTTCTCTCCGCTCTCAAGGGGCTCGTAGATGGGAATGGGAGGTCCCATGAACTTCTCCTCGATCTTGCCGAGGCGGTCGAATCCAGCCTGCAGCTCGAGGTGGTGGTTGCTGTCACCCTCGGCAATGGTCGAGACAATGGCAATGTAGTAGCCCTTGGGAGCCACGTTGTGCGCCCACGAAACCATGGCGACGTACACGTCNTGCAATGTGTTAGCCCTGTGGTACACCCACCATAGCATCCTCTTCATCTTACCGTGCTTTCTGCCGATCTGCGACTGAGGAATGATGAGTTGGACAGAGTCCGAGTTGTCTGTCTTCTCGATGGGGTGGTTCAGAATGCAGATAGCCTTCAAAAGGTGACCAACAGGCTTAACCTTGTTGGGGAAGTATGAGGGATCTGCCAGAATCTTGCTGCACTTTGTTGTGAAGGTCATGCCCTCGCCCTCCTGATCACGCTCCTTCATGGTTGCCTTGATACCAACAGCCTTGCCGTTCTCGTAGAGTACTTCGTCGACATCGGTGTTCAGCATGTAGGTACCGCCGTAGATGGCACTGAGACGAGCAAAGCCCTGAGGAAGTTCGCCCAGACCGTACAGAGGGTAAATGTAGGGGGACTTTCCATATCTGGCCATTGAGTTGACGTAGAGTCTGATGCGCTCGATGGCGTCCTTGGCAGCACCCTTCTGGTTGATGTAGTCGTCGGTTGTGAACAGAGCCATGCTGTGACCGATGAAATCTCTTGTTGAAGGCTCCAGACCAAACTTGTCGTAGACCTCCTTCATGGTGAACTGGTTGAGGTTCATGCCTATCGAGTATATCAGTCTGTGTTCCATCTAGTCAGACATGTCGTGACGCACCNNGTTGTGAGTGGCCGGGTCCTCCTCCTTGTATGCGCCAACGAACTCCAGAAACTTCTTTGCTCTTCTCTTCTCAAACAGACCCATCAGAGGACTGCGGAGAGCCTCCGAGGCGTCCGAGGGAACCTTTGCGACGTTGGCCTTGTTTCCAGCGCCGGTCTGGACATAACTGCCAGCGATCTGCTTGAACTCGAGGTATCTGGTGACATCGGTCGAGACGAGAATGTTGGTGAGTTCTCCGTTGGACATGAGGAGCTTGGGAACAAGGTCGATGTTCCAGTCGTTGGGGCGGCCGTACTTCTTCCATGGCTCGCTGCCGTTGTCGTTGCCGTACTTCTTGAAGAGCTGCGAACAAAGAATGAGTCAAGAGTGGTATGAACGTGGCCGAGGATGTCATACAGCTTCGATGTTGATAGAGGCAGCCTCGCTGCACAAAGGTCAGTATGGCGCAACAAAAGGAAGCAGGAGGGGTAACGCACCCNNGCCGTAGTGATCGTTGCGGTCGATGTGCAGCACCTTCTTGCCCTTGACACTCAACACACTGGGTCTGTTAGTCTTTATTCCCACTCCGCGCGATCATGACTACTCACCCNNCGAGAGCACGCACTCGGTGAGACCTNNTCGTGGCCATGGTTAGCTCTCTCTTGACCGCTACAAGGAAGGCGAGTGCGGGGTCACAATACCTGTGCCAAGCACAACAACATCGTACTCGGGGGCGATATCCTCCATGTTTGCGTATGAGAAGGAATGGATGAAGGTTTACGGTGTTTGGGGAGAAGGCGAAAAGACGACCGGGTGGTAAATGGTGGTGGTAGAGAAGTTGCCTGGGAGAGCGAGACGGAAAGCTCCCTCTGGTGACGTTGGTTTGTTTCGTGAGATTAACAGGGGCTTGGCCAAAGCCTCCGCCTGCAATAAACTACGAACATTTATCTGACCATTCCCAATCTGCGGTATTCCTTTCAAATCTTGTTGTACAGTTTGTCATAATACACTCGGTTAATATATAGATACAGGGGTTGGCTTCTACACCCGCGTCTCTTGCTGTGCCTTGGCCTGCTCAGGCACGACTTGTGATTGGGCGTCTGGTAGAGGCAATTGCTCGTCTTGCTGTGCTGATTGGGACTCTTCGTACTCCTGCACACATATACTGTTAGTCAATTTCACATGACTTGGATGTNNCACGTAACGTACCATGAATTCCACCTTCTCGGGCGTGTACGACGGCTCGCCCTCTTGGGCGTAGAGGTTGACGCTGGAGTCCGACTCAGCAAGTGTGCGAGCATCCTCCCAGGCGTACCAGCGCTCGGTCAGAACGTGCTTGATTGCCCTTTGAGTGAGTTTGACCNNTTGAGACGCTATTAGAGTTGTATTTCTTGATGGGCACATTCGGCCTACCTGGATTTCTCTCTCTTCAGACTCCCAATCACCGTAACCGGCATCTGCTTTCTTTCTTTCATGTCTCTCGGTACAGAGTCTGTTCCTTTCCCGGACGCAGACCCACCACAACTTGTGCAAGTCCTCAAAGTCCTTCGCTCTCAACTCCACGATTGTCCATGCTCGGCCGTGGCTATTGTCATAATCGGGGGTTGCAAAAGGATATCTGTCGCGGTTGAAGAAACCCCATAGGCCGTGATCGGGATCTACATCGACCTGGGAACGCTGTTTGCTGTCGGTGACGGGCTTGGGCAAGTCCTCGGGCTTGACGGAGAGGGTCTGACGAGGGCGGAGACCAGTGCGACGAATCGCAGATACACCTCTGTTTCTGTTGCCGTCACGACGAGCAGATGCTGGGCTTGTTGTCGAGAATGAAGAGGTGAAGAGAGACGGGAGGAGGAAGGCCGGCGGTAGGGTCGATTGGCGGATGTGCAAGCCTTGCGAGAACAGTCTGCTCGGGACAGACATTGCGNNAAGGTGTGTGAGGGGTGATTGTGACAGACCGAGGGCTTGACGATGAGTATAAGCCCTTGTTGCGAATGCAGGCGATGGNTGAATTAACATTTCCAGCCAGCGCTCTGCACGCCAAGTCTGCGGTTTTGCGGCCCCTGCGCCTGCCTCCGCCAACTCCCCATCCAGCTCCGCGTCCCTCCTCTGCTCATGGTCAAAGGACAATCAAATGATAGATTTGGTTCAGGCACTCTCAATCTTGGCGCTGGAAAGAGAGTTTTGTATGTGAGAGTTGGAATCCTCATTGCTATAATTTGGTTTGAAATACATTGATTGGTCGGTCCATAGCTGTTTCTTTAGTGTCTCGTGAGAACACATCAAGCAAGCAAGACGACCGAGACATTGGACCTTGAACAGGTACGAGACTGTAGCTCTATACTAGCGGAACGCAGACACAAGACAACAAGGCAAACGTGAATAGACGTGATAAATAAGAATGCGCGAGAAGCACAAGATTGACTTTGATGTTTGCGCAGCACATGGCCAACCAGCCACATGCGGTGGGGTCGTGCCTGCTCTCTTGAACACGACCGGACCTCCTCACTTTGATTCACCTCGTTCCTTCCAGTCTCGCCATACTTCTCCCTTCCCTTTCTCTTGGTCGCCCGCCCTTTCTCCTCCTTCTCTCGTAAGCGCCTTCTCTTCCATCCGCCAACGCTCATCTCGTTCGCGCCTGCTAATCGGGAACAAGTCGCTTCTCCTCACGAGACGAGGCCGCCTTCTCTCACATCTCGACCTCTTCACCTCACAAACACCCATCATCTCCCGTCTTGTCTTCGAATCGCCTAGCACCTCGTGACTCGTCATTCATCGCCCGGCCTCTTTATCAACATGTCAGACGAACAGCACATTGATGCCGCCCTCGACGGTCTCCATCTCGAAAACAACAACGAAGATGCCCCTCCCCGCACCGACGACGAATATGCCCTCGCTCAGCTCACTCTCAGAGCTATCGTCTCCTCTAAGGAAGCAGGCGTCATTATTGGAAAGGCTGGCCAGAACGTCGCCGAACTCCGTGACAAGACTGGTGTCCGCGCCGGCGTCAGCAAGGTCGTTCCCGGTGTCCACGACCGCGTCCTGACCGTCCTCGGCCCCCTCGATGCCGTCGCTTCCGCCTACGGTCACGTCGCCGATGGCTTGCTCAAGGGCGTTCCTCAGCTCGGTATGGGCGGTGTCGCCTCCAACCCCAACACTCACCGTATGTCGCATCTCGGCTGCTCCATGTCCACGACTAACCTCTCCTCTANNGCTGTCCGTCTCCTCATCTCCCACAACCAGATGGGCACCATCATCGGTCGCCAAGGTCTCAAGATCAAGCAAATCCAGGACGCTTCCGGTGTTCGCATGGTTGCCCAGAAGGAGATGCTCCCCCAGTCTACCGAGCGCATTGTTGAGATCCAGGGCACCCCCGATGGCATCCAGAAGGCTGTCTGGGAGATTGGTAAGTGCCTGGTCGACGACGAACAGCGCGGCTACGGTACTATCCTGTACAACCCTGCCGTCAGAGTCTCCGGTGGTGCTAGTGGCGCCCCTGCCAGCAACGGTGGTTCTTACCCTTCCGAAGGCCGTCGCTCCTACAACCGTACTGGTAATGGTACCGACTTCAGCGATGCCCCTGCCGCCTACACGCGCCGCGAGTCTGCTCCCCGCGCTCCTGCACCCATCGCTGCTGAAGATGATGAGGATATCCAGACTCAGAACATCAGCATTCCTGCCGACATGGTTGGTTGCATCATCGGTCGCGGCGGCAGCAAGATCTCCGAGATCCGCAAGAGTTCTGGTGCTCGTATCTCAATTGCTAAGGCCNCTCACGACGAATCTGGCGAGAGGATGTTCACTATTACTGGATCCTCGAGCGCCAACGAGAAGGCCCTTTACCTGCTTTACGAGAACCTTGAGGCCGAGAAGATGAGAAGAAGCCAGATGCCTCCTCAGGATGCTTAGTTCGCCCATGTTCCGGCACAGACGCATGCTTGATTATCCTCTTGAAGGTCTGCTATCCAGAAAAGTTTCTTCTCGGTCACACCAACTTGCGCCCTTAACCTCTATCGCCCACGGTTGCCCGCCACGACAACTAATATCTTAACCCTCGCTACTCTTTCTTACCTTTCTTTACCCCGACATCCCTTGTACGTGGCCGCTTCTTCCTTCTTCCGAGGGTGCACCAGTCACTGCCTCATCCGATGACGATTTGATGAAATTCGCCTTTTCTTCTTTTGACAGCAAACACACAAGCATTCCTCTCTACTATCCCGACTCGGTCCTCTCTACTCCTCGTCAAATGGAAACGTTGTAGGAAGTACAGAGGTCTTGGGGAACGGTACAGATGCCCTAGGGATGTACTTGTTCTTTTTTCTTCCTTTTTCTGCATGCGGAGGCGATTGCTTCGATTATAGCTCGATACCATTTCTATACTTTCATGTAGAAAAAGTCATTTCCCGAAAGAGGGAAGAGTGCTACATTCACCTTATACTCACCGTGTCTCTGCAAGTGTGTTTATGATACAAGCATCAGACGTGTTATCATTTCTGCATCTCATCGCCTCGTCGCCGCATGCCGTTCGATGGAAGAATATCCAGTGAATGCCATCGAGCCATTCCATCTTGGTCCACATCAATGCTGCTGAAAGAACTTGTGCGAAGGAGTATCTTCCGAGTCAAAGCCCATTAGTGAGCGCTGCTCCCAAAAGCAATCACCCACGTTCATATCCGATGATTACAGTCACTGTCTCAAGCACACCACAAACTCGCTACCAAGTATATTGGGAGAGCCCGCAGCATAGTTAGACGATAAGTAACCTCATTGTAAAGTATTATGAATTAGTGATATCAGATGGTGATTGTTGCAAACACGCTTGTTTGAGGTATGACCCTGTCACATATTATATCCTAGTAACCATCACTCACGCTTTCGACCAATGTACGTTGTGTTGGATGCTTTACATGAGCACTACTTTCGATCGTCGTCATCGCCACCACTTGTGCATCTCCGCACGATACATGTAAGGTGAACAAAATACAGAAATATACGTTCGGAAAACTTTGATACAAAAAGATAGACAAGACTACAAACAAAAGCACTACAACAGAGGAATATATTAATCTAACCTAAGACACGACCGGCAGTGGACGAAGTACTCCTATCCTTCGTGACTGTCTTTTTGAGTCCCTTGCCCAGCTGGATTTCTCCCAACAGACCAGAAATGTTAGGTGCGCCACCGCGACCAGCTGCTGGTGCAGAGGGCATGGGAGGAGGTGGCGGTGCGCCGCCCGAAGGCATAGGTGGTGGTGGAGGAGCGCCAGTCGTTGGCATGGGAGGCGGAGGTGGTGCGCCGGTGGTAGGCATTGGTGGCGGCGGTGGGGGAGCAGGAGGCACGACACCGCCTTCTGGCATTGGCGGTGGGGGAGGGACATCGGGTGTTGGTGGAGGAAGCGGCGGCAATGCGGCAGGAGGCGCGGGTGAGGCAGAAGCAGGCGAGCCGGTCTCCATGGCTGACAGTGGGCGTGGTGGTGCCATGGTTCCGAAAAGCATCGAGGCAAGCTGTTTGGCGCTACCACCTGTGGGTCCATCGTCGTCCTCATCAGAAGACTCAGAGTCGACAACAGACCAGTCATCATCATCTGCTGGCTTCGCGGTGCGACGGGATGATTGTGCAGCGGGCTCGGGCAAGACGGTCTTGTTGGTGTCTTGCTGGGTGAAACGGTGGAAGGGGTTGGTCGAGGCGGCATCAGCGGCAGCAGGTGATGCGATTGGTGCAGAAGGAGCTGCGGGTTGGTTCATGCTTCTAAAGAATGGATTCTTCGATTCCTCAGGAGGGCTGACGACGGTAGTGGGCACTGGCGGAGCAGGAGCGCTCGGCGGCGCAGGTGCGGCTTCAACAGGAGGGGCGGGCGACACTTCCCTAGGAAGCTCTTGGCTGGCAGCGGGTGTGCTTTCCATGGGAGTGATGGTCTGTGGTCCGTCATCCTCATCTGAGCTGTCATCATTCATNGCTCTCGAGCTGCAGCTGCAACTGGCGCTCTCTCTCTTTGCAGCTTCAATTTCTGCACGCTGAGCATCGCGTTGAGACTTGAGACGCGCTTCCTTCTCTTCGGCGTCCTTGGAAGCTGCCTGTCTCTTCTTCTTTTCTTCTGCCTTCTTGAGTTTGCCTTGACGGACCTGCTCCTCAAGTGCACGCAAGCGTTCGGCAGCAGCCTCACGCTCCTTGCGAAGCTCTTCCTCTTGGCGACGCTCCTCATCCTCAAGTTCTCTGGTCTCCGATGCTTGGGCTGATTGTTGCTCTTTGATTGCTTGCTCCATTTGTTGTTGCTCAAATCTCTGCGCTTCAGCCTTAGCTTGCTGCTCTTCCTGCTTGCCAACAGAGTCGCCACGGTTCTTGCGAGGTGCAGGGGCGGGCGGGGCCTTCTTGCCAAGAGGCTTCTCAACAGTAGGAGGCGCAATACTTTCTCCAGCCAGTCTCTGTTGTCTCTCTTCCTCTCTACGGGCATCGTCCTGCTCCGCCTGGCGCAAGCGATCTTCACGTTCCTTGCGCTCCCGTTCTGAGCGCTGTTGTGCGGACTCGCCGGGCTTGACGGGTGCTCTGATACCCAACGCAGCAAGACGTTCGGCCATGCGCTGCTCAGCTTGCTGCTTGATAAAGGCGGCGCGATCCTCTGCGGTCTTGTAGGTGTTATAGGAACCTCCACGAGGCGTCTCGCTTCTAGCAGCAGGGCTCTCGACACGAGCGCTACTGCTACGGCCAACCTCTTCGGTACGTGGCGATGCGACACGTTCGCGGGTGTTGGGAGTTCTGTGGGAGGTCAGAATCATCACGCGATGCATGTATGTGTCAACTTACTCATCCTTCCTGATGCGAGCAGTTCTGCTGCTTCTTTGCATGTCAAAAATGAAATCCTTCACCTCGTCCTCAACACCGAGTCCGTCTTCCCATCTTCTTCTCTCGTGCTCGGTCGCAACATCTTCAGAACCTTCCTTCAGGCTCGACTCGATGGTTCTGCTAAATTCAGTGACCGAGTCCTCGACATCACGCACCATTCTCTCATTCTCCTCTCTTTCGAGGCGGACGCGATTGCTCTCGTCTTCCAATCTCTTTGCAGCACCTGCTCCATCGTCACCCGAAGCGGCAGCGGGAGCAGGTTTGCCTGTGAGGGCGGCAGAACGAGCCTGCATCATTGCCCTTGCTCTTGCCTTGAGACGGTCAGATTCTGTCACAGCACCTCCAGGTCCAGTACCAACAACGGCAGGAGCTGAGCTAGGGTTGGCCTTGGCATCCTTGAGGCGGAACAGCTCTAGCTGAGCATCTGCAATGGCTCTCTCGCAACGTCGTACGTGACTGGCCAACTCGGGCAGGCGGTCGGATAATGTTTGGAGCTGCCTCTTCAGAGCTCTGCGTTCAGCACCCGAGTCAGTGGTACGGAATCCAGAATTCGGGTGTCCATCAATGTCTTCTTGAATGCGACGGATACGTCTGTAAAGCTCATCTGCTTCCTTACGATCTTTGCGATCAAGCACGTCCTCCTCGTCAGCTCTTCCCTCATCTTCAAAGTCCATGGCGTCAAGGAGAACCTGTTTTTCGCGGATAGCCTTCTTCAACTGATCGACTGACATCTCTTCGACAGGCTTCTCCTGAGCAGGAGAGGCAGTACGACCAGTATCGCCTGTGCGGCGACGTGCAGATGAGCGGTAACCAACGTCCTCATCGTTGTTCTTATAAACTGTGGCATCCTTGCGAGGGCCAGCAATGCTTGCACCTGCGCCAGCGAAAGAGTGGTTCTTGAGGTAGCTGACACCGGTCTTCTGAGGCTGCAAGAATGCGCCAGTGGTTCTTCTTGATTGCGCATCTTGCGAAAGATGCGACTTCATGGTTCCAATAGCATCGTTGATGTTTCTAGTGGAAGGAGGTACAAGCTCAGCAGGAAGCTTAGCTGGAACAGGGTAGCCATTCAGTCTGCGGTAGATCAAATGCATAGCCACAGCGAACTCATCGAGATTGAGTTTGCCTCTGTTGTGAGGGTCTGACAGAGTCCAGATACGCTCAAGATCATCCTTCTCAAGACCACTCTGGCCGAAGATCTCGATTGCGGTGGCACCGCTGATTGCGCCTCTACTTAAACCATCCCAGGCCTTGAACATGTCATCGTAGATCTTCTTCTCGTCCTTGGTGATGGCCCATGGGACGGTGGCGTTGCCACGGAGACCAGCAGTGCTGAAGCCAGTCTCGCGACCAGGCTGAGGCATCATTTGCTGCTGAAGTGCTTGTAGATTGGGAAGGCCAGAAGCTGGGGCATTAACAAGACCCCACTGTCCAGGACGACCAGTGGGCTGAGCGTTCAGAGGGGCCATAGGGAAGCCAGTGGGCTGTGGTGACAGGCCTTGACCAAAGCCGGTCGGCATGGGAGGCATAGGGGTCGAGGTCCGGTGTATCCTGTAGCCTGGGACTGGAAGCCAGTTTGTTGAGGCTGCAGACCAGTAGGTTGAGACTGGAACTGCTGCGATTGAAAACCAGTCTGCTGAGGCTGGAAGNCCTGTAGGCTGGGGGTTGAGTTGTGACAGAAGCTGGCTGCTGGATGGCTGAGGTTGAGGTGCCTGAATAGTTGGCACATCAGGGAAGCTGGGAGCATTGCTTGCTGGCTGCGAGGTAGACTGTGCGTCTGCAACACCGAAGGAGATGATATCGACCATGCTAGAGACCTCGTTTGTGACTCTCTCGGGCAGCTGGGCAGGAAGATCCTTTCCGGTAAGCTTCAAGTTGCACAAGTACATGGCCAAAGCAAACTCTGGGAAGAGCAATTGACCAGACTTTGTGGTATCCGAGAGCATCCAGATCTGAGACAAGGCGTCACCAGGGAGCTTTGAGCGAAGGAGAAGGTCCTTGGCCTTGTCGCCGGACAGAGCTTGATCGTTGCCAACAGCAGATCTGAAGAGCTGTTCGAACTTGGACTGGTCCTGAGCGGTGATGAAGGACAGACGGATGTTGGGGATCTTGGACGANCTGAGACGATGTCTGGGTAGGCTGGGGCTGCTGGCGAGCAGGAGTGGAACGGAACGAGTCGGCCATCTGCGACGAGGTCATACCAGTAGGTTGAGGTAGCTGTTGGGGGGCGGCAGTCGGCTGAGGCGATTGGAATTGCTGCTGCTGTTGCGGTGGTTGCTGTTGTTGCTGCTGGGGAGGGAAGCCGGTGTACTGGGGCATGAGACCACCCTGGAATTGGTTCTGCTGCTGCTGCTGCTGCTGGGGAGGGAAGCTGGTTGCTTGAGGCTGGAGCGACTGTTGCTGAGGTGGAAAGCCAGTCGCCTGAGGCTGTAGAGACTGTTGCTGATGCATGGGGGCATGCCGGTGTATTGCGGTTGCATGAAACCTGTAGCCTGAGGGCCGAAGGCGCTGAAGTTTTGCTGGGATTGCTGGCCATATTGCTGCTGGCCTGGGCGACCCTGGTTGGCGCCGCCCAAGAAGGAGTTTGAGCCCGAGAACATGGTCGTTGACCGTCGCGTTCAAGAGGAAGTCGCGAAGACGAACTGGGAAGTCGAGATTGGGCTGCTCCTCGTGGCATTTGGGGAAGCCGCGACCATCCTGGTCCATGCACCTCCATGCCAAGCCCCACGTCACCGATTGTTCGAGGTCTTGCATGTGAGAGCCGGTCGTCTAGCAACTCAACTGGAAGCACTCGCTCATCACAGCACCCAACATGCCGCCCAAGCAGAACGGAGAGACTGAGCACGACCTCCAGGATGCCGACTTCGCCAAGGTATGGACTCGGACTCCAACAAGACACAAGCACACCCCGTCCTGACACACTCTACCCCAGGCGTTCCAGGAACTCAACCGCGGCGAACAAACCGCTACCGCTCTCGAGAACCACCTTGCTGCCCTCGAAGCAAAGATAGACGAGTTGCTCGCTGCTACTGGCCAGCAAGACCAGTCTGAAACTTCTGCACATTCCAACGGCACGACTCGCCATCCAAACACCCAGACAGACTCATGATCCGGGCCCCATCCCACATCAACCAAGCCACTATAAGACACTCGCATTCTGACATTCTGTCTGAGCCTAGACCCTGTAGAAGCCCACGTCGGACGTTCGCTTCGACACACTTGTCGGGGAGCATCGTATCTACAACACACAGAACCGAGTGGCTAGTGCTGCGCTCGTGCAGACGTCATGTATATAGAAAGAGCTCGGTCTATGCTGAATGCGTGCACTTGGGTATCATATCTCGCCTCTCAGAGGCCTCCAACAGTTGTAGGCTTCACATCAGACCCAGAAGCCGCAAAGATATCCTCAAAATGGAACACTCCGTCTGATCCTTTCTCCACCACTCCCACCTCGGTTACGACTCCATCAATCAACTCTGCTGGTGTCACGTCGAAGGCAGGGTTCCACACATCAATGCCGTTGGCAGCAATGCTGACAGTCTCGATCTGCTTGAGGTCGAGCGATGCGCCCTTGAAACAAGGTCCCTTGATCATCGTCATCTCTTTGCCTGCTCTCTCTTCAATCACGATGTCTGTTCCGGACTTGGTTTCCAGGTCAATGGTTGTGCGAGGTGCTGCTACCAAGAACTTGACTCCGTGGTGCTTGGCCAGAATTGCAAGCGAGTAAGTGCCGATCTTGTTGGCAGTGTCTCCGTTGGCCGCGACGCGGTCTGCTCCAACCACGATTGCTGCAATGTTCTCGGTAGGTCCCTTGAGACGGAGCAGTGCAGCGGCCATGGAGTCTGTCACCAAAGTTGCGGGGATCTTGTCGTGCACCAACTCGAAAGCAGTCAATCGTGATCCTTGGTTATAGGGTCTGGTTTCGCTGCAGAATGCTCTCTTGAGCGATCCTCGTGCGTGAACAGAGCGAATAACTCCAAGAGCGGTACCATAACCCGCAGTTGCCAGAGATCTCGATCAACATCAGTACAATTGAATACTCGTCATTTCCCGTGCTCAATACTCACCCNNGGTGTTGCAATGGGTCAATATGCTGACCTGGTCCTTGCCTCCAGCAGCGTTCTTGAGGATCCAGTCGGCACCGTGCTCACCAATGGCCTTGTTGTCCGAAACGTCGTCAACAAGCATTTGCTCTGCAGCCTTGACATATGCGTCCTTGACAGAAGTACCCGAGGCACCTTGGCTTTTGGCGGCAGTCTGCACGATCTTCTGCAACTTTCTGGCGGCATCTGCCAAGTTTACAGCGGTAGGTCTGCTGGTGACCAGGTACTCGAGCTTCTCCTGGACAAAGACCTCCACCTCTTCAGCAATGTTTGAAAGTTCATTCTTTCCAGAGATAAGTTCAAGTTCCACGGCCAGGCCCAGAGCAGCAACAATGGCAATGGCTGGGGCGCCACGAGTTCTCATTTCCTTGATGGCGTGCCATGCATCCTGCGCAGACTTGACCTCATCGTAGACCTCTGTGTGAGGCAATTGGAGCTGGTCCAGAATGTCCAACTTGCCACGGCTGTACTTGATTGCTTCGAGTACCATGATTGATGTGATTGGTATTTTGTCAAATGGATGAGCAGCGCGGTGACCGAATTTCTCTGCCCCGCCAAAATGTTGATTTCTGCCCCGCTGAACGAGCTTTGACAGGCACTTGTTCCCTTCGACCATCAGCAGTTGCCTTCACGATGGCATTTCTACATGGTCCACGATGGTTCCACTTGGTCAACCTTACCGCGCGCGTGGTGTCGTCATTACTTGTAGCTAGCTCCAGTATTTGTTGACCCCTCATGCATACATAGCTGTGAGGCCATGTCGCCTCTACATCGTCTCTCAGCTCTTTCAAAACACTTACTCGGTTCTACAAAGCTTCAGAATCGCGCATACACCATGTCTTCCCAATTCACGCTCCAGACTACCCTCCCTCTGCCGAACTCTTCGGTCAAGATCCCCGCCCTCGGTTTCGGTGTCTACCAATCGCATGGCCCTACCTGCAAGACGTCGTGTCTAACTGCCCTCGAGGCCGGCTACCGTCACATTGACAGTGCACAATACTATGCCAACGAGCAATTGGTCGGTGACGCTGTCAAGGAGTCCAACGTGGACCGCAAGGATGTCTTCATTACCACCAAGATCCTGAGCCCTGGCAAGGATGAGGAGGAGACATACCAATCGCTCGTCGAGAGTGTGAACAAGATTGACCAGGGCGGTTACGTCGACCTGTTCTTGATCCACAGCCCTAGCTCTGGTCCCCAGGGTAGAAAGACCATGTGGACTGCACTTGAGAGACTGCACAAGGAGGGCAAGGCCAAGGCCATTGGTGTCAGCAACTTTGGCAAGGGTCAGATCGAGGAGTTGAAGTCGTTCGCCAAGGTCTGGCCGCCGCATGTCAACCAGATCGAGGTATGTTGAGTCTTGGATATACTATTCGTTCGTAGGTTGTTAACAAGCCTGCAGCTGCACNCCTGGAACCAGCAGCGTGTGGCCGTCGAGTACTGTCAAGCCAACAACATTATCGTCGAAGCCTACTGCCCCTTGGTTCGCAACCAGAAGGCCGACGACCCAACACTTAACTCGCTGTCCAAGAAGTACAACAAGTCGACTGGCCAGGTCTTGATTCGTTACTGCTTGCAAAAGGGATGGGTAAGTTGATTTGCCGTCATCGGTCGTTTGAAACATCATACTGACACGCGTTTCCCAGNNGTCCCTCTCCCCAAGAGCGATACCCCTAGCAGAATCAAGGACAACGCAGACATCTACGACTTTGAAATTAGCAAGGAGGACATGAGCAAACTCGACGATCTGGACCAAGGTGCCGCAGGCGCCATCGTTCAAGCCGTAGACAACTAGACAGCCATCAAATCTGCCCCCGAGCGATGATGGAAAAAGGAGATTAAGAGTTCTGTACCAATCATTTGTGAATATGTCGCATGCAGGAACACACCCCGTATCCGTTTGCGGCGTTGACAGGATTGCGCAAAAAGTCAAACTCCTATTCTCCTTCTTCCCCCCTCACGATATGTATGTTTCAGACGCGTCTGCGACGAACTGTTACGGAGAAACGTCCGCGATGCAGCATTACGATGCGACTCAAGAATATATGTACAAAGTCCATGAGGAATATACTTTGATGAGATTTACCTTCTGTAGTCTCGTTAATAAATATAGATCTGCGGGCATCATATCTCGTACTCTGAGTTTAATGACATGTCCACCGATACGGTGTGGGTGCGCCATAAGAGAGGTTCTCCTCCACACGTGCCCATCCAGGCACCAGAACAGCTGCGCCCAAGGATGTCCCTGTGTAGCCTCGAGGCTTGAGCTGAAATCAGCCACGCTGTACCCTTTGTTGTCACTCGATCCACTTCTTTTTACCGATCAACTCATCTTGGGCCTTGTAGCAATCCAGTTGAATTGCTCCATGTACAAGTATCCATCCAACGTTGTTTGATAAGCCACCAGGCCATCTAGAATGTATAGGGAACGGACTCGATGTTCACTTTGTTTTTATGGTGCTAAAATTGGCGTTGTCAAGCCCGCAGCTTCGCCGACAGGTGTGGACGGGTCCAGCAGTTCTGTTTGGGCAGGCTGCTGTTTGTTGGGTGGGTTGAGCTGCGAGGATCGCAATCACCGTTTTCTCTCAGCTGCACGCGGGTTTTCGACGTTACTGCCACAATTGGGCCGCTACCATCCGGAGTAAGCACGATAGTACAAGACGTTGCGAATGATGAGCCCTTTCCTTCGTATCGCCCAGAATGAACGAACTCTATATGTGCGAAAGAGAATATGGAGTAAGGTACGGTAAGGGAAAGAGATCAAAAAGCCACACTTAAGGTCCACCACCCCTCTAATTCTCTCGTATTCACTCCCCTTGCTTGACTGCTATCGTGCGGTCTGGTAATTGTTATAACCATAAAACGCATCCTTCCCTTTCGTGTATATCCCCTTCACCTCTACCTTTTTTGATTCTTCAGCACCCGCAAGCAACGCTTTTTCTTGTGCGACACTGTTCATCTTCTTTGTTTTGCTTGCAGAAAGTGTAAAAAGCGACGCAAAGATGGGCTCGGAAATATTGGATGAGAAGACGGAGCAGAACGCACCATTATTATCGCCAGAGGAATACGAAAACGACATCAGCGACAGTGAGAGTGTGCACAGTGAGGAGATGGCCGTCGCGCCGTCAGCTGTGTCGTCGCTGCATCCTGCATTCTTCATAGCGTAAGTTGTTCGCCCAAAGCACACCTACCACCTCAACATCCGACTTACACGCGAGATACCTAGGCTGTGGATTGGTATGAGCTCTCTAGTCATCCTCTTCAACAAATGGATCCTACACAATGCCGACTTCAAATACCCCATCTTCCTTACCTCATGGCATATGTTCTCGTCCGCTCTGGTGACCCAGATCATGGCCCGCTATACCGGATACCTCGACTCCCGCCATAAAGTCCCCATGACCAAACGAACCTACCTACGCGCCATCGTACCCATCGGACTATTGTTCTCGCTGTCTCTGGTTTGCGGCAACGTCACCTATCTATACCTCAGCGTCAGTTTTGTACAGATGCTCAAAGCCGCAGCACCTATTGCCGTCCTCCTCGCTACCTGGATGTTCCGCCTTTCCGAACCTTCCCTTACCGCCTTTGGAAATATCTGTATCATCGTCGTGGGTGTGGTGATTGCTTCCCTGNGGGAGGTCCAGTTCAACATTCTAGGCGTCGGATACCAACTCGCAGGCATTGTATTTGAAGCCACTCGCCTGGTCATGATTCAGAGACTCTTGTCTGCGGAATTCAAGATGGATCCTCTGGTTTCGCTATACTACTTTGCTCCTGTGTGTGCTATTACGAACGGCATTCTGGCACTGGTGTTCGAGGCCTCACGCATGACCTGGGCGGATTTCGAGCGCGTGGGTGTATTCATGCTCCTCCTGAATGCAGCAGCGGCTTTCCTCCTCAACTTTGCCTCTTTGCTTTTGGTACGTTTATTCCCCGAACAAGCTCGCGCTTTTGGCAATGCAAGAATCAGAAGTACTGACACTCAAAATCGCAGANTTGGCAAGACCTCCTCTCTCGTCCTTACCCTCAGCGGCGTACTCAAAAACATCCTGATCGTCTTTGCATCGATGCTCTTCTACCACGATACCGTGACCAGCATGCAATTCATGGGCTTTGCGGTCGCTCTCGGCGGATTGGCTTACTATCAATTGGGCGGTGCACCTGCCGTCCGCGGATACTATGGACAGGCCATCAACAGGTTCTCAGAATACAGAAGACCGAGCGAGGCAGACCCTGTTTCGGCGGTTGAAGCGCAGGAAGTCGTTATGACGACGAGGAGAAATGAGGAAGAAGTCAAGAGCCCTGGGATCGTGAACATCAAGAGTGCTTGATTTTTGGGACAACCCAGGTGGAAGGCCTAATGAGTATATAATGTCCTTTTTCTCTTCTTGTCAACCCTATTCATACAATTTTTTATGATACTCATTGTCTGATGGCAGCTATCAGTTGCGATATCAGGGGTTTCTCGCGCATCGCTGTTTGTTCTGCTTGGAGTAGCGATCCGGAAATCCTAGTCTGAATCCCCCTATCTCAGGCCGGTCAACCTGTTCAAGGGTTGTCTTAGAGCAGCTGTAACGGTTCAGCCCTTGCATAGACGAACGGCCACTACTGTGAGTCTGTTGTGGTTCTGCTGTTAGGGATCTGTATCCTGCAACTTGCAGATCTCAGCTGAGCTCATTTGTATAAGAGCTTAGTGCAACCTTCTTTCTACTCATAAAGGATCACGATTCTTGTGAGACACTTCTCAATTTAAGGGTTATAATCAACACAACTCACGACCTTTTCAAGTGTGTATTCAGCTGGGAAAGGCGGGGTGATGATGGCCCGTATGAATCCTTCCTTCTTTATTAGCCGACATGCCGGTGTCTGGAAAGGGCATAGCACGATAGATCAGAGTTGAGCAGAACTGAATACAAGAGCTTCAACGCACACCTTCAGTCAGCCCTCCATTGTACAGCTCGGAACCAATATCTCAACCAGCGACGATTACGCCATAATCTGGATTTCTATCCGGCTATGAATTAAGGTCGATTAAGATGGTTTCCCATATCTCAAACTCTTCCCTCCATATGAAACGTCTATCTCTGCTGCTTTGGTTCATGCTGCAGTCCTCTGTTCTAGTCGTCTATGCGCAGACGACTAACGACATTCGCCAAACTACGAGCGGTTTTGACTGGGACACTGTATCTAAAGCTCTCCACCTGCAGTATTCGCCATGCTACGGAGGAGACTTCCAATGTGCTCGTCTGGAACTGCCGATAGATTACTGGAACGGCACAACAAATGCCTCAGTAGTGCTGGCTCTAATTCGCAGACCTGCTGCTGTTCCCATCACGCATCCCCAATATGGAGGCGCTATCTTGGTAAACCCCGGTGGACCTGGCGGTAGCGGAGTTGACTTTNTACTGAGGGCGGGACAACAAATCAGCAATATCGTCGACTCGGAAGACGGTAAATATTTCGACTTGGTATCGTTCGATCCTAGAGGAGTGGGTTATTCTACACCGGCCATCTCTTGCTTTGGGAACTCGATCTTGGAGCAGAGCTGGAACATTCGGACGTGGGAGGAGGGCACTTTTGACTCTTCTAATGCTGCTTTGGGACGTATCTGGGCCATGTCGCAGGCTAAACGAGGAAGCTGCTCTGTTATATTGTCAGGAGATCAGGCAGATATCAGAAAGTATGCCACGACAGCCTATGTTGCTCGCGACATGCTGCAAATCGTCGAAGAGCATGGCAAATGGCGAGAACAAGAGGCCGAACGTCTATCACGAAAGCAGCACTACTATCACCCCTCAATGCAGCAGCATTTGCCTAACATCCTCAGATACGAGCCCGGAGAAGAAAAGCTACAGTATTGGGGTTTTAGTTACGGCACCTATCTGGGCAGCACATTCGCCGCCATGTATCCTGACAGAGTCCACCGAATCATTCTGGATGGCGTGGTAGATGCTGAGAACTACAAACAATCTCTGTGGTCCAACAACCTGGTCGATGCAGAAAAAGCCATGAATTCATTCTACCACCACTGCGCACGAGTAGGCTATCCCTTGTGTGCGTTGGCAAATCATACCGGCGACACCAGAGCAACAGACATCAAACGACGAACAGCGAGTATTCAAGAGCGTCTACTCGACACCCCTATCGCCGTCCTCGGTCCTCGTCCAGAGATCATCACATACAGCGATTTGCGAATGTTGATGTTCCTGAGCCTCTACGCGCCACTAAAAGGCTTTCCTCTACTGGCTACAATCTTGTCGCAATTGGAAACAGGCAATGGCACTGACTTCGCACAAATCCTGCAAAAATACCATGTTATGAGCTGTAACCCAAGCGACGGTGAAAGTCCAGGTATCCGTGACTTTCCAGACGATGCTTCAACGGTGATTGCATGTAGCGATGGAGATGACCAGACCAATGTCACTCGATCAGCATTCGAGCAATTTGCCAACGAGCTTGTGGATATTTCGCCTACGATTGGTGCGGTTTGGTCTGTGTTGCGTATGCATTGTATACACTACAGTCTGAGGCCTGTGTATAGGTATACTGGGCCATGGCAGGCAGAAACAGCACATCCACTGCTGTTTATAGCCAATACCGCAGATCCAGTCACGCCCGCGGTGAACGCGCATACCATGGCGAAAGGCTTCGACAATGCCGTTTCACTGGTTCAGGATTCTGTGGGCCACACTTCGCTGGCTGCGTTTAGTAATTGTACTGTTCAGTACGTGAGGAGGTACTTCCAGACTGGCGAGCTGCCGGAGGTCAATACGACGTGTCTTGCTGATGAGATACCCTTTGGCTCATCCAGCGGGACTGGCGTTGGAAAACTTCGGGGATTTGATACTGGTGGTGCAGGTCATGCAGTCATCGCAGACGCTTTACTGAGGCATGGTGTAGGCAAACACATACATACTAAAGGGGATATGTAGATATGCATACATGTCTGCTTGGAAGCTCCGAGGGCCGTGGGAACATGAGTTGCATGAAGCAACTCGTACATAGTGGTTCATGCCCGAAAGTCAAGACGCAACTTTCGGTGAAAATGGCTATAAATCTTTTTCATAACATCGTTATTTGTTTCTTGGTCCTGAAAAGATACGGTGGTTCATGGAGGTCTTTCTGACAACACGATAGCCATGTCAAATCGCAATGCTTCCCTAGCATTACTCAAACCACGCTCGATGCCGTGGGACCGCGAGCAGCTCTGCGTTGACGATGCAGCACAACAGCCGAGTATATCAAGGGAACAAGGAACACAATNGCTACATCACTGTCAGTGTCTGTTGACAACGTAGATCGAGGCAGTATGACTTACAGGAATAGCCCCGAAATAAGCAGTGACAGACCGCTTGAACCGTCCACCACCATGTCGCGGATAGCGATCAGGAACATGATCAACCACAGCGTGGTCTTGATACAACAAGAGGTGACCTCGAACCAAGGTTTCAAGTTTTGTCGCGAAAACATGACGATTTCGGTGACAATGAGGACAAAGCTGACACTGGCCCATGCTATCCAGATGGCAGCGCCGGCACTGNNCGAAGTCCATCAGCCATCATCGTTGGAGTGGAGTAGATAGTGTTCGTACCGAAGAGCAGATTGTACTTTGCTGCTATATGAAGTGGCATGGTCTTGGAGAAGGGACTCTGTGCCTAGTGCGAAGGCTCCGATACCCCAACCGACGATGCAGACAATGAGCTGGACTATCCAGAAAATGATGAGGAATGCTTTGCTCCAGGCTGGAAGTTCGTTGATGGCGTATTTCGGGAGTGCTTGCATGTCCGANGAAGCGTTGGGGGTGGGTCGATAGCCAGGGTAAATCATGTTCAATAGATTGAGATTCGTGAGGGTGTATGGAACTGGGAACGTGGAGGGTATGTAGGCAATAGTAATAGATACAAAAAGGCGAGGAAGAAGAAGGTATATTACCTAAAGCCTCAGACCTACTTTCTCAAGATGCAGGCGCCTGAATTTACAGCACTGACAGTGTATCAGCCATGGATGTTGGTAAGGGATCCATAGTAGGGGCTGAAGGATCAATTGCAGGAGGCTGAGCGAAGGAGTTTGCAGCTTGGCAAGTCCGTGAACAGCTGCCGACTGACTCTTGAGCTATAGATCTGTATACGAGAGTCAGGCGTTCGTTGTGAAAGCGGCGACACAGCCTTGACAAGTCACGAGATAGAGTGTCCGCAGCAGCCAAGTCGAAACCCATCGTGGCGTAGACATAGCCAGAGGATTAGACCGAGGAGCGATATGCACACACACACTCTCAAGGCATAGCATCGATGTACGGAAGGAGTCGGTGCATTGTTACAAGGTGCGTTTCGAAAGGATATGAGAGTGCGAGAATGAGACGGTGAAACTGCAGAAGTTATGGAAGGTGCATAAGCGCATGTGAAGTCTTGGCATTATTGTGAAAGCGTGTGACGGCATTGGAGAGCTTCAGTCCGTGGTCCGGACACTCGTAATCGGCCCAAACACCATCCATCTATCACCTTCACCTTGTCGCCGCCGCCTTTACATCACACGGACCCATCCAAACATACCAATACTACATCAGCCACGATGAGCGCCGACCCCGAGAGAGAACATGCGCTGGACGGATACAAGACCAAGCTGCTAGAGTCAAGAGAATGGGAGGCAAAGCTCAAGGCGCTGCGGTTAGAGATCAAGGGCCTGCAACACGACTTTGACGTTTCCGAGGACAACATCAAGGCCCTGCAGAGTGTCGGCCAGATTATCGGCGAGGTCTTGAAGCAGCTCGACGAGGAGAGATGTGAGACTTATCCCTCTTTCCATCGACAGCGACACAACTGACACACGACAGTCATCGTCAAGGCATCATCAGGCCCGCGCTATGTCGTCGGATGCAGGAGCAAGGTCGACAAGCTCAAACTCAAGCAAGGAACCCGCGTCGCTCTCGACATGACAACCCTCACAATCATGCGCATGCTCCCGCGAGAGGTCGACCCGCTCGTCTACAACATGTCCCTCGAGGACCCTGGCCAAATCAACTTTGCTGGTATCGGCGGTCTGAACGAGCAGATCAGAGAGTTGCGCGAGGTCATCGAGCTGCCGCTGAAGAACCCAGAGCTCTTCCTCAGAGTCGGCATCAAGCCGCCAAAGGGTGTCTTGCTATACGGTCCTCCCGGTACTGGAAAGACCCTTCTAGCCAGAGCCGTCGCGAGCAGTCTGGAGACGAACTTCCTCAAGGGTAACTACCCACCACCGTTCAATCTTCTGACCACTACTGATCCAAGTGTCCAGNTCGTCTCGTCCGCCATCGTCGACAAGTACATTGGTGAATCCGCCCGCCTCATCCGCGAAATGTTCGGCTACGCAAGGGAACACGAACCCTGTATCATCTTCATGGACGAAATCGATGCCATTGGTGGTCGCAGATTCTCAGAAGGTACCTCTGCCGACAGAGAAATCCAAAGAACCCTCATGGAACTCCTCAACCAACTCGATGGTTTCGACTACCTGGGAAAGACAAAGATCATCATGGCTACAAACAGACCCGACACCCTCGATCCTGCCTTGCTGCGTGCCGGACGTCTGGACCGAAAGATTGAGATTCCTCTGCCCAACGAGGTTGGCCGTATGGAGATTCTCAAGATTCACGCCGAGGGTGTGCAAAAGGAGGGTGAAATCGATTATGAGAGTGTCGTCAAGATGAGTGACCAGCTCAACGGCGCCGATTTGAGAAACGTCGTGACCGAAGCGTGAGTTTGATCCTTTGCGCATCTTCCAAGATAATCATGCTGACACCTTTCCTTTTAGCNNGGTCTCTTCGCCATCAAGGACTACCGTGACGCCATCAACCAAGACGACTTCAACAAGGCCGTCCGTAAGGTCGCCGAGTCAAAGAAGCTCGAAGGCAAGCTCGAATACCAGAAGCTGTAGATGACCTAAACCCAAACCTTCTGCATGCGCATCTTCCAAACATGAGCGGGGGCGTTTAGTTTTCTCGGGCACAAATGGTCGGCTTCTTTTTAATGATAGCAAAGGAGGGATATGCGAGAAAGGAGAGTATGGGCTGCTCTAAACAAAGGAAGTCATATCTCCCTGACTCGACAAATGCGAGGTAAAATCATTGTACCATAGGTATTTTCCTAATACAATCAATCACGAAAGCTGAACTTGGTGCCTGTCCGTGATATGTCTGCTTCTCCTGCCACTACCTTGTGTGTTGCGCGCCCGCACGGTCAAACCGCCAAGCACTTGCCCTTGACACGACCATCAAAAGCACCAATTGGAAAAAAGAACAACTCACAATGATACCATCACACTCATATCGTAACCGTCTTTCAGATAAAACCATTACAGATGGCCAAAAAAGAAAGTCGCAAAAAAGGATTGAGGTCGTACCAGGGATCGAACTTGGATTACCGGAATCAGAATCCGATGTGCTAACCATTACACTATACAACCTGAGATGTTGAAATTATCGATCAATGAATATCATATTCTTTTAGTATTGCCGCTTCCATCAACTCTCGATGGGACAGAGAAGACACGATCCGACGAACCTCCCAAACCGTCAGGACAGCTGAGATAACACACAAGGATCAGTCAATCGCTTCTTGTCGTCTTTTTGCGTTTTTCGCTATCGAGAACCGGGTATCGGTGATTTTGCTTACGAGTAATCCTTCGACCTCTTGACGACTAGAAAAAGAAGTTAGCTAATCTTTGCATCCTTTCGCGGTTTGCTTTCACAGCAGCTTTTGGAATATCAATTACCCATGGGTTTGGTGCAATCATCTATGGAGGATCCAGCAGTGCAGATATCATTTGCCTCGATGTTTGTAAGTAAAGGTGCTGCGAACACACCGAGCGATGCCATTAATGCTGGTAAAAAGATACACGAGTTTCATGGTATGTGCAAAACCGCGTCGATAGCCGTTTGTAGATATACTTTGTTTCCAAAGACTGCCCCTGGTGTATGGAGAAAGGTTGAGTTATACATGTGCCACAGTAGAAGCACCCGGAAATGATTATGGGCTAGGTACACTCTCCATCTCTCTTTGCGTTTGGGTGTAAGCGATCGGTTGACGCTGTTTGACAGTGCCCAAGAAGCATTGGTGCAAGAGCTTAATCTCGAGTAAGCTTCTCACAGGCTTTCATGGATAATGGCCCAGGCCGGTCTGATATCTCGTAAGCAGTCAGCTTATGTGACTCGCTTGGACGATGGTTGAACAGAGTGCGCAATGCGAACCCATCCTTACCAGCCGAAGGGTAAGATCAAACTTGTCGAGATGATACTGATGATTAGAGACAATGCCTGCGAATGTTGCCACTCAAGAGTTATACAGTAGCAAGAATATCAATAAGTCTGGCTGTTGAAAGTATGGAGAAAGAAATACAGAAGGAGGAAATCGAACAGATGAGCCAAATGATTGCTTTCTAGCAACATAATGACCCTCGGCTGGCCTATGCTTGCGCTGATACAGCTATCAGTACCTGTCAGCGATGTTGCTGTCATCTTCGACCGTCGACTCGGCGCCTTGGCTACTCGTCGCTCTGTCCCCATCACGGTCCATTACTGAGCCAGTATCACTCGTCGTGGCCCCCGAGTCCATCATCTCGATATCCACATCAAGATCAGCTTCATCAGCTTCCCTCTCGATCGCCGTCATCCGAGCCTCAAACTCGCGCTGAAGTTCTCTAAGCCAGATCTGGAGGACTGGACCTTCCATTGCACCACCACAAGCATGCATGAGTTCTTCTCTCAGCCCTAGGATGAGTTTTCTCTTCCTCCCGATGATGACGGCCTTGGAAACTTTCTTTCTTCTCTCCACTTGCGCTTGTAGCTGTTCTGCTACTTGTGTTGCGTAGTCGATTACGTCGGGAGGCAGCGGCATGACCTTTGCTAGCTGCAAGCCATAGTGTTGCTCGGAGACGACGCCATCGGTGAGTCGGTACAGCATCGCCATCGTATCGGCTTCGGACATGTCCACCGCCAAATGCTTGTTGACCACACCGTTGCGTTCTGCCAGGATCTTTGCCAGATCGCGAAAGTGTGTTGCGAACCAGACCAAGGCCCGGCTTTCCACCATAGCCTCTGCAATGGCCAGAGCTATGGCAAGTCCATCTCGTGGACTTGTTCCCCGACCTAGCTCGTCGATGATTACCAAGCTGTTTCTATCGATATTTCTCAGAATAAATGACGTCTCTCTCATCTCTGACGCAAACGTCGATACATTGGCCTCGATGCTGTCATCGATGGATATTCTCGCAAAGAGTTGCTTGATAATCGGAAAAGAGGCGAATTCCGCCGGAACAAAGCAACCTATCTGAGCCATCACCGACAACAGAGCGATCGAACGGATGTAAGTGCTTTTGCCACTCATATTACATCCTGTGATAACCTGGAAGCGTGACTGTTGGGTAGCAAACACATCATTCGCTATGAAAGGACTTCTCTGTACTTTCTCCCTGATGGGATGGCGACCAGCTTTGATGCCGAGAGTTTGTGTAATCCGAGGTCGAGTGTATTCGTGCAAGGTGACATTGTGAGCAAAAGATGAAAGTACGTCCAGCATGGCAACACTTTCCGAGACCTTGAAGAGCACTGACATGTAGACGCGGATCTCGGTTATCAGGTCTTGTATGGCTTTGTCGCTCATCAGTAGCACTTCGGTATGCGAGTCAGAGATCTTCTGACTGCGCTTTCGTAAATCCAAGGTCGAACACTCTACCCTGTTGTTCTTACGGATTACGTTGATGAAAACAGGCGGCAGATTTCGGTCCTCGAGTTCCGAGGTCTTGAGACTGAGGTAGTACTGTCGAGCGTTGTCATATTTGAGGTCTAGTTCGATTTTGTGCGTGTCNTGCGACGTGGTTAGGACAACACCATACTATGTCGGTTGATGAGCTCCCTTACCTTGTAACTCGTCAACAAGCTGGTACACGTCCATGTTGGCCTCCTTATATGTTTGTCTAGCCACATCGAGCAGACCGTTGACTCCCGACTTNGGATATTGGTCAGCTTGAGTCGCCTGATTGCGGACCGCAACACATACCTTGACTGCATATGTCCTCTGGTTTCGCAGCTCGAGGGGTTGCTTCGCGTAACAGATGTCCTCGTTGATGAACTCGTCGATGAGCTCTTTGATGGAATCGATACTGCCTGGAATACAGTTCTTCTGATATGTCAGTTGGTGGCGTTCAAGGGTAGTCGAGATACTGACACGTCGAATCTCTTTCAACATGACACTCCTTGACCCGGTCAAAGCTTCATAGACTGGCTGAATGCTAGTCACAAACTGCTTGAGCATGATAACCTGATTTATACTCTGCTCAGTAGACTGCAAGGACGGCTTGGTGGGAATAATGATGAGCTGAGTCAAGATTTTGTCTCCATCCAGGATGGCCTTTAGAGCTGATCTTGTAGCAAAGAACATGTCTTCCTTGGTTGTCAGTTCTTCAAGAGCATCATACCGAGTCTCCAATGTTTGCTGATCGGTAAGCGGTTGCAAGACATTACTCCGTAAAAGCCTCGAACCCATTGGTGTCAAGGTCTCGTTGAGGATACCAAAGAGGCAGTCTGGCGACTTTTGGTTTTGAAGATTCTGGATCAACTCGAGGGAACGAATGGTGGAAAGATCGATCGTCATGGAACCTTCTGATGCTTCGTATCTGATTCTCAAAGAGTGCGGTGGGAAAGTCTTGTTCATGGCAAGCTCGATGAACCTCATAGCCGCGGCAAAGCAGCAGATGGAAAAGTAGTTGCCCTCGACGGACATCTTGATACTGTCTACATCCTGGATGAAGCCAAATTGTTCAATGAGCTGGACGCCAGTAGTTTCAGCCCAATAGCGACGGTCAAGGAGGATCAAGTTGCTGTTCAAGTCGTCCAGATTCTCCTCGATGAGGCAGAACAACTTGGATCTAGATTTGGCGGCCGTGTCTATGATCAAGATCTTGGAAGGACTGAAGACTGCTAATTTGTGAAGGGTGCGAACATAGGACTGGCTGTCTGGTATTTGGCTGAGAACAGCTTCGCCCGTATCGAGATTGACAAAAGCAAGGCCAACAGTAGGAGCTATACCACGGGATTCGCTCACAGCACAGATGATTTGTTGCGACTCTACTCCGATGGTTGATATGGCGGTACGAGGACGAGTCGAGTATTCGTAGGAACTGTATTGTGAATAGCCTGCGGTGCTTGAGGCCGCAGCTACAGGGGATGCTGGGAGATGCAGCCGGCTATGCGATGAGGAGACGTTCGTCCTGGTTGACCCGGAAGTCATCTTTCGAAGGCGCGGGATGTATTAGATGCGACGGAGAAGACGGCGAGCAGATGATTGACAAAAATGCGTTCAGGGTCCAAGCCCTTTACAGGTCGCGACTTCCTCTTCGATCATGCGGATGAGAACTGCTTCCTCGCCATCTTGAAACCTGGATAAATCGGGATCGATATTATGTCTCTGTTCGCTATCACAGTTTGGCCTTTGTCTTTTCAAACTCGACCCTGTTGATACAGCTGCCCACGCCCTCGAGATTGACTTCAACCACGTCTCCATCTTTCAGCCAAACCTGAGGCTTGCGGCCCATACCAACGCCCTGCGGACTGTTTTTATATTAGCAAGTGCACGTCCTCTTTCACCTTCCATTCACTTACGTTCCAGTGAAGATCAGATCTCCAGGCAACAAAGTGGTACCTTGACTCAGGATGCTGATAGTCTTGGCGATCCCGAAAATCATATCTCCCGTGTTGCTATCTTGGACAGTCTTGCCATTGACCTTGGTCGTGATCCTCAGATTTTGCGGGTCTGGGATGAGTTTGGTGCTGACAATGGCAGGACCGAAGGGCGCCCATTTATCGAAGCCTTTACCCAGACCCCACTGACCACCACCGCGCTTGAGTTGCCAGTCACGGTGCGAGACGTCATTTCCTACAGCATATCCTGCCACGTGCGAAAGTGCCTGGGATTCGGAAATGCTTGAGCCCTCTTTTCCAATCACAGCGACCAATTCGCACTCGTAGTCGAGACCTTCGCCTTCTTGAGCAGCTGCGCAGACAGGGATCTTGTCGAACGGCCCTGTGACTGCAGTGACAGGCTTGTAAAAGAGGACAGGATATTTCGGGATGGGCATGTTGGANCTGTCGAACATTGATCAGCACACATGCTTCAAGATGAGATAACAGGGCCCGAGACATACTTCGATGGCATGCTGCTCGTAGTTCAGGCCGAGGCAGCGGACAGTCCTGATGTCCTCCCGGGCGAGTGGTGCAAGGAGCTTCTGCACATCCTGATCGACTTCAGCTTGCGTGTCGGTCCCTTGTGTTCATTGAGAGCATACAGCTACACGCTCAGTAACCTGATATTGTCCCCATGGTGTGCCTTGTATAACCTTGGCCTGAGCCACTCTTGTCAAGTCGTTGGCTCCAGATGGCACGAGTGCATCGCCATAATATGTCTTGCCATCTTTGGCCAGGAAGCGGACGAGTCTCTACTGATTGTGTCGGTCAGTGAACGGACACGTAATGAATGCGAGAACACATACCGAGAACGACGACATACTGTGTGTTCTGTCTAGAATGATGGATCATGGTCAGGGTTGCTCAAGAACGATGTCGGCATCCCCAGCTTTCTCCACACTGCAGTGTTTGGCAGAAGCGCGTCATGCGATTTCACCCCATCACCGACTCCAGTCTATGAACAAACTTCTGCCATATCATCTTGAACCCTACTCATCCAGCTTTCACCCTGAACAATATCTCACACGTCGAAACATATCGTTACTTGGATCCACAACAGCATTGATCATAATGGCACGCTTGTCAGGTCTTCAGCGTGAGGTTCTGTCCCTATACCGCAAATGTCTTCGCGAAACACGAAAGAAACCTGCTGTATGTTGATGTCTAATCATCCCTACAAAGAACAAGTATTAATCGTCAGCAGNNGATGTTAGGCCAAACTTCCTTCAGTTCACCAGGTNNACGCCGGCCGCTCCTCGTTTTGAGGACTCTTCGAAACGCTGACACTCCACAAGATCAGAGTTTCGTGAACACAAAGACTACGACAAGAAGGATTTCAGTGCCATCGAGTACATGCTTCGAAAAGGCCAACGTCAACTGGAAATTTACTCGTCTCCTGGTATCCGAAATGTCATGAAGTAGTCACGGAGTCGCTCGCCTCTTTTGCCTGTTCCGTACCCGGCACCCCGGCCGAACTGTTTCAATATCCGTTGGCCTTCACTATGGTATCCAGGCCTGATATACAGTCTAACTTGCCTCTGATGCATCGTCCGGCCATCGATTGGTCAGCATCACAGCACCCGAACGACTTGCGCTATCGTCCATCGACATCACGTGACCATCGCAGCAGGAAGGTTCTCGAAGCATCCTTCCTATTCTGGAACCATCTCTGCTTTGTGCTATCACTTTTGTCAGGGGACATTACTGGCATCTTCTAGATGTGTATTATGCAGCATAACTGAGTTGGGAAGGTCAAGTCAGCAAATTCTGGCATGCTCTGGCGCCTTCAAGGCTGCCATCTTGGAGGGTGGCTCGAAGGTATAAAGCCAGAGTAACATTCCACCATGATCTCTCATCATCAGAAAAAGAACAAGCTCAACAATAATCACAAACACTTACATGCAAACCTACCGCATCTCCAACAAGCTCCCTCAAGCTTACAGAATCATCAAAGTCGTTCCTCAAGCCACTCCAGTCAGAACAATGTTTTCATTCCCACGCTTCCCTTCTGGCGAATTCGCCCCTCTCTTCCGTCTCCTTGACGACTACGCCTCGCATCAGATCTCTCGCCAGGGCGATGAGTTCGGCAACATCTCTCCACTCCGCTCTTTCCAGCCTCGCTTCGATGTGAAGGAGGTAAAGGATGGATATGAGCTTCACGGCGAGCTTCCTGGTGTCGAACAGAAGGACATTCAAATTGAGTTCACCGATGCCCAGACTTTGAGCATCAAGGGCCGCACTGAACGTCACCACGAGTCTGGCACTCCTCCCACTGCTGCTCTCGAAGGCCAGCAAGAAAGTGGCCGCATCACATCCGGCGACGAGTCCTCTGACACCTCCTCCCACTACCAGAAGCCAACTGTTGAAGACGAGACTGCCGACAAATCCACCACCGACAACGAGCAGCAAATTTCCACCACCGACACCCAGAACCAGCAAGTCCAGCAACAACCCGAGCAGCGTCCTCAATCCCGTTACTGGGTTTCTGAGCGCTCAGTCGGCGAGTTCTCACGCTCTTTTGCTTTCCCTTCTCGTGTGGATCAGGACAACGTTCGTGCTAGCCTCAAGGATGGCATTTTGAGCATTGTTGTGCCCAAGGCTTCTGCTCCCACTACTCGCAAGATCAACATTGAGTAATGGGATGTCGACAACATCACTATGTCCAAAGCTTCTTCACGAGCTACGATTATCTTATGGATCAAGCATGCATTTGCATAGGGATGGAGTAGATTGCGAAATTGTCTTTTTTAATGCCTTGAATTCTGCTCATTGTCTTTGCTGTTTCTGATTTTCTCTTTATTCAATAGTTAATCTTTGATAATAACCACACAAACTCTGCTCTTTCTCTACATCTTCGACACCTTTTTCCACTTCTTTCCATCTGCTCTCCAACCATGCAATCGAGATAACCTTCAATATTTACATTAATAAGGACAGTTGTACAGTTCTTCACACACACACACACACCCAGCCTGACTGTCTCGAGACATAAACATGCAAATAATGCTATTTCCATCAGATCATTTGCAACACCTAACTTTCGCACTTGGCCAAAAAAAAAAAAAAAAAGGTGGTTATAACCCTAATGCAACATAAGAAAAGGGAGAGCAACCAAAATGCTCAAAAAGAGGGCGAAAACAAAAAATAATTGTATTGCTCTTTACAACATCGAAGCTGTGGAGAGTTGAAACATTGAGCGGTTTGGGGAGAGGCGGGAGCTAACAATGATATAGTTTCTGGTGTGTTATAGAGGTAGAAGACTCAAAATGTGCTTTACAGAAACCTGTGGATGTGAAGTTTTGGGGGCCAAGGAAGGTGAGAACTTTGGAGGGGTCTTCTCAAAGGGTGCGAGTCTAATGGTCTGTATTTGTTGAAACGTCTGGAAAAGGGGCGTTTGATGGTAGATAGTGACAAAGAGACAGAGAAGAATTTGAAATTGTGAAATGTTGATTTGCGTGAGAGCATGTCTCCAAAGCAAGACCTTCGTCTCGACAAAAATTATACCAAAAAGCTATGTGAACCAAACAACCCAACAAACATGTAACCTCGCTAAATCCACGAACATCAGAGTATATGCATTATGCCTTGTCCCAACTCCACTCAGCCAACACCCTTGACACACGTTTGATGCTGATTCTCCTAGGCTTCTCTGCTTCTTTCTGTGGCGCAGGACCATGGCAAGCTGTCCTAGCCGAGTGTGCATTGTTCCACTGTGCGTGGATATCATTCCATGTCAATCTCTTCTTCTCCTTTGCTGTTTTTGCTGTGTCGATGGTAGGCTGCCTCCAAGGCCTTACATCAGAGTCTTGGGTCATGCGGTGTGCGAGGTCTGGCCGTTGGGGCTGCTCTTCATCAGACTGTTCAGAGATGGGCTCGTCGATTGACACTTTGTTTTCGTGGACTGTCAGTTCCTCCGTGGGTTTGCAGGATGAACGTCTGCGTAGTTGTGCTGTTTCCGTGACTGAGAGTTGAGATGTGGGCTCGAATTCGGCGGTACCAATGACGACCATGGCCGGTATGGGCTTGACTTTGTGCATTGAATCTTGGCTGGAGTCTGCGACAGAAGTCGCAGATACAGACTTCAGACTTATTGCTCGTGCTTCTCCCACCTCAGCCTCCTCCATTTCGTCCAGTCTATGGCTGTTTCTGTTGGAAGAGTGATGTTCGCTGCGTTCACGCCAATTTCTGATCAGAGGTCGCAAGGTGAGGAGACAAGCGGCGGTGACTCCAGTGCCAACTTCAGCGACACCGAGAACAGCCACGGGATATGCCATCTTCCAGTACTGATTTCCCATGCCACCGAGCGCGTGGAGGAAGCCAAAGCGAGGCATAGACATGATACTGCTGACACAGCCCAATACAAGGATGAAGCATGCAGAGATCTTGGCTTGGTGGTTCATCTTCATGGAGCGAAGAGCGAAGATGGGAAGCAGAGCGAGTATCCAATCTGCTGTTGTGTTGATGACACTGTTGGTGTATTGCATGCCTTGCGTGGTCTCCCAGCTCATACACATGCTTTGGTGGTATCGAGCGTTAAAGTCCATGGGGTTACCACAGCGGAAAAGAATGGTAAAGAAGGTTGCCAGACCGAACGCAGTGTGGATACCAACAGTCACCTGTACTGTCCTGCGTTGCCACTTCTCGAGCAGGATTCGGTTGAATGTGATTGCGAGAGATGCCTTGAGGAAGACGTTTGCAAGCGTGTAAAATGCAAACTGGAAAACTTGGTACTGTAATCAGATTAGCCCAAGGAAGTCTACATGGTCAGAGACGGCGATGCTCACTGCCACGTATATCGATGCAACCTGGACATCCTCCAGGCCCTGTCCGATGGTGATAAGAAGACCGCTGTCAACTGTGAATATAAGCNNTGTGAACCAGTCAGTACAATGGTTGGTGGGCGCGATATTTTTCTAGTTACACACCATCGTCACGACCATGAGCCAGTCGTCTAGAGCGAATGATCGCATGATATATCCTTTGACGATGGTCCGTAGTGAGAAGGCGATCCAGGCGACGGCAAGGTACGCCGCGGAGACACCAATCATGGTGTTTGCTCTTCCTTCTAGATTCATCATGATGTTTTGCCGCAGCACTGCGGGTGTTTGTGGAGATAGTCGGGAGTGTTTTAAAATTGACTGTTAGTTGGATGGTATCCAATCCTGCTGACGAGAATTCAGGAGAGCAACAAGTTGAATGGATGGAAGAATGGAGACAGAATCCGGTTCCGAGTGAGCGAGCGAAGTCTCACGCTCTATTACAGACAGAAAATAAAACACAAAATTAAGGAAAGAGCAACCCAGAACTTGGGAGAGACATGCCTTTAACCTACCTCATCAGTCTCTACCACGAATGGTTTTACAACGGCAGTAGCATCATGGCGTCGATGGATTTGTATACCATGCAGCAGTTTTGGCCGTAAACATAGTTGAGACAGATCTATCGAATTGCAAAGGCTTTCGACTAAGACCATATCGCTACAACGTTGCAACGGTTTTTCGATGGATAGCCGCAGCCTCTCGGCATTTCACAGGGACTAGAGTTGTGATGGGGCCATAACGTAGCCTGCCCTGGCAATATGGGGATGGGGTATCGAACAGACGTCCTGAAGTAGTGCACAAGAAACATGATATTCATCTTGGACGGAGAAGAAGGAAGATGCAAGGACATGCAAGCGTTGGCGTCAAGTTCTTGGCGTACTCTCCCAGCCACGTCTTCGTTCATGGCTTCGACGTTCTCCGTTGTGCATCTGTCTTACCTAAATCAACGTCCATAACGATTTTGTGGGCGGTTGGCGAGTCAGACAATTCGAAGCAGCTCTGGATCGCCTCGCTTGGGCCTGAGGAACCATGATTCTCCTTGCTCCAACGTTGACATGTGTTGCTCGCCATGGCATGCTTCATCAAGCTTTATAGTCTTGGTGGATTTGGTTGGCTAGATTGAATAGACATTTCACATTGTGACATGAACGATGAGAGGGAATGACGTTCGAGATGAGTACAGGGTAGTGTCAGAGTTTGGACTGGTTCTCTTATGCTATAGCTCGCTCAAGCCAAGGACTTGTCGTATGTGTAGGGGGTCTTGTTTGACGAACGACTCTTCAAGAAGAGAGCGCAGAGGCCGAGGATGACGGCCAAAGCACCAAGTTTTGCGAACCAGCTGATACCAGCATCGTTGACAATGTCACCATAACCAGCAGCCAACTCCTCCTCCTTGTGGTGCGACAGAGGCTCGTCGCCCTTTTCGTTGACAGGAGCGTTTGCAGCGGGTACGGGGACAGGAGCAGCGAGTGCTTCATCATCGTCTTCCTTGAGGTCCGCAACGGGCTCAGCAGAACCGATGAGCTTATCTGGAGACTGGATTAGGGATTGAAGCCCAGAGATTGAAGCAAGCTGAAGCGGAACCAGACGTACCGCCCGGGACACGATCAGAGCTCGGCTCTAATACCTTCTTCAGGGACCTCGAGCTCGCCACTCTTGGCAATCTTGATGGGCTTCTGAGGCTTGTCGCCAGCACCCTTGGGGAGGTTCTGAATCTTGTCGACGATCTCCCAGCCCTCGAGGACCTCACCGAAGACGACGTGACGACCATCGAGCCACGAGGTGATGGCGGTGGTGATGAAGAACTGCGAGCCGTTGGTGTCCTTGCCGGCGTTGGCCATGCCTGGAAGATGGAATGTTAGGAGGAGGTGCTGTAGATGGTCAAGGAAGAGGGACTTACTGAGGAGGCCCTTCTTGCTGTGCTTCAACTTGAAGTTCTCATCGGCGAACTTGTTGCCGTAGATGGACTTGCCGCCAGTGCCGTCACCCTTGGTGAAGTCACCACCCTGGATCATGAAATCCTTGATGACACGGTGGAAGGTAGAGCCCTCATAGCCAAAGCCCTTCTCGCCAGTAGCAAGAGCTCTGAAGTTCTCGGCGGTCTAATGACACGTAAGCATGAGCGTACGGAGTGAGGGTAGGGATATAGCTACCTTGGGGACGGTCTTGCCGTAAAGACCGAGGACGATGCGTCCAAGCTCTTCATCACCGGAGGTCACATCGAAGTAGACNCTGAGGACGTGTGAGCAATTGGCATGTTGAGGGATGGAGAAGGTGGAAGCTTGTACCTTGTGGGTGATCTTGGGGCCCTTGACAGCCTCGGAAGACTGAGCAAAGAAGACAAAGGTGAAGGTGAGAATCACCAACAGGGAGATGATGAGTCTCTGGAAGCTGGCCATGATTGGTGATAATGCTGGTCCAAGGAGAGAGATGGAGGGGGAAGCGACAGGGACGAGTTGGACGCCAGAGACGACATTGCGGAGAAGGCAGGTGCAGGTGCATGGACCTCTGCGGCCTCGAGTCTTGGCATGTCCGTCGCGGCTGCCGACTTTGACCAACGACGACGTCGACGTCTGCCACCAACTTTGCGCCGTCCGGAAACACCTGTCCTTGCAACTCGGTCACCATGGTTGTGAGTAGCCGTCCTGTGCGCCTTTGCCCGCTCTACCTACTGACATTCACTTCCCCACAGCTCGTCTTTGGAGTCAACTTTGCCGAATCGCGCCTCGTCAAGAGCGCCCTCGAGAGCTTCTACGGTGTCGGCCCTCAGATCTCACAACGTCTCATGGCTCGCCTGTCCATCCACAACACTGCCAAGCTCCAGGGCCTAGGTCACCGCACTGTCAACGACCTCTCTGCCGAACTTCAAAACTTGACCATTGAGAACAACCTGAGGAGGAAACTGCAAGACAACATCAAGCGTCTACGAGACATGGGAACATACAGAGGAAGACGCCACGCCATGAGTCTGCCCGTCCGTGGTCAGAAAACCCGTACACAGGTTCGTTTGGCCTACTTTCTTCTACTCGGTTCAGAACTGACGCATTGTCNNCAGATCGCAACCGCCAGAAAGTTGAACAGAGTCCTCCGCAGAGGCTGAGCCTGCCAATTCTTCTACCACTGTACAATTACTTTCTTCACGGCATTGGGCGGCGTAATGGTTTGCGATACCAAAATTTGACAATTTCTTGTACCATGATTCTCCTTTCCTTCTATCCCATGCAAAACATTTCCCAAAACTCCCCCAAATCCATGATCGTTATCGTGTAAAGCTAAGAGTGAGAGGATATGCACCAACCCGATGTTCAATCCTGGGACCAGCCCAGGTATGCATATAAACAAAAACACCATTCCCAACCATCCAAAACGAAGGACGTCTCTTCTCGCTGTGTTCGAGTCATCGAGACCAAGAACACCGTGTATGCAAATGCTGCTAAGAATAAGCCAGTCATGGCTGTGTTGGCGTCGTTGGCCGAGTTTTGTCGTCTGAGGATCGTTAGTCGAGGAAGGTCTGTGTTGCGTTCGATTGATACTGACAGGATGCACATTGGTTTAGGCCATTGGAGATAAGCGGTCACCGCAGAATGCGAAGAGGAGAGTGTTGATGCTTTCACCCTCTGTCTCGCGAGCGCCAGGGTCTTTTCCGGTGTCGCCATTGTTCAGGACAATGTAGCCCGGGTCCTTGCCAGTGTCTCCGTTGGCTGCTTGTAGTACGCCATTGGGATATGAGGTGGACGATGTGCGGGAGAGGACGAGGACCATTGATGGAGAGTAGATGTGGCAAGGCATTATGTAAGTGCTTGGATGTGTCTGTGTGTGTATGTGTCTTTGGTTTCAATGTTTGAGTGTGATGTTTCAGTTGTTCGTGCCGCACACCTACCTTCTTATACTATCCATGTCCCTCGATAGCATCTATGTACATGGCGAAGTAAAGACCGTGCATCTTGCTTCAGTCATCAGGCAACAGACCCTTTGAAACTCTTAGAAGGCCACTAGGTCAGGGCCGCCAGGCCAGGGCCACACAGATGACGAATGCCATTCGTCGAAACCAACAGATTTAAAGTTAGGACACTTGCGGTGTTGGTTTCTAGAAATGCCAATGCCTGCACTCCAGAGCGGGCCATAGCCTTTCCGAGAGAAGCCTTGGAGGGTCGTGACCACTGGCCATGTCTGCCTTGCGAGGAGACCATCAAGGCTTCCGTTTCGGGAATGAGGTGCGAGTTGTTGTTTGAGTCTCGAAGCGAAACTTTTAGAACCAACCTTTGCAATGAGTAAGAATGTTGCGACTACAGAAGGCATCAATAGCCATACTCGTGCTATGATTGATCCAAACTATCGATTAGTTAATCTGAATGTACCCTGAAAATAGAGGCGGAGCCCATGTCTGCCTTACCAAGACTGAGCCATGACGTCTGCACCAACACGCGATGCCTCGTAAAATAACTGTAAGCAAAAGTTGCTAGGCTTCCATGTTCCTGAGAAGAGCACATGGCCATTGAATTGCAGTAGTATTCTAAGCATGGAGTTGCTCCGCCGCGCCCGGTGACTCGAAACAAGAGAACGACAGTCAACCTTCGTCATGGTCGACCGAAATGTTCCGCGACATTTCAAAGCAACTGCCTAGATGCCTTGACTATACGGCCGACGGACTACAACGAGCGAAAGGTCTCTGTCTGCTCATGTAAGCTCGAATCGATTCTCTCCGAAACTCCCATGGGTGTGTTGATTCTTCCGTCGCGGCATCCTGGTCAAGACTTGGAGTGGGATGGAGGTTCAGTCATCCCGTCGCCGACATTGCCGAGAGCGTGGCAGGTGCGGCCGATTTTTGGGCCTCCTGCAGGTTGATCACTGATCAAACCTCTTGCATCAGATCTTATCGTCTATTATCAGGATCCAACCCGTTCCGACCCTCTTGCAACAGAAGATATCCCGTATCTTCACTATACTACTCTACCACCGCGCCAACGTCCGATACTTCGCGCATCGTCTCGCACTTCAAGCCTCATATGGTCAGCCTACTACGCCCCGTGACGACTAACACCTTGATATGTACCCAGAAATAGGTCAACAACACGGCTTGTATTATCATTGACAGCCACGCCCTCCACAAGAATCCTTCCACGCGGCTTGTCAAAGCACAGACGAGGAAGATGAAGAAGTTCTTCATGACGCCGACCTGCACCTCTAATTGAGTGGCCCTTCCTCAAGACATGGACACTTGTTCGCAGGAGAAGACGTTCATCTGATCCGTCGGTTGATCTTCGAGGATCTTCAGGCAACAAATCCAAGACTTCATGCACATCCGGCAACGAGGTCCGTGCTGCTCGACCATTCTCTACAAATGGCAGGCTCTTGCCAGCTTACAATTCAAGTGAGGTTGACCTTGTCTGTCGGCCGCTCAAGACATGTCGCATCACCATTCATTGAGCTGGTGTGCTCCTCGAGCTATCGAGCAGACGTCATGAAGCTGATAGGGACTGGGACACCCCACGACCACTTCCACAGTGATACCTTGACAACCACCTATCAGATCGCACGACAACCAATTCACAGTCGTTTACCCTCTTCAACTCACCGCCGTGAGTCATCTAGTCTCCACCATTGTCCAAATTCAACAACTTGGCTGGATTCACCGGTTGTAGATCGAAGGATTGAACACGCTCCTAACCAACCACAGAGGTCTGTCTTGTGCAACTCATGAGTTGCATGATGTTCATGTTGGCTCTCGTATTTCACCAAGCGTCAAGTCTATATCACAATCTGCAAGATCGCTTTTGAGATCATGCATTTCTTTACCACACTTTAGGTTGTAACCTCTGCCACTGTTAAAGTGCAATATCTATGAGTGGATGCAATCGGTTACTATTGGCTCGCAACCGAGATTGTTATATTGTCATGCATATGACCGGTTGATGCGGGGCTTGTCACATGATATCGTGCCTCTGTTGATCAAGCTAGACGACATCAGCCTTATCGACTCGTCTCATTCTTACCGCCACGTTGACAATGTAAGAGATTGTCGATTTGGTCAAAGTCCATGCTGCTGTGCGGTACGGAACGCTCCCTAGTGTGTCTGAAATCCCACACCAACCACCCATCAAACTCTACACAGCCCTGTACGCCCGTGTTGTCTCCTTTTGGGAGGGAGTCAGCTTCAGTTGGACCGTGATCAAGGATGGGATCCTACGCTTACGAATCCAACAAAATGGAGGAGCTCTTTGATTATGGGCCCGACTTGCTTTCTGATCGAGCCTCGTTTCAAGCACTTATTGATGAGCTCTATCCGACAGACACCATAATGCGATTAGACGTTGAGTTTAGCAGCCGTGGCACCTCACCGCGCGGACCTGATACACCTCCCTCCTCTACCGGTGGTGGTCAGGCAGAGGTTGCTAGTCTGGAGGCGGAGCACGAATATCAAGCCTTTGCTCAGGGAGCACTGATGACAGAGATGCTTGCCGGGATAAGAGGATCCACCCCTGATGACTCGATGAGGTCAGGCTCCAACGTCTACCACGATCAGAACACGATCGAGTCATCCTTCCATGATCCTTATTTGGGCGGCGTACCATCATCCTCCCACAGTCAAATGCCAGCTTACACCTGGCAAAGCTTTCCTGAAAGACCTTTTCAATACGGAATTGTTTACGGCACCAACTTCTCATGGACTGACCCCGCTGCCATCAATCTCAACAACCCAAATCTAATCTATCCCACGGGTCCTCAAATACCTCTCGACCCAGCAGCTCTCATTCCCAGGATGCCTCTTCCCCATGTCCCTTTTGTTCAGAACTCTACTGCGAGCGTAGATCATCAGCCTTTTACCGGACAAGAGTCAATGCCCTTGGCCAGTCTACAACCTGATGATGTGCTGGCCAGATACCGAGAGTTGTCCTCGCAGGAGATCATAATGATCCAGGCAGGTTACCAGCTCAACAACAGTCCAGCAAGACACCCCAGTTTTGATGCAGTGGAGCAGCCCGCCATCAGTATCAGTCATCACAATGAGACTTCTCTTGTACCACAGCAGCGATCTACTGCAAACGAAAAGACTCCTGTCGCTTCCGCAGAAAACACTGATACCACCCAGACAGCTCATCTGCCGATAAGGAACAACTACCGAGATAGAGAGCAGAACCACTCTAAGTCTCCGGAAATCACACGGCGAGGCATGACGTCCAGGCCTTCGTCATCCCGCGGTTCGAGCCCAAGACCTGCACACAAGGGAGGACGTTCAGGTGGCCTTGACGGCAATACACGAGCACACGCCAACCAGATGCGTAAAGTGGGAGCGTGTTGGATATGTGCCTTCCAAAGAGACCAGTGCGATCCGGGAAGCCCTTGCACCAGGTGTCAGGACCGAAGCATCAGGGGCTCTCTGCATATGCTGCCATGCTCACGTATACACCTCCAAGATCTGGTTCATCAATTCCTCCCTGCTACGATGAACAGACAACACCGCCGTGAGGAGATCCTGTCATTCGCTAAGAAGAGTTTGGGCTTCTGGAGAGCCGATGCTCCCATCCAGGTTAACTTGACTTCCCTTGGTATGGGTCACTTTACCTGGGACTTACATGAGTACGAGCCATCTTCTCAGGATCTGTTGTTGCAGAAGCGATACAAGGTTGGCATCGCCGGGACCTGGCAGCGTATGGAGAAGAGGTCACCACCACTAGCACTCAAACAAGTCAGCTTTAGCCAAAGCCACAGACTGGAAGAGTATGTGGATGATGTTGTGGACCAGTATCTTGAGATGTTCCAGGAGCAAGCATACTATGGAGAGGAAGACTTGTGTGCCATGTTCCAGAATGAAGTCCTTCGAGCTCTGTGCAGTCTTTACACCAGTCTACCTGATGGAGACGATGTACGTCCGTCCACTCCCCAACACAAACAGTATAGATGAGCTAACATAGAGACTCCAGNNGAGAAAACACTCAAGGGTGACCTCCGCCACGTCCTTCGGATGCTCATCTTGACATGTATCATGGACCACCCCATCACGATTTCCAACACCTCTCTCCCCGCCACAATCTCCTCGATGCACTCATACAATAACCCGCATCTATACACCGCTTGGACATCGCCCTTCCTCGCAAACCGCCAACTGAAATACTTCTTTGCAGAGATGCAAACACAACAATACAACCGCACTCTCAATCGCCTACACCAAATCCTCCGTAAAGCAGGAGACAAGAACAAACTCTGGATGTCCTCGTTTGTCTTGATGCTCGGCATCGGCACAGTACTAGAGAATTGCCAGCATTTACTTTGGATCAAGGCCGACGCCAAGGTTGCTCGCAAAGAAATGACGGCCATAGACGCAGATTGGGAAGCTCGCACCCACTGCCAGGAGATGGACGACGGCTACGAGTTTCTGTGTAAACTGTATCACTGCAAATATCGTGGCAAGCATCGACAAAAGACTAGATATGAAGAGTTGAAGAACAAGACAAGCAGCAAAGCGGAACAGACGTTTGCAGATCGCATCTATGAGATTGTGGATAGGAATGGTGAGTTTTCTCTTGCTACCATTTTCTTGCAGCACACGTACTTTCTGGACGACCAGGCTAATTTGAAGATTTCATAGNGGGCGTACTTGTTGCATCGGCAGAATTTGGCTATCAACGGTATGCAGGAGAATACGCATGCATCTAGGTTGGTTGCGAGGTTTCTTGTCGAGTTGATGGGGTTGACGCAGTCGTCTCCTTGAGAGCAGTCATGCGTAAAAAACCAGGAGAATCTCTATTAGGAAGGGACAAGAAGCACTTTGATATGATCTAATGACTTTGGATGATACTTGATGATATGGAAATCTCACGAACAGGACAGGACATGGGCAGCAAGGGGGGGAGAGTGAAAGGGAAAATCAACTTTCATTCTTTTTCGCACTTGCACCTTTAGTTACGAACTCAATACTGGATCATGCGAATAAAAAGCACAACGGTCATTCAGCAATAACAACTATTTCTTTCGAAGAACATACAAAGTCTACCAAACAGAATTGCAAGCATGTAAGGAAGCGTGAGTTTCAAAGAAGGAACTCCTACATCAGAGAACGACGATGCAAAAGTCCATGAAACGAAACCCCACCCTTCCTCCTTCTATCTTGTGCGCAATATGACCCTTGTCCCGTGGATTGATACGAAAAAGAAACAAAGGTTGATTATATGCGCTTGTGAAAAAGTGTAAAAGAGAGAAGAAAGCTTTCAAGATCAAGTGGTTGGTCAGCATGGGATTTTGGAAGAAGCGCATGTGGAGAATTAGTGGACAGAAGTGCTGGTTCTCGAGTTGAGAGGGAGAAGACGGAAATATTGGCCGCTTGGCGAGCAAGCAAATCTTTGATGGTTTTGTTAGCTCTTGCTTGGTTTTCTCTTTCTTCCAAAAACATCAACAACCATTTCTTCGTTTCTTTGGTTCACTTTGGATCGCGCTCAACTCGCCCATCTCGTACCTGCTTCGTCAAGTCTGCTTCTCGGTGCAGCTCTTTTGCGCTTCACGGTTTTGAATGCATAAGAGGCCTTAGTCTGGTACCGCTTGGAGCAGGCATATGAACAGCAATGAAAAAGAGCTTGGAAGTTCAACACATACTAGTAGCGGACACACACACACACACACACACACACACACACACCACGATTTGCCTGTGGGAAGGCCTTTCAATGCCTTGCCCGCTAACTATTTCAATTAGTGGAAGAGCGATATTCTTGCCTAGCAAGGATAGGCGAAATAAGCAGCGCCTTTGTCTTCTCCACCCTTATGCATTACATCCAATGATGAGCAAGGACTATGATAGACATACATCTCTTTTATATAGCAATGATATCTTTTGTTCATCATGGGAATATGCGAATACTCTGTTTGATTCAAGTGCTTCGTCGGTGTACTCCACGCCACGACAACGGGATAGGGTATCAAGTATGTTGTGTGTCTTGCATGGCAGTGTCATTGTTCTTGCTTGATGCCATGCTGGACTCATGACTTCTGCTTGCTCAACTTTTCGTCTACAATCCTCGAGACAATCTTTTCGAGGATGGCAGGTTCGCCGCCAGCTTTGCCCTCAAAGTATCCCACCACACTCTTTTCAACATACTTGCCCACGCAGTCGACTTCGACATTGACGGTATCGCCCTTTTCCTTCTTGCCCATGACAACCTTTGCTTGCGTGTAGTTGATCATCATGATCTCAAACCAGCCTTGTTCGTCATCCACAGCGGTAATGGTCAAACTCGCGCCATCCAGCGTCACATAACCTTTTTCCACGATATAGCGCAATACACTGCGATCCCTGGGCTGCATGCGGAACACCTTGGCCTCATTGTCGTGCGTCACCGACACGATTTCCGCAATCGTGTCCACATGGCCTTGCACAAAGTGGCCTCCCNNCATCCTCGTGTGTGCGGAAACTGCTCTTTCGAGATTGACTTTGCTGCCTTTGCTCAAAGCGCCTAGGTTTGTGCGGCGCAAGGTTTCGGGTGCGGCGCCGATTTTGAACGAGGAAGAGGTGAATTCGGTGACGGTGAGGCAGGTGCCGTTTACGGAGATCGAGTCGCCGAGGACGCAGTCGCCGAGGATGGAGGAGCAGTCCGAGATGGTCATTGTGGTGCCGCCGCCCGAGGTTTCATCTTGGGGGAGGAGTTCCGAGACGGCTGTGGGCATGCGTGTTAGTTTGCATGGTGTGGGTGGTGGAAGGCGAGTGGAGGGATGCTTACTGCCCAGGGTTTCGACGATGCCAGTGAACATGATGGGCGAGTTGGGAGCTGTGTAGCGAGGGTGCAAGTGTGGGTGTGTGAGTGATTATTGAGAATGTTATGACTGTGTCTTGAATTGATTTCCTCAACATGGATATGTCATCACCGAGCAAGCTGTCGGAGCCTCGCCAAAACATGCCCCGAGTGGAAGCTCCACCAGGGTCCATAGCAATCAATCCCACCAGCCATCTTTGTGTCCTGCAGCTCGCGACACGCAAATCCCCAGGGCGGTCAAGTAACTCAATGCCGTGAATTTTCCACTCCAAATGTGCACTCGCTTGTTGCTCTATCACGCATAACCCCATCACACATTTGTATCGATTCCACAAGTCATTGGAAAATCAGCACAATGAGCTTCTTCGGCGGGCCCTCGTCCCACCGCTCTGCCTCCACACGCTCGCATCAAAAGACCAGCCACAGCAGACCTATATTCCCACGCGCGCCTTCCTCCTCGGCCTCTTTTTTCTCACGCAACGGAGGGTCTTCCTCATACTACAAACGACGACCCCGCGATGGCTACATTCAGAGTTTAATCCACAAACTCAAGAGATTGATAGCCGATCTGTGGGAGTATGCGCAACGACACCCGTTCAAAGCTTTTATGGCGGTGATCGTGCCATTGATTAGTGCTGGGGGTGTTTTGCATGGGTTGCTCAGGCAGTTTGGGGTCAAGATGCCGATGATGTTTGACGGCGGTGGGGGAAGGGGTGATTATTATGGGAGTAGTGGGTATGGTGGTTATGAGGAGGGTGGGTTTGGAAGTATGTTTGGGGGTGGAGGTGGTGCTATGGATACTGTGGGCAGTTTGATGAAGGTTGCAAAGGTCTTCATGTGAGCAATGGGATATTATGGGTTAGACGTGCAAAGTCTCTGGAATTGCAACACGAACGACACGGATTGCTGGTCAATTCGATGATTGGCGACACTTGGATCCCGGAAGATGGACTCGATTGTTGGACGATACTGGAGAGGAAGGCCTCGGGAGACTAATACAATATGTGTTGGTTCTCATGCTTGACAAAATTGGCACAACAGCAGATCTACAGGATAAAATTCATGCCAGCAAGAGGATGTTCTTGCTTTGATAAAGATGACCACTTCTACACGTGACCAGTCGTTGCTGACCGGCGAAGCGTCGAGCAAGATCTGGCCAAGATGAAGCGAGATAGACAACGACATGACTGAAGCCAATCTCACCTTGGATCGTGGAGATGCGGCCGGGAGGTGGACAAGATTCTCGAGTAAAATGGTTGTCGTCAGGGATCGGTGGCAACAGGAACAGACCGGGAAGCGGCGGCCGTCGACCCTCGGCACAAGCGACGCCTTCCCGGGCGACCTGCGAGGCAGAATCATCATACGCACGCTGATTGGCCGAGCGCTCAGATCGACTGGGGCAAACCTGAGAAGTGCCAGCAGCAACTGCCAGCAACATCGTCGTCGACTCTTCTGTTTCCCTCGTCCCCCATCCCAATCTCCACTCCACACACTCACACACGACCGCCATCATGTCGTTCAGAATGGCCACGTCGCGCATTGCGCCCCGCATGATGTTCCGCCGCTCCATGGCCACCACGGTCGAGTCGAGCAAGGGACCTCTCGCCGGCGGTACCGAGGCCATCAGCGCCTCCCGCCCCGTCCTCTCGCCCAACGAGACATCGACCGTCAAGGAGCCCTCCAAGGACGCCGACAGCAAGATCAAGACCTTCCACGTCTACAGATGGAACCCCGACGCCCCCAGCGACAAGCCTCGCATGCAGAGCTACACCCTCGACCTCAACAAGACCGGTCCCATGATGTTGGATGCTCTGATCAGAATCAAGAACGAGCTCGATCCTACTCTCACCTTCCGCCGATCCTGCAGAGAGGGTATCTGCGGTTCCTGCGCCATGAACATCGACGGTGTCAACACTCTTGCCTGCTTGTGTATGTTGCCTACTCTTTCACTCATACCCGACAGCCACTAACAACCCGCAGGCCGTATCCCCACCGACACCAAGGCCGAGTCCCGCATCTACCCCCTTCCTCACACCTACGTCGTCAAGGATCTCGTTCCCGACCTTACCCAGTTCTACAAGCAGTACAAGTCCATCAAGCCTTTCTTGCAGCGCGAGACCGCTCCCGAAGACGTGAGTTCATCTTCCCTCTTTGTTCCTCTACATCCGTACTGACATGGCGACCAGGGCCGCGAGTACCGCCAATCTCCCGCAGAGCGCCGCAAGCTCGACGGTCTGTACGAGTGCATTCTCTGCGCCTGCTGCAGCACTTCCTGCCCTTCATACTGGTGGAACTCGGAGGAGTACCTCGGTCCCGCCATCCTCCTCCAGTCCTACCGCTGGATTGCCGACTCGCGTGACGAGAGAACCGCCACTCGCCAGGACGCCCTCAACAACTCCATGTCTCTGTACCGCTGCCACACCATCCTGAACTGCTCCAGGACATGTCCCAAGGGTCTCAACCCTGCTCTCGCCATTGCAGAGCTCAAGAAGTCCATGGCCTTCACCTAGACGCTTGACAACCTTTTAAAAATACCATCATTTTTCCTTTTTCTGTCCATCGGTGTACATTTTTTGGAGCGAGGGTACCCACAATTTGCTTTCTTGTCTTAGTTTTCTCTTTACCTTCAGATCATGAAAAGGTAGATACGATTATTCCGAATCATGCGCTATTAGGCATTCATCCCCTTTCCACGTCGATCGATGTTCTTGTACAATGTTAACAGCTTTGCACGAAGAACAAAAACATGAAAAAATCACACCAAGATCTAAAGTTTTCTGCTTTTTGTAACAACTTGTCAATCGTGCATCATACAATCAAGGTTGTTCGACAATTCGAATCCCTCTCATGACGAATAGTTTTGCCCGGCTTCTCACTCTGTCGCCTTTTACGTCTTGCCCTTTCGCTCCAAACCAGAACGCCATGGTCTTGATTCTCTTTCCAACCCTCCCAGCACGTTTTCAATCCAGTCGACGACGGACCATGAATACGTATAACTTTGTGGCTTTTGGTTTTTGAGAATAGCTGGTTGGGGGTTGAGGAACTAGATTCTTGGTATAAGAGGAGGAGGACGAGGAGGAGATGGGATGTCGAAGTATATCTATAGACAAGACAAAGAGTAAATCATTTCTTGTTTTTTGTGTGTGGAAAGAAACCATATAAACTATAAACTATAAACTGTATAAACTACTTGTAGAACTTTGAATCGTTATTGATGATCGTGATATACCGAGGAGAGAGTGTGAAGATACAGGGCCAGAGGACATAAGATAGAGAAACCCAAGAGATAAAAGAAAAAGGATATATAAAATATAGAGAAATAAGCACATGCTATAGGGTATCAAAAGTCGTTGATCCAATCTTTTTTTTCTCTTTCCTTTTTTTCCCAACCCATCTGATCGTCATTCTGTTGCGTTAGTTGCTCAACTTGGATGTTATTGCAAAAAGCAGTAACTCAAGCCTTCGCGCCATTATGCTCCACTTCGAAGCCACTCTCCTTCTGCCTCAATGCCTTTGCGAGCATCAACTCCCTCATCCAATCAATCCTCTCACTGCTATTGCCAACAGCAAAATGGTGCGTCTTACCACTCGCCAATTTGACTCTCTCACCACCGGCAGCAGGGACAAGTTGGAATGCGAATGCACCAGCACTAGCAGCATCACTTTTCCTATCACCACCGAGTTTGAGTGTCTTGAGAGCGGCGGTGAGCTTGTTGTTGGAAGGCAGTGACGCACAAGCAACAGAATAGTCATCGACGTTGATGCTGTCCAGCATGATGGCTGAGAGCCTGTTGTTCTCATGCATGGCCAGTTGAGTGCCCTGCAGACGGAAATGCGCATTCTGCCATTCGTGGTGCAGGAGCTTGGTTTTGCGTTTCTTCATGAAGCCAGTGTGGGACACTGAGCTGCCGTAGGTGGCTTGCATATGTGCTTTCTTCATCTCTTTTTGCTTGTCCTTGTCGACCACGTGCAGGAGCTTGCTGGGAGTGCGAGCGAGTGTTGTGGCGGGTGAGAAGACTGCGTTCTCGTCTAATGCGGGCAGCGTGTTTGAAGGCTGGCGGCGGAAGTCTGCGCGTGTATGCTCGCGGTATTGCATGTTGGGTGGCACGGATTGACTCGTATCGCGGGAGATGGGACCGATGGGGATAGCTGTGACGGGCACGTCCATCTCCGAGGCTGGAGTACCGTAGCGGTAGATATGGTTGGCTCCAGGAGAGGCGGTGGCACTGCGGCAAGGAGACATGACGGTGTCTGCAGGAGAAAAGACATTTGGCTTTCCCAACCAGGGATTTGCGCTGGCAGAGCGTGGGATCGATAACTTTGGTAGATGCTTGAGGTTTCCGTGTGGTTCCTGGGTCTCTGACGGGCGCTGTAGAGACGGATAGGCTTCTTGGTGGATGGTAGGGAACATTTCAAAACCATTGCCAGGGAAAGTGTCAAGAGGGGGCGTTGGTGGTGCTTCGACTTGCGGCTGGCCAACATGTTGGAAGTTGAGGAATTGCTTGACATTCTCCTGAGGGTCTCTGATCTGTAGCCGAGCCAGCATGTTTTCATGGAGTGCAAATGCAGGCAGTTGACCAGGACCGAGAAGATCAGAAGAAGCCACGATCGACGGCGGCATGTTCTCCGAAACAGGTCGAGTCGATTCATCTTCGGCACGAGGTGAGGTCGCATGCTGGCGGTACACATTGTCGACAACCTTGTAAGCAGTGGTAGCATTGCCAGGATCGCCTGTGATCAGAATATGGCCGCCATGCTCAGGGCTGATAGGATGTCCTTGTTGTTCACGGATACGAGCAAACAATCTCTGCTGCTTGCGCCATTTGGAACAGTTCTCGCCCTTTGCGCAATTGTGCTCTCTTGGCATCAATTGCTCGATGGCCACAATGGAGACGGACTCTGCAGGAGTGATGATGTCGTCATGTTGCCGATTCTTTCGACCTCGTCGTTTCTTGTGGCGAACAGGAGTAACTGGCGTCATGTCATCATCCAGCGACAGAGTAGGCAGTGTGTCCCGAGAAATGTCACCATCTGACTTCGATCTGACGTTGGTAGGAGGTCGAGAGATGTCCTGGAATGGCGTAGGCACTGGACTTGGACCACGTTCACCACCTCTGAGGTTCTGTATCGCATTCCAGAGCTGATGACGTTTGCCAAAAGACTCTATCTCAAGCTCCTTCAGATTCTCAAACTTGAGCTCCATCAGGATTGTTCCATTGATATCGTGCTTCTCGAATTTGTCGACAACCTCATGGGGTAGACCGGTCTCAAGCATCCAGTTCAAGACTTCTTCGGTTGACCATCTTTCCACACTATATAGAGAAGGAGATTGGAGGACTGCATCAAGACCTGGGACGTACAAGTTTTGTGGTGAGAAGGCAAATTCTTGAGGAGAAGTAGCGACATGTTGTGGTGGCAACTCCATGTGCTTGGGGAAAAGTGGAGACATTTGCAGAGCATAGTCGAAAGCAAACTCTGCGGAAGAGTGAGAAGCACGGAACAAATGAGGACCTTTAGGCCCTTCAACTGGCTTGCCATGAAGTTGGAAAGGACCATTCCGATCAAAGTGGACATCAGAACGAGGTGTTAGAGCCTCCTCGAAAGATGAGATTGTAGTTTCGCTCCTTCTTCTGCTATCGAACTGGCACAGAGTCAGTATAGGAACAGAGAGAAGTAGTAGACAGTCGCTCACTGAAGTGAAACTAGGTTTGGGAGAGTTCTCTTCAAACAAGCTCTCATCATCTTCGACATCAGTTTCATAAATTTCGGTTGCTTCAGACAAGGGTCGACTATATGTTGTCTTGGAAGGAGTCGAAAAGGGTGTTCTCAGTGTCTGAGATTGTGAGTCTTTGACACCCACGTGAATGCTATGTGTCATGGCCAGCTTGACTAGTCAGCCAATGTCTTGGACCCGGAAGAATGCATATCACCTACCATGATGGTCGAAGCGAGAAAAAACAACAAGCAAAAAAGGCAACGTAGAATCCAGATGAAGCGACAGTCGACACCGTTGCCAGTGAGATATTCTATAACGTTTACTTTCGTGACACGAAGAGACGGCAACGAGACTGGGAATTCGGGTCTTCGCGCGGCAGCAATATCGAAGGCTTTTGTAGAGATAGCTCGTTGCGTGAATGGGAGGGTACACCATGTTCCCGTATCCTCCTATGTGCGCAGTGAAAGTGTGACCAGCCATGGCGGCGGGATCAACAGGCGTTAACGGAATTGGAGCGGTTGGACAGACGGTCTCGCTGTGCCTGCAGATATGATAGATTACACACGTATCCTAGGCCTGTTTCGAGTTTGACGTTGTCCATTGGACGCCATCGAACATGCAGCACGCCGTCGGGGCGGTGGGTGTGATGTGAAGATACGGCGCATATGTAAAATTATGCAGAGCTTGATTGGCTCAAGAATCGAGGTCAAGTTTTTGGCTGCACACAGAATAGATGGGTCAGTTCTGGATTTGATCGGAATGTTTAGCCACGAAATGAGACATATGCTGTGTTACCTGAAGAATCCTGGATATCGAAGCGCATATTACCCCGCCAGACACGCAGAGCAATATGCACAAGGTCTGCGTATACAGCAAACACTGCAGTGATCACGCTGTTGAGAGAATCTGGTAAGCGTTGCACATGGTCACAATGCAAGGGCAGAGAAAGAGCACACGTTCTGTATTGCCTAGACACGAGCGGTGAAAGACGACTGAACGTCAAGATGCGCTTTAGCCGCCAAACCAGCTCGCCTGTTTTGCTCACAACTGACGTCTCTCGGGCAAGTCCGGCCACTGAAAGTCACTGATAACATCAATCTCCAAAGCAAGACTCGATGTCAGCACTCGAGAGAATGGATAGCGGCGGACGTCCTGCGAAAGGCCGAGTCTTGGACGGGGGATGGCGCGTGACTTGATAGCAAAAGCCAGTCCTAGACGCTGGAAACCAATAAGATCAAGAAGACGGCATGTTCGATGCTGGTTGGCGAGTAGGTCGACAGCATGAACCGCCCTAGCAGAGTGGGATATCTCTGCGGCCGTCCAAGGCTGATAGGCACTACCTAGGCGTATGCAAACTCCATGTTCGCAAGGATTGACTTCAAGGACTTGTGAGCAATTGAACCAAGATGTCGCAAAGTCGATACAGGACAGGCAGGTCACATATTGTTTGATGAGACTTGGGCATGAGAGACGGAGGTTCCTGCATGATGTCCGTCGAAATGTGCTTGGTGTGGCAGGAGAGTCAGCAACCCCTGCCGTGTCTCGTCTCGTGAAAAACAGGATTCAGTCAAGGACGGGGAGGCCCGATGCCGTGTTTGACGCAGTCTAATTCAAAGGCTTTCTGCCAAGCTGCATCTGATTGGTCAACTCGGCCGGCAGATGGGCGCGACAGCGCATCAATCACATCAAGCTGCTGCACATCCTCCGCTCCTCATCACATCCATCAGCAGTTCCCAACCACTCATTGCACCCTCATTCTGCAGCCATGCCAAACAAGCGCGTGTGGAGTTCGCTATAGCTTGCACGAATCAACAACTTAAGCGAGTCAAGCAGAACTCGAAGACCCTGGAGAAGTATGCGCTCCTCTCATCCAGAAGGCTTCGACACTTCACCGCTACCCAATGCGAAGACAATGGAGGGAGCACTGATGTCTCCGATGTGCTCCCATGTCACAAGCATCGCTCAATGCAAATGTGCTTGGATACAGAATCTGGGACATCTATCTATCGGGAGACGCAGCGTTGATCAGGCCTCTCGACATCTCCGCTTTCCAGCAATGAAGCCTAGACGATTGCCGACGCTTTGACGTTGAGTTCCTACAGGTTACGGCTCGCTGCAAGCGGGATCGGCTCGGAGCCTTTTCGACTCGAGCTGTCAAATCGAACTCTATGCTGCTCGAGACGCATCTATCATTGCCCATTGGTCTGAACTAACTTCTGTCAAAACGACTTGACATTGCCGACTTGTTTACATAGACGTCTCTCGACAAACGAAAGACTGAAAGAGGGCCTTTGTGCCTCGATTGGATCTATCGACATTTCACCCGATATCCCCAAAAATCGTCAATCCTTCCGGCGATAATCAGACTGCATGTGCATTGTACAACCCATGCGGCTCAACGCACCATGTCACCGTCTGTCCGACAGTCATGACTCTTGGTGGCACACAAGAATAGCGTGAGCTGATCTGCTCTCCTCCACTAACTCGGCCCATGGCGGTCCCGTGCCACTTGAGTGCAGACAACCAATCGCACTTCCTGATGCCCTGCATACCGCATGACTAGACCAGAGTATTAACCCACATTGTTGAGCAGTCTAAGAATAGATGCGGTGATATTTGGTACCATTCTTCCACGTTTGGGCATATAAGGTACTTGTCTCCTCTTGCACTTGACCATAGCCAGCAATCGCAGGTCGACTTAATACGCTTTTCTCTCTTCTTTTGTCCTTTACCCTCTCTTCCCCACTAGCCAGGCTGGTCCAGGCTCCTCTTGCGCTATCGTTTAATCAAGAACCGTTTTTGCGCCACTACTTTCTTTCCCATACCTCTGGTCCCCTACCAGCCCACAATCGATTGGGTTGCCTCATAATTATCTGTACATATAGACCAGACATGTCGTCGTCAATTGCTCCAGCAAATTCCAGACTCAACACCAAGATGGCTGCCTCGAAAGATGCAAAGTCCAATACTTCAAAGATGCACCGTCGTTCGCGCACAGGTAAGCTTTTATACTTTGGTTTCCGATTCACACACGTTCATTGCTCACCCCGGATCTNNACAGGCTGTTACACTTGTCGTCTGCGCCGAAAGAAGTGTGATGAGGGAAAACCCGGTTGCAAGGCATGCAATCACTTGGGTGTCTCATGTGTTTACAAGCGTCCCATGTGGTGGAGCAATACTACCAAGCGAGCAGAGCAGAAAGAAATGGTCAAAGAGAGGATCAAGTTGACGCAGACTGCCAAANAGACAAAAGATGCGAGCACGCCGCCTCCAAGCCTTTGCAAGACCGAGACCTTCTCCGACTCGAAACCATCATCACGAACACCTTCTGTCTGCACGCCGTATGCTCCCGAGATCAGTTTCAAGCAAGTCTCGCCGGAAGGTTATTTCGCTCTACCTCCGCCAGAGATACTCATGTCTCACCCGCCGCATCCCATGTTTTCTCCTTACGAGGTTGATATCAAGACTGAGCGCCAAATCTTCATCAACGACGTTCCGACTCGGAGAGACTCGACAATTTCAACATTTAGCACTTTTCAGCCACCACCAATGGGGTCAAGCTGTCATGGCTTTGCTCCAGAGACTTGGGTTCAGCAAGACTATTACGAGATGCAGCAAGAGTCCTTTACTGAAGAGCCTGTCAACTTTGACTTTTTCGACTTGCCACACGAGAAATCCGCACCGAATCACGAGACCGTCATCGAGGTAGACGAAGTCGACAAACCCTTACTCAATCACTTCATTCAAAAGGTGTCAAAACTCATCTTCCCAATTCTTGATGCCAATCAGCACAGCTCCACTCGTTCGGACATTATCTTGCCTGCCCTTGAAACGAACAAGAGTTATCTGCACTGTTGCCTGAGCGTCTCGGGCCTTCACAAGAAGTCGACTGAAGACCTGCCCTCGGAAGAGATTGACGAACACATTCTCCGACACCGCTATGCAGCAATATCTGAGCTCTGTGCCGCATTGAACGAAGACAAGAACCATGCTCAGATTCTGGAAGCTACTCTCGGCATGATCTTCTTCCAATGTTCTGTAGGCCGACCAACAGACTCTATCCCCGACATCCCTTGGCACCAACACTTCCAGGCTGCTGCTGATCTTGTTGATCGACTTGAGCTCCCAACTACTGTTATCGGTGCCATGCGATGTGGTGATGTCTCGCGTCCTCCCTTCAACATGGCTCTCACCGGCTGGATTGACATCCTCGGAGCAAGCATGCTTGGCCGCTACCCAAGGTTTGCCGATACTTATCGCGACCTCAACATCGGCAAAGGCAGTGCTGGACTGTCAGAGCTCATGGGCTGCGACGATAACATCATGTTCCTCATCTCGGAGATTGCATGTCTCGAAGCTCACAAGCTAGAAGGCATGGATGATCTCGTGCTTTGCGACTATGTCAAGATTCTCGGTCACAGCATTGGCTACTGCGAGCCAGGACCCGGTGCGGTGAAGAGTGCTTTCTCGGGCACTGGGGCCATCAAGCCCAAACAGCTCAGCATCAATGTGACGGCCGCCTTTATGTATGCGGCTCGCATCTACCTTTGCTCTCTTGTGCCCGGCTTCCGACTCGACGATCACAATGTGACTAGCTTGGTCAATGCTTTCTGTAATGTCATGGAGTACATACCGGCTGGACCGGAGGGACATGACCGTTCATTGGTGTGGCCACTGCTCGTGGTCGGCTCGGTGTCGTTGCCCACATCAGCGTTCCGCAACATGTTCCAAGAACGCTGTACACGACTTGGAGAAGCGGCCAACTTTGGGTCGTTCGGTCGTGTTCGTGAGCTCTTCAAGGATGTGTGGATGTTGGTCGACAGTGAGGCAGCATTGGGAAGCTACCAAAGCGTCTCCTGGCGAGACGTGATGCGACAGAAGGGATGGGATTTCTTGTTGATCTAAGATCCTTTGCTTGTGTTTGGCCTTGACGGTCACGCATATTCTTCTGTCCATCCTGGTTTGGTTGCTTTCCCACTTTACAATAATACCTGTAGATACAGCGGAGTTTTACGGACTCACGATATACCCCCAGACATGACTTGCGAGTCGTGTAGAATATTCGTAATAGGGGCATGATTTGTTATGGCTATTGTTTTTTCTGCTTTCTTTCCTTTTCTTTTCGGCATTACACCCAGGTCACTGTTGACTGACATTGAGGCGGAGTCGCGACACTGTCTCATTTCGAGATGGGAAGCTTTAGGCGAGCTTGGCGGGATTGGGGTACTATACAGCTCTGGGCGGAATACTACAGCGCATACAGATGAGAATTGAAGCACGTTGAATGTCGATGTTGCTCGCGGAGTAGATGTGAGATTTGGAGAGGAATGTCGGCCGGCAGAGAGGCTGGGCGGGAAGAAGGGCGCTGCAAAGGAGTAAGGATTTGCTATTTTGGGCCACGGGCATCGGATGCAGATCGTGGCAGCTCGCAGCATGTGGCAGGTGAGATGGCGCTCAGATTGCCCAGCGATGCACCGATAGCTCCTGCTCTGACATGCAGAGTCTACCATGTCGCCGGCTACATGACCCGACACCGACATGCACACGACGACAACGACGACGACGACAACTCGCGACTGACAGCTTGTACCAGGCTTCGAAAGAGACTCCACCAAAGGTCGCAGACTGGTGCTCGACTACAGCTAGCTGCAGAGTAATTAGCTGAGACGACTGATCCTGGCCCGTCTAGATAGATAGCAGCTACACTTCTCTTGCACTTCAATTCTCCTACCCTCATCTCGACTTAGCTCAACGACGTAACATGTCTGCTCCTCCGCACCCACCGCCGATCCAAACGTCGACGCAGGGCGCCTTCTTCGCCAACAGCGGCACGTATACGCCCTTGACTCCCGACCAAGACCATGTCGAATCGCCGTCCTTGACTTCGGGCAATGCCCTCGCCCGCTTCGAGTTCGAGAGGCCGGCCGGCGACAAGGCCGGCACAAAGATCCTGATGGTCGAATGGGAGGACGACGACCAGACCAAGCAAGTTCCCGGCCAATGGTCCGTCAGCTGGGAGGCCAAACGTGCCGCCGTGCTCAGCTCTAATGCTGCCGACGGCAAGAGAGAAGGCTTGCATCGACTGTACTTCCTGCTCTCCGTCGCCGAGCGCGTACCGGCCACCGTCACCCTCACCCTACGACCCGACGACCAGGAGCAGGAAAACTTAGTCTGGCGCACACATCCACTACCCGCCATCTTCCCGCCTGAGCTGGGAGCTTCGGCTCGTCAAGCTGGCAAGAAGGGCGTCTTGCATACCGTATGGGCCAAGAAGCGTCTACAAGTCCTCAAGCAAGAGATACACCACGAAGAACAGTACAGTCCCGAGGGTGTTGCTCTGTCCATGGCCATACAAGAGCGCGACTGGATAGAGTCGAACTTCGGTGTTCGTACAAAGCCCACTGGCCTAAAGATTGCTACCACAAGCTCTTCTGCATCCTTGGATCTTGGCCTGCCCAGTCCAGCCAGTCCTCGCAGTCCTGGTCGTGGCCCCTTACTGGAAAAGCTCAAAGGCCTCAGTCTTAACACCAACACCCCATCACACGACTCCAACCCTCTGAGCCCTGAAGGATCAGACGTCGCCGTCAACTTCAATACCTTCGCTGCACTGCACGGCTTACCAGACCCCAGCACTCTTGCCGCCAAACCTCCTCAACGCATCGTACATCAGAACCAGCAAACGGATTCAGTAGTACCACAAGCCCAACGGAGAATCGCTCCGCAATTACCGCCCGACTCGATCCTTGCACAGCAACGGCTACAAAGTGGCAGTAGCATGGCATCGTTGAACGCCCTCGCTATCAATCAAGGTCCCATCGACGTCAAGCCCACTTCTTCAACTGGTCTGCCGTCGGTAACGAGGAGTGACTCGGCTGCTGAGGAGGATGATCTCTTTGCCTTGCCGTTGAGTCCTCGTAGCCCTGCTGATCAACCAGCTGGTGGCTCTGCTTTTTCTTTCGCCGCAGATCATGTTGCCAAGTACACGCAATGACCAGAGTTGGGCAGTCGTGAATGCCAGATGGCACAAAAACACGATCAACTCGCGACGCATTGTCAAGCATAAAAGAGCATGCCGCAGAAAACATATGGTCGTCTCTGTTTGGGTCGGAGGTCTTTATCTTGCCTCTCTGTTTTCTTTCCCTTCTTGTTTCACTTCTTTTTCTCTTCGTGTCTCTGAACAAATTCATGACATTCGTTTTTTATGCTGATCTGTTCATCTTCTTTCCACTTCTCATTCTTATTTGTCCCCATCCTGCGGGACTCTTTTTAACTTGAAGGGATTCTTTTCTTATTTTCCATCATACTTCTCACCATGTTCTGAGGGCATATATACACATATCAGGGAGCCAATGAAAGCCGTTACAATTCGAGCAGAAACTCCTGTCTTTGGGACTCACCTTCTCATGACATTCGTAAGGCCAAAGCATTGTTCTCCTTTCGAGAGGAAAACCAAAGCACTGTAATGTCATAACTTTGGGCGAAGCAAGCAAGCAAAAGAGAAATTTTTGTGAATATCAAACTGCAGGTTTTCATTCTCTATTTCCTTCCTTGGGTTCCTTTGCGTCCTTTGCTTTGCCCTTTTCGCTCATCAAACTTTTTTTCTTTTGATGACAGTACAAATTGCTGCTCTCTTGCGCCGCCACCAAATCATGCAGGACCTGTAAAAGAGAAAAGAGGCAAATCAATGTGTAGGAATCTCTCGTGTTCTTCGTCCATCGCACCGTAATTGCGTATCTCTGCCATTTTCTCTGCGAGATATTGGTCCAAGAATCGGCTCTGGAGAGGAAATTGGAATCATGAACTTGTGTTTGTGTCTGTTGGAAAATGTAAAGGCAGCTTAGGGCATCGAATTGAAGCGTCTGCCACGAACGGTGTCGCTGACTTTCCTGCGCACTTCCTTGAGCGTGTCGCGGGCTCTTCTAGTTCTGGATACAAGAGGAGCTCTGTGAACCTATTTTTGTACATCTTGGTCAATTACCTGGGAGAGGTGGTTTGGTAGGAANGAGGAAGGAAAGGATTGGGAAAGACAAAAGGCACGTACTCGCTCACCTTGCTGCTGGTTCTGTGAAGGACGTCTGGTTCCTGCTCCGTCTCCACCTCTTCTGGCAAGCAGTTCCTCTTCACTGGTGTAGTCAGTTTGGATGGGTGCATGTCTCACAACACTGGGCATGCTTGAGTCGCTTCCCTCATGAAAGGAAACATGGCGTCTCATGTTCTCATCACTGGGGTAGAGCATTGCGTTTCTACCTCCATGGTTGCTGGAAGCCCTCTGTACCGAAGCTTCCGAGCGCGAACTCACAAGAGTAGGTGGATACATGGCGGCATTGGACGGGTAGTAAGCGTTAGCCGGAGGAGATGGCGCAGGAGGTGGAAGTGGTTCATCAGTCTCGTTGCTACCGTAGCGCTTCTGTGTGACTCTACGATGACGATGCACAGGGTATGTAGTAACCGTTTCATCGGAAGCAGGAGAGGACGGCAGAGTAGCATGGCTAGGAGACCTCTTGGCAAGATCTGTGGCCAGTGAAGCTAAGCCCTCATCAGCGGCATGGGTAGCAGAGTTGAAGAATGAGGCTACTTCTTGTGAAATACGGGTGAGTGGGTCGATGGATCCGCGATCGCGTCTGAATTCTTCGAAATCTGTCAAGGTCTCTGGGTTCATCACAACTGTGACGAAGTTGCCTGGGAAGGGAGGATTGGAGCGCAGCGGTTGTGGAAGTGTGTCCATGTCCACTGGACGGTGAACGCTGGAGCCTGATTGAACGCGCAGGCCGTGCATACCGCTACTGGTTGATGTAGGATTGGCATCTGCAGCGCTCGAGAGATAAGGTTTACTGGTTTGAGCGTTAGTTTGGACCGCATTGCTTCCTGGTGTGACTCCTGAGAGATCGGTTCTTGCGCGGACTTGCTGTGGCTGGGGTCTTGAGTATGAGGGAATGGAGAAAGCATTGACATTGGAGGTCTGATGTATCGGCTTTGTCTTTTCAGAGACTGAAGACTTCACACCCAGTCCAGCATTAGAGAAGTGCTTCCGGGTTGACTGATTACGATCAAGTTGAGCCAATGCTTCGTCTTCTCGAAAGAATCGTGGGTCCAAGTTGGCGGGATCCTTGGGGATTCTAGTAGATTTGGCGTGCGAGTTCGTGTCTTCGAACGACCAGGCTTCCGAGCCCAGCGCGGGAGAAGGTTGAGGGAAATGGGCGGGACCCAGCTTCTGAAGATGCACTGTTTGTCCATTCTCAAGTCCTTGCGTCTTGCGAAGCTCGTTCCTGGTACCGGAAGACAACGTTTCTGGGGAGGTTCGAGAGCGTCGAGCTTGAGTCGATGCCCGGGTTTGATATGATGGGGGATCATCAGAGAGTTTCGACTTGAGGTGTNNTCTGACGAGGGCTGCGGAGCAGACGAAGAAGTAGCAGGTGGCGGTCGATGGGGTCTTGTGGTAGTGTGATGGCTCGTGCCTGGAGAATCGNTCTTCAACTTCCTCATCATGGCGCTGCTGGGCCAACGTTCTCAGGCGAGGATAACAGTTATGGGTCAGTCTCTTCGTGACAAACTCAGCCACTCTCAGATGCAGCTGTTTGAGCGCTTCCAGGGGGTTGTCAGACCATTCAGCACGTCCGTCAAGGGGGTCATGGTAGTCTTGGACATTTCCATAGTTGTCGTAAGTGAGAAGAACATAAGTCCAGTAAGGCTTTCCGTTCTGATCGTGAGTAACGCAGGAGAGGACATGCGCGCCAATCCTCATGAACTGTAGATTCTCTTGCAGTTGCAAGAGCATGAATGTTGGGTCATCCATGGCTGAAAGAATATCTGAGTTGAGATGACGAGACACATGGCGAAGTGCGATGGGTATCTTATATCTGCCATGCTGGCTAATAGAAAGTGGTCGTTGTCGTGCAAGAGAAAGGATGAAAGAAGCCCAGGGTTTTTGAGAAATGCAGGTTTGGCTCATCTCAGTAGCACTTTCCGACAGAAGCAACCTCGAGCGGCAAACGCTACTTCCACATTTGCTTTGATGGTTGATAAACACGAGCAATCATATGCTAGTGGAATGAAGGACTCACAAGAGTGCCCTCTTTTAGCGACTCGTCAATACTGAATTGTCAAATACCTGTCAAAGCAATGGATACGCATATATTGAACTTCGTTTGATCGGCTCTCAAAGGTACAAAGCTAGAGTTTAGCAGACTTGGCTGTCAACGGAGCCCTTCAATGCGCTTCATAGCTGCGCACGAGGCCTATCTGCTACCTTCTCCCAAGCACTGTCAAAGCCAGCCGATCGAACCCATGTAGGTTCAGAGCCCTCGACGGAGTCAATAGCCATGTGGCCAAGCTGCAACCACATGTCATTTTTGACCCTGAAGTTCTCCTTGTTCTCATACAGTTTGCAGATCTGCTGACCATGTGCCAGTGCTCTTACCAGCTTTGAGCCATGTCCATCATCTTCAAAGTTCTTTACACGCTCGATGATATCGTGCCAGGGGTCGGTGGCTGTAGATGTTGGTTTGCTCGGCTTATAATTCATGATTTCGTCGATGAGAAGGTCTGGGCAACCCCGTGACGCATACAAAGCAATATCATTTCTGACCTTCCACTCGAGCAGGCGCACTTTGTTGGCATCGCTCAGCCAGTCTTGCTTGATAAAGGCAGAGAAGAAGATGGAAGAGTTGATGCAGTGCATGTAGAAGAAGTCAAACTTGNNTGTACCTGAGACTACGTTAGTAGACAGAGCTAAACTTTGAACGTGAACCATTTTTACCTTGTCGCGGCGTTGTGCAGCACCACTGAAGTAGGCGGCTGCATTTGTCATCTCTGCTGTGCGCTCTTCGAGCTCTGCAGAGCTGCTGATATGATATTGGGCGACGATGTCGATCATTGTCTGTGCTTCGGTCTTCATTATACCATCGCGAATGCGATTGCCATCCACATCGGCGGCTTTGGCTAGACGTTTCTCGGCATGTGTCTGGTCCAGCAATTCAACAATGCTTTTGGATGGCCCAGAAGTCTCTTTACAGACTTTCTCAGCACCCTCAAACAAAGGTTTCATCCAAGAATCATGGACAGCAGCTTGAGCAAGGCCTTCGGCGATGATGGCAGGCTGGCGAAATTCGATGCCAAAGCCTAGATGGATGATAGGATGCAGAAATCCCGCAAACATGCGGACCAGCATGTCGTCTGCTCGTTGATCTCTGGCGAAGACGTACTCGTTCAAGACTTGCTGCCAACCTTTCTTGTCCATCTCGCTTTGGAAGAAGCGGAGGTAGTCGTTGTAATAACGCTCCTTGCCCAAGTACTTCTTGAACTTTGCAGGGTCTTCCATGCCTTGTATGATGGCTGACTCAACAGGCTGAGGTGGTCTTTGATAGCTCACATTGTCATCGTAATGCTTTTGGATTTGCGAGGGTGTCGCGGCCAATGAGTAGACTGTTAGCAAATGATGGGCAATATGGTTGTGGAAGCCGGAATTATTGAAGAATATGTGGTGTTTTTCAAGGTTCTCTTGCAATAAATTTGAAGTCCTTGTTGCAGACTCCTGTTTGATGTCCTTGATATAGAACTCAGGCCATTCGCCAAGGGAGAGTTGGACTTTGGAAGCTGTTGCCATTGCTCGTGTCGTTCTTGATATCGAGATGGAGCGTGGGTGGTGTGATACAAGCCTTGACAAGGCGCCTTGCCGGAACATGTGCAGGTTGATGATGTGATCAGACGATATGTTGGTACCTAACACGTATTTTGACGTCGATGCCGGCATGAAGTTGATGACCAACAATTGCGTCGTTGGGCGAAAGTGCCAAGGCGGAGCGGCTTTGAGATGAGAAGGGCAAGCCAAAGTCGCGGCCGCCAGATTGCGACCAGAATCTGGAGCTGCGTGAGCGAGAAACGCTTTAGTATCGGGCTGGAAGTTGTGTCTGACAGGGTCGCACTGCAAACAAGGCTTTTGAGGTCCAACATCCTGATTGTGGTCGCGACATCGGTAGAGCCACACACTATAACGAGCCAGCGCAGAGTTAAATATTACATCGACGTCCTGAGTGACTTTGGTGTGACTCTGAATGATACGTGGGACGTTGTGTTGGAATGTATTAAAGCGACAAGTGTTTCCCCGAAAGCCGGACTGGCTTGATAACGTCCAAGGATTCTCATGTCAAGAAAATGATCGAACAAAAGTTTTGGCCATAACCTCTTTACCCAGAGGATCGGAGATGAGCGCCATTAGTATGTGACCGTAGGACGATGTTTTCTTTGTTCTCGAACACGACAAGATGTCAACCCGAGTGGCTATCAAGCAGCTTCCGAAATTTTCCATAATGGTCCAGCTTCGGCGAGAGTCCCGGCTGCCGAGCCACAACCTTGACGCGTCGACCTCAAGACACAACACAGATGTCAGAAGTCACCGAGCGACTGAATCAAGACACGAAGACAAGTTACTCCATTGAAATATTACCGTGAGATACCGCTGCAGCTGACACACTCTGACTTCATCATGAATGAGACAGGGACAACAAGGTAAACACATCATGACAAATGGAAGAATGTATTGTGTGTTATTGTGCTGTAGGTCCCGTTCCCAATCAATTCCCAAATTCCTTAAATAGATGACCGCCGTGCTATGTATCTACTCATGTCGCATGATGCTCTTCTGGCTATCATTGTCATCAATACCCATAGCGCTAACATCCACGGTGACCTTCTTGTGGATCCTGGACTCCAACTCCACGTCAGCAAGTGACGTTGCCTTGCTAGCCGTACTTCTGTGTCCATAATCGCCGGTACGGACGTATTTTCCGTGGGTGCCGAATCCAGTACTGCTGTTGTCCTTTCTGGAGGACACGGAGGAGAAANNAAGCATGGGTGTGACCTTCTCAAATAGCGGGCGCAAGCAAGGTGTGCAGGTACAGATCATGGCTGCGGTGAGTTCTGCCTGCGACCACAGGACGACTTCGGTAAGACCCCAGGTCAAGTCTGAGAAGCCATTTTTGTATAGGACGATGATCGAGCGCATACGAAGAATGCTGACGAGACAAGAGACAGATCCTNNGAAGTGGCGCGTCAGTCAAAAAAGATCACGCAAAGACAAAGTCGAATCAAGTAGTGGCTTACCCATTGAGAAGAGACCAGTAAGAATGACCTTCTTACGCAAGTCCGTGTTGAGGCCCCAAACAATAGGAACGGGTAAAAGAAGGATCATGATATCGGAAGCAACGTTCAAGGCTGCATTGGCTGTATAGAACTTCTCGGTGTTGATGCAGTAGTCGGCCTTTAAAGTCAAAGTCCATGCAGAAGCCATGGGTCGACATTGGAACAATGAAGCCGCGGCACCTCCGACCGAGTACGCGATGGTGAAACCAGTTACCAACCACCAACTCTTTGCAAAGTTTGTGATTGGGAACAGGCGGCGGTAGAGTAGCAGGATGGAGAGCTTAGAGAAGAGCATTGTCACGCTATACATGACTGCAGCCACGACCCAGCCACGCAGCAACCAAGGATAGAGGTCGGCCACGCTAAGATCGTAGATGTGTACGCCAGCTCCCCATGCCGTTGCCAACTGGAACAAGCCCGTTTCGCCGACCCAGCAAGCGAGGGCGAAACATGTGCACCCTAAGACTGATGTGAGTCTGCTGACACATAGATTTCAGGTGTGAGAGAACCTACAGTCATCCCACCAAAGGCTCTTAACAAGGTGGATACGCGTGTACATTCGCATGGCAACAATTGTGCAAACGATGACCAAGCAGATGATGTCGCAGGTCGTAATCATGTGGCCTCTGCCAACCGGATTTTGAAGGTGAGAGACCTGTCCTGGAGGTGGCCTTCCAGCGGGGATTTGGTCTAATGGGATACCTTGGGCGACCAGCGCCATGATAGTGTCGATTTCTGCTTGACTTGCCATTGCGATTCCAAAGATGTATCGGGTGTGGAGGTCGGGATGACAGGTCGAAGCAGGCGGCCTGAGGGGACAAATAAGTATCTAGCAAGAGAGCAAGAAGGATATATTTGTCAATCACAGATCAGCAACATTGAGAAGACTTTAGTTTCAGATGGGTTACCTGACAAGGTCTGATTAGTCCCATCGTGCCAGAAACGGCCCGCGGTGACTATAGCCGTCGGCCGTAGTGATATCGCTTTGGCCAAGAATTTGTATGAGGCGAAGCATAAGATCTGAGTGGTCGAATCTGGCGAGCGTCAGCCTGAGTTCACTTTACCGTACAAGTCATACCTGATCAAGCGATTCCGATGGTGGCACGGTGCGTTTCCACATACAAAATTGTCGGAGCCCCATGTACGCTAGAGCTGCATCGAACAAAGATTCAGAGAAGGTAGCCGCTAACGATTCATGAACAAGATTCGGATAGTAGGATATCGGCCAAGGGTCCGAGTTTAAGGTTGGCCGCGGCAAGAATGCACGGTTCCATTCTTCAAAACGGTAGGTGACATCCTTGCCTGCCAATGTCGAATTTCGAGATGACCCCATTAACGTCTTTGTTCATCTTGGAGGATTACCGATAATGAGATTGCGGAGATCTTGAAAAACGCGGACGTGTATGATTCGCAGCCGAAATTTCGGCATAGGATCTGTCGTAGCCAAACCAGACTGTTGAGAGTCATGGGTTCTTCGTTGAAACATCGATGTTGAAGTATAAAGCCGATTATGCACCCACGTTTTGCTGCCGGCTAATATTGCATGAAACTGATGTACAGTACACATAGTGTTTCATGGAGTGCGATTCCTGACGCTTCCCTTGTTATTCATTGGACCGGACGGCCGTTGATGTTTGGCCAGGTGAGTCGTAGAGCTTGCGAGGTTCGAGAGCACCAAAGATCAACCATCTAAAAAGCTTCGGATGTAGTTACTGAAGATCAATAATTGTTCAGATCATACAAAGCCAAAGTCCCCACCATTCCCACATTGCCGGTGGGGTCATGAGGCTCGAATTCGAGAAGATATCTGGACCCTTGGGTACTCGTACACCGTGGATAGACTTCGCCAGATGTTCTCGCCAAGCAGAGGTCCTGGCTGAGAAAGGGCTTGACTCGCATGTCCCTACTGACTGGCTGAAGATTAGGAGACGATCCGGTAGACTTCCTAGTAGCTTTTTGTCGTGTCAAAGATTCTATGTCAGAGAATGGATTAACGGGGAGACGGGAGCAGATGCTCACCTTATCCCGAGAGCACATTCAACATGCAAAAGGATCTACAGAGCACCGCGTTATCTTCAAGATGAACAGCTGACGCTCCATGGCTTGTTGCGGACCCGTGGTCGATGTGTTGCTGGTGGTCCATCCTAGGACGTCGAAATTGCACGAGATCAGCGTCCCTGTCTAGACGCAGTCGATAAAGGTGTGATCCAGCAAGGTGGAGAGATGATGATACTGCATCATCGAGTTTGCAGATACATCATCTCGAACAATGTTGGGCCAACTATTCACTCGACAAGGTATTCGTGGTACAGAAATTCAGAATGGACAGATTCCTAGAACTTAAACGAGCTCAGTGTCATGGTGGCGAGCGTATAAAATTGGAGATTGATGGTGCAAGTGGATTGGAAGTCAATGATCCTGTCCCGTGAAGTCGATGTATTGTCCTTGGTAGAATCTAGTCCGTGATATAGCACATATTGTATTACGGAGTGGTGTAATCGGTGTTGGCTAGTGATAGCACAGCTCTGATGCCATCGAACAGGAAGTATGGTAGAGAAATGAACCAGTGCTTCGCGGCGCGTGTCGAGGTTCATCTGGCCCGTCGACTCAACCGTACTCGTCCGGGGTATCTTGAGCCCATCGTGGATCAGCCGGTCGAACTCTCAAACGGCGGCGACTCATTGACCAAACGCCTGCAGCGGGCGCCATACCAAACAAGATGATCAATGTCGCCGAGCGGTGGAGATGATTGAAATCTCTGGCGCGGTGGACAGAAGGCAAGGGATCTCAAGGGAAGTCGCGGTCCAAGGCTCTCGAAGAATGAACAGTTTTGGTCGGCCCGCGACGGGATTGTCCCTTGGGCGAGCTTCCGCCCAACACTCACAACTGCACTTTCTCAACGGACCATCAGATGGTGACGGCATTGCGCAAGCGCATTACCAGCCTCTGCTGTGGGACAAGCCTCCTTGCGATACGTGTATCAAGACCTTCCGTCATGACTGTGGACGTTCAAAGGGACGATGCGACTCAGCAACCAGCGGCTCAGCCAAAGAATAGAGGTCCGGTAAATATGCACGTTACAACCGATGCCAGAGTGCTCAATCATCGAAGAGTGTGAACACCTTGTCGTCCTCGCTGGTCCTCTTACAAGGGCCCGAATGATGTACAGTGTCTGGGAAGCCGATCTGTTGATATGATTCATTATACACGCTGATGACCAGCTTCATCGTGCCGCACCGTGACATCGTGCTGCACACGGATCTGCTGCTCATTGATAGACTGGGCAGTACTTTGCTTCCCTTCTTCTTCAACGTCTGAGCCCGTCGCCGAAGTTTGCATTCGAGACGCGCCCCCAACGATGCGATTTGTGGATGTCCAAAGCTCGATCTCATCTTCAGCCACCGTCGGGCCTTTCCAGCTGCGACCCATGTCTGCAGGTAGTCGACTGCGTGTCTCGTTTGTCTTTCGTCGCGACGAGTTGGCCAGTCTCGATACTTTCGAACGGGATCCACGCGACACTTTTTTTCCGAATCTTGTTATGAGAGGTCCGAATGTCGAGAAACATGCGACAGCCACTCCCAGGTTGATCTCGACCGCAGACCACTCGATAGATCCTTTCGAGTCCGTGTAAGTCGCCAGCTTCGCAATGCTCGTCAGTCGAATCGCTTGGACAATGGTGACGAAGAATCCCAAACTAAACACGGCGAGTAACGCGAGCTTTACACAATAATCGTCAGCAGAACTTCCTGGAATGAAAATGACCACACCAACCTTTCTTCGCAAGTCCAGTTGAAGCCTCCGCAAGATTGGGAAAGGCAGGACGATGATGATCAAGTCCCACCCTAGACTTGTCCCTCCCAGCGCGAAATATATTGGCAGTGCATCAAGACATTTGCCCGGAATGCTGGGGTCCCATTGCTTCGCAATTGGTTGACAACCAGCCGACAGCAGTATGGTGAATAGGATCTGACTGATCACGACAGAGACAATTACCACCCATACAATGAGGGCATAGATGCGATTGAACCCGGCGACTCGAAGGTAAGTTATGAGGAGCGACAATTTGAAACCCAGGACTGCAAGACAGTATAGTGGCCCTCCAGCGAACTGTACCNNTGTCTGTATAGTCAGCACTCAGCGATGCAAGAGGACTTCGAATCCTCATACCCGACTGAAGGGTACCGCGTTCTCTGCAGGAAAGTCCTCTGCTTTGAGACCAAGACCCCATCTAGTTTCTNNGCACACCTCTCAGGTCAGCAAAACCCCTCGGCGACGCTCGAATCACGACCTCGACCTACGATATATGGCAGTGGCACTGTATCCGATGTTCAACCCCNNTGAGCTGGGAGTTAGCAATCAAGGTCATCGTCCCACTCACCGCTCAATACGCACACAACTGATCGCTAGTATGATATCGTCCCACCCAATTGAGCCGATCGTCTTTATTCTTATCCTGAACTTGAGCCCAACACAGAGAATAGCAATGAGTGGAAAGACTACTGCCAGTGCTATGATACCCTGAGCATCACTCTCGCTTGGTACGTGTGTGAGATTGTTGACCCATCCCAGAGTGTATGGTGGAGAAGACATGTGTGGGTTCGACGGAGAAACACCACCTGTCGGAAGAAGGAAGAGGGATGCGGCACACGAGATAATATCTGCTGACTTTCGTGGGAGTCACGCCAATTCCTCTTTGAAGGTCTCCAGCAGTCGATCACTCACACGTTCCATCAACTGACCTTGTGCTCGCCGGAAATTTAGAAGCTACTCAACAGGACCCACGGGACAATTCGAGTGGCAGGTATAATCCTTGGGGCAAATTTTCCGATGCAACCTTATCCGCATACTCTCACTTATAGTTCAATATGCGTCGAGAAAAGTCCTTCGCGCCGATGCGTAGAAATTAATCGCGGCAATCGCGGACTTTTCAACTTCTCATCGCTTAAGTCGCCCATCCTTTGGACTGTGCCTCCATACCTTCAACTTGCGCATTTCTGACCACTGTATCTAGCGCAAAATCCTGAGATTACTTCACGTCAAAAGATTCGATAACTCGCCACACCTCTCACTACCGACCCAGGCCGCCGGGACAAATGCTGATACAATTTTCTTTTTGGCGAATCCTGCAGGTGGAACGCCGCTTTGCAGGAGGGTCTGGACGAGGAAATTCTTGGGTCCTTACCGAAGCGCAAGCTCGTGTCTCTACGGGCGTAGGATTGATGGACGATCTCGAAAATTCCTTCAACACACCAGCAACAGGAACCACCAAGTGGTCTTTTTGGATAGTTACCCTACTGAACAAGTTGATATCTCGTGCATCAGGATATGCAGCAGTTACCCTGAGACCAAAGCTTCTCCGCATGTGAGGAAGATTCGGCAGCTCTCCGTGTTACGCGAACGATCTTTATTAAAAAGCAGGGCAAAGCGGTCCGAGCTTTGTGTACGACTCTACGTCCGTCGGTAGCTCTTTCTTCTCCAAGTCAAATCTCGCTGAGTATAACCTCGAGTACCCATATATCCCTCAGGAAGTTGTCGAGCTCTGCCGGCCTTTTCATTCAGGCGAGCCTGATTGACGGCCGACTCCCGCGTGTGGTTTATCCTGCCAAGATACCCTGCACTCCACAGCTGGGCTGTCTCGGGGAACTGTCGTTGAGTCCACGAGGACTGGTCAATTAATCTATGCCTGCAGCGACTCACAGAATGTCCAGGTCCAGCCAGCTGTGTCGTCGATCCCAGAGTATGAACTCGCATGATAAATGATTGACTTGTCCAACCAAGCCTATTCTAGTGGGTCTTGCGTTCTTTGCGGTCTTTATATATCTCACCAGGTCTCCTAACTCTAAGGCCTCCCGACACACACATCGCCAGTATGCTTCGTCTCACGCTGCTTTCAGGGCTCACAGTCGGTGCTCTTACCACCGTTTCATCGGCTGCAGCCCTGTCTCCCTCTGCATATGCAAACAGTGGTGACTGCAGATGCTTCCCCGGGGATGCCTGCTGGCCGAGTGCAGATGAATGGAGGAGCCTAAACACCACTGTGAACGGTCGTCTCATTGCGACCATTCCTCTCGCCGCTGCCTGCCACGACGACCAGTATGCTGCTTATGACGAGGAGACATGTGCCGAGCTCCGCAACAACTGGTTGGATCCAGAAACCCAGTACGTCGAGATGCTTGTGTTGATCAAAGCTCAATGACTGACATGTTCAAGCCTACCCAGCTCGTCCTCAGTCATGGCCCCCTTCTTCGCCAACCAAAGTTGCGACCCCTTCCAACCTCGCTTTGCGCAATGCGTTATCGGCACCTACGTGCAGTACGCAATCAATGTTTCTTCCGCCAACGATGTTGTTAACGGTTTGAATTTTGCCACCAACCATAACATCCGCTTGGTAGTCCGCAACACTGGACACGACTACAATGGCAAGAGTACTGGTGCTGGTGCACTCGGCCTCTGGATGGCCAACCTCAAAGACACTGAGATCAAGGACTGGTCCGACAAGTACTACACCGGCAAAGCGATTAAAGTCGGCGCTGGCATTCAAGGTGGTGAAGCCTACAAGATTGCCGATGCTGCTGGCTATCAAGTTGTCGGTGGCGAGTGCCCTACTGTCGGTATCGCTGGCGGTTATTCTCAAGGTGGCGGTCACTCTGCCTTGACGTCTAGACATGGTCTCGCTGCTGATCAAGTTTTGGAGTGGGAGGTCGTCACTAGTACTGGAAATCACCTTGTTGCCAACCGTCTGCATAATAGTGATCTTTATTGGGCCTTGTCTGGCGGCGGTGGTGGTACTTACGGAGTCGTCTTATCCATGACATCCAAGCTTCACCCTGACACACCCACTGTCGGCTTCAACCTCACTTTCACCAGTGCCGGCATTCCCATGGACACATACTACGAAGCCGTTACCGCATACCACGCATCTCTCCCCAAGATTGTTGATGCCGGAGCCATGAGCGTCTGGTATTTCACCAACGAGTCTTTCGCCATCTCTCCCATCACCGCTCCTGGTGTCTCTCTTGATGAACTCAAGTCACTGTTGTCCCCCTTTATGAAGAAGCTTGATCAACTTGGCATCACCTACACTCACTACTTTGGTGAATTCGCTACATACCTCAAGCACTTCGACACTATGTTCTCGCCTATTCAGGTCGGCATTGCACAGTACGGTGGTCGTCTGATTCCTCGCTCGGTGGTTGAGAACAACAACACTGCATTGACTGAAGCCTTCCGCTTCATCAACGAAAACGGTGGTCAGTTCATCGGTGTCGGCATCAATGCTTCCCTTGCTCGTTCCGGCTTCCCCGAGAATGCAGTCAACCCCGGTTGGCGTAATGCTTTGATCGACACAACCCTGACCACCCCTTGGAACTTCACTGCTCCTTGGGAAGAGATGGTTGCCAACAAAGACAAGATGACCAATCTGTTGATCCCCAAGCTTGCCGAGTTGACACCCAACGGAGCTTGCTATCTCAACGAGGGCGATTTCCAACAACCTAACTTCCAGGAGGTCTTCTATGGCAAGAACTACCAGAGATTGAGTCAGATCAAGGATAAATACGATCCTCACCATATCTTTTATGCTACTACTGCTGTTGGATCGGAGTACTGGGTGCCTCAAAAGGATGGAAGACTTTGCAGAGCTGCTTAGATAGTATATAGAGCTGGAAAATACTAGTATATTGTCTTTCTGTGCCCAAGATACTCGGTCCCTCCAGAGTCAGAGAAAGGTAAGACCAACATGATACAGGAAGCCTATGGATGGCATATAGGGGACCTTGCCCCAGATCTTGATAAGAGGTTGCCGATATCCGATTGCCGGTACGCTAGACGAACGCCTATCAGTTTTTGACTTGTTTAACCGACCACAGTCCAACACTCCTTCCAATCCAAGGATAGTGCTTCGGCGATGTCTCCTTTTGTGCCTTTACATGACTTTTGAATTGTCCAGACCTAACACACCACTAAGCAATTTTTCGTCTCATCAATCTCGTGAATTGGCCACCAACACCATCACGTCCCCTCACCATGTCCCGCAACAAGCCTCGTCCACCACCTCAGAAACCACCAACATTTACCACAGATACAAGCACGATCCTCACAGACCTCGAGCGCATAATCGCAAACTCTCGAAAAGTGCAAGAAATCATCTTGACCACTATAGAACCAGAGTCTGCAACTTTCGCGAATGTGATCTTACCGCTCGCTCGCAACCAAAACTCTGTTTCTTGTCAGCTCCCTTTGCTGAGCTTTTACGAAGCAGTTTCGCCAGATGAAACTCTTCAGGATGCTTCTGCCGAAGCCAAGAAGTTGTATGCGGAGTTTGAGATTGAGACGAAAATGCATGAGGGTATGTTCGCATTGATTGATGCAGTGGTAAAGAAGAATGAGGATTTGGAGGCAGAGGACAGGCGACTGTTGGAAAGATATCATAGCGTGTATCTTCGGAACGGTCTTGGTATGCCCCACGAAAATCGCGATCCTTTCAAGGATATTCAGAAGCAACTCCACCAATTGACGAGTGAGTTTGAGAAAAACTTGAGAGAAGGAAACGAGGGTGTGTGGTTCAGCATCGAAGAATTGGCTGGCGTGCCTGATGATCTGGTGTCCTCTCTGACTCGGGACGACCAACACGATGGGAAAGTGCTACTGACCTTTGGCTTTCCGCATCTATCCACAGCGATGAAGTATGCGACAAACAGTGAAACTCGCCGGATATACTTTACCGCCTACGAGAACAAGTGTCCCAAGAACGTTCCCATGTTCAAAGCAATCATGGTTCTCAGGCACGAATCTGCTCAACTCCTCGGATATGCCAATTACGCCGCTTTCCGGATTGAGGACAAGATGGCCAAGAGTCCAGAAACCGTGATGAATTTTCTCGACGACTTGTACTCGAGACTTTCTGCTGGGGTCGAAAGCGATGTTGATGATTTGAAAAAGCTCAAGAGCAGAGATCTCGGAATGCGCGGCGAAGTTTCCGATGGAAAATTATATCTCTGGGATCATCCGTTCTATAATCGTATTATGCTCGAGACGGAACATTCAGTCGATCGACAAAAGATTGCAGAGTACTTTCCTCTGGAAACAACAGTCACGGGCGTCATGGGTATCTTTTCCCAGCTTTTTGGCATGGTGTTCGAAGAGATTGTCGAGGAGCACAGGGACGCTCTCTCACCCACAGGTAACGGTGAAGATCTTGTCTGGCAAGAGGACGTCCAGTTATATGCTGTCTGGGATGATGATCAAGAGGGCGGTTCCTTCCTCGGATACCTCTATCTCGATCTCTACCCGCGCAAGGGGAAATTCGGAGGCATGTGCAACATGAATCTGCAATGCGTAAGCTTTTTCCCTCGCAACTTCCCTTCCACAACCAGCTCATATTCGAATCCAGNNGGTTTCGAGCAAGAAGACAGCACTCGCCACTATCCAGCCACCGCACTACTCTGCAATTTGCCCAAGCCAACTGCGACCAAGCCATCGCTTCTCACCCACGAACAAGTCCAGCTTTTCTTCCACGAACTAGGCCACGGCATCCACGATCTCGTCGCCCGCACAAAGTATTCTATTTTCCACGGTACAGCCACCGTGGACGACTTCTGTGAGGCCCCGTCTCAGATGCTGGAATTCTGGTGTTGGGTACCACAACTCTTGCAATCGCTGAGCCATCACTACACATACCTATCCCCCGATTATCTTGCTGCTTGGAAGAAGGAAAATCCTTCCACAAGCCCACAGCCAGAAAAGCACATCCCCATCAGCACAATCGAACAACTCGTCAAGGCAAAAAATGTAAACGGGAGTCTATTCCAAAGCCGTCTCTTACATCGCAGCTACTTCGATATGATTGTGCATCAACCATCTACCCTGCAANAAATCCTCGACATGGATATCGCAGAGCAGTGGAATGGTCTGCAAGGCCGAGTTTCTTATCTCGATACTGGTGACGAGTATAAAGGGCTAGGATATGCGAATTTCGATGCTGTGATTCGTGTTTATGATGCCGGATTTTATGGTTATCTGTAGTAAGTTTGTGTCCCGCCTGTGTCTTATCCTGCTCGAGAAATATTGTTTTGCGATGACTGACACATTGCAANNAGTGCAAGAGTGTATGCTGCGGATATGTTCTATTCTGTCTTCAAGGATGATCCCATGGATAAAGCACAGGGAAGAAGATATAGACGCACGATACTGGAANAAGGGGCTAGTGTCGATGAGATGACCACCTTGGTGGAGTTCTTGGATCGTAAGCCCAGCGCAGAAGCATTCTACAGAGAGTTGGGTGTGGAGTGAGGCATGCAGCGCAAAATTATCACAATTAACGGCAATCGATTATGTTCATATGACATGGGTCGACGACCTTGAAGGAAGCATGTACTGCAACGTCGCAGAGCTCTTTTTCGACGTCGCCAAATAGATGTGACACGACAAATCCGATACTTCCTCTACCCACTCGTTCTTGCCTCACTCTGGCTCCGGAGAAACTCTGCAAGTTCCGGATTCGGTCTACCGTGCCCTTCCATTGCAGCTTGAATCGCATTAGTCTTTGCACCGCCTTGAATGTCAACATCGGCGCCGTGCTCAAGCAAGATCTCAACAATCCTTCGAAAGCCTCTGTACGCTGCTGCTTGCAACGCAGTACCATGCCAACCAGCCACAATATTAGGGTCAGCGCCCCTGGATAACAGTAGCAATATCGTACTCTCGAACCCTGCTTCCGAGGCAACTTGCAGTGCTGTGCCCCAGTTTCCTCCGACACGATTGACGTCCGCCCCATAACTGTCCAAAAGCAACTCAATGATATCGTCATTGCCTTCTCCGTCAGCAGCAGCCTGTAGTGCAAATCCAAACATGCCGCAGGAGGTATTCGGGTCCGCGCCATGCTCAAGCAGTACTCGAACAAGATTCTTGTTGATCGGAGAGGTCGCAGCTGCTTGGAGCGCATTGCCAAACCCGCCGCCTTGAGCATTGACGTCTGCGCCGTGAGAGATGAGTAACTTTGCAATCTCCGTATGAGCCGGGCTGTTGTTGATGGATGTGTCTTGTAGCGGGTTTGCGAATCGACCACCGCGAGCGTCAGGGTCTGCGCCGTGGGAGAGGAGGAGTCTTATGGCGTCGACATGTCCTTCGCTTGCTGCGGCGTACAGAGCGGTGCCTTGATCTTCGTCGTCTCCAGTCGACGCGTTCAGGTCGACGCCGGCAGCAATGAGTGACTCGAGCTCATCCAGACGGTTCTTGGAAGCAGCCTCGTATAGTCTATTGGCGTTATTGGGAGAAGTCATATCTCAGGTGAATTTTCATGTCTCGTGGTAAAGCTTTGATACAAAGAAAATCTTATCTTGACAGCGCGACATTACACTGATGAACAGACGAAGTGTTTAGGCAGCAGGAGCTTCGTGAGCCTCTGACGCCATGGATCAACATGCCAAGCCAAAGGATGTATCTCATGCTACTAGTTGTTTGTGCTGGATGGCTCTGTGGGTTGAAAAGTGATTACCACGGACATTTGACACGATCGCGCCTTCTTTGAAAATGTTCATCGGGCTTAGAGCTCGTAAGCAAAGTATTACGCACCGTCAACTGAGATCTTATGATAACGAGACAAGACCTTTTGCCTATAGCCTATACGTATTAGAGACGTTGCCGAGGCAGAGTGAGCTTCTCGCTCAAGGTCCACAATCTATTCGCAATATCCAAGTCGTGTGCATAAGGTTCCGCGTTAGCGAATTGACAATCGCTTAGATAGACACTGCTCTGTGCTTCGCTAAGAGCAGGATCAAAAGCGGCAACCAGAATAGTCGAAGTGCCTTGATCCAGTGTGATCCACTTGCCATCAACGATCTTCTCGAGAAAGGCGGCGTCTTGCGTAGATAGGGAGCGAGAAAGGTCAGTCTGAATGGCTNNAGGTGGATACGTTAACAGGATGTATTTTTATCACAAGGCGCCGTACTAACCTCCGGGGTGCATGGCATAACTGCGGATACCCTTTGAACCATATCTATCATTCAAAGCCAGCGAGAACAATATGTTGGCTGATTTGGTCTGGCCATAAGCGACCCAAACATTGTACCCTTGAATTTGTTTAAGTCGAGCATCTGCCGGTTGTTCTTCTTCGGGAACTTCCTTGCCTTCGAAGTTGTAGTCATGGAAACGAACAGGACCAATGTGATGACCTTTAGATGACACGTTGATGATCCTGGTGGCGCTGTTGGAAGTTCTGGCAGAAGACTCGAGGAAAGGCATCAAAAGATTGGTGAACAAGAAATGACCAATGTGCCCGACACCAAACTGCATTTCGAGACCATCCACTGTATGGCGCAGTTCAGAGTCTACGACTGCAGCATTGTTAATGAGGATGTCGATTCGATCGACGAGTTTGCTGATGTGTTCGGCTGCTTTTCTGATTGAAGCTTGTGATGAAAGGTCCAGAATCACAGTGTGGACCTTGACGTTTGGCGAGGATTTCTTGACTTCGGAAGCGACGATGTCGAGCTTTGACGAAGTGCGAGAAGCAAATATGATGCGCTCGGGCTGATGCCGCGCAATGTTCGTTGCCAGCATCTGTCCGAGAGATTTTGGTGAAACACCAGTGATGACGACTNNGTCAAAAGACGAAGGCATGAGTATCGAACGGGATCTTTCCAACACGTAAACGGACATACCTATCTTGCCCTTGACTCTGTCAGAGAAGTCGTCCACAACTTGACTACCTGTAGTCTCGGTGCCATAAGCTTGGTGTGTCGTCATGTTGGTAAGCTACAACTGCCGAAGACGACACTTGGCGATGGGTATGATGATTGATGGAAGATCGATGGAAGACCAAAGCAGTGAAATAATCGCGTATGTAAAGCCCGCGGTCGATGTACGATGGACGATGTGTGATGTCTATGGGTTCGTTGTCAAGGTGGAAGAACACGTTCAAAGGTGTGATGATGCACAACCCCGCACCAAAGGCAGCTTGGCCCACCTCGACTACTAGAGGCTCGAGTCGGGGAAGTGCGACTCCATTTGTTGTCAGTGAGACGCATGTTTTCCAAGAGCCGCTCGAATGATCTTGGTGATTCTGTAAGAACTTCCTAGTAGTATCCAGAAAGACTCTAGTCACGCTCTGAGACTACATCAATAACAAGTCCCAAGTGGGGTAATAACACAACAGCTGCCAAACACTCTACATGCGAGCCTTCCAGACAGACCCGGCACGATATCACGGGGAAAGTCCGAGTTCAAACATGCCACCAGCAGGTTATTTTGTTGCTATCTGCAGCGGCACATGTCACGATTGTCTGCTTAGACAACGTACTCGGACGTTGGCGACTACGACTTGTTCCAGAAGATTACGAATACCAGATTCCAGGATGATAGTTGCGAGTCGAGCATGGTGTGACAAGGGTATGAGCAAAGGCTCTCGCGGACGGATCGGCCGAGTTACATGTTCCTTCAACAGCGAAACTTCAGCAATATGTTCAAGCGTCAAGTCAGACGTAAGATACGGCTGAAAACGAAGGTAAAGTGGCTGCCATCTGAGCATGAAATGAATTGCCGAATGATATTTGTTGTACCGCAGATGTCACCATCACTGTTTCCATGAGTCGTGGGCTCGAGTAGGATTGTGAGAAGAGTCATGGCCCGATAAAAGCGTCGCGAGTGCTTGAGAATCTCGATTTCGGATCGGGTCGCTTGCGTTCCAGGACGATTCTGTCAAACACTGGAGTTTTCAGGAGCTCGCGTTCAGGTCAAGGGATCTTGATGGAATTCGATCTGAAAGTGGATACTGTGTAAGTCGAGCTTGAGTACTTTATGAAAGATCCTCTGCGGATTCCTTGAAGGCATCTTCACGCAAAGCTGCTTTCGAGGAGTCAATCTCTTCAGTGAGTGGATGAATGCGTCTGTGTCTATGTTGATCTCGTAGCTGGACTGGTTCCAAATTAAGCATGCTGGAGAATTGACACCAAGTAACCCAGTACAATCGATTGGGCAATGATGCAAGGTGTTGCGCTTAGAACGATTCGTGATCCGGTATCCTAGAAGTATCCACCCGGGATAATCTTCTTGGGCATGCGAACAGGGGATTGTGGTCGAGATGGTGGCTGAGATGGCGGTAGAGAGGGCGGCCGAGAAAATGATAACCCTCTTCCCTGCTCCACGTCGTGGCTGCCGACTTTCGTCGCATGGGATTCGATTCTAAATTCGGTTTTGACGCCAATCCCATGCTTGTTCGACCAATGCGTCTCCATCTCGTCACTGTCGTCCTCGAGGGTGTCGAAGCCGTCCCTCGGCTGACGATTTGTCTTCATGCTGGTCAATGGAACATCGGAAGTTCCTGTAATGCTGATTCTCTTGCCGCTGGGACCACGACTCTTCTGTGTACTACTCACGGACTTGGCACCCTCGAGACATTGCCTGAATAGCGGTCTCAGAGTCGCGACGCATACAGCTACTATCCCAACTCCAGGCTCGATATGAGAATAGAAAGCAAGCTTGCCAGTATCCTTGAAGAACTCGGGACCAGGTTCTAGACTTTCGACAAAGGCAAAGCGAATGAGAGAGACAACGCTGCCAGATGCACCCAGCAACATCAGTAGATAAGCCCAAAATTTCGTTATTCTCGGCATCTTTAGGTGCCAAATGGTACTGATTGGAAGAAGGGCCATTGTGAAATCCATGACAGCGTTGAGGGCAGTAAATATGTATGAAGCAGGAATGACGACGTTCTTGATAGAGATGCATTGCCCTAAGGTAGTGCGAAGAAGATATTTCGAGGGGTCACCACATCCAAACGTGCACAGGCCGAAATATGCCAGGCCTAAGGCGGTATTGATGGTGATGCCGGCATATATGACGTTGCGCTGCCATTTTTGCGTGATAATACGAAGGAAGAAGAGACCCAGAGAGATTTTGAGGAGGACACAGGTAAGAGCGTAGATGCCGGAATAGACAACCAAATTNCTACAGCGGCTATGTTAGCAAGGCGCTTCCCTAATTATGAGCCTCGATTCGCTCACAGTGACAAGTTGTGCAATACTCTGTATGCTACTGTTTTCGTCGGGATTCATCTCCACCCCGGCCATTGAGATGAGATAGGCGCATTGTACCGTATAACAGAGCTGAGCAGGTATCAGGGTCCAATCGTCCCAGCCAAAAGATCGCAGCATGTAGCCACGAACGTAGGCTCTCGAAAAGGCTGCAGACCATGTAGCGACAAGGAGAGATAGTGCAACAACGTAAAGCTCTTGCGGAATCTTGCCCAATCCGTAGAGAGTTGGTGGCGCGCTCGACGCCATGTCGAAGGATGGGGGCCAATGAAAGCGATACCAAGTAGCAGTAAGTAAGGAACAACTGGAGAAGCACACTTCCAGAGGCGTGACGTAAGGTTGCGAGGACAAGATCCTCGACCGACGGTTCATGGAACCGGGCTGGGACCAGAGTGATATGTGACTACGTGGGAACCACCAATGAGTGGTACATAGAGATGCAAGTGGCAAGATGCACCATGCTAGGCCAAGCAGAGGCCGTGAATTACCTTTGACACTTCAACGACGAGATTCGTATCTCATGGGGTTTCAGAACACCAGATCGGTACCATGTTCGCAATTGACTTTGTCGAAACAAGAGACGGGATTTGTTCGAGAGTCGACGCGTGACATGTAGATTGACTCTCCCTTGGTTCCATGTCTGCGTAGAAGCTTTTCGAAACCGGGCTAGTCAAGGTTAACAAACTCTCTGTGTCCGCTGGTCGCCATAGTGTAGCTATGACCAGCTCGTAGCCCGGGTTTTGATCATCATTTAGCACCTAGATGGCTGCGGATTCCGCGAACCTGTGACATGTAACAGTCATGTGCCGGCAGTCATGTTCCAGAAGCGCAATCAGCATGTAAGGGTGTCATAGAGGCTCAAACATCCCAGCATGCAACAAGGCGTCCAGCGTGGAAATTTCCGGCGCGAGCTTGAATGGTGCGAGGAAAGAGGAAAGAAAGTGGCGGTTTGAGGTTTCCGCATTTCCGACTCGGACATCCGATGATCAACCGACTGCTGATCCCATTCATTGCTGTGCATCTTAACTCAGCAAGTGTCATGAGTATGAACGAATGTCGAGCACCTGATTTGCTAGTCATTGTTAGGTACCCAGGGGATCGCGTAAACCGAATACCTCTAGAATGGTAAGAGCAATAATCACATCTTGAGTTTTACGTGCGTACAGTGAGAATTTCCGAATCCTTCGGGCTAGCGGCAAGGCAGCAATCATTATTCGCCCATCCCCTTCACTTTTTTACTGCCAAAAGCGCAACTCGAACACCATGAGGACATCATTGCTCTTGCTATCCCTTGGCTTGATACTTGTTACATACGCAGAAATGACAGATAATCGCATCAGAGACTGGTTCGACAATCAGATTGAGCTCCAAAAGCAATCATCCATGCACTTTTCTGGAAAACATAACGTCGCCCAACCCCAATCCACTGCGATAGAAGAGGAAATCGACTTTGATTTTTACGCGCAAATGTCAGAATTTGCCAGTCTCAAGACGATCCAGATAAGGCGATTGGATATCGCAGAAAATATTTCCATGATAACTGCAGAAGAAGAGATTGGTGAGAACCGACTGGTGCAGCAAGCGGTTGAAAAGCTGGAGAGCATCACTGCTCTGGGCTATGAAAGGTTTGTACCCGTTGAACGCTGTCCTATTGCAGTCCTGACAGAACTCAGAGTCGCGTTTGACAACGTGTTTATCAACTATGATGGCATGTTCGCCAGCTTGAAGACCTGGTCGAAACGTGCGAGATACGGAGGCAGAGTGAAGTTTGATAACGAGAACAAATCCGGTCCTCTGGATTCAGGATCTTATGGCGGTCCACGGATCAGCGTCCAAGCTGTATGGAGATACAAGTGGGATAAACCAAAGGTCCAAAGCACGACGCGGTACGCCCTGCCAACGACACCAAGCATACGTTCAGGGCCAAGACCTATGACTTGGGACTTGCGAATCCAGCATGCGATGGTGGATGGCCAGAAAGGAGCCATTGGCTTGGAAGACGAGACCAGCGGTGTCCCGATGATCAAAGCCATAGCAAAGTACGCTTTGCACGAGACTCTGACCATGCAAGGTAGTTTTGGGACGAGCAGAATCCACAAATGGGGTCTTGATGAGCCAAATGATGAACCTCCGTACGTTGGAGCGAGGCATCTTGGCGGGGCGGCAAGAATAGAACTTCCACCACCTTATACCGAGTAGATGTCGTCATCTCTTTACGCTCCAGTCATGGGAAGGTCGATATGAACGTTCCAACATGAATAGTCTGGTCGTGTGACAAATTTGCTTGTAGATTCGGTCAGGTATGCTTTCAAGGAGCATTTCTCGAGTGTATCGCAAGCAAATTGTCAACAACGGTACGCGCTGTCGTGATTGGACCTTGGGCGGACTTCTCATCGACCCTCGTTGCTGGAACCGAAGCCTCAAGCTCTGCAAGGAAGACGCCAGGAAGTTGTGCCGGCAGTTCTGACCGCTGCTCGGCAGAAAGCTCAAATCTAGTCCCCTCCGGAAGTTCAAANNGATCCTGCCATCCGGAAGCTCAATCCTGACTGGTCCTTCGGTGACTGAGGTTGTCATATTGGTGTCACTCTCTGAATCTCGCGATTGATGTTTTAGGTCTCGGGAGTCTTCTGCATCAATCGTCTTTTGTTCCCTACGCATAGCTCTGTACACGTGGGTTTCCCAGACACTAGTGAAGAAAAAGATGAGTTGCAGAGCTGTCAAGCCTGTGGAAAGACCCCAGATCACAACAGGCGGGAACTCTACAGATGCGGTACTGACAGCGAAGGCGTATCGGCCGGGAAACGTGAAAGCCACGTCAAGGATCAGTAACGGAATATTGAAGGTGTCGCCGGCAAGTAGATAGGTGGGATTAATGTTCGGTTTTGTCCGGGTCATGAACAACAAGACGATAGCGGGAACATCGATTACAACCGAGCATAGGGGCTGGCGCGATGTTAGTTGTTATACTGTTAAGCTCGGACAANNGGTAATGCGACGACATACACCGACAATGGCCAAGGCTTCGTAAACCACACCGACATCGTATTGGCTATAGCGAGCATAGTCTAGCCATGTCGCACCAAGAGTGATGAGACTGACGACGGCGGTGATCAGAGCGAGCCAGCGCAAAGTAGCCTTGAAATACCAGTATCTGTTGTAGCCGTGGGCGAGGCGTTGCCATCTTGTGATGTTCTTTCCCACAACCTCCATAATGATGGCGGGCTGCTGTGGAAGGAAAGAAAGGATGCGAGCAGAGCAGCTGGCGCGTCAGTGATTCGTCGATCGGCACACCTCCTCAATCCCTCATTCGAGATAATTCTTGGCTACCCGAGTGCGCCTGCAGAGGACGCGTCGCTCATCCATGTTGGCACAGCTTCGATCAATTTACTCGGCCGTATGAGTGCCGACCAATAGTGCAGCGTTTTTATCGCAAGACTTTTCAACTCGACTGCTCATTGTCTTCGCGAGTAGCCCTGTCTATGAACCTTCCGGCAATGCCCCGAGGGAATCGCAAAATAGCGTTCATCTAGAGTAATTAATGTTAGTCGGTGGATGGGAACGAATGATAACGAGCAGACAAAAAGAGTCAATGACTTGGTCAGTATGATGGAAACCGCGGGTGCGTATTCCTAGTCACGCGTGGAGGGTCAGTCTTGGTTGATAGTCCGAGGCTCGCTCCTTCTTGAAGACAAGCTTCAGACAACCTACCTCGACTGCCATCATGCTGTTGCCATCGCGCGTGCTTTGTTGACTCCTAGAACCGCCAGCGCTCGGCCAGATGCCCTCACTGAAGGCTCATACCTACATTGTGCACCGTCGAGCCGACATATCTACGCGTGCTCGACCGTCTGCACATTCATGAATGCCCCGCCCACAAACTCGAGAGACACAACGAAACACCATGAAAAAGAGAAGGATTACATGGACTGCACACGATCCGGCGCCTCATTGACCTTTGGTCTGCAGAGTGCCAGTGTATCTACCAGAACATGTGTCGTCGCGTCTCTATATCTAAAGCCGTCTGGTCCTAAACACGGAGTCAAATACGAAGCTACGGGTGTGCAGCTGTCGTGCGCAATGCGCTACATCGTCTATTGCTGAGGTCTGGAAGATGCGTGCTCTGCTTGGCCTCAGTGTAAATGTATTCAGCGCCGTGAGACATCGTCGCGTAGAGGTGATCGAAATTGGAAGTATTTTTCACAGCGAGTATGGTGAGACATATTGTGCACTCAAGATAGCTTGTCGATCAGATTTTGTTGATCAGGAAGCGACGGCCAGTCGACGCAAGGGCAAATGGTATAGCAAGCCTAGACGAATGCCGAACAAGCCCGGGACCCCAGCGTGCTTCGGACCGAAACGCGAGCCGAGAACGAGAACGAGGATAGGGCGATGCACCAGATCGAAGCCGAAACGGCAAAAGAAGGTAAGGGGCGGTATCGTAGCGATTGTCGCAATTTGGTGTTTGCTCAAATGCAGTCAAGGTCGTCGCTAGCTATCACGATGCAAAGTTGTGTCCATGCAAGAGATGACTTTGAAAGAGCCAGCGGCATCACATCACAGTAGAAGTTACCCCTTTCGATTGAGTGATATACTTATAGCTACACTGTAACAGACTTTGAACACACGTGTAGGATCAGCTGTCGTGTTCGGTTCCAGGTTGGTGTATTGTGAGATTATTCTAGATCTTGCGAACCAAGCGTTGTAAGTTCTAACAACCAAAGACTGCCCAATTCACCTGTTGACGATAGAGAATGGGATGTATGAAGCAAAGAAGAAAACAAAACTTATTGGTACTTGTATAGAGTGAAGTCGACGGGATCAGGGTCCTGCCACTGCGGCTCTGTGCCCTGATCCGCGGACTGGGAAGATCCCCACAAAGGAGCGCATTCCGAGGCCAGCAGATTCGTCAGTCTCCACTGCCGAGCAAAAGCCGCAGGACCAGACATCAGGTTCTCGAGACTCTCTCTGCGTCTTCGAGTACCCGGCTGTTTTGGCAACTTTTCCGTCGGTCTGTATACTTGGCCGATTGCTGTTTCAAGTCGTTCGATGAATTCGACGCGCTTGGACGTAAGGAGAAAATTGGGCGCGGCTGGCAGAATCGACTCAACTGCCAAAACGACCATATGGTAATGTGCAAGGAAAACCAGGACAAGCGGTTCGCGATCGGAGAGACGGATGAGCGATCTTGGAAGCCAGGGCACCCAGTGACGAATAGGATGCAGTGCCTGTAATTGCTCGTCGGCTGTCGGTCCTGGTGGAGATATTCGCAGGTTTTGCATGAAGTTGATCAACTCCTTGGTGCCACGAACGAGCTCGGGTTCGTCGCTGACCTGTTCCTGCAGCTCCCTTAGTGTCGAACAAGCCAGCTCTACCGAGTTGTTCATCGGGTAGGGCGCGTTCGCGACGGAATTCGTCTCGATGTCTCTCTGAAGCTCGATGGCTTTACTCGAATGTTGAGCAAGATTCCGGAGCTTTGACTGGTGACCGAAGTTTTCCATTTCCATTAGGGCNCTTGGCGAGTGTCAGCCCCGTTCGTCAGTATGTCATCAGTTGGGGAGAATTCTGCATACCAGGTCGACGCCCTTCATGATTTGCATGAATTCCTGGCTGTGTCGAGGGAGTGTAAGCGACTTCTTGTTCGGGTATAGTGTAAACGTGGACAGAAAGAGCCTCACCAACCTTTGAGAAGCTTGCCAGCTCAACAGATAGGATGCTGCCAGCATGGCATCCACATTGTCCTGGTTGAGCACTCTCAACGACTCTCGGAGTCCCCGAAGTGCCAAGCACTTGTAGTAGTATGCTAGATGAATGATACTCGAAGACTGTGTTAGGAACGCCAGGTGCGTGCTTGCAAGGGCACAAGCGCTGTGTCGAACAAATGAGCAGTCGACTGCTATGCGANNTGGGATCTATTTTGTCACGGTCAGAACAGATTGTCGTTTTGAGCTTGGGTTCACGAACTCAGGTAGTAGCGAAAGACCAAAATCAAGATTGTCCATACCACCAGCGACAAGACTGTCACTGATTCCACACAGATGTGCCATCAGAAATCGTTCCTGCTTTGACAAGTCCGGGCAATCTGTAGGAAATAATCTCAGGAGAGAATCGGGTTCTGGTTCGACAGCACTGTCTGCATCGCTGTCCGAGAGAGCGTGCAGTATGCGAGCCACCTGATGCGAAGATTCTCCCGGAGAGGACTGCGAGGAAGAAGCGGCTCCCAGGAAGTCACAGCGAACCTGCCGTCGAGTACAATTGATGCTATGAATGCATTTCNNAGCATCCGCAGAAAGTTCATGTTTCTCAACTGACGACACATACCATTGCGGCTTGGATTCATCGCACTTGATCCGCCTTGCACGGCATGTTGCACACCCTGTGCGTGACTTCAAGTGCGTTTTGCGAGGCTTCATCCTGTGAGAGTTTGTGGAATGTATGAGATGATGGGCAGATACAGGAAGAAGAATAGTGGAGAAAGTTTGCAACGACCAATGAGTGTAAGCTCGACAATTAGCCCTACAAGATTGGTTTGAAGGTGGGTGAGCCGAACTATACCCTCGTGCAGAGAAGTTCAAGCGTGGATTTGTGTCTGTCCCGGAGATTACTCCAGTCCAGTCCTGCATGCAAACAAAGACAGCCGCTAAACACTTTGAGCTGTTGGGGCTCTGCCATAAATATATCGACTCATGCTCAATCACACTCCAGTGGAGAGTGGAGTATACACAAGCGCTTAGCAGGTAGCTACTCTTATGTCCAAGGATCTGTATGGTCAGGACTCCACAAGCAGGGACATGGGACTGTCAAGACCATACTGTTCGCGAACCACCGAGAAGTTACTCTGAAAGGAAAAAGCTCGCACGTACCTTGCCTAAAATGTATAGGATGTGATTTAGTGTCGCGAGAAGGTTCCATGCTACGAGATGTCTGCAATCGGCAGGTGGCGCGTGGCTTACCCACTGCCAGTCCCAGGCTTCGGTAGTATCTTTGACCCCCTGCAATCCTTGGATACGTACAGGTCGGAGCTGCACGCCATATTCAACGGCTGTAAAAAGTGCGTTTTCGGTAGAATGCCTCGGCCGATTTGCACCATCACGTGCCTCGAGATGACATCGTCACAAGACCAAACATGCCTGCTGTCTCCAATCCTTCTGTAGCTGACCAGGAAGCCGCCGTTTGCCGCTTGCTATCCCGATCGTCGTGCAGAGGGCGGCGACATCACTCCATGCCTGTCACGCTTAGGCGTCTACCATCTGACATGGTCCTCCTTGTTGCTTGATAAAGATCACACCAGTTCCGAAACTCTCAGTGACATGAGGCTCCGGAAGATGCGTGAACCCCTTGAGCTCGCTTAGGTACAAGCACCTACTCGCAGACCCTTCCTGTAAAACCGGTTCCTGTCGCCGTATGTTACCCAAACGATCACCGATCATGGAGTAAAGTGACGAAGACACAGAGTCTAATCTCCTTATGACTGGCATGACATTGTATCGTGTACACGGCTGCAAGAGAGGCAAGCACTAGATCTGGTCTGCTCAGGATAACATCTGCTTTTTCGCAGGGCTCTGAATCGATTGCGGCTCGCGACTCCGGAATTGAGACCGAATTCAATCCCGAGACCGAATTTAATCCCAATCCTCTCTGAAGGTTTAGAATGTGATGCGACATTATCACTGTCACAAGTGAAACCAACCCTCCATGGACCCTGCGGCTCTACGAATATGCCGAACATACAAGAAGATCGACAATCAATTCAAGACTTCATGGTGGCATTCTTTGTTCTGACTACACACGAAAGCAAGACAGTAGGAATCATGTGGACATTAGCTAGTTCCACCCGCGAAACTCTATATCTCGGATCCATGTACACAGGGCATTCCCATCGCTCACATCAGGGCAAACAAGTTCGTTCAGATAAATCAACCAGCGTCTCCGCGCGCAGGTTCAGTCTAAGAGTGGAACATGTGTTCCCGAGCTGTGCCAGTTATGAGAAACGTTGACGGTCGGCATTGAACAAGTAGGAATAGCTTCGCATGCTTTAGCGTGCATCATGCAAGCGAAACGCTGGCGGCTCAATGTCCATGATGGACTTCGCGATCCGGGCTTGTTTCTTCAGGAGGAGCAAGACTTGCCCACAAGACTTCTCTGCCTATCCGTATCCGATCGTGGCACTGGATCAACATTCTTCCAGTCTTACAGACTGAACGCAGTACAGCATGTCAGCATGTAGAATCCCTTAAATTCTCGAACGCAATCGCACCACTGAGGGGTGAGTGAATTTGGTTCCCTCATAAGGATCTCAATGGTGAGACTCAAGATAGGTAATTGGAGCCATCATCCAGCGAATCAATGTGTCCCGAAGGCAGGTCCGAGTGCTTGTGGTACAACAAAGCAAAAACCTAACCTAGACTAATCAGAACTAACAGGTCTGTGGAGATGCTTTCTCACTGCTTCGTATCAAGGTTTGACTGCAAAGCCAAAAGTGTTACGGCGTCGTAGGATCCTGAGCCGCGCAGTCAGGTTGTGCGGTACGGCGTGACAAACGCGTCTGCTATTGTGTAGTGATGCGCTTGAAGATAACAATCCGTAGTGGCTGGTCACGGGTTGATCGCCGCGTACACAAACGAGTGAACCAGCTAAGCAGATACCCTCGCTAATGACGAACGTGTCTTCCAGCAGCCCTAGTAGTGATGGAGGTGAGGCCGGCGCCGCTGAAAGTGGGTCGTAGCTAAAACCGGTACCTGGGGTAGCCTTAGACTGCCGTGACGTGCGTGCCATGAGTTTTGACGATTACATGCGCCTGAGTGTTCAAGGACGGATAGTTAGTGGAGCTGTCCAGAAGTAGACATGAAGGATCGAAGGATGCACTTAGGGCCCTTCAGGTGCACGGGATCGAAGGAACTAGCTCCGCCGCTATGGCGAAAGCTTCATGTCGTATATGCATCATGCTGGCTGATCCTGGTACAAGGAGAGCTGGTCGAACTCAGCGAAGCAACAGACTGCATCATGACTTGGTCTTCTTGTTCGCGTGTTCCTGGAGACGCTTGCTTAGAATCTCATATTCTGGTTCAATAGATCTTCCCCCCCTGAGTTTTCTTGGCCTTGGACTGATCTCATCTACTTCGTATCCGCGTGAGTCGTACCATCTTCGTGCGTGCGTGTTACGTGTGAAGACGGTGAGCATTGTTTTGTCCATACCAGTGGCTCTACCGATGTTTTCGACCAGACCGAAGAGGTGTCGTCCCAGACCACAGGCCCGGAAGTGCTCGGAGATGTGGATTTCGTAGATGTAGGCGACATTTTCTTCTTCTTCTTCTGTGATCATGAAAGACAAGAAGCCAATGATTGATGGGTCCAACTCTAGGTTTTCGCTCCATTGCTTCTCGGTTTCTGGAGAGTGACCTCCTTGGAGCCTAACGATTAGGTAGCGCATATCTTCATCCTTCATTTCATCCAGTTTCTTGCTGTCACTCCAGCCCTGTTCGCTTGTGTTGTAGTCTGTGTAGCTCGTATGTTTGATCAGTTCGAGGAGGGTTTGTGAAACGAATGGGGGAGGCTTGGTTGATTCAGTGGTTTCTGCGTCAATCTGCTCAAAGAGGTCGAGACTTGTAGACATAAGAATGTCAAAGATCGGTAAGCTGGCATCAGTACTCGATTCTGATTGTTGGCTGATGTTTGATCTGTAGGATGTGTACTCCATCCATCCCGCAGGCAGGTAATCTTTGGTGAACTGGAGCATAGGCAGAGTATTGAGGTCTCTGATCCTTCGAAAACGCAGGTAGGCCTCACCAGCTTCGGTGTAAAGCTTGGTACCTTGAGAAGTTTTCTTCCCGAATGTGCGAAAGACGTCGCTATGCTTGAGGAGCACAGATCCATTCTTCTTGGAGGTTCGCAGTGGGAAGTCGTTGAGAAGCTCGCAAGCTCCGAATATAACCCATATCATGTCCATGTCTTTGAGCGAAGATCGAGCTTCCTGCAAGAGTGTCTTGGCTTCCTTCTCATCTCCATGGTATAAGGATCTGACCAGATCAAGGGTTGGTGGCTCGCCGTTCTTTTCTTGCTTTAGTGACAAGGCAGTGTTCACCTCGAGGAATCTGTTGACGCCCCACAGTCTCCATTTGTTGATTTCTGTCTCGATTGCTGCACTCGACATGGTTAGACGTGAGCTGTGTCCCGGTCTTCGGGTGAAATAAATTCTGCTGGCGGACGCGACGGTGTTGTGTTCGTGTTTCGTGTCGTCATCCGAAAGACCCGAGGGCTGGACTTTTTGAATCCATGCTCCGCAAAATGTAGACGACATCAACAAGAATGAACTTGGCCTCGAAATGATGCGGCAAACAGCGAGTCTCTGGGCAAGGATAGCGACACAGAAGTCGCTACTCCGAGGAAAGAATGTCCTGACGCTGGAACATGTACGCCTTGGTTTTGGAGAGTGGGTTTGGCAATGGCTGACAATGACAAAAAGTNTCATGCAAAAGAAGAAGGCGCTCAGTCTCTGGCGCGAGATAATGCGAGCCATTACCAGTACGTTTGTCATGTGCAAGTCCATCCTTTCCCAATGACTGATGTGTTGAAGAANNATCCCTGGGTCGCCGACGAAGAGAGAGATGCGAGACTATGCGCGCACCGAGTTCGAGAGGCACCGAGACGTGCATGACATTGGCCATATCCGTTATCTCATCTCGACAGGGCGCACTCAGTTCGATGGCATGAAGCGATACATCAATGAACAGGTGCTATGAGAAGGTGGTGCAGGCACTCTGGCACACAACTCAAGCTGCGAGCGTCGCACTTTCTCCGTTCACTCATTGTCCTGTCACAATCACCTCCTAAGATACCCATCCAACCATTACCACAATCCCCTATTTCAGAACAAGATCAATCAAACACTTCACGTGAACAAGACTTCAACAATTGTCAACCTATTCTTCGTGACAACAACAAGTGAAGTTGCAAAGCTGTTGGTGGAGGAAAACACAGGCGGCAAGCTCCGTCGCATTCGCAGCTGCGGAAAGAAGAAAGTGCAGCGTTGCGTATCGCGCCTTCACTTTGACAGAAAGATTCACAGTCCAGACACAAGCTTGACAACCTCTCTGTTGCACCCAAAACCGCCACTCTTCGCAACTCATCGCTCAATACCGCCTCATCCTCGATCCATATCTCATCATGGCCGAAGTCGCTCAATCACCCGTCCCTCTTGACACTATCCCCATCTCTCCCGAGGGTGGTAACGCCGCTTCGGATTCCACTCCCAGCGCAAACTCTGGCGATGTTGTCACTGTCTTCCACGACCCCGAGAACTTCAACGTCAAGCACCCGCTTGCACACACCTGGACCCTGTGGTTCACTAAGCCCCCGAGCGGCAAGGTACTTGCTCGTCAATCACACTCACCAGCCGCACGCTTCTAACACCCTGCGCAGCAAGACTGGAATGAGTTGTTGAAGGAGGTCATCAGTTTCAACAGTGTCGAGGAGTTCTGGGGCATTTACGTAAGCCGTCGTCTTTGTTTCTTCTTCACTTGGACATCTCTAATTCCTCTCAGANACAACATCACCCCCTCCTCCGAGCTCGCTCCCAAGTCCGACTACCACCTCTTCAAGCATGGCGTCCGCCCCGAGTGGGAAGACCCTCAGAACAAGCACGGTGGCCGCTGGTCCTACACCTTCAAGCAGCGTCAGGCCAACGACGAGATCTGGCTGCACGTCCTGCTCGCCGCCATCGGTGAGCAGCTCGAGGATGACAACGACAACGAGGTCATGGGTGTCGTCATCAACATTCGCAAGGCCTTCTACCGTATCGGTCTCTGGACCCGCAGCGCCGGCACCAAGGCCAACCCCACCAAGCAAGGCCAGCCCCAGCGCACCCCTCAGGAGTCGCAGGCTATCCTCATGAAGATCGGCGACCGCTTCAAGCACGTTCTCCAGATCACCGACAAGGATCCCGTCGAGTTTATGGGTCACTCCGACTCTGCCAACGCTGGCTCCACCCGTGCTAAGGCCAAGTACCAGGTCTAAGCGAAAGTCTCTCAATCTCCTTGTTGAACTTGCATTTCCAGCGGCTCCGGAGCTGAAAAGACTCCCAAAAAGGCGTAATCGGCGTTGTTACCTTTCTTCGAGCCCACCAAGGCTTTCGCACCACTTTTACACAGCATGACAGTTATGGGGGCATGACTTTTCTTTTTTCTCTTCTCGCTCGGTCCACACATATATACCAAGGGGAAGACAGCAGGGGCGGGTGGTCTAGGAGGTTGAGCAAGTGGCCCTCTGTTCTTAACGACGTCCGTCTGGTTTTTATGACGCGTAGAACCGGAATTGGGATGGCAGGTTTACGTAGAGGCTGATACCCACGAATATGAAGCATCTGATAGATAACAGACTTGACGTTTGGTTCACGATGGATACTCACAGCACGCTGTTCAACATCATTTGATCAGAGAAATCTTCGTGAACGTTGGAGCTGACGAGCTGTTGCAAAATGCTTTCAGTCGGGACAAGGTTGCTGTTCACAGTCTACTTGTACGAAGATACCTGGGCGAGTATACGAACAATTCAGCACGCACATTGGACGTGGCGAATCAGCGAACGCAACATGGCCCCACCACTATATGAGCAGCCCTATTTACAGTAAGCGATCCTTCTGTGAGGGATATATAGAAGCAGCTTGCCCAAGTCCAACACTCTGATCTGCATCACACTTTTCGACATGACTACTTGACAACAATGGCAGAGACAGCAACTTTGCGGATCGTTATCATCGGTGCTGGTGTGTGATAATATGTCAGATCTGCTTTTGAGATGTCGTTTTACTGACCCCCGTTGATCTAGGNNATCACTGGTCTCACTACTGCGATTGCTTTACGCAAACTACCGAATGTGGATGTACAGATTTATGAACGGGCGACTGAGCTTCGAGAGTTGGGGCAGGCTATTGCTATCAATCCTAATGGTTTACGCACGCTTGAGAAGTTGGGATTACATAAAATGCTCTCTGATGAGTTGGGATATAGGTGTCCTAGCGGCATACCGCAGACATTGAGGTAAGGTGTCGGGGTGTATTCGAATGATGGGAATACTGACGGTTACAGACACTGGAAGACTAATGAAGTTGTGGGAAGAGAGCGGCATACAGAACATGTCGAGGAAAAGCATAAGATGACGAGGTTTTATCGACCGTGCCTGCAGGAGACGATACTGGAGTACCTGCCTAGAGAAATCATACACCTTGACAAGCGAGCCGTCGATGTCAAGATCAAGGAAGAGGGTGTCAACGTTGAGTTTGCGGATGGTACAAGCGTACATGCAGACTTACTTGTCGGTGCAGATGGCATTCGCTCAGCTGTTCGTGGTTTCTCTGTGCCAGACTTTGAGCTCAAGTGGTCGGGACTGATTGCATATCGCTCTGCTTTCGATGTCAACCTGCTTGATAATGTCGAGGACTTGCCGGAAGACACATCACAATGGGTAAGTCTGCGTTCCCGTCTCCTAACCTCTTGTGACTAATTTCTGGCAACAGNNTGGTCTTCTCGAGATGGTATCCTAGGCACAAGAATAGGCAGAGGCAGGTACGGCATCGTAGCCTTCCACAGCGTCGATCCCTCCAAAAACCAACACTTGCTGGAAAAGACGTCCTGGGATGCAACAACAGATACAGCCACGCTCCGGGAGTTGTACAACGACTTTCATCCAGTTGTGAGAAACATCGTTGGAGCTGTACCCCATGTACGCACATATCCAAATTTTTACGGTGGCTTTCTCGACTCGTATGAATTTGGGGGTCGGGTTGTGCTTGTGGGCGATGCAGCACATTCGCATGGAGGGGCACTGGCTGCAAATGCTTCTCTGGGTATTGACGATGCTTACTGTCTTTACCTATCCTTTCTCGACAAGGTGTCTTCAGATGGACATTTGAGCCTGACAGCAGAAGAGTTACAGCAGGTCCTGCAACGCTATGTTGCGGTACGCAAACCGCATTGTGAGAAAGTGCTGAGAGTGGCGCATGCAATGTATGGTATGAACAATCAGCGACTATGGGGAGGAGGAGAAGAGGAGACGGATGAGACGGATGAGCAGCTTAGGGAGAAGTTGAAGAAGAGGCCGTATGCTGCATGGATCCACGAGTATGATGTCGAAGTCGCGTTCAGAGATGGCGTTAGTAGTTGATGAAAAATTCACCAGCAATGGCATAAAGTACCATCGGAGCTACGAAAGTGTACGTCAATCTTTACGAGAAAATGGGCTACACGAGAGTATAGATTTACTTCAAGGATGAGACGGTTGTGTAACGATAACATGTTGGTGTTGGCAAGATGATTGGGAAGGGACCCTGACGGCCTGAAGCTGCGGCCCCACAATTGTTCCCAAAGAGGGAAAGAGCAAACAAAGCAAGAGGCAGATGCATCATTTGTTGATTCGAGGAAGGAGCTGAAAAACAACAACCGAGCAGAATTAGCCAATTCATACTGCGACACGCCCTGGCGGCTGTCAATCCTCTATCGTCACCGTCTTATCTGCGCGCAGCTCCCTCTTACACCAAATACTGCCTTGAGCCGCCGCAAACATGGCCGGCGCAATCGACGGCGCCTCTTCCATCACCGTCGCCGTTCGCGTCAGGCCCTTTACCATCCGCGAGGCTGCACAACTGACCCGCGTCGACGATGGTCCTCTCTTCCTGGGCGACGGCTCTTTGGCTGCTGCGCCTGTCCAACGTCATGCCGGCAAAGGCATCAGATCCGTCATCAAGGTCATGGATGAGAAATGCTTGTATGCCCACAGCCTGGCACCGCTCCGCCCAAAGCACTAACAAACTCGTCAGGNNATCTTCGACCCGGAAGACTCATCTACGCAAGGACGCTTGCGACCGGGCATGGGAGGAAAGAGAACCAAGGATCAGCCCTTCACCTTCGATCGAGTCTTTGACGACAACACAACCCAGGCCGAAGTCTACGAAGCCACCACCAAGAACCTCCTCGACAGCGTCTTTGACGGCTACAATGCCACCGTTTTCGCCTACGGTGCCACGGGCTGCGGTAAAACACACACCATCACGTATGTGCCGACACCTGAATCCGACGCCATGCACACACTGACACGACGAGCAGAGNGCACAGCCCAACACCCAGGTATCATCTTTCTGACCATGCAAGAGATGTTTGAGAGGATTGGCGAGATGCAGGAGGAGAAACAAACAGAGGTCACCCTCTCATATCTCGAGATCTACAACGAGACGATCCGCGACTTGCTCATTCCCGTCGGCGAGGTCACCAAGCGAGGCCAGGGCCTGATGCTGCGCGAAGACGCCAACCAGGCTGTTTCGGTCGCAGGCCTCACCTCGCATCGTCCCCAAAATGTCTGTATCGTACACCTTCACCTACAACAAGGCTTCTCAGCTAACATGTGGCCAGNNGTCAACGAAGTCATGGACATGCTCATTCGAGGAAACGAAAACCGCACCCAGTCACCCACCGAAGCCAACGCAACCTCGTCCAGATCCCACGCCGTCCTGCAGATCAACGTCGCCCAGAAGGATCGTAATGCCGGCCACTCCGAACCCACCACCTTTGCGACTCTCTCAATCATTGATTTGGCTGGATCAGAAAGAGCTTCGGCGACAAAGAACCGCGGCGAGCGCTTGCTCGAGGGTGCCAACATCAACAAGTCCTTGCTCTCTTTGGGCTCATGTATCAATGCTTTGTGCGATCCAAAGAAGAAGAACCACGTACCCTATCGCAACAGCAAACTTACCCGTCTCCTCAAATTCAGTCTGGGTGGAAATTGCAGAACCGTCATGATAGTCTGCGTCAGTCCGAGCTCCGTACATTTCGACGAAACACAAAACACCCTGCGCTACGCCAACAGAGCCAAGAACATCCAGACCAAGGCCGTCCGCAACGTCTTTAATGTTGACCGCCACGTCAAGGACTATCTGAAGAAGATTGACGAACAGATGGCTCTCATCAAGGATCTACAAGCCCAGCACAAGGAGTTCGAATCTCTCGCTTTCACCAAGTTCAAGAAGGTCGAAGACAAGAGGAGTGCTTTACTCAAAGAAGCTCTTGCCAGGATTCGTGCGGCATACGACCACTCAGGCGATGAACGCAAGGAGTACATCAACAATATGAAGCGACTGCGACAAATCGAGCGCAGAATTGGCCTCATCTCTGCCTGGATCGGTAGTTTCGACCAGATAAGTGAGAACCGCGAGGATGAGGAACCACCGCTCAGCTTGACATCCATGCGTAAAACAGCTGTGGGAATTCTCGCCGAGCTCGAGGGAAGCAGACAGCACTATCACAAGCGCCTTGCAAAAGTAAGTTGGGAGCGTTCTCTAGACACGGCCCTTCAAAATGGCATACGTCAAATGCAAGAAGTCGACGCTTCAACGTCCATGACATCTCCCGCAGTTGCAAGCCTGAAGCAAGAGGTCGAGGTGCTGCGGAGCAGAGCAGAGAGAGACGCGCAATCAGCCGTTCTCGACCAGGAAAAGACCGGCGATACCGCACTTGTACAAGTCCTGCTCCAAGCACACTTTGAGACTATCGCAATTCTCGGTCAGATCATGCAGATGGATGAGGAAGAAGCTGTCAAGGCAGCCAAGATGGTCCTCACCAAGCTACTCAACTCATGCACAGAGGCTACCTCGCAAGTCATCCGCCCAGACGGCGGTCTTGCCATCATCGAAGCAGTACCACCGACTAAGTCAGGGACGCCCAAGAAGAAGAAGGCAATCAATCTGGCGGGTCCTTCTCCGATAAAATCAAAGATTCGCCCAAGCATGATCGCTCCACAATTCAGACAGTCCCCTAACATGGGACCATCTCCAGCGTCGCCCAAGCGAAGAAGACTGGGAGTCCCTAGAAAGTCTACGGTTGTGGCCTTCAATGGCGGTACACCCAAGAAGAAGTCGTCATCACCGGCCAAGATTGCAAAGCGTGGTGTGAGATGGCGGGATGATACCGAAGATGGCAAGCTGGAAGAATTCCAACCAACACCGCCCGGACTGGATTCTTCGCTTAATGAGCCAGATACGTCACAGTTCGCTCCTTCACAATCTCAATTAGGAGATCATTCTGATAGCCCAAACTCTAGTCCCATCCCTCTTCCACCAGTACCGTCATCTGAGCTACGCTCGAGAAACAGCCGGTTCCAAGCGGGGTTCCTCAAGAAAGGTGATGGATCACCTGTGATGCCAGCACTATCCAACCTCGCAACGGCAGCGTCCGAGAATCTATCACCTTTGCGCGAGATCGAAGCTAACAGCACGTTCCAACCAAAGAGATCGCCTATCCCGATTCGTCTGCAGAAAGCTGCAGAGTTTGCCAACGATGATCACACTGGCAGCAGTGCTTCCGACAACGAAGACCCGACAAGATCACTTCAAGACTCGGCTCTACAAATCCAGTCTGCGATGAGAAGGCGCGTATCCTCCGGCTCGAATAGGCATCGCAGACGCAGTCCCGCCGCCCAGACAAGTGGTTCCCCGAACTCATCCAATGAGAACAATCTTTTTACAGCAAGTCATGCCCGCCGGATGGTTAAGAGCGAGAAAGGCGAGGCGACGAATGTTTTGAGTCCACGTTCAGCACCGGTGGTTAAGAATGCACCCAGCATGCCCAGTCTGCGGAACGTTTCTCGGGAAAGCATCATTGGGACTGGAAGCATGCGCGTGGCTCCTATCCGCACACAGAGCATGGCTGCGAGGAAGGATATTCCCTCTGCCAAAACTGTCTGGAGGTAGAGCATAAAATCTGTACCTTTTCTGGATAGACATTTCGTATCTCTCTATACTTTCATAGCAGTGTCATGGGGCGTTTCGTTGATTGATGGGGTCAAGAAGATTTGGGATTACAAAAGGTCCAATCTGGTGCATATGTTTGTTGTAAAGAGGCGTTCTGGGTTGCTGCCGGATGGGGAATGATATCAATAGCATTGCTCTTTCCACAAGTTGGTGGTTTTGGAATGACGAAGCGGATTGTTTGTTGAGCTGGACAGAAGGGAAAGCGCCTGCCATCTATCTTGCAGACTCAAAATCCTTGCAAACATCAACATCAATCAGCACTTCTTCCATCAGCCATAGTTCCATCAACCATTTCTCATCCGCTATTCCTCGATCGGCAGTGTCCATCTGCTATTTCTTCAATCGACAATTCAGTCAGAGGGAAACATTCATCGTGCGATTCTCCAGCAAATCAGCTAGACTATCAGGAGCTGTCGTCCACCGATCCCATCAACCTACCATCAAACTATTATCTTCTGACTGTTGTGCTATCGAGCGACCCATCAAATCCTCATCGAGCAATCATCACCTCTTCATTTTGCAGCCCCAGAGTCATCGAGGAATCACCATCTCCTGATTGAGCGACCATCAACTCCATCATCAGCTTCATCGTCAAGTCATCGAGCAACTCCACCAACTCCACTCCACCAATTCTTCATCTCCAAAACTCATCACACACCATGTGCAGATGGCGCCTCATATTCTACGCAGCGTGCGGACACAATATTCAGAAACTCGCACAATGCACTGTGGGCGTTTGCGGTGATTGGAACCACCCCGGCAACCAGCTTCTGACGTATACGAGCAACGGCGGGTTGTATATACCTACAGAGCCGATACACTGTTCGCACTGTCAATCGGCCGAGCTTGAGCTGATAGCGCAGGAGATGGAGGCGAGGAGGGCAATAGGAACGAATGGGACGAACGGATCGAATGGAACGAATGGGATGAATGGGATGAATGGAACGCATGGAACGAATGGGACACATGATACAGATGGGTCAGTGGATGGGGATGATGATGGAGACGAGAATGGGGACGAAAATGGGCGTGGGGACGAGGATGGGGAAGAAGTTTGATGGGTGAGAAAGGAGAATCAAGAGACGAGAAAGACATTCTTTTGCAATGTCGGTGGTGTTGGCGATGGATTGGTACAGGCGAGAGGGATTACTGGGCATGCAAAGCTTGAGATGGGTTTCTTGTTCGGGGGACAAGGTTATCAAGGTCATTCATTGAGGCGGTCAGCGTTATGCCCATCTATCACGGACTTGTGCCAAGACTCTATTACTCCCAACCTCCTTTTACACAGCGATTACACATGTGGCGGTAAGAAAAGGCGATGGTCGAGGCAGACATTGTCTGTGAGGCGAAACACTGGTGGTTGTGGTCAGGAGCAAATCAAGGAGGCTTGCGCATTGACCATGTTGCGGTGTACGATGACGAGGCGGCCTGAAAGTGGTCTGGGTCTGAGTCTGGAGAAGAAGTCGCGGTCGACGCAAGTTTGGATTGTTTACTTTCTGCACCTGCAGCGATGGACGACTTTTTCACGGCTGGAGGAAAGGACGACCCCAACAATGTTCGGGGCAAGCAACGCTCGACGGCGCTCCAGGTCGAGCTGTCGCTGGCGCTTGGAGTGCTCGCCTTTCTAGCATTCTGCATCTTGCGGCCGCGCTGGAGCGGCCTCTATGCAGCGAGGAAGAAGACCAAAGACCAGGGCTCTGCTCTGCCCGACCTGTCCAACTCCCTCTTTGGATGGATGCTGCCGCTCTGGCGCATCACCGAACAACAAGTCCTCGCCTCGGCTGGTCTGGACGCCTACGTCTTCCTCCGCTTCTTCAAGCTAGCCATCAAGTTCCTGTCCATGACCCTGTTCTTCTCGCTCGTCGTCATCAAGCCCGTCCACGACAGTTATCCCGACGATGACAAGAAGCCAAAGAACTCGACCCTGCCTTTTGTGCCCGACTACGACTTCGACTACGAACTACGCAAGAGAAGCGAGTCGTGGATGCCCATGAACCACTCTGCCCCATGGATGCCCGAGGTCGAGACGGACTATCTATGGATGTATCCCGTCTTTGCCTACGTCTTTACCGCCATTGCCCTGTATCTCATCACCTCCGAGACGCGCAACATCATCGAAGTCCGCCAAGAGTACCTGGGTACCCAGACGACAATCACCGACCGCACCATCCGTCTATCGGGTATTCCGCCAGAGTTGCAGTCCGAAGACAAGATCAAGGATTTTATTCAAGAGCTGGGCATTGGCAATGTCGAGAGCGTGTTGATGTGCCGCCAATGGGCTGAGCTGGACAAGCACATTGTCAGAAGGAACGATCTTCTACGCCGTCTCGAAGAGGCTTACACTGTCTATCAAGGCCAGCGTTCTATCGAGCGGAACCTGGAGGCCTTACCAGTCGTGCAGCCTGTACCACCTGGCCCCTCGGTCAACCNNCCTGAGGATGATGAGCATGATGACGAAGAACACCGTCGTCTACTACGCTCAGACGATGCGATGCCCGCGCAGACTCCTTACGCCAGAGTTCGACCCAAGGCCAAAATCTATTTTGGACGTTTCAAGCTGCGCAGCCGACAGGTAGACGCCATCGACTACTACGAAGAGAAGCTACGTGTGTGTGACGACGAGATCAGGGAACTACGCACCAAAACTTTCGACCCCGTCCCTCTGGCCTTTGTCACAATGGATAGCGTTGCTGCTTGCCAGATGGCCTGCCAGGCTGTCCTCGACCCTTCACCGCTGCAACTCTTGGCCAACCCCAGTCCTGCACCTGCCGACATCGTCTGGACTAACACGTATCTTAGCAGGAGAAGTCGCATGTTCCGCTCGTGGTCCATTACCGCCTTCATTCTGCTGTTGACCGTCTTCTGGTCCGTTACCTTCGTTCCTATTGCTACTTTCTTGAACACCGACACCATTCGCGAGTTCCTTCCGTCTCTTGCCGAGATCCTCGACTCGCACCCTTTGGTCAGACAACTTGTCACCAACCAACTCCCTACCATTGCCGTGACTCTTCTCAATGCTATTGTGCCCTACCTATACGACTGTAAGTCTGATGTTTGTTCAATACTCGATTCTCGAGATACTAACTCTCCACAGNGGCTCTCCAATTGCCAGGGTATGACTTCTCAGGGTGATGTCGAATTGTCTGTCATCTCCAAGAACTTCTTCTTCACCTTCTTCAACTTCTTCATCGTCTTCACCATCCTCGGTACGGCTTCAAATTTCTACGATCAGTACAAAGATATCGGCAAGAACCTCAGAGATACGACAAGATTTGCATGGACACTCGCATCTTCTTTGCAGAACCTCCTCCCCTTCTATACAAACTATATCATTCTGCAGGGTCTTGGTCTGTTCCCTTTTAGGCTTTTGGAAATCGGAACCATGGCTCTCTACCCCATCGGTCTCATGGGAGCCAAAACACCCAGAGACTACGCCGAACTCATTCAACCCCCTCGCTTCAGCTACGGCCTTTATCTCCCTCAGACTATTCTCATCTTCATCATCTGCGTCGTCTACAGTGTCTTGAGAGATAGCTGGAAGGTCATCCTCTCTGGTCTGATCTACTTTGTCATTGGAAGTTTTGTCTACAAGTACCAGCTTCTCTATGCTATGGACCATCGTCAGCACTCTACCGGCAAGAGCTGGATCATGATTTGCGATCGCGTACAGATTGGTATCATCCTCTTCCAAATAACTGTTGGTGGTCAGCTCGCCCTCAAGAAGGCTCTGTTGAGGAGTATCATGCTGGTTCCTCTTGTCGTTGGCAGCGTTTGGTTCTTCCTCGTATTCGGAAGGACCTACAAGCCGTTGATGGAGTTTATCGCCCTCAAGAGTGTCAGAAGAGCAGAGCATGCCGACTATGCATCTGCAGAACAACATGGAGCAGACTCTGATGACCATCATCGCTACCAGCGAGAGTCGAATCACGGACTCACCGTCGATGAGTCTAGAGAAAGCGGCATGCGCTTCATCAACCCTAGTCTTGTATCCCCGCTTGATAAGGTCTGGATTGCGGATAGGCTGCATAAGCGCGGTGGACCCTCTCAGCGTCCCAGCGGAGATGACTGCGCTTGATTTTTCCTCCTCCCTGAGATACCCATTTCTGCACTTTTGTACATAGTATTTGTTATAGCGTAGCGGTGCACATTATTGCACAATTTTTCAGTGTTTAGTTATCGGTATAAAGTAAAAATTACCATGGCATTTCAAAAGTTCAGGATACACATAACGACCGATAACAAAAAAAAAGTAGTCTTCGTACAGATATACGGCAACGTTCTACCGATGTTATTCTAAAGATGAAAGTGAGGGGTATCTGGGAGTCTGGGTCCATGATGTGAAGATATGACATAACTCGCAATCCCGTCTCTGTGAAACTCTTTCGTGTCAAAAAAAATCCATTGGAGTAGCAGGGGGAACAGACTGCCGTCAAAAAGATTGGAGAGACAAAGCTCTTTTTTCTTTCCCTCTTGTCTCATTTTGGTTACATTCAACCCTTTTTTTAACGCCTGGGGCTGCAGAGAGAGCCCTTACTTCCTATCAAGATTTACAGTGAACGAAGCGGATCTCTTGATGCTAGACCTTGCGGGCACATGTTTGAGAAAAAAATCCCCGTCTCCCCCTTCTCATGAGTGTATATACAAGTCTTTGAATGTGCGTTTGACTGGAGGAGGTGAGTAAAATGTATTGGCGGTGATTTTGCCTTTGCCTTGAGCCTCTTCTTAGAGAGAAAGGGGGTATGAGAGTAGTGTGTTTGGTTTGTCTGGAAAGTGCAGAGCGGAAGTATCTCTACGCCTAGAGCGGGATTATGAATCCCAGGCATGGTCCCCTTGAATGACGGACTTTGGGCTCACAGTATGATGGCAGACGTCCTGCCGCATCCCAAGGCAAAAAGTCTTGCGAGTACACGGCTGAAAGAAGGTGTGTCCAGTCAAGCAGGCATCCAAAAGACGACTCGAAGTCTATGCAAGACTTTGCTCGAAACAAGTCAATTACGGGGACTCGCGAGCGCATCCTCAAGCCTCATAAGACCTGCGAGAATCAAAGAGTCTGGAAAGTGGCGTCTAAAGACCATATCGAAAGGATTGTATGCTGGAAAAACCCCGAGTCAAGTTAGTCTAGTTTGGTTAAGTTTTGCATTCAGAAGAAGAAGGGAAATTTTCTTTGAGTTGAACGATTTTCTTTGTTGTGTCGTGTTGAGGCGGTTCTTGTCCTTTGTAGTCAATTCAAAGCGTTTGTTGTCCTTGTGATCAAGTAGTGATGGTAAAATTCGAGTCATGGCAAGATGTCTTTCTCTGTGTTTGCTTTCCTCTCGAGTTCTAAGAGGAATATGGTCCCGGATCCCTGATGGGTGAAATGCTGTCCCGGGTTTATGGTGTGTTCTAGAGCTGCGAGTGACAGTTGTGTAGACACATTATAGATGTCGGAGGGTGGTATGATGATCTGGAGCAACATAGCTACTGCATGTCGTCTCGAGACAGAAAGGCTTCCGGCGATGTGCCGCGGAGCCTCTGCCAACAGTGCCGCAGAGCCTCCAACAACGGTCACTCTGCGGTCTGAGGTGTCGATAGTGCATCGCTTGCGTAATATGCCACTTCGTTCGAGGTTGGAGGTGATAAGGTGCGTTATCATTTGACACATTTACAGATTACTGATCATTGGAGGGGGCAGCCTTTTCGTCGGTCATGTTGATACCGACAACGTGACAAGCATAATGCCGAAAGTGATTACCATTGTCAGCCTGAGCGGATTCCTTCGCGAGATGGTGCCAGAAAGAATCCAGAATGATGATATGGATTTTCTGAGCAACTCTCCACTGTGCCGCCTTCTTTGCATCTTATCTTGCCCGCAAGAGCGATGTCAAGAGGCTGTAAGGCCAAAGATCGAGCACATGGCGAGTGTTTCAAACATGTTGTTGGTTCTTACACTGACCAAATTCCATCAAGGCTTCGTTTCCTCTGCTGCACATAACGTGGATGTGTGGCGAAATGGGGAAGATCGGTTGCGAATATTAAGAGGTGGCAAAGCGAGAAACACTCTACCGAAGCAGACCATGTAGCAATCCATGAGCAGAATCAGAGTGACATGAACATGGTCTTATGCAGCATGTGGTCTAGAAAAATGCATGAATACCAGTGGCTCGGCAAGAAATGTCGAGCAGTTTCCGTCGGTTTATTTCGGAAAACATACGGAAGGCTACACCGCATACACGGTTGGTTTTGAGCGGAGACGACTCCCCCGATCTCCAAACGAAGTCCGCACACCCCTTGCGCATGTGCCCTGGACTTGTATTCCTATTCCACGAGAGCTTTTCAAATTGCCAAAAGTCTCTTTATTGAAGCCTCTTGGTTTTGTTGTCCCTTTAGCTTGTGGTCGGTGTCATCCTCGAGCACTCGCGTGAAGGTTTCAAAATCACATCATAGAGAGCAGCGAAAAGAGGTATCCACAATAATATTCGCCTCTGCGGGGAGTGCCATTCTCGCAAACCGCTATCAGCGTAGGCATACATAATCTTAGATTCTCGCGAGGACGACAACTAGTAGAGGGCAAGGGGAAGTTGCTGCCTGTGTGACTACGACACGAACACGAAATCGTGATGGCCTACGACTGCAACGTTCGTGAAGCTGGCAATGCTTTGACTCGAATCTACAACTTTCGGACTTTATGAGAATGGCATTCTCTGAGAATGCCGTGTGCGCGATGTGAAATGTCACTCCAGAAATTCGTCTGTGCTTTTTCGGACTCCTGTTCCGTCTATTTTTTTCCTCAGTCACGCTCGCTTCTTTTGATTGCATTTGGCAAGCCCGTAACGACGTGATAGCGGCTTGTAGAAATTTAGCGTGAACGATGACAGCACCAAGGTGTCTCGACCTGTGGCTGCTTTTGTGTCGCGGGAACGAGGCTGAGTCTAGGTAGGCATGTATCCTCGTTCTAGCCTGGCTCCACAGTCTTTGTTCGAGCCGCAGGCTGTCCCTGAGGCTCAGCTGCGCTACAGGGTACATGCGTGCAACGACATACGACTGGTCGTACAGACCATGTCATGCCCTTCTCGACGGGTTGCACCCACTATGCGCCAAGGGAAAATTAGACGACCAGGGTTCTTCGAAACTGCAGTCCACTGCTCGGAGAAAGCCTCTACGAACCGTTTATTTCGTCGCTGAGATGCCTCGGAAACATGTATGATTGGCAGTTGACTAGAGACACCAGTTCGCTTGAGGAACACGATGATGCATGATTCGGGAAGAGCCTTTACGCAGTCCCGAGCATTTGAGAAACGACTGCGACTTGCAAAACATACCTCCTCGCGTACTGAATCGAGTCACAATCTCACGAACCACACCATTTTCAGAACGCTGTCATTGAGCTACAGAGCCAGGGATTGCGCGAGTCTGTTACAAGCGTGTGCACAGAGATAATTTCAAGTCAACGGCTCTCCATGGACAAAGCTGACCTGAGAAGTGCTGTGCATTTCTGCAGCCATTCCGTGATAGTGACCAGCACACGAAGATGTCCCGAAGCAAAGCCTGTGGGAGCACCGAGATTAAAGAAGGCTCGAGACCATTCGATTCCAAGGCCATTGCAGCACCGTCAGGAAAATACCGGCACAATCTGAAGTATATTTTCATTTCTGCATCTTGAACGGTGGCAAGTCCGAGCGACAAATGAGAAAGTCGTTGTCAATCTCCTGCGGCTCTTGCGCCTCACTCGTTTCGGGACCTTCTCCGAAATGTCACGTTAACGCCCTGACTTTTTCAACGGAAGCTGCTCCTTGGTGCGTTCACTTTCCATTGGTGAGGGTTTGTTGTAGAACTCGAAAATTGATCAAGAGCGAACTCCTGCTCGAGAACATATCGTAAAGGCTTTCAAGGTGTTCTCGATGCAGAGACATCTGGGCTACCATTAGCTCGAGCAAATCAAAAATGTGGTCTCTAGAATTTTGCCACCGGAGCCCTGAGCCGTGTAAGAGCTTTCCCGATCCAAACGCTCCCTGCATGCTCTCGTCCTTGCACATGGCCAATTAAGCGACACACACTTTTACCGGCAGGAAAGACAGAGTCTAATTGTATGCAGAGTTGCTCAGTGGCGCGAGTGACGCTCTGCAGGCCCTAGCTGCTTACAGGCCTTTGAGTGATAGATAAAAGATATACTCTCTTTGCTTGGAGGCTTTAGCCATCTCTCTGTTCCCGCTCTTTGTTTTTGATTCATCTAACATATGCACTGTTGCTCGTTCCGTTAGCATAGCTGTGTCTACAGCCACATCGTCACTACCGTTGACAGCAGAGCCACTCGAAGGACTGCACAGATGCAACACTGGTCTCGACACGACTCTAGTCAAGGCTTCCGCGTTGCGACCCAAAATTAGCGTGGGCTTCTTAGATTTCGCACATTGCGCAAAGCCATCGAGTTTGTAAGTTCCCGATCTCTTTGCTGTCCATGGCATGTTCGTCGGCACTATCCCCACCCTTATCGATGAGCCTCGACGGTAGTCTTTTGACGATCCGGCAGGTCATGGAGAAAGGTTTACCGCCATGTGGTTCTGGTCATGCCAATGTGGATTCCCGTCTTGATCCCCCTCTCCACTTGTTCATTTGAGCTAGCCCCCTCTGTCACACCAGCCTCTTCCGCACGCCGCCAGCTTGCCTTCTCTTTCTCTTCTTTGCTCTTTACTTCATCTGTTCGTTAGCATCTTCCTCCTTTGTTCGCAACGTCCCTTAGCCTAGCCGCATTACCTGTTTTTGGCATGGAGGAGTAACGTGGTCAGATTCTCGTTGTTGGCTTTTTTTTCTCCTACGCGGCACCACATAGTCCGTTCGATCGATCATTTGAGGCTCTGTGTAAGCTAAAGACCACTACACTGACTTGCTATCTCTTTGTCAAGTTTCATCTAGTCCTAGCTGACTCAAATCTGAGCAGAGTTGTTTCCAAGACTTTGCCGTTGCTGAATTGCGACAAGCAAGGATTGAAACTCTCTTAGAATGGGAGAGACACCACAATCTCACGATCGGCAAAACACCGTCTACTCGGATTACCAGGGTCCCACGCAAGTGGATGGAGTGAGCCAATCGCAAGAGAAAACTTTCACGACTCCAGGAGAACATGCACCTTTCTCTTCGCAATTCGGTGCATTCTCACAGACGTCTCGCACATCGACCTCGCAACATGTTAACCCATATGCCAACTATCAGTACCAGCAGTCGATGCATGGGCTGGACATGAGCTCGGTAGGACTTACACTGCCTGGGTCTTCTCCCTTGTCCACTTCTGCCAGAGCTTTCGCGCAACAAGCGTCATCCCACGCTGATGGATTGCCTGTGCAGGCGCCAGGCATGAACTTTAGACCGCAAAAGTTGCACCAGTATGGAGCTCAGGCTTATCCACCGAACATGACGATGCCCATGTCTGGTCTGCGCAACCAACCGCAAGCCGCTGGTATGGCTCCCCACTACTATCACAACTCCTACAGTGTACCTCCCTCGCAGCTCGGCATGCAACGCCAGGGACAGCCCATCGTAGGGTACTCAATGATGCCCGGAATGCCCTCCAACAATTTCGATTTCAACAACCAGCCGAATCATCCCGTGTCATACTTGAGTACGTCTATTCCACGTGGTCAGAGAGATGAACTGCAAGACATCTCCATCATCTTTGATCCAGAAGCTAAGCGCAAGACACTGACTCTGATCGTACAGGCCNATCCCAGACCCGAGTTGGTCACTCAGCCCACACCATCTTATCCCAGAGGTCCACCAAGAAAACCCAGACAATCTGGCCATGCACTCTGGGTCGGAAACCTGCCCCCTGGCACAACCATCGGCGCCCTCAAGGACCACTTTTCACGCGAAGCAACCAAAGACATCGAGAGTCTATTCCTCATCTCCAAGAGCAACTGTGCGTTTGTCAACTACCGCAACGAGACTGCGTGCGCTGCTGCCATGGTCAGATTCCACGATTCTCGGTTCCAGGGTGTGCGTTTGGTATGTAGGCTTCGTCGTAGCACCCCCAACGCTGGATACTCCTCGACGATACCCGACTCAACGACTCCTGAATCCGCCAACGAGGCAGACAAGTCGGGTCGCAAAGGATTACGAAGAACATCTTCTGGTCCGGTCATTGTGGATGGTTCAGCCCGTTCATCGCCAGACAAACAGTCTCCGCACGGTGGTGTTGATGGTGTCGACGATGTTGATGGTGTCGATGGAGTTGATGGTGCCGATGGTGTCGATGAGGTTGATGGCGTTGATGGAGTAGATGGTGTTGACGGACTCGACAAGGTCGATGGCCACAGTCCAGCACGAGTGCCTGAGAAGTACTTCGTGGTCAAGAGTCTTACGCTGCAGGATCTCGAAGCCAGCGTGCGCAATGGAGTCTGGGCCACGCAGAGCCACAACGAGGTTGCGCTGAACCATGCTTACGAGGTAAGGAACCCCAATCTTCGATCGTGTCCGCTCACATTACAAGCACAAGCTGACTATCTTTCCAGANCCGCTGACAACGTCTTCCTCGTCTTTTCCGCAAACAAGTCTGGAGAATACTTTGGCTATGCTCGCATGACCAGCCCCATCACCTCGGAACCGACAACATCTCCCACGGAACTGCAGCCAAAGACCAAAGACCTGGACAGCGGGCCAAAGTCCATTCCAACCCCGGCAACACAATGGGCGCCAAAGGGACGCATCGTAGACGACTCGGCACGCGGCACAATCTTCTGGGAAGTCGACAACACACCTGAAGACGGAACAGAAGAAGAAGGAGCAGCAATCGACGGTGCTTCCGCGACAACACTACAGCAAACCCAACGAGAAGAGAAGGAAACAGGTGCCCGACAAGAAAGGCAAGAGTGGGGCAAATCTTTCCGGGTCGACTGGATCTCGACGAACCGACTACCCTTCTACCGCACCCGTGGTCTGCGTAATCCCTGGAATGAGAACAGAGAGATCAAGATCGCGCGCGATGGCACAGAGATTGAGCCTAGTATTGGACAGCGGTTGGTGCAAATGTTCCATCGCCCGGCACAGATGCCCCAGGGCGCGATCAGCATGTCTCCTGTAGGGATGCACTTTCCCTCGTGATGGGACTGGTCATCAAGCCTGGCTTTATCTCTGGCATCATCGAACACGGCTGCGATCACCGTAAACATCCTCCATTCCTATTCGGCACTCGTCAACCACGAAGCAGAACACACAAACGTACACAAAGAGCAAATACACGAAGCTCTTACCCGGATCCCCATGCGCGTGGAAGACGTCTCTCGCATCAAACACATCTTGCCATTGAGTTCTCCTTGGACATATGATGCATTGCTTGAATCACTGCTTTCATCGCATCGCTTTTCCACCCTTTTTTCATGTTTTCCACACAAAGCGCCTTCTTCACCCAACACATCTTCAATTCTCAATGTACAAAAAGCAACGGAATCATGTACGACATATGCAATGTATTTACCACTACGAAGAAACGAATCGAAACCTCATAGCATCAAGAAATCCAAAACCCTTATCCCAATGTCTATTCATCTTTTCCATGGACTTTTTCAAATGCCATATGCACCCAAGAAAAAGCAGTTGCCTTTCGAGGAAGGAGCTAAGGAAGATTCGAAGCCAACCATGGATGGTGAGGTCAGCACTTTGAAGGCAACAGGTGTTTGGCGGCACACGGCAGGCGCCACAGCTCTGGCCACACCAACCGATTGACTGTTCGAGCACATGCAAGTGACCCAAAGAATCACAAGCCATAGAAGCAGTCGGAAGTCTCAAAATACAGGTATGGAAAACCGAAAGCGCATTCGAAATTGGCATGACTCGGATTGCTGTTATAACTACGATTATAATGTTGTTTGAAGGAAGTGGGAGCGAGAATGAATGCCACAGAGTCATGACAAGCTCCACCTAGTGCGGCTGACAGAGCTCGTAGGGTTCAGCAAAGGGTCGTCGATTCAGCCCCTGGCGTAATATCATGCATGTGATTTTCTCCTGAGAGACATCGGTTTCGGGTGGCAGACTGTCATTCAATTTCCCATCGTAATTCGTAGAAAAGCGGCTAGCAACGGTACACTTGTCGATGATCTGCGGTTTTCACTGTTGTACGACAAGGGCATTGGAATCTGCAGTTGCAGCATTTGCTTTGGCAGGCATTGTTGCAGTCGCGGAAAGCTCGGAGCGCGACTTGAGGACAATCTGGAGCTCGGAGGAAGCGATGCGCATGGCCGCCTCCAGAACATTGATGCTTTCAGTGATGCGTCGCTCAATGTCGGTCTTGCGAGCGAGCAGGTCTCGAAGGGAGCCGAAGGCCGTGTGGTCAGAACTTGGCGCGTCGGCGTTGCTCCCGGGCCTAGAAGAAACGAAAGTTTTAGCGTTTTTGGCTTTCTCCGGTGCCTCGAGGCTCGATGCATCCAAAAGGCAAGGGCTGCCGAAGCACATGTGTGGCTGAAGTGCAGCNATATGGGCATTTGTGATTGCGATGGCAGATATGCATGTCACCATTNNTACCGAAGCAACATGTGTTTGTGATTGTGATTACGTAGGTTGTTCAAGAGACTTACTGTTTGGTTGTCGGACCACGCTTCAGAGCTTTGATACGCGCCTGCAAGTCCTTGTTCCTGTAGGTACGACTTTTGCGGATTTTCGAGCGCGCCTCGTCCTGGCGAGCCTTGACCTTGAAAGCGCTTAAGCGTCAGTCATGAGCAGGACAGAAATCGAGTCTCAAGGATAGAGACGTCGAAGAAGCTTACTAGGCATGCAACTTACTACTTTGTACAACTCGTTCTGCTTCTCGACGAAGCCTTGGGATCCATCTTCAGTGCTGGCAACCTTGGCGACTTTCTGTGATTTGGTGGGAGGCATGGTTGTGGTGGCTGACAAGACGAGGAAAAGGGTTCTGACTGACAAAAAAAACCGGTATGTGACGTTTTCTCACAGTGATCTCGATAGACTGCGAACGATCCTGATGTATTGTTCTGAAGAGAGTTGGGTTGGTATGGACGCTGAATTAGGGCGGTTCGGTACGCTGGATCAAAGAGGAAAGAGCGGACGAGGCAGTAAATGCGGGGTAAATTTCGGTTTCTCTCCGTGGAGAAAAATTATTGCTCGCGCGTCAAGACGACGACAAGACACTACCAACCACCACCTTATCACTCGTCAACATGGGTCTCGCTGGTCCCAAACGCCGCTCCAAGATCGGAAACGATCCCAACAACAACAACTGGGCCAAAGCAACCGACTCATTCGGCCACAAGATCCTTGCCTCGCAGGGCTGGAAACCTGGCGACACGCTCGGCGCCAAAGACGCAAACCACGCCTCGCACTACACCGTCGGTAGCAACTCACATATCCGCGTGCTCTTGAAAGACGACAACCTGGGCCTGGGCGCAGCAAGAGGAGGAAACAATGCAGAGACTTTCGGTCTGAGTCTGTACTCGGGTCTCCTGGGCAGACTGAACGGCAAATCCGAGGTAGAGGTCGAGAAGCAGCAGACGGCACAACGAGACGTCGAATTGGCCTTATATCAAGGCAGGAAATACGGCAACATCAACTTCATCAGCGCAGGTTTCCTGGTCGGCGACAAGATGGATCTCAAGTCGACCGTAATGCCCAACTCCAAGTCCGCCCCTTCAAAGTCTGCGCCGGACGCAGCAAACAAGAAGCGCAAGAGATCGGAACCCGAACAGCAGAGCACCAACGACGCTTCCTCTGACTCGGACTCTTCCGACTCTGACGACGATGAGGAAGTTGACGAAGCACCCAAGGCAAAGAAGGCCAAGGGGTCCAAGAAGGACAAGAAATCAAAGAAGTCGTCTTCGAAGGATGCCAGCAGCGAAAGCGCAGACGAATCCAAGTCCAAGGAGAGACGCAAGAAGGACAAGAAGCGAAAGGCTACCGATGCGTCAGGTTCAGAGGACGAGACACGGGCTGAGCGGAAGGCACGCCGGGCAGAACGACGTGCAAAGAAGGAAGCAAAGAAGGGGGAAAAGAGACGGAAAAAGGAAGAGAAGAAGGCAGCCAAGTCAGGCACTGCAACGCCATCAACGACTCCTGGAACTCCTGCAGAGCCTGCACCAGTGGCTGCGTTGTACGGCAGACAGAACGTTCGCCAGCGATACATTGCGCAGAAGCGTCTTGCATTCATGGATCCGCAAGCCATGAAAGAGGTACATCCAGCCTTCAGCGATAACACATGTGCAAAAACTAACTTCCTCTACAGATTTTCATGGTCAAGGCATAGGAGTGTTGATTCTTGCTCAAGTTTTCTGTTCCTCCGGTCGGAGGAAACTCATTGTGGCCTAATTTCTTCCTGGGTTATCATGACGGTGCATCATGGACGGAAGCGTAGAAAAGCGTTCTGTTCCTATTTTCTGGCGTAGTTCACATGGCCTGGGGGAGTTAGATTTGTGCGTTATTCCTATTTACTGATCATCCCTATCCTTCCCGACGAACGTTCATCATTCTGTTCATGCAGCATTTCGTAAGAGTTATTGACCAACAAAGCACACTCTCCTCTCACCAGGCAAAGCAAAGTAGTGCACTATAAAAAGGCACAGTTGTTTTTAGAAGCAGGGAGGTGGCCAAGGAGAGCCAATGAAAAGTTGACTCTCAATGGACACTGCCTTACTTCTCAATTGCATTCTGCGTTTCTATAGCTACACGCGTTGCATGCTTGGGTATGGAACCACTGTCACTCTTCACTCTTATGACATGGTGTGGAAGGAACGCCCTGAGAGATGTGAGCCTCGGAACGGGCCTAGTCTCTTATCGCCGAGAGTGGCGGCACTTTCCGCATTCGATGCTCACTTGTTGCCCTCCATCTTTTATTCTTGCTAACCAAACCACATCCCGGAGTGACAGGATCGTATAGTTTGTGACGATGGCGTCAGAATTGGATACTGGAGTGTCCACTGCCAATTTGAGGTCGCACAATCCAAAGCAAGGTTTGATCGCTGAAGGCGCCAAAGCGTTCTCCGTATTCTTCGAAGACTGCCGCAATGCTTTTCAACAAGACTATAGCGGCAGGCCACGCAAACGTGCAAGAGTCGAGTCCGCAGATAACTCCGAGCCATCACATCGTTCTCTCGAATCAGGTATCACAATTGCTCGCCTTAACATCAACCTACGACCATCTTCAGACACGACCAAGCACAGCAATTCATCAACTCTGCTGGAGGATGAGATCGAAGTCGGGCTTGTCGATGCCTGGGACCTGGCTACTTCACAGCCTTATCTCTCGCTAGTTGGGCACACAAGCTACAAGAAGAGCCCCTTATTGAGAGTCCAGACTACGTCATCCATCTCATCAACCACAGCCAATTTGCTCTCACGCATAGCGAACCTCGAGAAGCGAGCCAGACGCAATGTCAGACCAGGCGTGTGTCGATCTACTTGCCTTCTGCATCGCTCAGCTGGCCTCTCCGGTCCTGTTTACACATTAGAATGCAGCATCACATGGTTTGATGGTGAATCGGCCTTTGGACCTCTAGCAACCAAGAAAGAAGATTGGGCCACTCTTACCCAGTTTTTTCCGGAGCCTCAAGGCACTCAAGCAAAGTCTTGGACGCCACAAGAGTTCTACGCTAGTGTACACTCTCCATCAAACGATGCGCACGTACCCGAGCAGGTCGAACACAAGGTCCTCGAAACCGATCTATACCCCTTCCAGAAACGCGCCGTCGCATGGATGCTTGACCGAGAAACCCCATGTTACGACCAGTCTCAAAAACGGCTGTCCTACTTACCAGTCATTGATGCAAACGGCCAGCCTTGTTTTGTCAGCCATATGGAAGGTATCGTGTGCTCTCCGTCACATTATGGCACATACCAAGAACCAAAAGGGGCTATCTTAGCTGACGAGATGGGTCTGGGCAAAACGGTGGAAATCATCGCGCTGATATGCCTCAATAGACGAGACTCTGCTGAGATGCATACTGCACTGGCAGAGGCTCCTGAGCTCATTAAGTCTCGAGCGACACTTATCGTCACACCACAGACTATTTTGCAACAATGGATAGACGAGTTGGCTCGACATGCTCCTCATCTCTCTGTTACGCACTACAAAGGTATTTCTAAAGCTGAGTCGTCCAAGGAAGGAGCCCAGTCGATTGTCGCGGATTTGGCGCAGCGAGATGTCGTTATCACGACATACGCTGTATTGTCTCGCGAGGTTCATTTCGCTGTCGACCCCCCTGAGCGTTCACTGCGAACTCGAGAGCGAAAGCGCAATCGACTTCGCAGCCCTCTGGTACAGATGCACTGGTGGAGAGTCTGCCTGGACGAGGCACAAATGGTCGAATCGGGTGTCAGTGCAGCAGCTCAAGTAGCCTCTCTCCTGCCGCGTGAGAATGCTTGGGCGATATCTGGTACACCTCTCAAGAAGGACGTTCAGGATCTGTTCGGACTTCTGGTGTTCCTCAAGTATCAACCATTCTGCGATTCCTCCGCGATTTGGAATCGTCTGATACACCAATACGGAGATTTGTTCAAGTCGTTGTTTGGTCGCATCACGCTACGTCACACTAAAGATCAAGTACGGCACGAACTTCGGTTGCCTCCTCAGAGAAGGGTTGTCTTGACTATGCCATTTACCCAAATCGAGGAACAAAATTACAAGACGTTATTTGAGACGATGTGTGAAGAATGTGGATGTCGCTCTGATGGATCCCCTTTCACGGATAATTGGGATCCGGGATCGCCTGTATTGTTGCAAAGGATGCGAACTTGGCTCTGTCAGCTACGTCAAACTTGCCTGCATCCACAAGTCGGTGGCAGGAACAGAAGAGCACTTGGACGTGGTCAAGGTCCGTTGCGCACTGTGGCTGAAGTTTTGGAGGTCATGATCGATCAAAACGAAACGTCGATTCGTACAGAATCTCGTCTTCTTATCAATACCCAGCTTCTTCGTGGCCACATCATTGGCAACGCAAAGGATGATGACCACAGAGCTGAGAAGGCTTTGCAAATCTACAGATCTGCACTCGAGGCGTCGGAAAGAATTGTCGCAGAGTGTAGGACCGACGTTGCTAGGGCAGCTGCTCGGCTGAATGACCTCGAAAGGAAACACGTCGATTCCGATGACGAAAAAACGACAGAGGATCTTGCTGAGGGACGGTGCAGAGTTGCTCTGTACTCTGCTTTGCAATTGAAGCATGCGTGTGCCTTCTTCATCGGCACCTCGTACTTCCAGATGAAGTCAAACGACAATATCACCGAGCCAGACTCGGACAGGTTTCGAGGACTGGAGGAACAAGAGTCACTCTTCTATGACTCTGCCAAGCTGACCCGCAAAGAAATCTTGAATGAAGATTCCTCAAAGGCTGAGAAGCTTATGCATAAGGTAGAGCAAGAGAAAGAGGTTGTTCTCGAGCGATCCAGACTGGCAACCATAGAGAGCCCTGGGGGCGTCGAGAATGTCAAGATAGTAAGTTTTAGATGAACCTGTACATGACAAAACGACTAACGATTTCAAGNNGTTCACAAAGCTCGTGATCTTGCCAGAATCATGAATGCACAAGCAAAAGTCATTGATGAGTGGAGAGAAAAGGTTACCGAGCTTTTGCTCAAGCCTCTGGTCGACAAGGACGAGGATAACGTCGAGACTACCGGTGACGAATACGAAGACTCGACGAAATCCCAAGATACATTAAACGCGTATCTGGATGCTCTGAGAGCCATGGTTGCCGATCGCTCGACTTGTATCACTGGACAGAGTGCGCCACTCGTTGATGCGGAGATGCGTTCTCTGGCTCAGATGGCTAGATTGGGTAATGGACACGCACCAGAGCTTATACTCGAGTTACTCACGGAACGTGAGCGTTTGAAACAGAGGCCTGACGACTTGTTGTCTTTGCGTGGCTTGGTGCACGAGATCCGTGGTATCGAAACTGCTCTCGACTGGCAAGATGGAAACACACGTGCTGGTGCTGAGCTTCAGATCATTCGTGGCCAGGCAAAACAACTCGGCCTCATCGTAGAGAAAGAGAACAAAATCCTGAAAGGCCTCGAGGAAATGATCGAACTGTTCTCTGCAACGATGAATCAGCGTCTGGAATATTATCGCCAGCTCCAGGTGATTTCGGACACTGTCGCACCTCACAAAGAAGACTGGGACGATACCCTCGATGTAGCTGCTCTCGAAGCTGCAACCCGTCGACAAGAGACCCAAACCAAGGCACTTGCAGCTTTGAAGACCAAGAATCGCTTCCTACTTCATCTGCGGGAAGAAAGCACCAATTCGCAAGAAACACAAAGAATCTGTGTTATTTGTCAAGGCTCTTTCGAGCAGGGTGTTCTCACCGTTTGTGGCCATCAATACTGCAAAGAATGCATCAATCATTGGTGGAGTTCCCATCGCACCTGCCCGGTGTGTAAGCGCCATCTGGTGCTCGCAGACTTTCATCAGATTACATACAAACCGCAGGAGCTGCTTGCACAAGAGGAACAGTCCGAACCATCTTCGCCGAGCCAGGGCTCTAGTAAAAGTGCGACTCCGGGATCTGCTCTGTATGCCGACATCAATAGCGACACGCTTGCACAGATCAAATCCATTGATCTAAATGGATCGTTCGGCACAAAGATAGATACTCTCGCTCGACACATTCTCTGGATTCGCCAGCATGACCCTGGTGCGAAAGCAATCGTTTTCAGTCAGTTCAGGGAGTTTCTCGATGTTCTCAGCACCGCTTTCAAGCAATTTGGTATCGGCTATTCACGTATGGGCAAGCCCGGTGCCATTGATCGATTCCGAAGTGATGCTGGTATCGAGTGCTTCCTCCTAGATGCGAAGACCGATTCGTCAGGTCTCAATCTTGTCAACGCGCAATACGTGTTTCTGGCTGAACCGCTCATCAACACGGCAATCGAACTCCAAGCCATCGCTCGCGTGCACAGAATCGGTCAACAGCGACCCACCACAGTATACATGTACCTAATCGGCGACACTGTCGAAGAAGCCATCTACGAAATCTCAGTCGCCAGACGTCTGGCACACATGCAAAAAGCCAACAAAAAGGAACCCCGACGTTCAAAATCCTCCACTCCTGCATTGGGTGAAGCCGCCATTGATGCTGCCAACTCGCTTGAATTGCAACAGGCACCCATCTCGAAACTTTTGGTGCAGGGAAAGGGCGACGGTGAAGTTGTGCCCAATGATGATCTGTGGAGTTGTCTTTTCGGGCGTGCTGCGAAGAGTCAGAGGCAGCAGCAACAACCTGTTGTTTCTGCCGAGTTGGAGGCGGAGGTCGGAAGGCACTTGCGTGGGGAAGCTGCTGAGAACAGACGTTCCTGATTGACGATGCTAGATACATTCCCCTTCGGTATGACAAAAGAAGCTGCTCGAGAGTGCAGTAAGCTATCGAATATACACAAGACGTTGTCATGCCGCTTGGGGGCCAAAAAAAAAACATAATGATCAGAAACCCATCGTCTTGAAACCCCCAAGGGATCAACTCCGGCTCATGCAATGATGAGATTGCGTTCTTGAAGTCACCCGCGGCCGGAAGCAAAAGATCAGAAATCATGCTTTTGGAGTTACATATTCACCGCGTCCATCCGGGGAAGCAAATCATAGAGCGAGCCAAGGACATGAAGAGAAGAATTTCAATTCTCTCCAGCAGAGGCGGAGTAGACGGGGGCAGGTTCAAGGGGGCAGCTAGTGAGATGTGCATTATTGTATCGTGAATAGTCACGCGACCAAAAAGGCCTTTTTCCTCTGTGACATGAGTTTTTCCCAGAGATCTCCTTCAGATACGTCTCTTTCTTCCTTGGTGTTCCTTTCTTCTTCCTCTGATGACTGCTGTGTACGCGGACCAAATGGGGCTCTATGCGGCGAGTAAGGGTTGTCTTGTTATCGCAAGAGGTAGATGGGCATGGCGGTATCGACGCGTAGCTAGCAGTATTGTCTCCTCGGCATACAGGAGTTCTTTTGTGTGGGAGGAACCATAATCATCGACTTTGTCTGTGGACGCTCGAGTCGGTAGGATGTGCCCCATCGCGTTCGACATGTTCGGTGGCGCGCAGCAGAGTGGACAGCGAGGCCTTGTTCTGGGAACTGAGGTCGAGAGAGTCCTTCATGGGCAACGAGGGCGAAGTATGCAGGGAAGGAGTTGGTTGGATGACGTGGTGGGTTGTCGGAGAGTAGTTAGAGTTGGGAGCGGAGCGTTGAGTCATGGCTCTGGGGTCGAGAGGGGGTAATGTGGTATGCAGGGGCCAGTTGAGAAGGGGCGTGTCGGAAGACTTGCGCGAGGCGATGGAGCTCAATTGGTTGAGAGAGGGGAGTATGGGGGCGGGTTTGTTCGGCGCACTGGTGTGGGTCGGCAGGGTGGGCGAGTCTAGGGCATGATCGGAGCGGAGGGTGGAATTGGTCGAGTGCCTGTGGAGGGAGGTGGTGGAAGTATGGAAGGCATGCTGAGCAGGCGGCCAAGTGGAGTAGGACGAGGCGCTGCCGGCGTCTGACGTCTCTTTCGGGAGTGGAAACTGGCGGTAGGTTTCGGTGGCGGGCGAGCTGTAGGAGGGCGAATGTTGAGCTCTCTCGGACGGCGAGGCTGCCTGGTTGTGTGCGCTATCAAGGCCGTCCATGCCATCATCACCCTCGGCTCCATCCGCACCGTCCATAACATCAACGCCTTCGTCGCCGTCGACGTTCGTCTCGTCATAGCTACGCGATTGAGTGCTGCGGAGCTTGATTTTCTTGGAGTCTGGCCCGCCATCTAGACCCTGACCTTGACCCTGGCCCTGGCCCTGGACATTGCCTTCACCCGAGTGTTTTGCCTTGAATTCAACCAAGTAATCCTGATACTGCTTGTACTGCGGCGTCTTCTTGTACTTCTTCAGCTCCGAGTAGTACTTATCTTTGAGCGTCTGCGCTTCGCGTTCGCATGGCTCCTTTTCGTGTGCTTGTAGTTCCTGCCACCGCTCCCCTACCAGTTTGGCAATCTCTGTGAACGAGAGCTCGCGGCCCTTGAGTTGGTCGCGGATCTCNTGCGTACCTGGACATTAGCAATTGACTGTCGTGCAAAGACCAGGACGACACGAACGATTGGAAAAGATGACATATGCCGATGGTGGTCGCTCTGGCGCGTGCTCGTCTGCCTGTGCGTCCACTGCTTTAGCACCTCCTCTACCCACGTGCGCTCTTGTTTGCCTACTTTGGGATGCCGTCTGTACTTTCGTTTGTTCCTCGGCGGTGGGTTGTTGGTCCGGGATGCAGCCTCCTGATCCTGCGAGTCCNTGGGACCGCTGTTGCTGGAAATGTGGTATCTGGCCTTTCTTGAAGTCATCCTGGCCAGTAGATTCGTCGCGCGAGCCAGAGTGCAACAGTAGCGGCAAGGGTGTTCTGTCTTTGGATGCACTGATGATGGCTCGTTGGAGTTTCTGTCGTGGCACTGTCAGTATTCATATGGATCATGACAGCACAAGACGCACCCGTCGATGACCAAGTTTCACACTGAGAGCCTCNGCTGCAGTCAATGTTAGCGAGACAGCAAGAAACAATGGATAGAGCACTCACAGATCCGACTCGGTAATGTCCATCAGGATTTCCCACGTGTCGAAGCCCTCGTCGACAAAGGCATCGTGATAGCGCGCCAGATCCAAACGGTCGAGCATTTGTTTGAGGGTCGTCATGGGAGCGCAATATGTCCAGGAGCATCAAGTACTGCAGAGCGACAGGGCTGTACAGTTATGGGTCGTCGTAGAGGGCAAACGCGACGCTGAGCGACGTATGCGCTAGTCGCAGGCAAGTCTCGCTCGATCAACAGAAGCCGTCACGACGACATGCTGGGCCGGCGTGCTTGAACGATAAAGTAATGCTTGACGGGCGATGCGTGTCGATGCCTCGATGGCCCACGAACAAACACACGCTCCCAGTCGGTGCTGAGTCCGAGCCAATAAGAGCCTGATGTGAACAACTATGACGACCGGACAAGACGAAAACGCTGCTGTAAACAAGACGACTCGCCCTCTGCACTTGGCTGGCTGTTGAGCGTCTGCTGCGCGATTGCTCGCTACCTTGATACAGGCCAATTGCGCTCCTTCAAAGCGCACCGTAGTCGACTCTCTCAAGTCTTGTTCCGTTTGACAAGAGTGGAAGGGAGGACGAACGGGGAGCTGGAAGAATGTCCGCTCACGGACTCGACTCCGATGACTCTGTATGAGCTCACGATTCTCGACGCCTGCAAGAACCCCGATGAACGGACATGCCAAACACCAATGCAATCGCCCTGATCGATCAACAAACCTGACCAAGAACCCGATCCCAGCTGCAACTTCCCATGCCAAAACTCGTTGCCACCAGCATGACCGTGTAATTGGGTGACCATTCTAACTTTTGTTAATTTAGATGCCATCGATGAGCACATGTCTTGGCGAACCATGATTCATCCATCTTGTCCCTCACGGACCTCTTTTGGTCTTCATCAACGATGGCCATCGCAGATGTCGCTTTAACCACCCACTCTTCTCGCCCTCCCTCGTGCCCTAGTTTTTGCTGCTTCTGGCTCTGATCGGCACGACAAAACAAAACATCTACGCTTCCTTCTTTCCTTTGCTTCCAGCTCGCTTACATGCCCGATCTTCACTTCGTCGCAAGAAAAGTAGGCAGGCGCCCGCACAAGGGCCGCCTATTTGTTTAAACGCCCGTGCACTTGCTTGTACTTGCGTCTGCTCCAGTCCCGCGACGCCGACGGCGCCGAGCACCGAGTCCGTCTCGTTTGGGCACTAGGCACTGTGGTTTTCATTGAACAATCATGGCATTTTTGCAATCGACTTTTCTTATCGTCGATATTGCGGAAGACTTTCCGTTACGCCTGTCCCTATCTCATCAACCCCCGATACGTACTCGTCCATATTATTATCTATCATCACTGGTGCTGACGGCCCAGACTCTGCACTGCTTTCCCCAGTCACGCTTGATGAGGTCGGAGGCGGTCCACTCGCTGCGAGTTCTAGTTGACGCCTTTGTAATTCATGCTTGTCGTCCGTCGGTGAAAGACGATTGCTATCGCCCTCGACTATGTCATGGGCAGCCTCAGGTGTAGGTGATTGATGAGCCATGTTCGATGGCAATGCGGTGGTTTGTGTCGAGCTGCCGACGGCAGTAGCTGGGTTTTGGTAAGAGTAATCTTCAGGCAATGCTGGAGCTGTTGCCTGTTCTGCGCCCGAGGATGTCGAAGCCATGGCTGGTGGTTGACTCGGCATCAATCGTGCCTCCGCTCTGCGTAGACGTTCTTTTTCAGGGAGGGAGTCTTCGTCCTCTAACAGCGGAGGTTCGTGATAATCGGGATAACAAGACTCGTCGTATGGGTATTCTTGACCATCCCATTCGTGATATTCCGGCCCGTAGTCGTAACCAGAGCCGTATTGATATTCCAGAGGCGTGTTGGGACCATAGTCATGATTGTACACATCTACGTGCTGATATGACTCAAAATCTCGGCTCGATACTGCCGAACGACCTTGTTGTTGTGGAGAATAGTGTGACATGTTCAAAGTCTGTTCAGCATTGGGCGATGATGGAGACGGTTCAGTCGCCTTCTCTTTGCCCTTCCTTGCTTTGCGTTCGCTGTCTGTGGTACCTACGACTACTTCAAAGGTGCACGTCGCGACAGATTTGTCTCTTCTGATAGGAGCGGTATCGAGGATGCCTGCACCATTGAGCATCAAGAAGGGGNNGGTGTCGTCAGGGCCATTGAAGAGGTTGTTTTCTTTCGAGTCGACAGGGCGCGCAGCGGCAGAGACCGGGCCACTGCCATGCTGTGAAAGATATCTGTCATGAGTGAGCTTGCCCTGGATATCAAGGACAATCTCAATGTAGTAACGGAAAGAGATCATGGCTCCGGGGACAGAGGTAATGGTGGGGAATGCGCCATGAGGGACACCGATTTTGGCGTTGATCTCGGCGGTTAGAGTGATGGGATCCACATATAGTGGTACCAAGATTTGGGCAAGATCTTTGCGAAAGGTATGGCTTGATCCGGCACCTGACAGAGACAAGCCGCCGAGACCGGTGATGGACTTGGGGTAGTAATCTTCGTACTTGCGCTTTTGACCATCGCTTACGGGTCCCAAAGGGAGGGCAGGATGCATGTCAACGCGAGCCTGGCGGTATAGAGTAATGATGATGCCATTGATACTCTTGATATGCTTGGTGTGGTTGATGGAGATTCGAACAGGGAAACTGTCTCCTCGCAAGCAGGCGCCCTTCAGCAGCTCGACTGTGGCGGTGATGAGCTTATGCGGACCATCGCTAAGGCTACTGCTGACACGACTGTCGAGACTGAGCTCGCTGAGGGAGGGGGTAGGCGGTTCTGCTTCGTGCGTAGGGGTATCCGGAGCCCTCGAGGGTAGGGAAGCGGAGGTCTTGGTCGGTTTGACCTTCCTGGAGACTGGCTCGAGAGTGATGGTTCGCGGTTTCGGGGGCAGCAGCGGGGAAATGTCGACGCGTTCTACGAGGTAGATCTTTTGGTCGTGGGTGATGACGGGAGCAATGGTGGTGGGACGGGTCAGGGTGGCGGTGAGCATGTAGGAGATGGTGCCTCGTTCAAAGTCGATGCTGCTGGGCAGGTCCATGTCGTCGGGGAACTGGACCTCGAAGTCGAAGCGGTACACGCCCTCGTCCAGACGGCCGTCGCCGCATAGCACCGACTCGTCCTCGAACAGCGAGGCGAAGCCATTGCCAAAGTATTCACCCGACTTCTTTCCTCGGCCCTGGGCGCGCCCGATGCGATTGGTGTTGCCGCGCAGCTGGTCGGCTGTCGCGCCGGGGGTGCGGTAGACCTGGGCAAAGCCGTGCAGGCAGACGGACACGTGCGTGACACGGACGGGCTTGACGACCTTGACGACGACGCAGCCCTTGACGCTCTCGCCGGGCGAGTACTGCTTGTGCGGATCATGGGCCTTGATGTGGAAGTCGGCTATGCTACGGCCCTTTTGCGAGAACAGGGGAGACGCGAAGCGCGACAGGATACGGCGACCGGCTGACGGGACCGAGGGAGCGGACGGGGCTGACGTGGATTGGGTGCGAGACGGCGACGACGAGCTCATGGTGTGGCTATCATGCGCAGCGGGAGCATCGTCACTGCCGGCCGGAGAGAGGTCGGCGCATTCACGAGGATTGGAGGTTGAGACGAGTCCCCAATAATGCTGCTCTAGTTGCTACCTGCCCGAAGCCGCGTCAGGAATCCATCACCCTTTCCGCATGCCCTTGTACTTGCACTGCCACTGCCGCCCTCGCGTCAACAAGGCCCTTCTCGCTGCCGCTCGCTCAAGTGCTTTTTGCTTTGCTACCTATCGTACCACATGGTCAATGGCCATTGAGTGCGCGTAAGCCAAGCGCCCTGTCGGCGTCGCATGCTTAGGTTCTGTTGCTGCCATGGATGCGGCTTTCGACTGTCCCGACTTCGCTACCGTCTTCCGGCTGGTCAAGCATCATTCCTGCAGCCCCGCCGACACACCAAGATTCAACGGGCATAGACTGGCAGCGTGCATGCGACAAGCATCTCATCGCCGCCTGCTCTCTGCTTCGCTTAACAAACAAGCTTTCTCTCATCTGTTGATACAACTCCTCTTAGCGACATGATCCATCAACAGTCACTTGCCACCCTCGTGCACTTTTCGAGTGGTTAGAATTGTGATCGTAATTTTGACATTTGTCTGTCTGAACAAAAGAGAAATCATCCTTAGACTACCAAGAACAAGTCTGAAGATGAAACAAGAGTATTCGACAAGAAAGGAACAAAGCAGAAAATGAAACACGCCATGCGCCTTGCTAAACCCCAAATGATACGCTCTTTAATGCTCAATCAAACCTTTCCATCCCAGCTCCAGACACGGTTGCCGTCCACGTTTTTCCACTGCCCGTTTATCACCTTGTCGGCGCCCATCATGACTCCAATGATGCGACAGGCCGCGCTAGAGCTGGCGCAAACTGCACCATCTGCATGACCTACTACTGCCAGATCGAGGAGGTAGGCACGTCCAACGAGCTCTCTCAGTTTCAGAACAGCCTTCTGCATCTCATCGCCCATTCCTTGCTTGGATGCCGAAGGATGGCCTTTACCCAGGGAGAAGAACAAAGAAGCATAGAAACCTCCTTCCCAGCCAGAGTTCTCGTCAACGTGCTTTACATAGGCGGATCCAGGCTTACGAATGGGCTTCGCGGGTTCTAGTGTCTTCTTGCTCGCGAGAACGATACGCTCTTGGGGGCGCGAAACGGCGAGATGGGAGGGCAGTGTGTTGACGAGATCGTGCGACGACAGGATGTCCGGATCGTCCGAGGCAAGAAGCAAAGCAGTGGGCTCCATCGACGACTTGTTTGGTGAGAAGGAAGCAAACAGCTCGCTAGCTGCAGATGTGTAGCGCTCGAATGGGAGGTAGTCATGGCTGTACTCGACTTCGAAAGGATGCACGTCTCCACGACGAATGTGCATGCCGACAAGTGGCGTCCGGGAGGCGGAAGCAGCGGCACGCATCACCATCAGCTTGTGTGTCAAGAAGGACCCGTCCTCACCCTGCAGATCAAACAGGTCTTGGTAGCCTTGGCGGACCAGATCATAGATGGGGCGATTCTTCTTGAATCCATGCTTGAGTGACTGCTGGTACTCAGCCTTGAATGCAGATCCAAAAGTCCAAGGCAAGGTAGCTGCAGAAACAACCAAATGGCGGGCACTATGAGGACAGGGAAGGACCTGATTTGCTGGTGGTGGTGCACAAGCTGACTGAGGAGGTTGTTTGAAGTATGTAGTGTAGCTTCCGTACGANCCTAGAGGAGTATCAGCATGCGATTGAAGCAATTGCCATTCAGTAAGCTCTCACCAGTTAGAATCATCGATGAAGAAAGTGCGACCTTCCTTCTTGGCCATACCGTAGCTCAACCAGAGAGCGAGGAGAGTATTTCCGAAACCAGCTTCGCTTGTCTCCATGACGAAGGTCAAGCTGCTCTGGCAAACCGGAAGATCAGGACTGCTTCCATTGACATGACCAAGGACCGAGATGTGCTTTTGTCCTTCCGGCATGGCTGGTAGCAGGTTCATGTCTTCAGCTTCGTCGACTGACATAAACGTCCTGTCTGCCGCGTAGTAAGGTCGTTTCCAGAAGTGGGGTCTGCTCTTGCCATGGATTCTTGATGCGCGACCTGTCATGGCTTCGACACTGGCCCTGACTCCTTCGCTGGTCGAACATATCTTGTCATATTCGTGGTGCTTGAGAGGAAATCCGAACGACGGGGGTATCGAGACGGTCCATCGAGGCTGACCATACTGGTCCTGGAAGATGACAGGGATAGGATGGTCGGGAATTGGCGCTCCGTTGATGAGATCAATCTGTTTGTCGGCATTGGGGAAGACGGCATCAAATTCGATATCGACAGTCAATATAGGCGAAAGAGTATAGCAGATCAATACAACGGCCAGAACGAACAGCATGACGACTGTGCGCCATCGAGGCGTCCTTTGCCAGCCATCAAAGAAGCCATGATGGTTCTCGCGCGCGTGCTTAAGTAGGGGTGAAGGCAGAGGTTCGGCGTCTTCTCTGGCCGGGATCCATAGAAACCTTCCCTTCTCTGCACTATCCTGACTGTGATCGGCGACGACTGGCGACGTGTGGGCCGAAGCGAACGAACCCGTCGACGAGATGGAAAGGTTAGTGTTCCTGCGGTCACGCATGCTGCCAGAGAGAGAGCCGAGTTGCATGAACTGTTTTTGGTATGCTCGAGTAGAGGCTGGATAAGTTTGGGACAGTCCAGTCACAGATGAATATCAGAGATCAGTCGTGCAGCCCAACGCTGACATGTGTAAGATGATGTGCAGTCCGGCTGTGATTCTGCTGTCCGATGGCTACCGTACCACACAAGTACCAATGTTGTGCAAGGACTCGCTCAAGAGGGGAAACGTAAATAAATCAAGCTCCAGTGCGAAGAGAAGAGCGACCAAAGACAGTCAGAAGGACCGGCTTCCGACTGGATGTTGAGAAAGAGACGGGCTTCCAGAGCCACAAAAAAAGGCGCAGGTCGCAAGTCGTGCGGAGCTTGAAAGTTGGAGACTGGGAAAGGAAAAAAGGAAGATTGACAAGAGAGCACGACTCGCCTTCGGCAGGAGGTGCATATATGCAGCATCGTTGTCCACCCAGATGCCCCTCTTGTCTGTGCGGTGGCCGGGCACCTCTGACCAACCATCCCTGTTTGCGTTGGCTTTGCTACACGGACACGATACAATACGAGACGAGACGCTCATCAAACGAGGCCTATCCTAATGTCCATACCAGCGGTCGGATGGAGGTAAGCCCTACGGCGCGAACGGCCAAGTCGAACGACCTGTCAAATCCGTCGTCACAGATCTACGTTGTGGCAGGCGGGTGTGAGAGAAAGAGTGAAGCTGGACACATGAAACGAGCCTAACTGCATATCGACAAAGTCGCCTCGGGTGTGCCCGCACCTGGCGCACCAGCCACCGTCCAACAAACACTCCTATCCTGCTCTACTCTAGACCTCCGCGGACTACCTACTTATGAGATACTCTGCTTACAGCACGCAAAGGAAAACTCGTGGCCGCGTGTATGTCGCTTCTGGGAATTTTCTTCATCCTCTCAGCACTCGTGTAAGAGTGAGGTCAGCACAGGTGAGGCAGCGTGGCTGGGGTGACCTCGCAATGTCATGTCGTCAAGCCGCATCTGCTTGCCAGCAGCCAGTGGAGTCACGGAAAAGAGAACGCGTGCGGCTGTGCTTGCGGACCTTGGGTGGACCTCAGAGCCCAATCACGACGCTCCAGAACATGGACATTCGCATGTATCTCGTACCCATGAACGTTGCCCAGCTGGCAGATGGGCCGTGATACATACAGCCGAGTCAGCAGTGGGTTGTGTTGTGGATAGCCACGGCTGGGGCTGGACTCTGTCACCGCAAGTTGCTTGACGTGAGAATCGAACGACCGCTATGCTCGCTAATGATATTTAACAGCATGGATGGCATCGTTGTTTGAGCAGATCTCATTAATATTAGGGTTGCACATCTGGTCTATTTAAAGCCATCATTGACGGCCCTCTCAAGAGTCTATCGTGTTTGCAGAACTTGAGTTGAGCAGCTTCGCCTAATAAGTCTAAGCGAGATGCGCCGCAATCCCTAGGACAGACTCATACTGTTGGGCAGACTCGGCTAGGAAGTGAGTCTTGCTCATGTTCTCGGTTCCGAGAGACCCATTCTGTTGGCGGATCTGTGTTGGACAGGTGGAGTTGATGCTGGTGTCACCCTGACATGTTGATGAACACGATCAGAAACATACGATACCTTCTGTACCAAGACCCTCAAAACTGTATAAACATATGGAAATTGCAGACTGTCATTGTATGAGAGGCTTTGGATGTGCTGATCTGCTTGTTGCGGCATTGCGTGATTCGATTTTGTGTTCTGCAACTGGCGCACGAGATTCATTGATGTCTACCTACGTCTTCGTGGGCGAAACAAGCCAACATAGACGTAGCTGACCATGCATCCGTAGATTACAATGAGATTGAGGTAGAGAACAGTATACTATCTCAAATCTAAGCCGACACCTCTTTGCTCAAGAAAGCCATGAAAATACCATGAATCGAATGAGCATCAAGAGTAAAATCGGGATGGTATTCACATATCAAGGCACGGCTGGCAGGGCTTCGCGAGCCGGATGAGACGCCGAAGATCTGCCGGGCGAATGGCAGCTCCCGTCGCTGTGACTCGCGGCGCGAGCAAACACTTGCGCGCTGACCAGACACACAAACCAACTTGCAAGGCCCGACGTGTTCACGACTGTTCTCCGCTCGACTCTCAACTCGCACTCGCTGTTCGTACACCGTTCTCAATAAGATATAACAATAGCGCCCCCGCACGATCTTATCAGGCTCGAAGCATTGCGCGACAAAGACTCAGCAATGACCGACTACGGCTATGGCACAGGCGACGAAGAGCTGGCCGAAGTCAGGAAGCTCGAACTCGATGTTCAAGCCAGCCCGGACGAATTCGAGAATTGGGAAAAGCTGGTTCGCGCAGTAGAAGGTCTTGAGGGTGGTCTGAACAGAAACTCGAGTCCTCAAGCCATCACAGCCGCCAGAAGCATCTACGACCGCTTCCTGGCAAAGTTCCCCTTGTTCTTTGGATACTGGAAAAAGTACGCCGACCTAGAGTTTGCCATTGCCGGCACCGAGGCCGCCGAGATGGTCAGTAAACACGCTCGACCACGCCAGCACACTCTGCTGACTCCAAGTCTAGGTCTACGAACGCGGTGTGGCCAGCATTGCCATCTCAGTCGACCTCTGGGCCAACTACTGTAGCTTCAAGGTCGAGACGACACACGACGACGCCATCATTCGAGAGTAAGTCTGCACTGTCCCCTCATATCTGCATGACCTTCACCTAGACCGTATCCACACGCCTTTGGGCCCTCTCGCTTCGTACCACAGACATGCAGCTTGTCGAAGACGGGTGAGAAACCATCGAGACTCCCCATGACCTACTCTTCTCACGCACAGCCTTCAGACTCACATCACATGTTCAAATTCGAGCCTTGTCACATTCTTCTCTCCCTGGTGTTTGGTCGACTTGCAGTTGTCCATCACGTCCGACGGCCTCAGGAGGCTGAGAGGACTATATGCCTTGTTTGGTTCCCCTTCCCCCTTGCCTACCCTTCCTTGCCCTACATGAGGCATGCATCGGCTAACAGACCTAGGTTGTTTGAACGAGGCGCCACTTGTGTTGGTCTGGACTTCCTATCTCACCCTTTCTGGGACAAGTACATCGAGTTTGAAGAGCGACTCGAGGCCCAGGACAAGGTCTTTGACATCCTCGCCCGCATCATCAACATTCCCATGCACCAGTACGCGCGCTACTTCGAAAAATACCGCCAACTGGCAGCTTCTCGTCCGTTGGCCGAGCTGGCACCATCAAATCTCCTCAATCAATTCACTGCCGAGCTCGAGCCTGAGACGAAGGGAAAGAGCCAGATTGAAGTGGAGCGCGCCATCCGCGCTCGCCTCGATACCTACCACCTCGAACTCTTCCACAACACCCAAACCGAGACGACCAAGCGCTGGACCTACGAACAAGAGATCAAGCGTCCGTATTTCCACGTCACCGAACTCGACGAAGCCCAAATCGAGAACTGGTCAAAGTACCTTGATTTCGAGGAGAGTGAGGCCGACTACACCCGCAGCGCCTTCTTGTACGAGCGCTGTGTCGTTACGTGCGCGCACTACGACGAGTTCTGGCAGAGGTATGCCCGCTGGATGTACAACCAGGAGGGCAAAGAGGAGGAAGTCCGCAATATATTCCAGCGCGCCAGCTGCATCTATACCCCCATCGCCAGACCTGCCGTTCGTCTCCACTGGGCGCTCTTCGAGGAAGCTTGCGGCAGACCGTCTGTTGCTGCTGCAATCTACGAAGCCATTCTTGTCACCTTGCCTGGAAACCTCGAAGCCATCACTCGTCTGGCCAACCTCCAGCGTCGTCAAGTTGGTTATGAAGCCGCTGTCCAAGTTTATGACCAGTATCTCGCTGATTCCGAATGCTCGATTGACGACAAGGGCGCACTTGTTGTAGAGCTGGCTCGACTGGCCTGGAAGTCCAAGGGTGATGCTGTCGAAGGACGCGATATTCTCTCACGTCAGCAGCACATCTTCCTTGATAGCCCGTCCTTCTGGGCAGGCTACCTCCGCTTCGAAATTGACCAACCGACGACTTTGGAGACTGCAGCCGAACAAGCCGAGCGCTTGAAGGCGCTTCACCACACCATCCGACAGAAGACTCGTCTGAACGCAGATGTTGTCGGAGACCTTTCTCAAAGATATATGGGCTACCTGACTGAAAAGCAGAGTAAACTCGCAGCCAGAGAGTATCTCGACCTTGACATGCAAGTCAATGGCCCTGCCTCGGTCTCCACAGCCGGCAACGTTGTTGGCGCAAAAGGAGCAGCAGCTTAAACAGCTTGCATCCACCTCCTTCAAAACACGACCGGAACATCCCAAGCGTATACCCAGATCGCTGTATCACAAACCCATGCTGGACTGGCTTTCAACCAGCCAATCCGAACCAAATCATCTACCATGTGGTACTCGCGTTGGTATTTGCGATTCTGTTGTACACGCATCTGCCACAGTCCATTTTGTTGGCCTGGGCCCATTCTGATACTCAGCAGGACGACGGACAGAGCGGCGGGAAAACAGAAAACGTGAACCGCACCAACTCCGTCTCGCTGATAGCATGAAGATATCAGAGACTAGTCTATAGCATCCAAAAGTAAATAATGAATGATCAAGTTATGCCTTCTAGGTGCTTCTCGTGCCCATCAGATACACTGTCATCCTCCGAGTACTTTGATAGCACTCAAGCACCCCAGTGACGCGATAAAATCTCATGCGGGGAACGTGCGTTGCCGGCCGGTGACACTCACTGGAAGGTTAACCTGTGTCTTATCTTGCCGACCTCGCCGATCATATCAATATGCGTAACTTGTAAAGGCAGCTGAGCCACGCTTTCATTGATGTGCAAGACTTGATTTTTTGACAATTGAGGCAGGTACATGCACAACGCAACCCCTCACCACCAGCCGCCCCACTCCAACCAGTACTTAGGGTGGTTGTACTCGAGTATAAATGCTCCGTGATCGCATGCGAGAGTTTCTCGCTTCTCCAATCTCACGCTCTGTGTTTTCTACTGGCTTGATATTTGGTATAGGTGTCTTCTGTGTCGTCGCCATGTTGTTTTCTCCCTGGGTTGATACCCTCGCTTGTCTGCTCGCCTTTGGAGTGTCGGACATTGGTGCCACTGTCATCAGACAAGGATATTCACATGGACTTCCTTCATCTCCCGAGCTTCCTCACGCTGGACATCATGGCTCTAACATGACCAGACTGCATGGAGGTGTTGCCTCGGAAAGCACCATCTGTTCTGGCATTGGACGCGACCTGCTTCTGAGAGGAGGAACAGCTGCTGATGCAATGGTCGGAACTACGTTCTGCGTTGGCGTGATTGGCATGTATCATTCTGGAGTTGGTGGTGGCGGCTTTATGCTGGTCAGAGGTGCCGATGGAGAGTATGAGTTCATTGACTTTCGCGAAACGGCACCTGCGGCCGCCTTCCAAGATATGTACAAGAACAACACGAATGCAAGCATCTATGGGGGCTTAGCAAGGTATGTTTGAATGACGAACATGACCCAAACAGCCGCCAAGTACTAATTCTGAGTANGTGGTGTTCCTGGTGAAGTCCGTGGACTGGCACACTTGCACCAGAAGTATGGCAGACTACCATGGAAAGACGTAATGCAAGGCGCAATCAAGACTGCTCGCTATGGGTTTCCTGTCACAGCAGATCTGGTCCGTTACATGGCCTCTGCCACAGCAGGTGCGACGACCAACTTCCTTGTCGATGATCCGAATTGGGCTATCGATTTTGCACCCAACGGCACTCTGTTGCGACTCAACGACACGATCACTCGTCAACGCTATGCTTCGACTCTGGAAGCCATTGCAGAGCGTGGTCCTGACGCATTTTACACTGGTCCCATTGCTGAAGCCATGATTGACACGCTGCAAGCAGCCAATGGCACAATGACCATGGAGGATCTGAAGAACTACACCGTTGCGATCCGTGATCCTGTCGAAATCGACTACAGAGGATACAAGCTCAAGAGTGTGAGTGCTCCAGCATCAGGCGGCGTGGTACTGTCCATCCTGAAGATCGTGGAGGGTTACGACACCATGGGTGAAGAAGCGTACCTGAATCTCAGCACTCATCATCTTGATGAAGCAACACGCTTCGGATATGGCTTCCGTGCCTCGATGGGAGACCCTCTGTTCGTCGAAGGTATGGACGAGTATCAAGCCGAGATAATCAACGCAACCACAGCAGCAAATGTCCGTCATCTCATCTCGGATACGCACACCCTCAATGTATCGGCATATGATCCTGCCAATCTGGAGATCAAAGATACACCCGGAACCTCGCAGGTAGTCACTGCCGACAGCTCTGGCATGGCGATCTCGCTCACCACGACTGTCAATCTTTTGTTTGGTAGCCAGCTCATCGTTCCATCAACTGGAGTGATCTTGAACAACGAGATGAACGACTTTTCGATCCCAGGAACAAAGAACGCGTTTGGCCTTGATCCTTCAGAAAGCAATTTCGTGCGTCCCGGAAAGAGACCGATGTCCTCGATTGCTTGCACGATCGCCGAATACCCTGACGGCTCTCTCTACTTTGTCACGGGCTCTGCAGGAGGTAGTAGAATCATCACCGCAACGTTGCAGACATTGTGGCATGTTTTGGACCAGAACATGACTGCTGCCGAAGCGTTGGCAGCACCTCGTCTGCATGACCAGCTTTCTCCCAACTATGTGAGCTTCGAATATGCATACGACAATGCGACTGTGGATTACATGAAGAGTCTGGGGCACAACGTCACTTGGGTAGCCCCTGGGCAGAGCACGGCACAGTGTTTGCGAGTATTGAGCAATGGCACGTTTGACGTCGCCAGTGAGCCTCGGCAGCTGAACTCGGGTGCATATGCTGTGTAACACTCAGAGAGTAGATAGACGATGACACGTATGTATACCTTTGTTGGCATGTAGAATAATTTCATCAAGAATCTCAAGAGAATTGACTCGATCGTGATGATCGTGTTAGAGGGAGAATGGTCAGCATGGACCCAACCACCTGCTCGATCCTGAGGCTTGGATACGCGGATCTACGAGCCACAAACAGGCTTGTGGCTCAACAAGTTGTTCCTGAATGATCGCCCAGGCCAATTTAGGGTGGTCGGAAAGGGGGAGCCGTGAGTTCCTGCATAGAGATGTTGGTAGAGACGACGTCATCGAAGAGTCTTGGCGTCAAAATCTTGGATGCAAGTTGGTTTGGACGCGAAGCTTTTAATGAGCATGTACAAGAAAGTATGCCTCGCGCGTCATGGTATATGTAATGGGCAGATGTAGGTTTCAGGTGGCAGGTAGGTGCTTGAACAGTTGAGTTATATAGACCCTGTTTTCTTCGTCCAAAAGACCCTTCTTTCACCGTCCACCTCAACACCGACGTGACAGCAGACGCAGACGCAGCAAGCAGCATGCATTCCACCACAGCATCTCTCGTCCTCTCGGCGGCGGCACTGGCGGCTGCGAAGTACACCTTCGACCCTCTGAAGCACATGTCCGGCATCGCTCCCTACTTTGAGCCCCACGACCCGACAAGCAACTTCGACCCTGCGCCGCCTCAAGGCTGCAACGTCACGCGCGCCGCCTACCTCGTCCGCCACGCTGCCATCTATGCCAACGACTTTGACTACGAGTCCTACATCGAGCCCTTTGTCAAGAAGCTCGAGGCAAGCCAGGGAAACAGCTCCATCAACTGGGACCGCTCGCACGCCCTGTCCTTCCTGACCACCTGGACAAGCCCCATCGAAGATGAAGATATTGAAAAGTTGTCCAAGGTCGGCAACCTGGAAGCCATGAAGCTGGGCGTCGACGTCTACGAGCGCTACCAACACTTCAAGCAACCAAAGAAGGTTTGGACCAGCTCTGCCGAGCGCACTGTTCTCAGCGCCGAGAGCTTTGTCGAGGGCCTTGCCATCAAGGAGAACGAGACGGAGATCGTCCAGATTGGCGAGTACAAGAAGACTGGCGCAGACTCGTTGACCCCTTACAAGGCCTGCCCTGCCTACTCTGGCAGCAGAGGAAGCGACCAGTCCATGGTCTTCCAGAAGAAGTACACGGCCCCCATCATCTCGCGTTTCCGCCATGAGGTTCCCACCTTCAACTGGACCGCCTCGGACATTTACGGCATGCAGCAGCTGTGCGGCTACGAGACTGTCATCCGTGGCGACTCGCCCTTCTGTTCTCTGGACCTGTTCAGCCCCAACGAGTGGCTCCAGTTCGAGTACACCAACGACATCATGTACCACCACAACACTGGTTACGGCAACCCTGCTTCTGGTGCCCTCGGTTACCCTTGGGTCAAGTCCTCGACCGACCTCTTGACTGCGCAGAACGCTAGCCAGGACATTTACGTTTCCTTCACTCACAGAGAACTTCCTCCTACCGTCATTGTCGCCCTCGGTCTCTTCAACAACACTGCCTACTCTGCCTCTGACGATGTCAACGCCACCATGCCATCTGATGGAATCAACCCCAACCGTGTCTGGCAAAGCAGCAAGTTCATGTCCTTCTTGACAAACATTGCCATCGAGCGCATGGAATGCGACAGCTTTGGCTTCCAAGACAACGCCAACCAGACTGGCGAGTACTACCGCATCTTGGTCAACAAGAACCCTCAGCTCTTGCAGGAGTGCACCGACGGCCCTGGTATGAGCTGTTCGAGAGAAGCCTTCCAAAAGTTCATTGATGAGAAGACCCAGAGATTCTCAAACTTTTCGGAGGAGTGCGGTGTCACTTACAGCAACTCGACTGATGCTCTGACCATCTACAACTCTTAAGTGCGCACACTGTTTAGATAGTAATTGATGAAATAATGTCTTAATTCTGAACAAAATGATTTTTGTGGTGTCTTCACATTATCGAAGGAATGTGTAGATTGTTCCTGCCCCAGTCGAATCGATTGTCGTGTCTCCGCGCGTCCTTCCCCAAACAATCCAACCACCTCAACCATTGATCGCGCTTGCATCTTACAACCAGCAACCTGGGTCATGTCACGCCACTGTTCATCATGCGCATCACTCTGCGACTCGCCCTGCGCTTTTTCGGCAGCATCGCATTGATCGGCATTGTTGTTTTGTCATTCTCACAATCAAACGTTGCATACCAAGCATTGAACAATCATCTCTCAACTTACAGAGCACCTCTTTCTACACCGGTACCACTGGCAATAAACACGACCCAACAACTCAACTCGATTCAGGAATTATGGACCGCCTGGTCGCAAGTCTACAAAGCCACGCAGCCTCATGCGGCCAAGCTTGAGTTGATGTTCAATGCAGGCAACCTGCCTGTCTCCGCAGGCGATCACTCAGCGCGAACCCAACATACAGAACTTCTCCAGGGACTTGACTCTGTATCAGCTTTACAGACTGCCCACAGTAAATTCGTTTCAGTACTGCAGTCATGGCCCGATCACCTCGCCGAGCAAATTTACATAGGCACAGGCGTTGTGATTGTGGGCGGCGGTGAATACTTTGGCCCAGCGATCATTGGTATACACATGCTACGTCGTAGTGGCAGCAATCTTCCAGTGCATATCTTTGTAGCCGATGACTCTGAATACGAGGAGAAGCTATGCAAAGACTATCTGCCTAAGCTTGGTGCAGAATGTCTGATACTTTCAGACTTCATCCAAGGCTTTGAAGTAACGCACTATCAACTCAAATCGTTGGCTATGCTACTCAGCTCATTCGAACACGTCCTCTATCTAGACAGCGATAGCATACCCNTCCTTAACCCCGAGACAGAGCTCTTCGCAACAGAACCATATACCTCTACTGGTCTAGTCATCTGGCCTGACTTCTGGATTTCCACAGAGTCACCATCTTTCTATACCGTTGTGGGTCTTGGCAAGATGCCAGCTGGTCTACCCAAATCGTCCTCTGAAGCAGGTCAACTTCTCATCAACAAGCGGAAGCATCTCAAGACTTTATTGCTTGCGAATTACTACAACATCTATGGACCTGGTTTCTATTACCCGCTTCTCAGTCAGGGTGCGCTTGGCCAAGGAGACAAGGAAACATTCATGGCTGCAGCAATGGTTCTCAACGCCCCATATCACCGCGTCAAAACAGGTGTCACGTCAGTCGGACGCCTAGATGGCATTGAGAAGAAAGGCAGTGGTATGATACAGGTCGACGCTTCGGATGACTTCCAACAGCAGAATGGCGACGAGTCTAAGCAACCCAGAGCGGCATTCCTGCACGCGAACACCCCAAAGATGAACGCTGCTCACCTTGTTGACGAAGGCGATCTGATGAGTGCTGACGACCACAAGCCATTGCGGTTGTGGGGTCCTCAAGACGAGCAGATCAAGAAGTTTGGATTAGATCTCGAAGAGACGGTGTGGGACTTGATTGTACAGACGGGCTGCGAGTTGGCTGATGCGGTTCGAGAATGGTCCGACCGCAAAGACTTGTGTCGTCGTTTGAACGAACATCGAGATTCCGTCTTCAGAAACGATGCATGATCGACGCTCTGTCGATTGAGCGCTCAGCATATCAGATGCGATAGGTGCGGCCATTCTGATGGGATGGTAGATGGTTGTTGATGGACATTCTTCACCTCCAGGGCTCGTTTGTTGCTGGCTACCAGAGCCGAGCCAATCTGACTGCCGTTAGGAACACGAAGCTGCTGACTTATCCAGTCTCCAATGTTAGCGAGTTTGGCCAGATCCACGCCTGTATCGATACCCATGCTCTCGAAGAGACATACAACGTCCTCTGTTGCGACATTTCCTTTCGCTCCAGGACTGTATGGGCATCCTCCCAAACCGCCCACACTGCTGTCAAACGCTCTGATACCCATCCGATAGGCTTCTTTCACGTTGGCGATCGCTTGACCGAATGAGTCATGGAAGTGTCCGGCGAGTCTGCTTGCTGGTATCTCTTCTAGCAGAGTCTCGAGGAGTCTATGAATGTCTTCCGGGGTTGCTGTTCCAGTCGTGTCTCCCAAGCTGATCTCGAAGCAACCCATTTCCAGCATCTTCTTTGCCATCTTCAATACTGTCGAAGGCGATGTTCTGCCGTCGTATGGGCAGTCGACCACACAAGACAGGTACCTGACAAGTCAGCAAGATCCTGGACGAACCGCTGTCAAACGTACCCCNCTCACTCGAACATTTTGGTCTCGTGCTCGCTTGACGACAGCTTGGGCTCGGATAAGCGATTCCTCTACGCTGCAATTGATGTTGTTGCGGCTGAACCCTTCAGTAGCCGAAAGGAAGATACCGATCTCTTTGACATCGAGCGCTAATGCTGCTTCCAATCCTTTTATGTTCGGAATTAGCACCGGAAATGAGATGTCGCCCTTTTCAACCGACAACTTCATGTTCTCCATCACAGTCTTTGCATCCGACAATTGAGGAACCCATTTTGGTGACACGAATGATGTGGCCTCGATCGTCTGTAGCCCGGTCTGAGCAAGTCTGTTGATAAGATCAATCTTTGTCGCCGTCGGTACTACATCTTTGATGTTCTGCAACCCATCCCGAGGCCCGACTTCGACTATTCGAACAGCATCTCCTGGCATATTGGAAGTCGAGCTCAATAAATCACGTTGCAAGGAAAGGGCGGCTCGGAATCTGAAGAGAGACTACATCTTTACCTTATAATAATGTTCGGCAAGGCTGAGACATAACGTCAGAGCAACAGGATCCAACTCATGCCGAAAAATAGCACTTTTCGGAATCTGAGCATTATCCGAGGGTGACTCTTCCCCACGCGCCACCCCCATCCGGGATCTCGAAAGCCTTGGCATTTTTCCGGACCTCGGCTCCTCCGGCATCATGGATTCTCCATGAGCAAGGGCAGTCTTTCACATATTTTGTCCGCAACATAAGCAAATAGGATACAGTCATGGATTATGCGATCTGGTATCAAGCTGCTGATGAGGTGTTGGATCTGGTTAATCGAGCGTTGATCGCGGAGTAGGGAGATGTACTTGCAAAATTTATCATCATTCATCTACGATTGTTATGGATTGTCTCGGCTGGTCGTCACTGTCGCTAAGCATGAGCGATAAGTGTTCCGACGAATGAGTGTAAGATACTGGGGGAAAGCACGATCTTACGGACGGTTTGACACAAAGAGAAATGAACGAGGCATCAAACATCATGACAGATGATACCTGGAACAGATGGAATCGTAGACGAATCATCCTTTCAGTCATTCAGACAAACCGTACAGTAGCTCCCTGCTCCGCGACTGTTTCTCACGACTAGAGAACTGCACACCCTTCCACAATCCATCCGCTTCCTCATCTCTACCCTGACCTCTGAGACTCTGCAACAAAAGCACCATCGTCCCAGCCTCTTGATCGAGAAAATGAGTCTGCAGATGGCCAGAATTGGCATCCAGGACAGGTCTTTTGGCGAGCCAGACAAGCAAGTCTTTTAACGTCGGCTCTGCTTCTGTGTATTTTTGTTGTTGGACGAGGTTGTTGCAGAGGTTGTAGCGGTCTGAGTGTGTGGCGTCTTGGCCTAGGTGCTGCTGTATGGTGGAGATTATGGAGCGGTGGGTTGCTTGGTCGCGGCCTTGGGCGATGGTTTCGCGGGTTTGGGTGTCCATGGTGCTGTGCTGAGACCTGCGATGGGTTGGCTTGTAGGATTCCAAATGAGTCCGACTGGTGAGAATATGGGATGTAGAACGAACGAATACCACTGTTAGAAGTATAGAGCTTGTGAATAGGTTAATGGGAATGTAGCGGATTCTCGTTTGTTTTGTAAACACTTTGTGGTCGTGGCTCGTCACTGCCGCCTAGAAGATCCGAGATACATCATCGGTTCTTTCGCCTAGTGTACGCAGCGTGGCTTGTTCCTATTGGACGAGTTCGCTCATGGAGTCGCATGACCAGTAGATCTGAAGAAGTTTGCGAAGAGGGATGAAAGGACATATCACTCTTGCCGGTCTAGAGTTTGCTAGTAAGAAACTAGTGCACCTCATATCGAGACACGGAGAGAACAGTGCATATTTGTTGGTCTTACCGATATAAGCGAAACCATACACGACTGTTTACTTCAATTTATACGAATCAGTCCGATACAGTCTACAGCCAACTTCACTGCCGGGTTGGAAACCGTAAGGCTTGTGTTTGGGTTCGTGGCGTGTCACAAAGATAACAAGTACAGCACAAGTAACGATTCGTACAGCTGCGTGGTTCTGCAGCGTTTGTGAACTTCTACCAGAGAAATGCTCTTAGTTCCTTAGGAGAAGAAAAATATTGTGATTGTGAAAGGAGTGCTTTAAGAGATAGATCTAAGCAGTCAATCACATCTCCCTCTGACCGACCTTGATCCTACGAACTAAACTGTCTGCCTCTGTTCACTTCCTTCCCGACTGATCACTTCCAGAGTTGAGATGAGTCCACTCATTCAACAGATCTTCCACCGAATCAACAGGAGGTAAGGAGGAACGACCACGAACTTCAACCGGTTCCGGCATTGGTGATGGGCAGACTGCTGAAGCTACGAGAGTTGTCAGCTACGGTGTGTCTCCCGTAGTAAGTTGCTTACATGTATTGGCATCATTTTGCCGAATTTCGCGTGCCCATTGAGCAAAATACTCGTCGTCATCCTCAGACTCTTCTTCGGTGTCTGCAAGCTCCTGGTCGAGGCCTCCCTCTAACTCCAACAGCATTTGCTTCTCCAGAGCATAGTCATCGTCGTATTGGTCCATGCCACGCTCTGATTGGGTGTCATTGTTAGCTTCTTCCTCAATACGCATGACAACTTCACACTGATCGCAATCTGCTCTCTGGTACCTACCAAACGAAACATGTCGTTGCGGAGCTGGTGAGTCGATGTGGCTCTCAAGTGAAGTCTTGTCTGGCTCCTGCTCCAACCGCGAGTCAATGTGATCAAGTGACGGAGTGCTCGGTGCGCTTCGCAAGCTACGTGGTCCTTCGTACAATTCAGATGATAACGGAACGTCTTGGCTTGATTTGAGCTTGTTGGTCAATGACAAATGCTCCGGGACATGATCTTCGAGGGCCAGATCCCCAGTATCACAATCATCGTCATGCGAAAGGTGTTCTGAGTCTAGCTTCGGTATCCGCCTCGAAGCACGACGGTCGAGACGGATAGCTGTCAGACCAGCTGTGGCATTGATATGAGCATCTGCCCAGAAAATTCTCTGTTGCAAGCATTCGAAGGCCTCCCATGCGGTCTTGTCTACCGACATGGCAATCATTCGTCTGCTCTCCGAGGACAGCTTAGGATTGACAGCTATTATGCTATTCGTTGAGTCAAACATTTCATTCAATGCCATCTCCAATTTTGCTTGTAGAGACTCCATCTGATGGAGACAAGCAGTATAATCATCGTGGAGATTGATCATGAGCAGTTTGTGACTCAATCGGCTTTCTGGGAGATCTTCTCTGGCAAAACCTGGGGTCGTATTGACCTGTCCTTGAGAGCCTCCTGGTGAGACTTTTAGCGATTCACTTGACGATACTTCAATGGGTATCGAAGTATCGTTGGACAAAAGAACGGGGTCTAGGTTTTCTTGTGCTGGAGGCGATGGAACCCGAATAGGCATTTCGATCTTTGGAGACTGCTCCAGACTGACAACGGAATCATGCTGCTGGACAGCAAGTTGAAGTTGCGCATGGTCGGACGTTGTTTCTCTCGGAGGTTCAGCTTCAAGGTTCTGGGCTTGATCGCGTTCTAATGTCTCCAGTCTAGCTTCAACTGCTGCTTTTTCTTCGAGAAGCTTCTCAATCTGAAATCGTTGTTGGTCTATGGAAGTTTGTTGGGCATGTCTGAGAGATATTGATTAGCAGATTCGCCAGAAACAACTTCGACAACAAGATGAAAGACCTCTTTGACATGGCTGCCAGAATGATGACATGCATCAGAAGCTGCAGCGTCGTCTTGACCTTTTCCAGATTGCCCCTTAGAAGCTCCAACTTTGGCTCGACGAAAGGCCAAGCGACGAAGTCTCTCTTTCTAAGTCCCGTTGCGTTAAGGTCGGGGAGGGTGCTTTGTATCTTTGTGAAGATGTCCTGACACTGAATGATGGCTTCTCGAATCAGTCTCTCGGCCGTGTCGTTCATCATAGCTCTGTTCGTGTCATCTTGGATGGTAGTCTCGAGAGATTTGAAAACCTCCACAGTCAGGTCGATATCAATCGAGATGGCCTTGATGCGTCCTTTCGAGTCGATTGCCGAACCAACATATTGGTTCAGGCCTTGGAGAAGTTGTATGCCCAGACTGGTCAGACCGCCTACTGAGACGGCGATGGTAAATGGATCAGCCATGGAAGCATATCTGTTCAAAATGAGTTCAGAGTAAGTTCGAGGTATCCTTGAGTTGGGAGAGCTTATGTTTTGAGTCGTCTCCGCTTCGTGGCTGAACACGAGGCTGTGGATCTGCAGCTGCATGATGGAGCAGATTCAGGCAACCCACCACATATTTGGGGGTCACGACTCGCGACCCATGTCAATGTCTCAATTTTACACACTATCTGACCAGTATGGAGTGTTTCTCAAAGCCAGAGTTCCAAAGTGTTTCTAGTTCCTCAAGACGATGGATATCCGGATCCAGTCTCGAGCAAGATAACATCAGACTCGGTGATAAGACATGCAGTTTTCCAGCTCGCGGCACAAGATCTTGAACGACGACGGTGAAACTCTGATGGAAGCCATGACAGTGAGTTTCAAGTCACCATAGTTCTGTATAACTACAATGTCCTGGTTGAGGACGTAAATGATGGCGATGACCGATGTCTCTGGTCGTTGATGAATATCAGGTAGTTGAAGGATCTTTGTCTGTTGAGTCTGGAAATCTTAAATCTCTTGAAAGAAGAAAGAACACCCATGGTGCTACTTCCTTGTTGTTAGTCAATGATAGACCAACCACAATTCAACCCTGTTATGAGTCACATAATTGTCCCGAGCTTTACCGCTCTCAATGCTCTGGTGAAGTGCGAATGTCAATATTCTTATAGGTTTGAATCTATCCAGGTTAGGCCTTGTAAAGTCCTCCTTGACTTCCACACGACTAACTCTCCGCCTTNTTGGTCTGCTTAGTCCTCAACTTCATCAAAAGGTACACAAGCCCATACATGCCAAAAACAAACACCACCACCAAGCCCGCGTTCCTCCAACCATAATACTTGTCATCTAGATTGAGCGTGTGTAAATAATCTGCCCCGGTCGAGTATTGGCACACCCGGCAAGCAGAAGTGTCATTAGGGTTGAGCAGATTTGTTGCCACACCCATGCCACTTTGGTAGGCTGACAGGTACTCGGCACAGGTCTGGCCGGTTGGGGGATCGAAGAGAGCGACTTCGTGGGGTTTGCAGACCACGGGTTTGTCCCAGGTTGTAAAGACCATTAGGCTGGACATGAGATAGTTGAACGGGTCAAGGTAGTAGAGCCTGTGATGGATGGCGTCAGTTTCCGCGAGGGGTTTGAGATCCACAGGCTAAATCAAAACTCACCAGTATCTCCAGAAAGGCTGGACTTGACTGTATGGCACGACGACACCGGCGAAAGAAACAAGTGTTACAATCACCAACGGATTGACCAGCGAGGCAAAAACGGCGTTGGGCGCATATGCTGCAATTGCTTGTCCGATGGCCGTGTAGAGGAATTCGTACATTACCTGCATCCATGTTAGCTGGCACTCACGAACATCTCAGGAACAGGGAAGCCTTACGATAACAAAGAAGACACTGCCAGCAGAGTATGGCGAAGTGTCTAGCCCGGGAGCAAAATACCAACAAACATAGTACAACAGAGCGCATACGATCAGGTATGGGAACTCCGAGACGATCAAGCCAGTGACGAACGGACCCCAGTGGTACTGATTGTCACAAAATCAGCAAACGCGCCTCGGTGAAAGGCAGGAAAGGTGACTTACCATCTTACTCTTCTTCTCTCTTGCCTCAAAGATATCCCTCCTATCAATAAAGAGCGGCTGCAGCTGTGCAATAACACCCGGCGACACAAAGATAAGGATGAAAACGGTGAATAGATTCTGTTGGAGGTCGTTGAGTGAGTCTCCGATCATCCAGAAAGTGAATCCATTCAGAAGAGCTAGAAGAACGTGCATGGCGAACTTGTTCATCACATACTCTGTATTGCGGTAAAGAGAGATGTTCATGCGCTGCGTCACAAGCTTAGTCTGCGTCCACATCGAAGCAGCGAACTCGTTGCCGTCGTCACTAACGGTAGTGGGATTAGATGCGGCTTGTGAGACCATGTCGTCAATCTCAATCGATAGATGTTTGTGCTCGTCAGATTCAAGCCAGATTTGGCTCCAATCCTGTTCACCTGAGCCAGTGATAACCTCGATCATGTGTTCGGCCGGGTTCGCTTCTGGTAAGCAGGGTGCACCATTGCGGCTCAGATACTCCTTGATAGTCTCAGCATCATCGCCAATATCGCCAAAGTAGGCAGTCTTGCCGCCTTTCGCAAGGAGAAGCAATTTGTCAAATTGTGCAAACAGTTGAGCTGACGGCTGGTGGATGGTGACTAGGATAGCTTGACCCGCTGCTGCAAGTTTTCGGAGGAACCTCACCGTATTGAAGGCAGCTTGACCGTCCAGGCCGGATGTAGGTTCGTCCAGGAATAGCAACAACGAAGGCTTAGCAACCAATTCCACAGCGATGGTCAAACGCTTGCGTTGTTCTATTGACAAGCCGGAGCCTGGAGAGCCGATGAGAGTGTGCTCGAGAGTAGACAACTCGAGGAGATCTATGATCGTGTCAACGTAGCGTAGTTTCTCCTCGTCAGGCGTGTCGCGAGATTGGCGCAACCGAGCTGAGAACTCAAGGGCCTCTCGAACCGTCGCTAGAGGCTCGTGAATGTCGAGTTGTTCCACGTAGCCAGCTGAGCGCTGGAAGGAGATAGGAATAGGCCTTCCGTCAACCAAGACGGAGCCGGTGATCGTGCCTTGGGTCTTGCGTTGGGCCAAGACGTCCAACAGAGTGGTTTTGCCCGCGCCCGACGAGCCCATGAGGGCACCGAGCATGCCTGGCTTGACGTAACCTTGCACATTGTCCAAGAGTACGCGATCGCCGTCCGGGGTCTTCACGGTGTAGGTGAGGTTCTTCCAGGTGAAAATGCTCCTGTTGCGAATCAAATCCGACTCCATGTTATCATCCGATTCAAAACCAGTATCCGTCTCCTTCTCTGAGACTTGAGCAGACTCTTCATCACAAGGTTGCAAGAGATGTGTCACTTTGTTCTGTCTTTCTCGAGGAATCAGTAGCTTGCGGCCTCCTTCGCCGACCTGCTTCCACCTAGAAGTGAAAAAGATCGTGATGGCGATGAAGAACACCCACCATGAGCACAGAATGCCAAAGTTGCGCCAAACATGCGAATGGGAATACGACAGGCCAGCAAGATACGAGTCGCCCGAGAAGCTAGTAGCGCCTTGCTCAGCGCCAATGACGCCGACACAAGATTGTCCACCCGCAATCCCTCCGTACCCAGGACCATTTGGAATGAGATTCGGGCCAACACATGGCATCTGAGTGTCATGAAATTCAGTCGACATGAGTGCATCGAAGGTATAGGCCATTGGATTGATCNNCTGATCAGCGCGAAGGAAACACGTCAGCAACATTTCTTAGACCCCAGCTCGAGGCATGCGTCCCACTCACCAATAGATCCATACAAACCACGGGTGCATGACAGGTTTTGCAATCATATAGCCCATGTATATGAATAATGCCACAAAAGTAAGACCGGAGACCTTTGTAGCAGCGTCGAATGTTGGAAAGGCAGCGCCGACAGCTCTGAAGTACTGTGTCATAGTCAGGGCGTTCATGTAACTAATAACCAGGAACGTGAAGAATGCAGCAGCAGTAGCTCTGAGGCCAACCATCCAGTAAAGCACAATACTGAATTGCCCAACTTGGAACAACATGATGGGTAGATCAGCGACCACCTGGGCAATGACGAAGGCTGCCGGATGATACAGAGCGAAAGAGCGGTGTTTTGCTAGGACGGGTCTGCCTGTGAAAGAATCCGTCACCTCGCCGAGAGCAAGCAAAGCATGGTACAGAGTTGAGAAAAAGATGGCGCCACCTTTGATGAAAAGGCCGAGATTGTTAGCAGGAGCAGCGTAGAAGAGCGATCCACCAATCAGTGCTTGCACAAGGGTCGCAGCTTGTTTGATGATCATGGTTGACTTGTCTCCCCATAACAATTGATATTGTCTGATGGTCGTGATCTGTACCTGCTCGAAGAAGTTTGCAGAGACAGGTGAGTCTCGAATGCCTCGGTGCTTGTCTCTGGCGACCAAGTCTCGGAAGGCCATAGTGTCGACTTTTGCTGCTTCACTCTCCGCATAGCTCAACGCTTCTTCAAACATGTGTACCTTGTTTTGAGATCGATCGTATGCCGCAGCTATCTCTCCGTTTGTGCGAGGGAATGTGTTCTCGTACCCTGGGGCAATCTTGCGCTCGGTTGGGACTGTCACACCAGTCAAGAAGTCACCCTTGTTTGAGCCATTGACACAGACGAAGCCAAGGTCTTCCATGAAGGGAACTGCGTCCTGGCAAGACCCGTAGTAGATTTGCTTGCCCTCGTCAAGGACGAGCACCTTGTCGAATTGCTCGTAGATTCCGTTGCCTGCTTGGTACAATGTGACAATACTAGAGAGTCCAAGAATATTGGTCATGGCTCGAATCGCTTTGATGTACTCGAGGGCCGTACTTGCGTCAAGGCCTCTAGTTGAATTGTCCCAACAGTAGATACTCGCGCGTGTAGCAAGACATTCAAGAATCGACACGCGCTTTCTCTCGCCACCAGAGACGCCGCGGATGAAAGCATCACCCACTTTAGTCTTCGCTGTGTGGGAGATGCCGACTGATTCGAGCAAGAACTTTTTGTATTCTTGCGCATACTGCTCTTTCGTCTGGTATCCTGCTGGAAGATGGCGAGGGGACTTTAGCCGTGTGGCAAACTCAATAGTGTTCTGGACTGATAGCGTTGGGAAGAAGACCTCCTCCTCGGTGTTCACCACAATTTGACCGCCATATGCTTTTGCGTCCTTGGAAGACATGTTTCCGAAGCTGACGTTTCCGGTGACTTCTTCGTAGCCATGGCGATTGTTGGCGAGGACATTGAGTAGAGTTGTACAGCCAGCTCCAGGACGGCCTAGGACCAGCAACATCTCTCCAGGCTTGACACATCCGTGTGAATTGTCGATGATAGTCTTCAGATCACGATTGGGGGTTTTGTGGAATGGGTTGAACTGGGATAGCACATTCTCGTTGAATGCTGAACCAGCGGTGATGCCCTTCACAGTGAGATCGGTCCAAGAGATGCCTAATGACCTTGGTCGTTCATTGCCGTCCACCTCCAGATTCTCCAGTCTTCGTATTTCGCCCGACAGATGCCATTCTGTTGTGGACGCAGATCTGTCGGTGCGGATGGCTTTGTCGGAGTGCGCAGGCTCAGTGATGGTAATGGCCGAAATAGTTGCCTCGCTCCTGGATGAATCGATATCTTGTATCCTTGCCATGTTGAGAAATGTGAGCAGGCCAAGTTGGAGAGCCACAGAGTCGCTCGCCCTCTGCTATATATAGTGCAGAATGCAAAGATTGAAACGCAGCATTATTTCTCAGCCGGTCAGACACCGGGGCGCGAACCCTCGCATAGCGGAGGGTTTTGAGTCGAAGATGAATCATTAGCGAAATGCTAAGCAAGTGACGGCTACAAACAGTCGCCGATAAAGCAACATCAGTCAACATTGCGAGGTGCATTCAGTCACGTCGTTGGCGGAGCCGCTGTGCTTTGAAGTTTGAGTCCGCACCGGTCAACAATGCACGCCCGCTTCGGCGTGTGCGAAACCCTCCGAAGGAGCAACATTGGCCCGAGAAGTCACTTCCGGAGGGTTTCGAGCAGCACTGGCCCTAAGACATGGTCGCACCTACTCTCAGCAGAACACTGTCTACTCCCAGCTTTCTCCTGCTGAACACCTCCTGATCGACAAGACATCGTTTCCGCTTTCGTGCACGGAGGAAGGGATATCTTGAAAAAACCTCCGAGTATGGTTTTTCTTCCATCAGTCCAGCCGTGATTACTGCATCGAAGTCTTTCACAATCCTCCTGTACACTTGTTGTGATGCGCGGCATACCCGGCGTCTGCGTAGAAACTGGATCCGATGACCCACGGCGATCCCATCACCGCCACTGACCGCCTCGGCCGACCAGCAAATGGTATGGACGTTCACCCATCACAACGACGCTTTGCATGCGAACTCTGCAGAAGAAACAAGGCCAAATGTCAACGCACACACCTCGATGATCCCAAGTGCGTACGATGTACTCTCGCCAATGTTCTCTGTGATCTGGGACAGCAAAGGAAACCAGGAAGGCCCAAGCGAAAAGAACTTGCTTCGTCTTCCGTCGTGGGAAACCCTCCTGTCACAAAACGGCAAAGAAAGACCACTAAAAGAAAACCTCCTTCGACAGTCTCCAATGATTTTAGAACTGGCGAAAGTCTGTCTGCACAAACTCGTGCAGCTGATTTCGACATATGTGAAGCAGTCACGGAAACAGATCCGGAAGAAGATGCAGCTCTTCGGCGGTATCCTGGCGTACAAGCAGTGTCATCGACATCAACTCTTCCAAATTCGATTCTACACTCTCTGCAATGGCCTTCGTTTGTGACGGATCTTTGGTCTCAAGAAAAGCTTCCTCTGTCTCCTAGCCGTCATGCTTCCACAGCTGGCACGTCCTCGAACTCCCGTGTCAACAAGAGAAAAGATCCTCTTCCTTTCGGCATGGGCAGACAACCCACCTACTACGTCCACGAGAACAAATTCTCCTCGGACCCAAAGGAGGTCGTTCTGAGCGACATAAACGCCGATGGCTCAAACGCCATGTCCAGACTAAAGAATATTGTCTACGGTCTACGCCTCCGCAGTACAATGATACAAACCCATAAAGCGAGACTAAATCTTCATCTCCTAATACATCGAGAAGGACCCCTATTCATCAGCACTTACTCCCTAGCCGAATATATTCTGGCCTCAACACAAGAGCTCGTGCAGATCTCAGCAATACTTTTACGGAACCCAGGCATCACTCAAAATTCCGATGATCAATCTTCGAATTCAGTCATCTCAACGATAATAGATATATACACCCGCCTGCTTTCCTTCTTCGAATTCTTTCTCGAACACCTAACCCTCCGTGCCGAACGAGTGCGCATCGACACCATAATCCCCATCCGAGGTCTCAAATACAACAACACATTGATAACAAATCCATGCACCCAAGGCACTTTATTCACCAGCACTGTATTCCATCTCCTCGGCAGATTAGAACTAGTTCTCGGCCTCGACACAACATCAGAAAACGGGTTACTGTCAAAAGATCAAATCAATCTGCTCTGCAACAAACTAGACGCAAGCAATGATTTAGATTACAGTAAAGGAATCATGCGGCCCACAGACATGAGAAATCTGTATAGACAATTGTCCACAGTATTGGAGCAGATAGCGATGAACGAATGAATGAATGGACAGTTCTGAAACTCATACATACAAACATCTAAAGAATGTAAGTCTGATTGATTCAGTGGCCGAGTACACGGTTTTAATGCTACATGATATCCCGAGAATACGAGGTTTGTTCATAGAGCATCGCAAGATGGAACGTTATTAATCAAGATAGGCCGGCATGGTATCGGCCTGGGCAGCCGTTGTGGGGAGGTCATAGACCGGACAAGAAAGAAAGAGAAAGACTATGAATAGTTCACTGTTAGATGGCTGAAGTAATATTCAGTTTGGCACCCTGTCCGAGGGTCACGTGCTAGCAAGCAGTCAACCTCAATTTCGCTTGGTACGTGTGTAAGAGACCGGCGTCACTTTCAATTCATGTTTCGAGAATCAAAGACAGGAGTGAATCATTTGGTTGAACGTAAAAGAGACATTTTCATTTCTAAGCTCCAAAGCACAAGAATAAGCATCAAATGCAAAGAAAGCTATAGCTCGCAGACAACAATAGAAAGCGAATGCTTGAGTTTGATCGTGCGCCCAGATGCCCTCCATGCGATTAGCATGGTCGATCCACCGGGGCGTTGGTTGTCTGTTCCTTTCCCATCATACTTCATCCTAGATCAAGTCTACCCAGCCGCGTCCTAAATCGTGAAAGGGTATGCTCGAACATACACCTGAGATGCTCATGCGGGTATCGGAAAGGCTTCCCGTCACTCTTTGACGGAAACCGCTTAGAGCTTGTCGTAGTAGTTCTCGTAACCAGGAACCTCGGGCTTGAGACCCTTGCGCTTGCGCATGTCCTCGGTGACTTGACCGGGGAGGGTGGTTCTGTCGAGAGGAGAACCACCGGGGAGGACCTGCCAATGGTCGAAGACCAACTGGGGGAAGGCCTGACCGGAGGTGGCGGCACGGAGATCGGCATTGAAACCGAAGGACTCCTTGACGGGAAGGTAGGCCTTGATGTTGAACAGGGGAGTTCCGGGACGCTGGGCCTCCTCGAAGACGTGACCACGACGGCGGGTAAGGACGGAGTAGATACCACCCATGGCCTGCTCGGGGACCTGGATCTCGACCAAAAAGACGGGCTCGAGAAGAGCGGGGTCGGAAAGGAGGACCGAGGCGTAGAGGACACGACGAGCGGTAGGGATGACCTGACCACCACCTCTGTGAATGGCATCGGCGTGGAGGGTAACATCCTGGATGTTGAAGCGGACGGAACGCATGGGCTCCTCGGCAACGGGACCCTCCTTGGTGGCCCACTGGAAACCGGAAACAACGGAATCCTTGATTTCGTTGAGGTACTGGACGGCCTTGGTCTGGTCAACCAACAAGTTGGCACCGTTGGTGTCGGGACCGAAGCACCAAATCTTACGGGCATCGGTGACGTCCCAACCGAAGTCATCGGCGAGAATACGGGCACGAGCCTTGAAGTCGTCACGGGGAGTGATCTTGCCGGCCTCAATGGCGAGCGAGACCTCCTCGGAAAGAGGAGCGGCGGTCATGTAGATACGGTTGTGCTTGTTAGGCGACTTGGACAGGGCAGTCATTGAAGAATCACCGGCGACGGTCTCACGGTACTGGACGACGGGGTCCGAGATACGGAGAGGAACACCAGCGTGGTCCTCCTCGAGATCCTTGAGACAGATCTCGAGATGGAGCTCACCGGCACCAGCAACGACGTGCTCACCGGAGGGGGTGATGAAGGTCAGGACACAAGGGTCGGACTTGGACAGACGCTTAAGACCCTCAACAAGCTTGGGCAGATCGTTGGCGTTCTTGACCTCGACGGAGCGCTGAACGACGGGCGAGACGGAGAACTTCATGACCTTCATGTTGTGGGCAGTCTCGGAGGTGGTAAGAGTACCAGACTTGAGCAAGAACTGGTCAATACCGACAAGACCAAGAATGTTACCGGCGGGAACATCATCAATGGGCTCGGTGTAACGACCCATCATGAGAATGGTACGCTGGACGGACTTGACGAACAGGTCCTCCTTCTTGCCAGGGNNGGTGTAGTTGGGGCCCTGGATACGGACCTTGAGACCAGATCTGACGGTACCGGCGAAGACACGACCGAAGGCGTAGAAACGACCCTTGTCGGAGGTGGGGACCATCTTGGAGACGTAAAGCATGAGAACACCCTTGGGGTCACAGTCGCGGATGGCGATGGCGGCCTCATCATCAGGGGGACCCTCGTAGAGAGTCTCCATACGGTACTTCTGGGCGGTGGCGGGCGAGGGAAGATGGAGAACCATCATCTCAAGAAGAGCGTCAGCAGCGGGAAGGAACTTGCGCATGACGGTCTTGAGGAGCTGCTTCTGCTGGAGCTCCTTCTCGTCACCAGTGAGCTTGATGTCGAGCTTCTCGCAGAGCTTGAAGACCTCCTCGTTCTTGGCGTTCATGACGGAAGAGAAGATGCGGAAGATGGGGTCGAGGACGAACTGGTTGAAGGCACGCTCAGAGTCGTCACCGGCAACCTTGGTCCACTTCTTGGTCTTTGCGTTGAAGAAGTTGTCGCCCCACAGACGGTCCATCATCTTGTTCTTGTCGACACCGAACTTCTTGGCGTAACGACCGGCGAACTGACGGATGGTGAAGGCCCAGCCGTGAAGACCGGAACCGAAGGCAACGGTACCCTTCTCGGGGTAGACCTGGACATCACCGAGGACCTTGTCGAAGTAGGTCGAGATGACGACGTTGACGGACTCGATGACACGGGAGAAGTTCTGGTACAGATCCTCCTTGGAGAGCTGGAGCTCGAGAAGAGCGCGGTCGACCTTGTTGATGATGACAACGGGCTTGATACGCTCACCGAGAGCCTGACGAAGGACAGTCTCGGTCTGGACACAGACACCTTCGATGGTGTCGACGACGACGAGAGCACCGTCGGTGACACGGAGAGCAGCGGTAACCTCAGATGAGAAATCAACGTGACCAGGCGAGTCGATCAAGTTGATCAAGAACTCGTTCTTCTCGGTCTTGACGGGAATGTCCTTGAGGTCCTCAGCGTCCTCGAGCTGGGCGAAGAGGGAGATGGCGGTGGACTTGATGGTAACACCACGCTCCTGCTCGTCGGGACGAGTGTCGGTGAAACGCTGCTCACCAGCCTTGGCCGATGAGATGATACCGGCACGCTGGACGAGAGAGTCGGTAAGGGTGGACTTTCCGTGATCGACNTGTAGAGGCTGTCAGTGTGCTGTTGGGGCGTGTTTCGTTGGGCGTTGAAGCTTACCGTGAGCAATAACGGACATGTTACGGATGTTGATGGGGCTGNNCGCGCGCTCGTCAGTAGACTCTTCCATGGCACTTCTCGAGACGGAATGCGCTTACGTGTCCATCAGCCCGCGGATCTCCTCAACAGTGAACTTGACCATGATGGCGGTGTTGTGAGGTTTGGTCTTTTGAAAAGTTTTACTTGGAGGGCCCCGCTCTCAGTGTAGTGCGTCAAGCACTGCTGTATGTGAAAATTGAACGAGAGCCTGCTGGGAGAAAAGATGTAAGCGACTGCGTTAACCAAGGCGACGGCGAGGGTAGGGGCTGACCTGAGACGAGGCAAAGCACGATGGGAGGGGAAAGAGAGAGGGAAGCTGCGTGCGAGGAAGGAGACATGCATTCATTTTTGACAAAGTGGGGCATCGAGTGCGCCCGTGCCAAGGTGGCGGCTTCCTGATTGGAAAACGAGAAAAATCTGCCCGTACTCAGAAATACGCCCATCAATTTGCACCATCTCTCGAGCACTCGAGCATGACCATCGCGGTGCTTACATCCAGACACCTATCAATTCTCGTGTCTCTACGTAAGCTCACGTGTATTGTAATCTGGCGCAATTATTGGTGGTACAAACAATTCGAGACAGCTACCAAGTAGCCAAGCTATCAAGCTACCACCATAGCTCCCTGAGCTTTGTCTTTGCAAAAACTCACCTCAGCTAAAAGCAACATCCAACGTTGCTTTTGCCGAGCTCACCGAGCTTCACCCAGGACACCGCACCTCTTCTTGATGTGGCAAACCTTCTCTCCTTGTCCGGTGTCTCCACCAAAGGACCAGATGCTGTTGTTTGACTCGTCGAGACCTTTGATCTTCATGTTTGCCGATTGTGAGAAGGTCGAGTCCAGCCTTGCCAGTTTAGCGAGCTTTGCTGCCCAACCAAAATCGATGGCTGTGCCCCGTTGTGAAGCCAGCCGCGCTCGCCACTTCTTCGTCTGCTGTGATAACGCAGAGACGACCCTGGCTTCATGTTTGCAAGCGCAATGGAATACACCATTGGTAGATTTTGATGGCACAGAACTCAAACATCACCACATTTTTGCAGTGTGATAATGCTCGCGAGTAAGCTCTGGCGTGACCATGTGTAGATAGTGTTGATAGTTATGCCAGTCTTGAATACTTGCATACCGAAAACCAAAACTCTCTTCCAGAAATGCGTCAACATGATTCATCGACAAGAACCTCGACAGAGATGGAAGGCGTTTAGTAAGGAAGTATCATTGCTGCTTTCTAATCCTGACATCTTCGAGACACAACTACACACATGTCCCATTTGCTCAGCTTGTAGTTTTAGTTCATAGCAATATGTCCGAGTGCTTTCCATCTGTCAGAATCTTTATGACTTGACCAATCGCTCCTTGCGCAAATCCAGGCTGCAATGGATAGTGCCTCTTGGCTAGGCGTGTAACCACATCAACAAAGCCAATCACGGGTTGGATGTCGTTCGCTCCCTCCATCGCAAGAAACATTAGAGCAATTGTAAGCAGAAATACTGTACAGTCTATCAAGCAAAAACGAACCCCAAGGAAAGAAAAAAAAGAATAATAACAAATCAAGTACGTGAGACTTCACCCCGTCATCACGACGATCCCAAAATCCTCTCATAGGCATCCTCAACCTCCTTAGCAATTTCCAACAGAGCGACAATAACAACCTGGTGTGTCACGTTCGGCAACCTCTCTCTGTGTAATCCAATCCACTCGAGTGGAGGAGTGGCCTCGCCCATATCCCTCAACTGTGGTGTCTCGATGATGGGNGGCTCAAGCGCAGTATATTCAAACTTGGACTGTGGGACATTGACAACGGCCGTAATTTTGCCTTGCTCGCCGTGTCCAGCCGTCTTGTCTGCAACTTCCTGCGTGGAGGATGCAGAGTCATTCTTNTGTGGTCCGTTTGCGGTAATCTTGACGGCAGACTCTGGTAGAGGTTTGCCAAGTCTTGAGGCAAGAGTGCGAGAGTGCGTTTCCCACATCCCTCTGATGAAGCTGATGCGTGAGTAGTTCCAGCCGACGTCGACTTTGCCCTCAAACAAACTCTTGAAGATAAAGTCGATGTTGTTAGACTGTGGTTGCTGCCATGTCTGCATGGAAGCAATGACTTTGGGAACGCGAAGGATGATGCCGCCTTTGGCGCCTGTGGCGCTTCCTATGACCTCTTCGATGGAAATATCTCCGAGCGTTTTGGGTACACTGACTCTTTTGACCTGGGCAAGTGCAACTTGCAGTTGTCCAAGCGTCATACTGAGATTGCTGTGTACGCGTTCGTCCTCCACTCCTACAGCAAAGCGTGCTTGGATCTCAGATGCCTCCATCCTGAGAATTTGATTGTCGAAGAAGGTACTGGGGAATGCGCCAAAGCAGACGGATCTCAACATGACCATGACATCGGTGTCCAAAGTGATTGGGAATCTGCTCTTGCTTCTTTCAGTCGTGTGTCTGCGAATAGGTGCTGGTGGCGACGGTGCTGAGTTGGTTCGTGTTTTATTCACAGATCGTCTCCTCAATTGCTTGTCCAAATCAACCATTGATTGACTGTAAGCTGTCTGCTTTTCTTGGATAAGACGGTCAAAGGCCTGATACAAACCAACAGCTTGAGCTGGACTGGTTGCGGTACAGAAGACGTATACTTTCTCGCCCTCAAGAATGGCTTTCAACCGATCGGGAGCATATGCTCCATCCCTCACATTATACATGAGGAAGTTGAAAGCCTCAATGTCGGCAAACGCGAAAGGTTGGTAATCCAAAGCAGTCTTTGCTGAGATTCTGCCGAAACCAATCGCAGCTTGAATCAAAGGTGCTTTGTGCTCTTGTCGATCAGCGCTTGGCCACTCGATTGACGTTCGTACAGACACGTCACTCAGATCTACAAAGCCGCTCATGCGGCCGGTACTGTTGATGCTGACCTGGTCCACCCCAATACACAAGTCTTGCTTCCAAGTAGAAGATTTCTTGGACGATGCCCAGAGGTTCTTGATGCTCAATGATGATTTCCCAATACTTTGACCCAAGTCGAGATCAACGGCAAGCTCGGCAACAGCAACAGTGGCATTCCATGGGAATGCCGCAGCGGCACTGACCTGCTGGTACCTTTGCACAACGATTTTGTCAGGTCCTTGGGTCGAGGGCTCTGCCGACATTTCACTCGTGTCTCGCAGCTCTGGTGGGAACCAGATCTCACGGAAGAGTAGAAGGTCTTGAATCTGGCGCACATTCAACGCAGTCCTGGTAGGGGACACCTTGAGCACCATCGAAACACCGCTGGACCCGCCAGTCAAATGTCTACTATTCATGAGCGACATCGATATCGATTCCATGTCGAAGCTGAATGTAGACTCTCGAGAGTAGACGTGCTGTACGGAAGCGCCAAGCTTAGTCACTGTGGCTGACAGGGCGAAGAAGTGTCCAAATTGGTGGGAGTTGATGGTGCTCATGGTAATGTAGATGTCTTCAATCTGTGATTTTGCGTTGACACGAGCCAGCGGTTGACAACTCAGACCAAACTCTTGTTTGCAAATGCGTAGTCCTAAGTTGAGTTTCATCTGGCCCAAAAACTGGCTTGGATCGGAGGTGAGCAAAGAGTCGTCCTCGCCACGAAGTCTCTGGAGCTTCAAAGCTTGTTCTTGTGCGATCCTGGGAGTAGATGGGGTCTTGCGTTCCTCTTCGCCATACCTGACAACCTCTTTGACACCATGTGTGATTTGGAGAACGATAGGCACAAGTTCTGGGTAGACCGTGTTGCTTGACGCATCCACCTTGATCTCACCATTCAGTACCTGCTCTTTCTCGGGAAGGTTCGAGTACTCGACCTTGATAGCGATGCCGGGAGCTCGTAACGACGTAGCGATGTTATCTTGCGAAGCGTGGCTATTTGCGCGGTTGCGTTTGTATGGTAAATCGATATGTGCAGGTCGAAGAGCAGTATTGGATTGAGTAGGCGCGTCTCCCTGGATGTAGAAGAGGGCACCCTTGAAGTTGACGTCGGCCTGAACGGATGCTAGACGTTTGTCACCAAAAGGACTAGCCCGCGGTGTTGACTTGTTGTCGTCTGGAGTCGCATCGGCTTGCCAGTTCAGCTTTGCAGCACGGTATTGGTCGATGGCCGCAGATATAGATTTCTGGAGCATACTGACAGGCACGACAAATCCTGAATCCAAGCGAATGTCAAGGGCCTGACCAGCAGCTTGACATGCGATACGAACACCGTCTTTGCCACTTTCGTATCGGACAGTGAAGACGACTTCTGGCAACAAAGCCGAGTTCTCAGATCTCTCGAAGGCTTTGTGTTTCTTGGGTACGACCTGAACCTGCAAATCTTGAATGGACAGGCGCGCTTCATTCTGTTTTTGAATAGCAAGGTGTACTCGAGAGAAGGACACTTCCAGATCTTGGGGCTCTTGATCACCGGCAATCGATCGGTTTCTGATGACTACCCAAACAATACGAATCTTACGTAGGTCCAGAGAGAAGTCAAGAAGTGCAGGTCGTGCGGATGGCATGTCAACCACGGCCTCTTCGTCTTCCTCCTTGATTGAGTCTGGCGCGGGCACAGCGATGGACCTTCGCCGTTTGGCTCGACGATGTCTTAGCCTTCTAAGATACTCAACCTCCTTCGAGAGATCGAGATCAAGGATCTTACGGTGTACATGTGTCACGATATCCACAACAGTTGACGCTGTATCGGCATAAGCGAACACATCGAAAGACTCACTGCGCGCTTTGATATCTCGTGTGATAGGTCCTGAGGCAGGTTCTTGAGTGCAGCAATCCACCGCGACACTGACAGTAACATGGCCACAAGGACGGCGCTCTCCATCCTCAATCAGAGTTAAAACAGCACCAATGTCCTCGATTCTGCCGTGTATGTCAGGGAACGAATCGCTTGCATTCCGGGTCTTGTTTGTCACTGACGCCAGTACAGCTCCAAGCCCGAATGTCAACTCGGCACGTGCCTTACCAGCTGTCAATACAGGAGCAATGGCGACGACCTTGAAGCCAGCCAAAGTCGTGTTGACATCATAGACAATTAATCGGGATTCCTCGGCCACAGACTTGGGCTTGACCTCCTTCTTGTCTGTTGCTAGTGTCTTCTCGACTCTCTTTTGTAAGTCTGATACTTGATCTTTGATAGCTTCGAGAACACCCTGTACCTCGGGTCTGTTCAGAATTGTCAAAACACTTTGAACAGCAGATGCTTCCAGCAGTACTTCTTCCATAATGCCCGTGAAGTCGATGTTGATTTTCTTTTCGGTCAACTCGAGCTTTAGAGTACTAGTGGCAGGTGGAGTATGGAATACAGCTCTTTGTCTCTTTGCCCCGTCTTCTTTGCGTACAAAGGCCTGTTCCATGGCTCCGAGATGGAGCTCGACAGACCAGGTGGAATTAGATCCAGACATGGGCCGAACGCGTAGGTTTGCAGTGTTTCCTCGCACTGATAAGTTGAGTGCTTTGAGTAACGCGACATTGAGAGAGAACGATCCGGCCAGGAAAGCTACATTCAGTTTCAATTCACGATCTGGCTTGGATGCATCTCGCGTGGCGACACTCTTCTTTTGTTCTTTTTGTATGTGTTGCTGGAAGCGCAAGATGTATGCTACTTCATCGGCCAGCAATTGATCTACGACCTCAAGGAGTGCTAATGTCTCTTGTTCGAGCGAGATGTGCAACTGCTCGTAAGATCCTCCGACGTTGATGGCAGTTGTGTATTCACGAATCGTCTGTTTCACGTCGATGTAGATGCTTGGTGACACAAGATCCGTACGCCACACCCTCTGATCGGAAGCATGTAGTTCAGTGAATGCCTTTCTTGCCGAAATAAGCAGACTTATGCATTCGCCGTAATCCTGAGAGGCCTTATCGGACCCTATCAGAGACAGCTTGAGGTTGTTGCATGTGGATATATGTCTCAGGTTGATCGTGTTCAATTCAATACTGCCTTCGTCCGTGGACAAAACAACATGGAAGTCTTGCCTGAATGAAAGATCTTCCATTGCCTGTTTCTGTGGCGGATCTGGCAGTGCATCTAGAGCATCGAGCGTGTGACTGACTTGTTCGAAATAAATGTCGATGAAGGCATCGACTTGCTCCAAGATGTCCCAATTGAGTCGAAGTACTGACGCCGCAGTGTGGGCCTGGAAGACAGTTTTGGATCTCAAGTTCTCCTCAACGAGCATAAGCCCCGAAGGTAAACTTGGAGGTATGACAGTAACGCCAATGGAGAGACTGCCGAGTGAGATTTCACTTGACGCCTTTCCTGATTCAACAGCTATACGTACAACTCCGGCACGCAAAGTGAGGTCAAGCGGTACGATATCTTCTTCCAGAATCATGGCTTCGACATCACCTAGCAGAAGCTTAAAGACTTGGGTCTGCTCTACATTCGANATGTCCCAGCTACACCATGCTGCCCAGGTTTCGAGAATGGAAGATGTCTTNTTCAGTTCATCAGTGCCGTCGGCAAGCTGTTGTTCCAGAACAACATGGCTCTCGTCTGACAGACACTCGTATATGTGACGGAATCGAGCAACAATCTTCCACGACTCTTGATTGCGGAAATGATCTGGAAAGGCTCGAAGTACATACGTCATGCGTGAAAGATATGGCGGATCAGTGGAGACATCGGCATGCTCAGTGAGATAGTCTGTTAGGCTTCTTAGTCGGGCCTTTGAACCGATCTCGACTGCATCGGCTTGTTTCTGAATCTGGGCACCGATAGCTGCATATCGAGAGAACACAGATGCCAGATAGTCCGCTTGATTGCCTGAGATGACACCTAACAGATCCTTGAACGACACGTGTACTGACTTCGATTTGGCCAGAATCATCCAGATGAGGACGTCATCGAAGCCAAGACGAATCGCATAGTCAGATGTTTTACACTTCTCCAGGGGATTAGAGAATTTAGCAAGCGCAGAATCCAAGGTCAAATGCATAGTCAGTGCTGTCCCAGTCTCGGTGTCCGGTATGGGCTTGAATCGGAGTGTCAGATTGAGATGACTCAAACCAACATCCAGCTGATCTTGCACCGGCACGGCAGTTGTTCGACTCGTATCAAGCTTCTGGTCGTTGAATAGTCTAGCATCAATGCTAGGTACAATCAAGTTCAACTCGACAATACCACGGCGGCTCTTTCTCTGATCTTGGACTTGTTGAACTCTTCCCATAACATCCATCTGGAAGGTGTCAATCACATCCTCAGAGCGCTTCGGCTGCAAAGCAGTGACAATGTTCACAATAGTCTCGCTTATGCGAGGCTCAACATATAAGCGTACACCGGGTGTCATGCGGATCATGAACGTTTGTTGGTCTAGCTCTCCATCCTGATCCAGGTTGATGCTCAAATCACTTTGCGAAGAGGTTTCAGATATGTCTTCGGCTTCGTCAACTACTGTCGAGAATTGCGGTACTTTGCTCAAATCGGCGGTGACATCAAAATTTCGAGGATCTGGGACAGAAAACGGGCTCCACAAGCCTACAGTACCTAAAGGCTGAGAAGCTGTTGAGTTGGAGTAGTACAACGGGGGNCGAGAGTGCTCCACACCATCAAGGTCTCCTTTGGGAAGGGCCTTTTGAGTAGAGGTTTTGTTGATCGAAGGGCTGGAGCTGATGGATGACTTGATAGAACCGTCGGCTGCAAGACTCATCTTCAAGGGCCCTTTCCTGAGAGGATCAGGAAGTTTGGGAAGCGCCATAGAGGGTGAATCCGGCAAATCTGCCTCTTCCTCTTCTTCTTCGTTATGTTTCTGATCTCCACCATTGCTCGCTATCAAGAAGTTCGCTCTGCCGGTCCTTACATCTTGTTGGCGGATATGAGTTTGTTGTTTCTCACGCTCAGCGTTGAAGTGTGCTTTCCTTTGTACCATTGACATATCGAGGCTGGTTTGGATGAAAGCTATGCATTTTGCCGGCTGCACGTCACCACGAGACCCTCGGTGAGCCATTGAGTTTGAGTCGACGCAAGTCATGGTGATATTGGGAATCTGAAGATGCAAGCGAGATGAGAACAGGCCATCAGCGCGATCGTTCTGATTGAGTGTAACAGGCTCCGAGTAGAGACGTATGGCGGACTTGCCCTCGTTCAGCCATAGGCAGATAGAACCTGTCTTGAGTCGCAAGAAGACCGCTTCTGGTATCTCTGCAGTCTGTGCCAACGGCAAGGCGTTCTCGAAATCATCGAGTGCAAAAGCTACTGCTCGTCCAGCCTTGGCTAGATTCTGAATGAAATCGAGCGAGCACTCTCCTGATACGTTGCCAAGAGTGACATCCCAATTCGAGACGTACGCAGGCTCAGTCGGTGGAAGACCAAACAGGCGATGGCCAGAGATGCTTGCATTTTCAAGAATGATCTGCGGCGCTGAATCATCGAATTCGCCTTCGTCATTGTGTATACCAGACCAAGACACAGTTACTGGACTGACATCGACTGCAAGATCAAGATAGTAGTTGGCAACTCGGAGATCCATCGAAACCACAGGTAGCTCAAGCTTGATGAAAGTCTCTGCTGAGTAGAGATTTGCTGGTAGCATGATGACAGGATGCTCAGCGGTAATGCAAAGAACAACGTCTAGATCATTGGCTGGCCTGAATGCGAACCTGCCAACCATATTTGTCTCGGCGTTTGCCGCATCTGACCCGGCATTTTGATATTCTTCGAGCGTCTTGAAATGCAAGAATTCTCCAAAATAGTTCTCTTTAACATTGATGAACATGCGCACCAAGTAGCCAAAGGCTTGGAGTTCCAAATCGCTTCCGCAAATGTCCATCTGCAGCATGTCTACCAGACCTGGCGCCTGTTCGACGAAGAGTGTATGGCTACCACCTAAGGTCAACTTTTTNAGTGTCGCAAGTCGTTTCTGCCGCAGAAGACTATGCAGTGTGATGCGAGGAGGATTGCTGATATCAAGAGACATGTCCTTGGCAAGTACGTCGAACTTGATTCCGTTCTGGGCCGGCCTGTATTGATCAAGAGGGATCTCTAACGTGGCATAGAGCTCTTTACCGTTAAGGATGAGGAAGTTGTTGTCTTCGAGATCCGACGGATCGTTGACGATGTTGGCATCATTGGCGTTGAGGAAGAGTCCAAAGTTCTTGAAGTTGATGTCCAGAGAATACACGAAGGGGACGAAAGTGTAGAAATCGGGTGGGGGTCCCATGCCCCAATCAGCGATCAAATCAGTCAACAGAAACATGTGGTCGCGCAGCATGTACAGATCGAGACCATCGCAGTGGATCTTGAAGATCCATTTGCGCAAAGCATTCCATTGCAAAGGGTTCGAAAGGTCTCCTTCCAGTAACAGGTTCCCTGATTTCCATAACATGGCATGATTGACGCTAGAGGATATCTCGGTACCCTTGACATCGAGGCTCAACGTGTTGTGATAACCGTCCTTGCGTGCGTACATGTCCATCGCATAATTGATGGTTGTATCAGCAGCGACTTTGACATCCATCCAACCGAAGGGACGTATGTCAGCACCTGTGGTCTGTGGCTCTTTCTTGAACCACTTTTTNGAGCCTTTACCACGTCGCTTGCGAAGTCCAGCATCGGTGGCCTTCTGCGCGCGATGTCCTTCGGCTCGACCCTGCCATTTCCAGTCTTTCGATGCTTCACGAGTCGGGATACGAAGAGTAATTTCACTTTCCAAACAGAAGAAAAGCTTGAACACGGTCGCGACTCGGTTTTGGTCAACGGTCAGGCGCTGTGCAGGGACGGCATCATGGTATGAAGCAGGAAAGAAAACGTTTTGCAGAGTCACTCGTTGTCTGTCGGCCCAGGGACCATAGTTGATGACGGCACCGTCAACTGAAAGATTCAAGCCATACTCGGGTGCTGATGGACCATTCACTTCGTCAAAAAGATTAGACTGACCAGCAAGGTGAGATTTAGAGACCTTTCCCGGAACATCCCAGTAAAAGGTCATGCTCGCCTTCTTCACATCTGCAACATCGGAGAATCTAGCGTATTCGACACCGTCCCATTCGTTATGCTCATTGCCTGTCTCGTCCAGATAACGTGCCAGACCTTGCCATTGTGCTTCGCCAGGTAGCTTGGCAGAATCTCCATCAGGGATTTCGTCTTCACTGAGAAGCGATGCAGTTCTGACAGAACCTTGGGAGCTGCGGTGCCAAGTAAAGAGCCACATTACGGCATGCAACAGAGCATGCAGAATCTTTCCCGCTCGAAGTATTGGGTGTAGGCCGAAGAAACCACGGCCTTTCTTTGCTTTGGGATCTTCGTCCTTGTCCAGGCGCGCAGCTGCCTGCATCTGGGACATCTGGTAGTCCGTGTTCGGTTTGAGAGCGACTTTGATATCGTGAAAGTCAAAGTTGAACAACAGCTTGTACAGGTCCAAAGCACCAGCCTCATCGGCGTCGATTCTTCCGCTCGCATTTTCCAGCTTGGCAGTAAGTATGCTCTGAGTGAAATCGTTGCCGACAGCAGCAGCAGCTTTCTTGCACTCAATCTGAATAGGAAACATCTTCAGGAAGGCTGGAATGGCAGTCTCGTGTGTGGTGGTCCTAGTTGTGGTCCTACTCACGGTCTCGGCCAGAAGAGAGCCGTCAAGGCTGCTCGAGGTTTCCTGGCGGTCCAGGCCGTCTGCTGCTGGAACCTTCTCCCCAGTCAGATCTTGCATGGGTATATCTGCGCTCGGAACATCGGGGTCCTTTGTGCGAGCCTTATTCTGTAGATTGGCGATTATGTTGTCGTATACGGGACTCTGATTGTACAAGAAGGCCTCTACACCCTTGACTTTGACGAAAAATCGACAAGGAAGAGTGCGTTGTCGGTCCAAGTGGGCAGTCTCAGCCCTTCCCACGCTCTCGCTCCTGGGTCTGGCCTTTTCCTGGGATGCATCAAAGCTGGCGTGGTCGGTGTCGGATGAATCGTGGCGTTGAGAGACTTTCTGCATGATGAGNGGCTCCTGTACCTGGCGCAACCAATATCGCCAGGTGATGTTGCCGTCGTGGACGAAGACTGTCTGGTTGTGGCCATGGTATCGGATGGACTTGAAGAAGAGGCGGCCTCCTAATAGCGAGAGTTGGAACGAAGTGATGTCGATGTAGGCGCGATATTTGTGCCATGTCCAGGCGCGGATTGCATACGAGATGATGGTCGAGACAGTGCGATTGAAGTAGAAAATGAAGAAAAGCGCCAGGATGCCGCAGACGATCAGGTCGACGAGAAAGAGCCAGTTGAAGCCTCCTTGTTGACCCAAGGGCGTCGCCGTGAGGCCGTTGCTTGCCATGTTCGCTCACCGAGATACCGGACTATCATGATGCGCCTGTAAAAGACATTCGGTCGAGGGAAGTTGGATTCCTTGGGAAGTTGGTATTCGTGTGTTTCAGTCTGGCCGAAATGAATTACTGGGGAAGGAGCGCGCGACTGACGGGCCAAGGTGGGCGTCATTGATGGCATCTTGATGGCAACAGATGAAGTGTCCCAAGCGGTGAGCAGCAGAGGGTGAGAGCTCAGCAAAGAGAAGAGCACGCGCGTGCCTTCCCCACGGGAGAGAGACGTTTGAGTTCGGCCGTTTCGCATATGACGGTCTTTTCAGGCACGCATATTCCACGCCTGCACCGTTCGCATCTCGCCCAACAGCTCGCAGCGATGTTCTGCATGTCCGAATAGACTCGCCAAACATGGATGTCACCTCATCCTCGCCGGCCTTCGCCATCGCAAGCAGTGACGGCGGCACGGGCAGCCGTTTCGCCCGCGCCGTCACCATTGTTGCTGGTGTTGCTGCTCTGGTCGCTACCATCCTGACCTTTCTGTATGTATATCTCAGCCCTATCCTTTCTCCAGATCGCTGACTCTCTGCCCTCAGATCAACATGGCTCCAAAGGTACGCCTTATCGCAAACAACCCTGACCGCAACCACGTCCTGACTCGACTNNAGCAAAAACTATCGCAAGCCGCTTCTCCAGCGCTATGTTATTCGCATCCTGATCATGTCCGTCCTGACCTGCTTCCGCACTTGTCCTTCTCTTACTCACCTGTGCCAGGNNGTGCCCATCTACTCGGCCTCGTCATGGGCCAGTCTCGTCTCTCTCAAGGCCGCCTTCTGGATCGGTCCCTTCCGTGATGTCTACGAAGCCTTTACCCTCTACGCCTTTTTCCAACTCCTGATCAACTTCCTCGGCGGCGAACGATCCCTCATCATCATGATGCACGGCCGAGCACCCGTTTCGCACCTCTGGCCCATGAACCATTGTCTCCCGAAAGTCGACATCTCCGACCCCCATACCTTCCTCACAATCAAGCGTGGCATTTTGCAGTATGCATGGATCAAACCCTTGCTCGCCATATCGACCATTATCATGAAGGCCACCAACACCTACCAGGAAGGTTACATCGGTGTCACGTCTGGCTACTTGTGGAGCGGCATAATATACAACATTAGCATCACTCTGAGTCTGTATGCTCTCGCTCTGTTTTGGGTCTGCATGTCACAGGATCTGAAGCCCTTCCGCCCCATGCCCAAATTCTTGTGCATCAAGGGTATCATCTTTGCCTCTTATTGGCAGGGCTTCTTCTTGTCCATCCTCGTCTGGCTAGGTGCCATTCCAGATGTCAACTCGGAATACTCGGCAGATAATGTTGCCGCCGCCATCCAGGATGCTGCCATCTGTTTCGAGATGCCCATCTTCGCCATAGCGCATTGGTATGCATTTTCCTGGCACGACTATGCTGACCGAACCATTTCGGACGCCCGTATGCCGGTCAAGTTTGCTCTGAGAGATGCATTCGGACCTCGTGATTTGCTTGAAGATGCCAAAGAGACCTTTTACGGCACAAAGTACGAGTACCGATACTTTGATGCTGAAGACAACGTCATCGCCCACGAGCAGTCCGCATCACGTGCTGCCAGGATGAGAGAGGGTATGCGCTATGGAAGAGGAGGCAAAGGAAAATATTGGCTGCCTGAAAGAGGACATGCCGATTCCAAGACTCCTCTTCTGGGTGGCAACAGTCGCGCTCGTACCATGAGTCCTGGAGGTGGTGCCAAGTCGCCTTCACCCCATGGCTCCTTCAGATATGGTGCGCAATCGCCTCCAGAAGAGCCCGAATTGGACGCTGAAGAAGAACAACTCTACAGCAGTGCAAGGGCACTAGAGTTTGGCGATTGGAACTACCCCGTCATCAACACACACTACGCCAACCATGAGGATAGAATGCGAGCCGACCCGGATATCATTACTGCTTCGACCAACCGCCAACTCCTACAACCAGGTAGCAAGAACTACCGCGAGAGGCGGAAAAGCAAGATTCACAACATCCAGAAGGAGACCCATCAAGGAAAACATCGTGAAAGTGCTAGCAGCAGTCGCTCCAAGGCCAAGTCGTCAATACCGGTGATTGGCAGTTTACTTCGACACGAATCATCAGAGTCGGCAGTGACGGTGAGTTCTCACAACAGCCAGCTGGTTGACCTCATTGTGGAGGATCACGAGGCAGAAGAGATCGAACGTGTCAGAGCTCGCAAAGAAGGTGGACCCGGTTGGAACGAGATTGAGCAGAAGCATTACGTGTAAGTCATGTTGAGTCATATTATTCAGACAAAGACTAACAAGATTGCAGCANAGACATATCCCGACGAAGAAGGCGCCCGCGAAGAGGTGAGGGAAGGATACAACCCCGACCGCGTTGACCATGTTGACGAGAACGACGCACACAACTTGAACGAACCATTCACGGTGGGCGATTATGAATCAGACCAAGAACCGCAAGACGAGCTCGATCACGATCAACCATGGGATGCTCGCGACCATGGCAGCAATGTCACATCTCCACAGCCCGAGTACGGCAGCTTTAACGACGAGAGAAACGCATGGGGAGGACGATAGTTGTACGATATTCAATCATGTTTTTTCCTCTTCACAAGCAACCTTTGTGGTACAAGTGACTGTGGGATTCTTGATCTTGTAGACGAACATGATGCATGGTATAAAGTTAAGAAGAACGCAGTGACGTATATCACATAACCCATAGGTAGATTTCAGACGGTATACAACTGATGGTCATGCTTTTGAAGAACTTTTTGTGATTCTTCATGAAACTACATGTTTTGAGAAAATATCGGCAGAGAAAACCCAATCAAGGGCACGCGCACCCCATATATTCCTAGGATCCCAGAATTCCGTCCTTGGATTTTTTCTCTTGCATTTCCTGGATCAAAGGCAGGCGCTTAGATCATAAGTCTCTCGACCTTGTCCTTGAGAGCGCGGATCTGGCCCATGAGGTCAGAGGCCTCGTTGGTGGTGATGGAGGCAGCAATGACGGCGCGGGAGACACCGCAGGCGCGACCGAGAGCCATCTTGGAGGGAACGTAGNNCTGCGGCGACACAAGTCAGTACTGCAATTCCGAGAAAAAGGTTGACGGGATGAGTGAAATTGGACAGGACACTTACATGTAGGCAACGTTCTTGTCCTCGCAGAGCAGGGGAATGTGCAACAGAATGGCCAGAGGAGCAGTGTCGGCAGCGAGGATGACAACCTCGGCGACACCACGGTTGAGGGTCTTGGTGGCCTCGTTGGCGCCCTTCTTCAACTGGCGGTAGTGCGAGGCTTGCTGGACCAGGTCGAGGATGTTCTGGGTCAGGGCGGCGTCGGCGACGGGCCAGGCGGCGGAGTCGTTCTGCGACATTTTTGTTGTTGTTTGGTGGTAGTGGTGAGAAGTGGTTGTATAATCTGGCTCGCCCGAAGGTTCCTTGCGGTTTGCTCGCCCGGGGTTCACGGCCGAAGAATGTGGGTTGGGAGTGACGAAAAAGTCGGAGTTGGTTGGAAGAGAAGAAATGGAACGCTGTGCTTCAAAAAGATTTCTGGCGGAGGTCAAGAGTGCCAAGCTTTCTTTAGGGCTACCATGCGGGCCGGACTTGGTAGGGCTGGGCCGAGAGTTGGGGCCACATTCACATGTTTACAGGTACAGGCGTTGGACAGCTTGCACTCACTCATTCACTCTCAATCACAACCATGGTAAGTGTCGAGTGAGTAAGTCTTACAGAGAGGCATAGACTAACTCGGACTCACAGAACTCCCTCTTCAACTCTGCATTACGGCAGTCCAACGCGATCCGCAAAGACCTCGATGCTTACGCCGAGTCTGCCACGAGCTCGCCAGCTCTCCAGGGCCAGCTCACCACCTCGCTCACATCCTTCAGCCGCACACTAGACGACTATTCGCGAAGCGCCCAGCAAGAGTTAGTGCCGGAAAAGGCACAGAAAGCCCAAGACCGCCTGACAAACTTCCGCGCCGAACTGCTCGACTACCGCAGTCGCTTCGCTCTGCTCAAGGCCGAACATGAAGAGAAGCTGCACCAGAACAACCGCAACGATCTGCTAGGCCATCGTCGTCCACACGGTGCAAATGCGACACCAGAAAACCCATACGCCGACTCTGCCATGGCCAGCTCCTCGCGCGATGGCGGCGCAAACCCACTATTCCGCACGCGAGACGGCTTTGTCACAACACCCACCGGCGCAGCAGGCTCAAACCCTTACTCGTCATATCAGTCGCCGTATGCATTGAGTACAGACTCTGGCGACCAAGCGCGAGAGAACCACGCCCTACGCGAGCAGAACTTCTTCACATCCACAAACGCAACACTGGACGAGTATTTAGAAAGAGGCCGTGCTGTATTGGGGGATCTAGGCGAGCAGCGCGACATGCTCAAGAACACACAGAGGAAGCTCTACAGCGTTGCGAACACACTGGGTATTTCAGGAGATACGATACGCATGGTCGAGCGAAGGGCCAAGCAGGACAAGTGGATATTCTGGACGGGTGTGGTAGTGTTTGTTGTTTTTGTCTATTTTGTGCTCAAGTGGCTGCGTTAGGACACCAAGTAGAGGGCTACCGCTAGGGTTCAGCCGCAGGCGTTCTCGAGTTCCAGATTAGCGGGGCGCTGGAATCAAGGTGTTTGTGGTTGTGCCTCTCTAATCGGCAGGCATGAGGCTCTGCTATCATCAGTGTACCATTCATGTCATGTCATGCCACAGGACGAGAAGCTACCTATAGACCTGGCCCAATGCTCATGACTGATTCATTGTCGGCGGCTCATGCAAAACGGCTTGGCGACACCAGGCGATCGATGATCGAGATGCAGACGTTCCATAGCGAAACCCTACGCAACCAAACGATTCAACATGCACAAAGACAAATCCATGTCTGCGTCTACAAGCCGCCTTTGATCCCACGGACGCGACTTCCTCGCCGACTCTTCCAGTCGCGTCAGCCCGACGCCCAACATGGCGGCGCCTGCACACGAAGCCTCGATCGACACCTTGATCGACTTGGCCACCTACGACGACCGCCCTACGCTGCTCCTCGACACCAGCACGCGTCGCATCCGCTTCTGCAACATTGCCTTTGACTCGCTGCTCCAAGGGACCGGCGCCTCTACCGACTTTCAGCCATGGGCCAACAGCTTGTGTGCTGTCGCCGCCCAGGCTACCCACGAGCCCATCGACTTGGGCACCTTTGCCCACCAAAAATGGCTAGCCAAGAGCTTTGGGTCAAACATCATGACAGTCTTTTGCCGCTGGACCGCAGCGCCAGCACCTGCACCTGCATTGTCTGCCGAGGACGCCGTCATGCTGGATCATGACCAACAACAGGGCGAGGACAATGTCCTCCTGGAGAAGACGAAGCTCACAGATATGTACATGGGCTGGCTAGAACCAAAAGACGACCCGTGGATGTCCTTTGTCCGGCACTACCCCTTCCACGACACACCCCTAGGCCCAATGTCGGCCTGGCACCCACAGTTGCGCCGTGCCGTCCAGAGGATGATGGTTTGTCCAGAAACGCGTATCCTGTATTGGGGCGACCAACATGCAATGCTATATAATGAGGCCGCCGTGCCAATCCTTGGAAATAAGCACCCATGTCTGGGAATGTCCTTGGCCGACACCTGGGGCCACGCAATGTTTGACCAGATCGACAGTACAATCAAAGCTGTTGTTTTGTCCGGCAAGGCTCATCAGATGAAGAACGTCATGTTCGAGATGCATAGGCACGGCTTTCCCGAACAAACATGGCACCACTTCTACCAACTACCCATCACCGGTCCGGACGGCCGATATCTCGGATGTGTTTGCGAGTTTGCTGAAAACACTACTGCTGTTGTGCAAGAGAATAGAGCAGCCATCCTTGACACATCCATCAGGATCGCTGCAAGTGCGACCGATCTGAAGCAACTGTGGCCTCTCGCACTGGAACCTCTCGACAAGACTTCGATTGACATCGTTGCTGCTTGTATCTTCTCTATTGCCGGCCTTGCAGATAATACTCAACCGACCGAGTCATCTCCAACCTCGAGAGACTATGTCCTCGAGGCTTCTTTTGGTGAAACCAATGCCAAGTCAACATCGTTGCTGCTAAAGATACTCAACAATGCATCCAACTACGAAAAGTTGCTTGTTCTAAGACGGGACGATGGCACGCTTCCCTCTGGCCTACAGTGGAGCACCACCGACCACGGTGCCATCAATGTTGTCTGCGTTCTGCCAATCACAGATCTACGCAACCGCAAGCTTGCTGTCGCCGTCTTTGGTATGAACCCCGGCAGACCCTTTGACGATGGTAGCGTCTCTTTTGTATCAAGGATAGGCGACTTGACCCGAAAAGGTGCCATATTTGTCACTCTTCCCGAGGAGCAGAAGAGAGCTGCAGCCATAACCTCGGCATTGTCTGACAAGCTTCAAATTGCCCTTCTGGAGGCAGAGATAAAAGAGGATTCGTATGCTCGCATGGCGAGACAGGCTCCAATTGGAATGTATATGCTGCGACCGGATGGATACCCCGTCTTTGTCAACGATGCATACCTAGCATTGCATGGTGTATCGCGAACACAATTCTACAAGAACGCAGACGAAGGTCTTGGTTGGAATGCGACCCTGCACGACGATGACGTAGCTCTGGCAACCGATATGTGGTTGTCCACAATCTCCAGTACCAAACCTGTTCAGAATGTGGTGAGGACAAAGGCTCCTGCATACCCTGATGGGGTGCGCTTTGTGGAAAGTATGTCGTTCGCGGAACGCGATGAAGCAGTAAGTCAAGCCGAAATCAGCAAAGCCCTGGTGTCTTCCAACTCAGTGAGGTCATGCTAATTGTACCTTCAATCTAGGNGTAATGTCACTTCAGTTCAAGGTTGGCTTCTTGATGTCAGTCCACGAAAGCTGAATGAACGCTTGATACAAGAAAAACTTCAGGATGCGCTCGAGACCAAGCGCGCGACGGAAACATTCTTGGACATGTTATCACACGAGATGCGCAATCCTCTATCTTCCATTCTTCAGTTGGCAGATGGTATCATTTCGTTGTTGGATACTCCCACCGCGCCCGATACGGTTGAGCCGCTGAAAGATTCTGCTCAGACGATCACCCTCTGCGCTAGGCACATGAAGACGATTATAGGTACGGACTGAAGATTGAGCATGTGAACGGGAATATACTGACAGTTGGTAGATGAAGTTCTTACCTTCTCAAAGCTGGACTCGAACCTTCTGGTCCTCAGTTTGGAAAGAGCCCGAGTCCCTACAATCATCGAGACCGCACTGAAGATGTTTGAAAAGGAGATTGAGCACGCCAAGATTGTGGCAAACATGCAAGTCGATCCGAGCTACGTGGACCTCGGTGTAGATTTTGTCCTGGTGGATCCTAGTCGTCTGCTTCAAGTGGTCAGTATTTCAAGAAGATCATGGAATTTTGGAGCACCCATTGTTGACCCCACACAGATCATCAACTTTCTGTCCAACTCCATCAAATTCACAAAGTTTGAACAAGAACGAAGGATTACCATCAAGCTTGCTGCTTCTCTCACAAAGCCTACCGAGAAAGACTTTGGTATTGCTNTTTTGAGCTCACGCAAGGATCCTACAAAAGACACTTCCATGCCCGGTACACCCACAGCCGCTTTGCCAGAGTTCAAGTTCGAACTTGGAGAGGAAGTGTACATCTATGTCGGTGTCGAGGATACTGGACGAGGTCTCACAGCAGACGAATGCAAAGTTCTTTTCCAGAGATTTGCTCAAGGTAAGTCATGTCTTCCCAGAATTACCAGAGCATTGAAGAGGAGGAAAACTGACCACACGTCAAAAGCGTCTCCCAAAACTTACAAAACCTACGGTGGCAGTGGTTTGGGTTTGTTCATCAGCCGAGGCCTCTCTGAACTACAGGGTGGACAGATCGGTGTAAAGAGTACAGCAGGAGTCGGTTCGACATTTGCCTTCTTTATCAAGACACGACAAACAGAGCCCCCTAAGCCTGCCTCTGGTACCGAGTCAGTGAATTCGGCAGAAGCATTGACTGGCGTTCTCAATTTGCCTCACTCAGACGGCNAAAAAGACGTCAAATTACTGACCAGCTCAAGTGTTGCGGTAGAAAGCAGTCTATCGGTCAAAGGTTTGCATGTCTTGGTCTGCGAAGACAACAAGATCAATCAGAAGGTACCGACACGACCTTTTCTCCTTGTCAATCCAGCATTTCTAGAAGCTAACTCTCGACTTTGCAGGNTCATTGCTCAACAACTACGCCGTCTGGGCGTCCACACAGTCCACGTCGCCGACGATGGTCTCGCCGCCCTAAACTTTCTCGCTACCACTACCTTTTGTTCTTCCTCTGCCACTGCCATCCCCCTCTCCATCATCCTCATGGATGTCGAAATGCCAGTCATGGATGGCCTAGGCGCTATCCGTCGTATTCGTCAATCAGAGTCGAGGGGCGACATTGCGAAACATGTCCCTGTGATTGCGATCACGGCTAATGCTAGGCAAGAGCAAGTTGCTGTTGCGCTGGAAGCTGGTATGGATGAAGTTGTTACAAAGCCATTCTTGGTCAGGGAATTGGTGCCGCGGATGGTGTCGTTGGTGCAGAAGTATATGAGTGGCGGATGAAAGACGAGAGACTCACTTCACCATGAAGAAGTATGATAGTTCGCGGCGCCTGCTCGGGACCAAACACTTCTGCTGCCGCCCACCAACGCACGGATTTGTTCGTGTCCTCTGGACCAGACAGCCATGTTCTTCGCTCTAAAAGCCTTGGGCACAAGCCCAGCGATCAAGAGATTTCCGCAAGACAAATCTCGCTCCGTCAAAAATAAGGACGTCTCGACACTAAAGCACCGCCGCATTCACTCTTGCCCCAAAGAGACGAGATTCGAGCGTTGGACAAACACATGGAACCCACAGCATGACAATCGCTAGCCACGCAGCGTGCCGAAACACAATGTTGTGGTCATCCCGACTCCATGGCTTCTAGAAGGCTTTTGGTCTTCCAAACAGCAAAGACATTGGTTTAGCGAAGCACAAACCCCCTTCGATAGAAGAGGAAAACGAAGCTACGCTATATGCATCATTATAGACGAATAAACCACCCAGCCAAAGAGCACAATGAACCAGACAAGAACTTTGGCTTACTCTCATCAGGCTCTTTTTTTTTTAGAAGAGATGGAACGAAAGAACATGTTTGCGTACAGGCGAAAGAACATAGAACGACTGTGTACACATCAGATAGTTTTGCACTTCTTCTTTCTTGGAGTGTGCAATTCTAGCCTACTGCTTTTTTTTTCCTGTCACGAATGACAATCAGTGTTAGTGCTGTAGTGCTGTGCTGTGCTGTAGTGCTGTAGTGCTGCGATGCAACAGCAGGTAAAGACGAGTATCGCGTCTGTGACCGTGAAGATGGAAATTGCAATGCCTGTGATGCGCGGGTAGTGTCTGGAGTGCTTGAGTGTATACAGGACAGTTTTGATCAACACGATCTCCTCTAGTCCAATACACCTGGCTGCAAAGACTAATTGCCCGGAATGTGATTGTTGGTGTCGCTTGTACGAATCGTTCTTTCCTGCGCCAATGGCTGTTCCTAGTCACTTTGCACAGTACCTGTGAGAACAAGAGTAACTTCCACGGCGATTTAGATTTCTTCAATCGATCTCCCTTTCTAACACGCCCTCTGTATCGCAAGAAAGATTAACGACATCAACCAAAATCAAACATTGTTACAGACCACCGACATATCTTTCCACCTCTGCGACAACGTTGATTCCATATAACCAATCTAGATCAAAGCCTTGCTCGTCATCGTCTTTTTCTTCACTTCCCAGCAGTTTGGGCAGTCTGCGGCGATCGATGCGGGCGTTCAAGAGCAAAATTTGCTGAAGCCTGGCTTGTCGGAATTGCTGCCACCAACCCAAGTCTTTCTTGTCGCTTCTACCCTTTCCTAGTAGTATGGCTAGCATCACTACATCTTCTACAGCCTGGCTGATGCCTTGACCGGCAGATGGGGGTATGCAATGTGCTGAATCGCCTACCAGGAGCACTCTTCTATTGCTAGAAGACCAAGAGTCGAGTTTGGGAATAACATAAAAGGGCCAGACATTGACGTGCTCAAGAGGGATATCAGAGGTAGCAGTGACGGCAATATCGCCAAACACTTCTGCTCCCTCGCGCAAGAAAGCAATGGAAGCCTCTTTGTCGGCAAAAACTTGTTCCCAGCCCTCACGCGAATGCTCAGCCATACGCTTTTGCTTTCCGATAAACACTTCACTGGCATCTGGCGTCTGAGGTGCGATGACGAAGGCGCCATGAGTGGGTGACATGATCGTGACTGGCATCTTGTAGTCCGGTGAAGGCAGTTTTATGTTTGCGGTCGGGACTGCAGCGGTGATACCGGCCATGCCGGTAAACTTTGGCGAGAGATCTGGATACATGTACTGTCTAACTCGGCTGTGGATTCCATCTGCACCGATCAACAGTGAAGATGTTTTTGTGGTGCCGTTGATGAGTTGCCAGGTAACAGTATCCTCGGATTCGGAAATCACATGCGAGAATTTGTGGTTAAAGTGCATTGATGTACCATTAGCCTTGAGCTTCTCGAGCAGTAGGTCGATGAGTTGGTAGCGGTAGACGCGGAGACCACTGTATCCATACTTTTCGACGCTGCCAAAGGGGTAGGTTTCCTTGAGGGAGCCGGCGAGGTCGCGGAAGTAGAGAGTATCAAAGTTATAGCCATGACGCTTGAGACCGTCGTAGATGCCAATGTTGTCGAACAGTCGAAGTGAGTTAGGGGAGAGCATTACGGCACCGCCGATGTTTTGGGGCTCAGGGCGGGACTCGTAGACGGCACATGGAATGCCTTGAGTGTGTAGACTGAGGGCCAATGTTAGGCCTGCGATGCCAGCGCCGATAATGCTGACTTCGGGTGCCATCCTGATAATCAGACAGGAGAAATTTGGTGGGCTCGAGTATGGTCGATGTTAGGGTCAGCAGTCGAAAGGAAGGTGCTCTGGAGGGGTGATTGCGGTGCTCGAAAGACGATGAGAGTATACATTTCGAGCTGAACGACGCGGCAGGTTATATACTTTACAAAGCGCCTGCCTTTCCTTGACATACTCGACCGGTCATGCTTAGGCGTGTCGGCCGAGCATTGGAGATCCTTTTCCTGCACATACTGCACGCAATCTTGCAGCGCCTTCACTACCGATGAGATGATGATAGTGCGAGCTTAAGTCAGCATGTGTAAGGCAGCGATGATCGATTGGTCGCTTATGGCTGACCAAGCTGGAAGGATTGAGGTGATGATTTGACGGCTTCGCAAGAACAGCAGGCACGATTTCGGCCGAGGGCGGACATATCAAGTCCGAGCGGCCGACTGCAACTCCTTCTCCGAGAGAGCTCTATCCAACTTCCTCGATAATCAAGCCGCCCAAGGATCGTGGCTTCTTACTGCTAAGACCAAACATGTAGAAACCCTATATAGGTCAACATGTGAAAACATACAAATAGGATCGGTACTGTCACCTTCTCAAGCCATGCCCACCTACCATCTACCATCATTTTCTCTATATCACAACCCAATCAACCTGGACAATTCTAGCAGACTCCCACATAACAAACTATCATGAAGATGTCGACCTCTACCTTGATCAATCTTCCGGATATCCTCCTTATCGGAGCTACAGGCCGCACTGGTCGTCTCGTTCTAGCATCAGCACTGAAACGCGGCCACCACGTCGTCGCCTTGATCCGACCATCCTCGAACCTGACGCCGCAAGCCAACCTCACGATTTTTGAAGGCTCTCCTCTCGACTCTGCCTCTATCACCACTGCCCTCTCCCCTGNNACAACAGGTCCAGTGGTCGTAATCAGCACACTGGGCCAAACACGCACATCTGGAAACCCCTTCGCCGCAACAACTTCGCCTGCACTCTTCATGTCTGATTCGGCTACTGCAGTTGTCTCAGCAGCAAAAGCTTTTGGTCCCAGGATCCAGAAACTGGTCCTGATGTCAATGTTTGGCGCTGGATCTTCCTTCTCCAATCTCAACTTTCTCATGCGAGCAACTATGCTCTACTCTAACATGAAGCAAACACTCGACGACCAGAATGCTGTTGATGGGGTTATCAAGAACAGTGGACTGATATTCGTGATGCCCAGACCTGCTATGCTTAAGGGTGATGTAGCTTTGCCAGTCAAAGATCTGGGCGATACAGGAGAGATGGCGGAATTCATGCCGTCTGTGAGTGCGCAGAGCGTCGCTGAGTTTATGCTGGACGCGGTTGTTAGTCAGGAGTGGGATGGCAGAACCCCTGTTCTTTCGAATTGAGTCCTTAAATCGTGGTGCCATAACCCTGTCTGCCAGTAGAAATGCCAATCGGTGTCACGATATTACCGAAGCTCTTGTCTTACAGAGATGGGGGTTTTGTTTTTGCACGTTTTACTGGGTTCTAGCCATCTATTAGATTAAAGAATATAAGATGGGAACTAACATACACAAACCACACTTTGCATATTACCATTGCTTGTAAAGAATCTTAGAACTACCCCCTATACCCGGCCTATAGAATCCGGGTACTAATACTCTCAGAATGACAAACACTTGTCACAACATAAAAGCCATCCAAAACTTCCAGTTTTTGGCACGGAGATAGCGAGAAAGATTATACCAATGCCTGGGTACTTCTACACACATATATACTACTCTCTATCTAGCTCTACCTGTCGAACCGCAACAAAGTGTCTGTCACAGAACTCTAACATTGAGCGCGGGATCAAGAAGCAAAGATGCATCGACGCGTATGCACTACTGCACACTTGTACACCACCGCTTACACTTGTACACCACCGCTTACACTTGTACACCACCGCTTACTCTTTATCTTGGCTCTTCCTTTCCACGGCATATTCCAAAAGACATTGTGCAAACATTGCTTTTCTTCCCTCTCGTTAGAAAAGAGTACAAAGCTGTTACTGCGGTCACGGGACGTGGTGTTTGTTGTGGAGCTGTTCCAGATAATTCGAAGACGGCGATACACGGGTTACCACACTTGTATACCAACCAACCAAGTCTTTGTTTAGATCTTTGCATTAGCATGTTGCTCTGGAGATACTTTGTGCACATATTCAAAATACTCGGACTCTTCTTCCGTTTGGTACGAAGGGTGCTAGATCTAGTATCACGGTCACGGACGTGGTGTTCGTCATGGGAGGAACTTGCTCTGATGGATGCGAGAAATCAGAAAATAAAAGTGACATTGGACCTTGTTTTGAGAGAAGAGAGTGTCTGAAGTAGGAGATAAAAACTTCCTCTAGTAGAAGAAAAGCAGGGAGAAAGGGAGGAGGAAACCCTGCAAAACAAAACGCCCCCGTCCTATCAAAAACCTTGTAAAAGAACCCCTTGTGCTATGCAAAATCCAGCAGAGTTCCATGTATCCATGCCCAAAAGGACTGCTATTCGTCCTCTTCCCTAACCCTCGTGTTCAGCACTGTGAGTCACGAGGTACTGACCTAGCCACTTCAATGGCTCCTGAGGCTTGTAGTGAGCCAGATACCTGTTGCCCTCCACAAGGTACAACGCGATTCCAGTGCGGTGGTAGTATTCTCTCCAGGATTCGCCACCAGTGTAACTCTGAGCGGCACGAGGGAGGATGTTGTCTTGATCATCAGGCTGGCCGGCATGACGTCTCAGGAGATACTCGCCCAGCATCTTGCGAGGATTGTCGGGCCTGATGACTGACAGGCGCTTGAGGCCCTCCATCATGTGCAACGCAACGGGGTTGAGGTAGGCTCTGGTGGGGGCACCACCACTTGGGCCTTGAGCAGGGGCGGTGGGAGGTGTAGAGGGGCCAGCAACAGGGGCTGGAGCAGCAATGACATGGGCTTGAGCGGCTGCGGGAGGGGTGGAGACAGCAAGGCCGGCGAGAGGAGGCATATCGACGGCAGAGACTTGAGCGGCGGCGGGAGGGACTTGAGCGGCGACCGGGGAAGGGAGAGCGGCGGCGGCAGGAGCTTGAGCGGCGGCGGGAGGAGGGAGAGCGTGGGCGGCAACAAAGGCCTGACGACAAGCCGAGGCCTCTCTTGTCAAGGCGTTGGCCAGGGCTTGTGGCCTATGCCATTGAGCAGGGTGGTCGCTAGGCCTCATGTGGTTCTTCTCGTTGCGGTCTCTGCAGTTCGAAAGTCAGATACAAAACGCGATATCATGCAGTATGATGATACATACTCTCTGTTGGTACGGCGACCGCAGCCAGTGACTAAGCACTCGTAGGGGCCCATGTTGTGCATGGCGCCCAAGTGAGACTTCATGTTGAGCTCGCTATTGCATTGCGTAATGCGCGACTGGGGGCACAGTGTGCAGCGGTGGGAGGGAGGCATGGTTGTTTGTAGAGGAGTGGTTGTAGGGAGAAGGTTGGTGACCTGGCAGTTGATGCTGAAGATCAAGACGCAGAGTCGAGCAAGCGTACGTGTTGTCTTGATATACAACACTTTCACCGGAGAGTCCCGCTGCGCTAACCAGTCTCTTGGCTTGATATGGTAGCGGCAGCAAGGTGTACCCGGTCGGAGCAAGCGGGAGTTGGAAGCTCCGATGTTGTGGCGATGATGATACAGTAGGTCAGTGTACCAACACGCTGCCTCTATCGTCACCCTCTCTTAGCAGTATCCAGGGGGATGTGGTTGTCGAGAGAGATCAGAGTATTTGAGGCCAAGCTTGAACCCAGGAAGACATGGGCCGACTATTGACAGAGCCAGGCCTTTCCTTGGACATCTACACCACATGGCTTCAATTCTTGCCTTTTGACAGGATATTGACGACGATAGCAGGAGGTCGAAGGCACTAGAGCCCTGTCTGGACAAAAATGAGCATTCCAGCAGCCAGGCTACTCCTTCCAGCACACACGGTCCAGTATAGATCGATGCAATCGCAAAGAATCTTTCGGTATCGAACAAAGTCCATTGAGATTCGACGGCTGCCAGGCTCTCACTGGACAACGACATCAAACTATAATGGTCCCTGCATTTTGACACCCATGGTACGAGCGCGATGTCGAAATGGAGAATCGCTCAGACCAGTAGCACCAACATCGATGACAGTTCTCCCAGGATCCAGGACCCAGGATCAGTGGTATAATACCAGTAAAAAGGCACAACACTATTCCATTCCATAACCATGTCCACAGAAAGCTTCGAGCTTCAAGACTCTGAGTAGCCAAATCCTCACATGCCACTCCAAAACATTGCATCCCTACAACACCAGAACCCAACGTTCCCTTCCAAGAAAATAACACACAAGATCACCAGAAACCCAACAAGCCAGTAAAATATCCGAGATCCAGAGACAGAGCCGAGCGCGAGGAGACCATGTGCCTGTTCCAGAAGCTGCGAATTCATTCCAGATGAGTGCTGCAACCATGGTTGGCCAACCCAGAGGGTTTGGCTGTTATGTGATGGACAGCATGATGGGAAAAGGCAAAGATTATGATTGTTGTGTCTGCGCTGAAGAAGAAGGTGCTTGTTTGTGCAGGAGCAGTGGTCAGTACTGGCGATACTTCGGTGATTCGGGCTATCTTTGGCAAGTCAGCCAATCAGCGTTGTAGGAGATTTTGGTGATTGCAACATTGCTCCTTCCATCAGGGCCATTACTCTTTTGCTATCCAGAGTGAATCTGCCGAGAGTATATCGTTACGCAGGCAATGTGAGGATATGTGGTACTAGAGGATAGTGCCTGCCCGTTCCAGGTAAGACAGTGTTTAAAGAAAGAATTGCACCGCGTACAAGAGTTTACATACTACATCCATATCTACACAAAGATTGCAGAGCCTTGATACATACACGATACCAACAAAGAACCTTGAAACCAAAATCAACAGCTTCTTAGAGCCCCTTCCCCGAACCTCCTCCACCAGAATTACTCTACACACCTTCAAAAGCCCTCATGACAGCCAACCCAACAGGAGCATACGTGACAACCCGATTATGCATCCCATACTCCAACATCTCAACTCTAACCTTGACCCTACCCTCCCCGACCACCTCTCTAACCCCCAAAGGCAGAACCTCAACCTCTTTCCCAACAGCCATTGCAAACAGCTTCTCCGTCTGCGCAAAAGCAATATCCTGATCATCGCGCGCGTGCAAGATATGCACGTTTCCCGCACCGTTGTCCTCAGATGCCACAGAAGCAGCAGCGGATACATAGGCATTGAGGCGAAGACCAGTGGGCCATGTATCAAGGATATACTTCGAAATCATGCGGACGAGGAAGGGCGAGTGGCGGAGAGGTGCCAGGACGGGAACCAAGCCTCCAATGCGGTAACTGAGCAAAAGATCCGGTAGAGAGGCGAATGGTGCAACCAAAATGATGCTTCTGAATCTTGCCGTCTCGACTTTGCCGCTGGATATAGGTTGAGGCAAGAGTTCAGAAGTCGGGTCTGAGAAACTCAATCCTACGGCTGAAGCGACTGCGGTGCCGAGACTTTGTCCGAGAATCACAATGCGTGAGGGAGGTATGCCGAGCGACATGACATATTGGATCAAAGCGCGGCCGTCGGTGATGAGACCTGCTTCAGTTGGCGAACCAGTGCTGCGACCAAAGCCGCGGTAGTCGACGGTAAAGACATGGGTATGTGGTTGATTCGAGAGAGCGCGATAAGTGTCTGTACGCCAGCCCTGAGCTACATGTCCTGCATTGCCATGAACTGTTTTCTAGTCAGCATCTCTGAGCCTCTTGGATGACCCAGAAGACTTACAGTTCACGACTACTCTGGCCTCAGGGTCAGACTTGAGAAGCTGAAGCGGTAGAGTTTGATCAAGCACATCGGCTGCGGCCAAAGCATCTCTGTTTGCTGCCACTGTTGCGAGAGGAAGGATATGCCATGCATAGAGCACTTTATTGTCTGGCGTGCTGACGTTGAATGGAGTTACTTGATGAGCCGCAAAGCCAAAAGACTCGGGCTTGTTGACATCATGCCAGAAGCCAGAATGGATCTTATGAGCATATAGTGCNGCTATTGGGTTGACAGGTTAGAACATAGTCCAGTCGGGTAAACTGTATGACCGAGAAGCGTAGCAGAACAAGAACTCAGAAGAAGCAAGCAGACAAACAAGCAATGGAGTAGAAGAGAGAAGGAGAGATACGCACTGTCGTTGCAGCCAAGGATTCGTCAACAAGAGTACGAGAACAGGATATAGAGAAACAGCAAAAATGAGGAACAAAAACCCGCTCTTGAGTACACCCATCTTGATGGAAGTCGACTCCTTTTATACTAACCTGTCATCCTTCAGCAAATTGCGCTCTCGGATAGAACTTATGCGACAGAGAGAAAAGTGTCGCCGTACATGGGAGGAAATAGCGATGACTCTACACGCACTTATTGACTTACTCTAATGAGATTGGTATCACAAGACGAGTATGTGTTTCTGTAGAATTGGTGCAACAAGATCGAAGGCCGTGGTCATCCGCACACGATACCAAGACTTTTGGCAACTCAACACAAGCCTGTCAAAAATCAACGCAAGTCACTCCTCTACGAAGAAAAATCTCGGCGTCTGTCTACTCTTCTCCTCCACCCTCTTTCAACTGGAATCAGATCTTCTCTCACACAAGGTGGATTGTCGATTGATATGCGAATCAAATGAAATTCACCGGATTTGAGGATACAAGACGTACAGAACGAGATAAATGGTTTGTAGAGTACATCAACTCTTCTTTCTCCTTTTCTTTTCCATAGCACAGCAAGTCAGTCCTCTCGGCTCTCGTATCACTCCATCGAGCAGCTGGTGTTTAGACTCCGGTCTACACTTGCAAGATTGACACTTACAAGGCCTTGCGTTTGAGGTATTCGTGACAAATTAAACCCCTGGACGAATCACCATAGAAGTCTCGGTACATATTTTTCTATCATCATATACAAACTACAAAATTTTCGCTTCTTTTATCATGACATTACTTTTTTTTTGACTTGGAGAGTATCGCTTTCGTGTTTTGACATGGATTGCAGCAATTGCTAGTCGAATGACTTGGAATATGGGTATCTAGGTTGTGGTTGTGGTTGTGGGAGCATCTGGTGCGGCCGTTACTGCGCTGGTAGTTGTGTTGCCGTCGTTGGCGATTGTGGGCACTTCTGAGATGCGGACGGACTTTTTGCGCTTTGTAGTTGTGCTGTCTGCCGCTGGTGCTTCTGCAGGTTGGGTAGACTCTAGGTTCTCAGGTGCTGGCGCAGTAGGAGGAGCAGCCTCTGCCTCTTTTGTTCCAGCCAGAGGATTCGTCAAAGGATCGACAGAAGTGGCTGCAGGCGGTTCTTGTGTCGCACTCGGCGTAGGAATCTGTTGTGCAGTATCTCCTGCACCGTTGGGAGCTGATACAGCAACCTTGGTTGGATCCTTTTCTCCTGTCTGATCATTGTCCTTGTCTTCCTTCTTCTTTCGAGGCGCTGGCTTGGGCTTGGGCTTGACCTCTTGCACAACAGGGACCTCCTCTTCTACTTCAGTAATGCCGCTCTTGTGTGGTAGCCTAAAGGCAAGATATCTTGTCGGAGCACGCGTGCACTTTTCGATCTTGTCGGTCATGTAGTTGCGGACCTGATCGGCAGGCTTGACACAGCGAGTGATGAATTGCAAGACGTCTCTTGCAGCCGAGCGAGCTTCGGACACGGTGATTGTCATGGTGACCGGCTCGTAGTACTCGGTATCGGGGTCGAGTTGAGGGCTGACGTCTCGTCCTTTGCGGATGACGAGGAATGACGCGAGCATCTTGTAGGAATTGAGAAACTCGAGGATGGAGTATTCGGGAAAGCGGAAGCGGTCGGGCGAGGCGCCAGGGCCTTGAAACTCGAGTACGATGGGGTAGCTGGGATAGCTCGGCGGGGGACGTGGTTGATGTTGGTATTGTTGCGGATGTTGCTGAGGCATAGGATATATCGGAGCGTGCGGCTGTACTGTGGCAGGGTGTGGTTTGATGGCGGGAGCAGCCGACGGAGGTCGTGAGTTTGCATGTTGATGTGGCGGAGCGGGAGAGTTTGTTTGACTGTTTGGCTGGGCCTTGTTGGCGTTGATCATGGCCGTCAACTCGTCTATGTGTCTCTGGAAGACGCGCAGCTGTTCCTGGTTGGCGTTACCCGTGGCTACAATCTTCATAAGCGCTTTGAGCTCAGCATCGCTACTCGCGCGCGAGGCAAGCATCTGGATGACAGGATCTGGCGATTGTTTGACGGGTGCAGGTGCTGCAGGAGGGGGTGGCGGCGCTCGAGCGGTTGCGGGCATGATGGGTGGTGGGTGGGGACGACCCTGGTATTGCGTAGAAGGATGTGACGAGTATGGAGCCCCATAAGGACTTCCCAGCAGGAGCGTTGGGATTTGGTCGTGTTGGTTGTTGGTTGTACTGCTGGGGAGGAGCATGTTGGTACTGGTGCTGGTATTGTTGCTGTTGAAAGTGCTGCTGAGGTGCTTGGTGTGAGGACGAGGATGAGGGCGCTGGACCTGGCTCCTTGACGTAGTATACCGTCGCGTCAAAGATCAGCGGCTCTACTACCAGTGTGCATGGCGCAATCTCCTTCATCCATGACTTGTGTGGGTTGCCCGGCGGCGCTGGAGGCGCATCTTTTCTGCCCGATGTCTTGGTCCAGTACTTGTCGAAAAAGGTGCCAGCGATCCACTTCTGCCGTGATCGTTCCAGTGATGCTAACAACACTCCACTTTCCGCAATCGTCTTGTATTCGTCGTTGGACAAGCTGGTGCTTTGGCGCTCGGACAGGGTGGGCAGAGGCTTCGAGTCGACGACCTTGTTAGGTAAGGGTGTCGCTTCTCGTACTGCCTCTTCGACGACCGGCGTCGCCTCCTGTGGTGTCGCATCTTTTGGCGTTGGTACTTTGGTCGATGTCCTTCGTCTTTTCGCGTCTCGCGCCCGTCCTGACGCTCGTCGCTTTTCCGCCATCCTTGTCTGTATCTTTATCGCAATGCTCCGGTCTGCCCGTACAAGTATATCATGCTCAGGTGTTCGTGTTGGTTGTGTCGTAGATTCGTGTCGCGTGCATATAAATCTTGTCGTTTCCTCAATCCAGATATGACGAAGACGCCGACGCGCAATTTAGCATCAGGGTCACCCCCATGCAATCTTTTTGGCACCTCGAGAGTGCCTACAGCAGCACCACGTACATATTATAGTCTCTGTATAGCCTCAATATATGTTTGATGGCTGTAGGTGTCTGTTAGCAAGCTTTCATAATGGACGCTCTTATTTTCGTAGAGATATAGGCGAAAAACGCAAGAACATTTATGTTCTCCAGCAAACGACCATGCAACACTGTCGTTTTTGGGTGAATATGAGCACGACGCGGCAAATGACACCAAACTCATCTGTGAAGACTCAGGTTGTACAAGATTCACGCATAGCATTAAGAGAACGGCAAGCCTGAGATTAATAGTATCGACTTCAGTGTAGAGTCATACTGTGGGTAGTATCTCAAGGTGGACTCACCACTCTACTGACATGGCAGAATCTCACCGCCCTCGTATACACGTTAAACGTTCGAGTCACGAGCGGGTACCAGCCACTTATTTATCACGTCACAATCATCTCTCCAAGATCAAAACACAATGGCCACCCACGATGAGTGCAGTAGAGCAGCACAGGATAAAACTCAGCGGGGAGAACGTACAATCAACATGAAAGAAAATATATTACATGGACAAGTGACCAGTATCTCTATGAAATGCTTCGCTATTCGTCGTCAACCATGTCCTCATCCTCGATTTCGAATTCTTCAGGAACTTCTGCCTCCTCGCCTCCTTCCACATCTTCGTCGACTGCGTTGAGCACACCAGATGCAGCAGCTGCACCAACACCTGCTGCGGCACCGAAGCCCAATGCGGCAAGAGCGTCATCACCAGTCTGGCGGGCAGGAGTGAATGGTGTCTCCTGTTGTGATGATCCGCCGACGACAGGTGCAGCAGCAGCATTGTTGGTCTTCTTCTTGGCCTTGAGCTCAAGCAGAGACTTGGACTCTGACGACTGTGTGTCGTGCAAGAGAATGACACCACCAGTAGGCTTCTTCACTGGTTGGTAGCGACCATCCTGTGCAAACGAAATGTACTTGATCTGCGCAGGAAGGACACGGCTCATGTTCTCCAGGTCGTAGCCAACCTTTTCACGCTCGGCCTTCTTCTTTATGCTGCCTTCTGTAGGAGCGGCCTCGCCCTTTTCATCGGCAAGCTTGGCTGTGTCGACGACGTTATCGTCCATATCCATCTTGTCGCCGGACTCGACCTTGGGGGTTGTGGGTGTCATGTCAATGTCCATGCTCTCACGTCTAGCTTGTCTCTTCTTTGCTTGTTCTCTACGCTTGGCATGTGCTGTTGTTGACAGAATGGCGGTCTTGACCTTCTCAGGAGCCTCCTCGGTCTTGACTTCAGCTTCAGGTGGGTAATCGAACACACTAGGACGAGTGTTGCTGTGGAACTTGAACGATGGAATCTCGAGGTCTGAGTCGACACCGATGATGGCGGTAGGTGTGAAGGAAAGAGTAAGGAAGTGGGTNAGAGGGAACCAGTACCAGTACTGGGTGAAGACGGCCATACCGACAATGGCGGACATGTTGAGGTTGCCGGTAGGAGTTTGTAGGCCGATGGTGCAGTTACGACCACCAGCATCGATAATTCCGAGAGCAAGAGCGCAACCAAACTTGCACATAGCATCTTCGTGTCTGTCGCTGATGATCTTTTGTAGAGTCTTGCGAATGGTGCCAACCTTGGGGTTCATGGCTTCATTCTGCTGGACCATGATCATCGACAGCGAGATAAGAGCACCCTGGCGAACGAAGTCGACAGAGTCCTTCATCATGGGCTCGAGAAGATCGATGGCCTCATCCAAACCAGTTCCGGCACATGCGATACCGAGAGCCATGGTGGCACCATATCTGACGTGAGGGTTGTAGGACTCGGAAAGGAGTTCGACCATGCGAGGGACAGCACCAGGCTTGCGGAAGAGAACGAAACCTAATGACATGACTGCAGCGCGGCGAACATCATCACTGACGTCGCTGACAGCAACATGGAGTAGCTTTCTGACGGCCTTGTTGCTGCTGGTACCACAGTAGGCAAGGGCAACAGTGAAGATACCACCATATCTCAGTGTCGGGTCTGCGTCGTCGAGCAGACCGTTAATAAGCTCGTCGGCACCTTCTTGGCGGTTGTACATGATCAAAGCCATACCCATAGCAAGACCGCGCACAATCTTCTCGTGCTGTGTATCATGAGCATATTGAATCATATCCTCAAGAGCTCTGGTGTTGCCAGTGCCGAGCATGACAAGACCCATGGCAAGACCAACGGCTTCACCATTGATGGCTGAATCGCTGTAGAGAACGCCCTTGAGAGCCTCGTAGATGTCTTCGGAACCAGTGGCCATACCAGCAACACCAAGACCAAGAGCGCCACCATGCTGAACAACCTCTTCTTGAGTGTCCTTGAACTGCTCGAGAAGGTAGTCGAGCACGTTGGTACCGTGGTTGGAGTAGATGAGACCCAGAGCGTAAAGAGAACCACCCTGGCTGTAAGGAGAGCCTGAACCGGGAACTGCATTGCGCTTGGGAAGGTAAGGTTCGAGGAGTTTGCGGCCGTTCGCCAAGTTTCCTCTGTGAATGACACCAAGAGCAGCGGTGGCAGTGAACTTTGACCAGTTCACGGCCTTGCCCAGCCACTCGAGATTGTCGCGGAAGAAGGTGTCGACGGTAGTACCAGAATTCATGAAAGCGTTGGAGAATGTGACTGCAGTGTGGAAGATGGAGTTGCGAGCCTCGAGGCTGTCGCGGACCTTGTTGAGAATGTGCTTGTCCGTGTGGCTGTTGCGGAAGAGGAACTCGAGGTTCAGCTCGATGCTCGTCGTGCCGCGTAGGATGTCGCGTATTGAGTTGAAGGCCTTCTTCTCTTCTGCTGTGCTGGCCTTTGCTCCCGAAGGTCCTGTGCTCCTACGCAGCTCGGACAAGAGCTGAGTAGACTCGTCAGCATCGTCGGCGCCTTCGCTTGTCGGCTCGGGCGACTTGTCATCGCTCGAAGGCAGTTCCTCCATGACGCGGATCAAGAACTCCTGAGTACCATTCTCGTACAGATCGAAGGACAACTGGTATGCAATGGCGAGGGACTTTGCGTCAGCCTTCTGGACGAGCTGGCGCAGCATGTTGCTAGCCATAGAGTGCTGACCAAGATGTACAACGCATCGAGCGATGGCGAAGTAGTCGGGGTCTGGGATGTCGTTGAGTAGCTCGAGGATGAGCTGCAAGATCTCGTCTCTTAGACCACGCTCTTGTACCACGTTCATGCAGATGTCGAGCACGTACTCCATCAATTCGTCGGTGCTTTGCTTGTCCTTGCCACAACGCAGAATGGCATCCTTCAGAACTTGACGGTTGCGTGCTTCGATGGCAATGCCTACAACGTGACGATATGCGCCGGACTGATAACATGACTCGAAGATGCGCTGAATGACACCGTGAAGGCTCTTTTGCGTGGCGGGCGAGAGTGAGTCGGGGGACGGGTGTGAGCCAGAGACTCCGGCAGCTGCACCATCGATCTGAACGCCATCGGCTTCGCGAGATAGAAGGGATTTCGGTGGTGCGGAGGATTGCGAGAAGGGGGTAGTGGTGTTGGCACTGCCGTTGGCAGCGGATAGCGATGAGTCGTTGTGGGATGCCGATGGCACAGAACTTGAGGGGGCGGGAGGGTTCTGGAGCGCTGAGAGAGCGACGTACGTGTCGATGCACTTGGCTACANNGGGGTGTCAGCTACTTGAAGAGTTGCTTGCCTGTTAGAAGCACGTACCAACGATAGTCTCTTCAAATTCGCCTTGGTGGTCGAGACGGAAGAGCTTGCCTGCGCCGAGGGCAAAGACCATGGACTCGTTGTACTCCTGAAGCTGGTAGTAGACCTTGGCTGCCACAAGTGCTGCCAGCTCGCGGTTGGGGAAAGATTCGTCTTCGTAGAGAGCCTCACTGTCATTCGGTCAGCCGTGTTCACAGTGATGTCTTGATGGTGCGCACATTTGACCGATGGATCCAGAAACCTCGGTCCAGATGTTGTCCATGTCCTTGTTCAGCTCATCCAGAGCGAAGACCTGCAGCGCTGTGTCGGGCTCGGATAGGAAGCCGACCAAACTGGCGGCAGCAGAGGGAGCGCCGACCATGATGATTGTGATGCGAGGATATGAGTTGTGGTCGTGTTGATGCGGAAGTAAGAAGGGCGTGTGTCGGGGAGTGGCGCCGCAGCTCGGAGATGGAAGCACGTGGAGTCACCCGGGCTCTGGCAGACCAGTGGGAGAGCGACGATGAGGGAATAGAGGTCGTCGAGATTGTTGTTCAAAGGGCGATACGTCGTGATGATAGTGAAGGCGATGGTGAGTTGGAGCTTCCGTCGCTGGGCGATTGTCCGAAGCTCTTTGGAGACAACATGCCGCCATGACGCTCGTCATCTTCGGCGATTCCCGTTCCTGCATTGGCGTACATATCATTTCACAAATTAGACACGGCGACATGAACATCAAATACTTCTCACAATCACTCGCTACCTGCCTTCTGAGTGTCTTACTCAATTGTCTTGGGCGAGGTCTCATCGACAGTGACGATGAGTACATCTTGATATATTCAGATGGAACTCTATCAATGCGCGGCACAAATTCAAATCACGTCGAACGGCCAACTTCATTCGATGGAGACAAAGGAAGTGTTGGGCAAACCAGTAATTGTTTTTCATCTTATGTGCGAGTAAGACAATAACGAGTGTCCAGTGAATATCCTACACAAAACTTTTTCCTTACTTGTTTCTCTTGAGAAGGGTGAGCTTGTCACCAACAGATCCGTCAGCGCCCTTGGTGAACGACCAAGTGGCAGAAGTGGAAGTAATCTTCAGCTTACTGAAACCATAGTCTCTCATGTTCAGTACTGCGGTGATGTTGAGGACAGGCTGATCAGCATCCAGAGTACTATGCGACTCGATGTTGCCAGCCATGCCGTTGATAACGTGGACCATCGACTTGCCCTCGTTAGTGTAGTAGGTGTTGTTGTCCTTGATCGAAGCAGTGTCGATGGTACCGTTACGACCAAGAGGGAACAGACGCTCGTACCAGTGGATGTGACCGGCAAAGTATGCGTCTACGCCATGTTCGAGCATCAATGCCTCGAATGCGTTGCGAATGTTCGCCTGGTAGGAAGAAGTTTGACTGCTGTACATGGGTCTGTGACCGTTGATGAAGATCCAGGGAGTCTTGGTGCGGTCAACACTGGCGAGATCCTTGGCCAACCATTGGTACTGCTCATAAGCCTTGTTGTCCTTCCAGTTGTTGCCGTCAATGCGACCGAAAGGACCACTGTCTGTGATGAAGGTCTGAGCCTCGGTAGGATGAGTCTCGTTGCCCTTGAGGTCACGGACGAAGGGCCATTCGGGACTGTATGCAAAGTCCGTCTCGGTGTCAATGCTGACAAAGTGGGCAAGACCATAATCGAAAGAGTACCAGAAGTTGCCAACACCACCACTCTCAACTCCGGGCATGCGGAAACGGTGCTGGAAAGTTGTGAAGTTTCTTNNCAAAAGAATTGTTAGTACAAGGAAAATAAGAAGCAATAGCATCAGAATGACATACCTCTGAGATTCAGGACAGCTGTAGTAGTTGAGGGCCGACTTGGGTGCGGAAGAATTGGCCTTATCGTTGTTGAGGTACGCGGTAAGAGTATTGTTGCCTCCATCGAACTCTGCACAAGCAGCCTCGTGGTTTCCTGGGAGGACCATGTAAGGAACGGATGTTGTGATGTCGTTCATCCACTGCTGCCAAAGATCCCAATTTGACTCGTACAGGACAGACATGTCACCACCTTGAGGACCACCTTGGTTGGCGATCTCCCCAGCAGGGATTGGTGCATCGAGGTACTCGGCAGGGTAAGGAGGACCGCCAGGAAGTCTGGTGGAACTGCCGTTGTAACAGACTGGCCAGGAGGTCTCACATGGGAGGATACCGGAATACCAGTCATCTGCGTAAGAGATGTCACCTCCGTGCCAGGCAAAAGCAAGACCATCTTGGACGGCGTTGCCGAGGTACTTGTGAGTGCCATGGGCGTTGGTGTAACCCATGTCATTCAGGACTGCGACAGTGAACTCGGAACGATCTCCAGCAGCATGTGCAGTGCGGAAACTGAGTGTCAGAGACTCGGTAGTGCCGTTGGCGGCAGGAATGCGGTACCAGTATTTGGTGTTTGGCTTGAGGCCAGTGATCTGAACTTCGTGGAAGTGTTCACTGCACTGAGTAACAGGAGCCAGGGAGCAAGGAGGGGTGCGGGCGTAAGTGTTTGATTGTCCGACAGCAACGTGGTTAAGGTTGTCTTGCTGAGTACCCCATTGCACCTGAGGTGCAGCTCCAAGACCGAATGGAGTCTGGTAATGAATGTGCATGCCGCCGGGAACGTAGGCCAAGGAGATGACATTGACGTTGTTGGTGGGGTTGGATGTCTTGGGCTTCACAGCTGGAGCCTCGACCAGACGGGGNAAGCCTTTCCCATTGCCTTCTACGGTAGGGTCAACCCAATCACCGACTGGAATTGCAGGTCCAGTGTATGGGAAGGCAGTGTCGACATCGCGGCGAGAAGCAGGTGGTGCTGCTGCGACGAGGGCAGTGCCAAAGAGTACGGCTCCGATTGCGCTCTTCATCTTGCCGGACACAAAGCGAGTGGAAGTATACAGAACACACCTACGAGTATCAAAGGCCTACCTTCTTATATATATCCATGGGTGTCTGGTCTTTCGTCGGGCCTGGCCGGCCATTGGCACATATGGCACATAATATCCCGCTTCAAAGGTTTTGGCGTACAGATGTGGATCCCGCTATACCCACGGAACAATTGTGCAGCTAGATAGATGCAGGTCGCGATATCGAAGACTGAGCATGCTTATCTTTGTTAGTGCCTGATTGGTTTGTCTCACCCACACGTGCTCGGTACCGACGGCATCGATTAGCCCTTCCATGCCGTCGCCTTCTCATGTCCCTGAGCGCGGTAACCGACCTGCCATATCTCGACAAGCTCCAGGCAAGCATTGAGAAGAAGCTTTTAGATTGCTTCGATGGCTTGATATCTAATAATGAGCTTGTCTGGATGGTCGTCGTGTTGTCGCGACACAGAAATGCGAGTCGTGCTGAGATCTCCTTGCGGTCTGAAATATGTGATGCAAATACCTTACTCACCCGTAGCGAAGGCTTCTCAGTCTCGAAACCAACTATTCGAACATGAACCAATCTCAACATACCTATGCAGCTCATCGACCACCAGCCGCCGCGGCTTGTCGGAGCACTGGAGTATATACAAGAAGGAAGCAGGGTGCTCACTCACGGCTGGGCACAACAGCCAGTCGCGAGGCTCCCTCCTCAGTCATGCCCGAAGCTTACAGGATGAGAGGAGTGTACGCTGCTCCAACTGCTGTGCGGCTCAAAGTAAGAAGCAGACTTCATCCTGTTGACGAATGCAGGCAGGAGTACGTCAGCCATGCAGCGGTGTGACAAGATCCGTCCCGATCTTCTAGCGAACAAGAAATATCACAGTCAGGAGAACTCCTTCTCTGATAATTACGCTCGTTGACATTCTGCTACTACATGCTGGTCGTTCTTTCGAAGCCTTATATCAAGCACTCAGATGCGCTCCAAGTGAGTATTTATATACGTGTATGCAGGTACAGTATCGTCGATCACGCAATCTGCCGTGACATCTTGGCGGTTCCGAAGACAGGTGCGGAGTCGCCATTCATCTAAGCAACCATGAACACATTCGACCTTTACAACTTTGTCCGGTATACTGCTTTAAAACATCATTCGAGCGAGTAATGTCCTTCACATCCGTTCCAGTCTTGGACCTCGCGAAAGCCAACAGCCCAGAAACCAAGCCCCAACTGTTAGACGAGCTGCGCCATGCCTTGATGGAAGTTGGGTTTTTATACATCAAGAACACTGCAATCTCAAATGAGCTTCTGGAACAAGTCAAAGCAGCCGGAAAGGCAATCTTCGATATTCCAGAACAAGAANAAGTTAGTCCTGAATATTTCCGATGCATTCTTCCCTGCCATCATATCTAAGAAGAGGTTAGATTGAAGATAGAGATGAAGAATGCTCCTTCCTTTCTAGGATATTCTCGTCTGGCAGCAGAGATCACTGCTGGGAAAATAGACCAACGTGAGCAGTTTGACTTCTCGACAGAGCACCAACTCCCGAAGGCAGGAGCACCACGCTACGAAAACCTTCGAGCCCCGAACCAATGGCCATCTGAAGAGTCTCTACCAGGATTTCGGTCAATATTTACAGAATACATGAACAAGATGGGTGAAATGTCTATTGCGTTTACTTCATTGATCGCCGAGGCAATTAATCTACCACAAGACGCTTTCACCAAGTACTTTGACAAAGACCAGCAACACAAATTGAAAATTGTCAAATACCCGGACGTCTCAACTCTTGGGCAAGAAGGAGGGACAGACGTGCAAGGTGTAGGTCCGCATAAGGACTCGATGCTCACAAGCTATCTGCTGCAAGTCACGGATCACCGCGGTCTGCAGGTGCAGAACGTACTGGGCCAATGGATTGACTGTCCACCCATTCCTGGCACACTCGTAGTAGCCATCGGGCAGGGTCTTGAGGCTTTGACGCAGGGTGTTTGTGTGTCAACAACTCATCGCGTCCTATCGCCTTCTGCTGGCTCAGGCGCCAGACTTTCCATACCCTTCTTCCAAGGAGTGAGATATGATGCGGAATTCGACGAACTGGACGCAATTGGTGTTGGCAGTGTTCCTGAAGCTATCAAAGAACGACGTCGACGCGTGGTTGAAAGGAATGGGGGCAGGATTGATGATGTCGAATTCACGTTCAAGAAGGGCAATGCAGCAAAGACACTTGGTGAGGCTACACTACGTAATCGGGTCAAGAGTCACCAGGATGTCGGCGAACGTTGGTATCCTGATATCCTTCAGGCCCTGCGTGATGAGTGGAATTTGAGAAAGTAGATATGATTTGACCTTAAAGTCCATCATTGGATCTTATTCCAATCATGATCGAACACAGCCGGAAGAAGAAGAGTGTGCGACTTCATGTTGCGTGATTATGTGCCAAATCTTGGTATGATGTGGATCATCAACACACTTTCAATCAAGAAACCAGTGATGGTACAGTTCTTTCATTCGAGACTAGACATCAAACATTCTTCGTTTAACAACAACTCAGCCTTTATTGAACGTGGTCTCATTGTTGATGTAGCAGTGAATACCGAGGGCGTCGCGACCTGTTTGCCCGTGCCCCGCAGTCAGTTCGCCGATCTTCCCTATCGCCTTCCTGTTTGGGCTTCCAAGCTCTTGATATGGACATTAATCAGCCGCTGTCGATAACGTGATTCTTCCTTACAACAAGGTCAATTTCAAAGTCCTCTTCTTCCCGTAAACAGCCATTATGGAAAAGGAAGAACTACCCCAATACTCCGAGGTCGTCAGACCGTGGGCAGACCGCCGGCGTAAACGCCGCATCTTTCGACTGGTTGCAGCTACCTGTCTTTCCTATTTTGCATACTCGGCATACAAGATCTCGGCAAACACTGAGAAGCCAGCCAGTCTGCTCTCTGCTTCTCGCCTGCAAGAAGACTTTGCCACATGTGCTGCCCTTCAAAGAGTTCCGGAAGCTCTTTCTAGCGGACGTGAATACAACAAGCGTTACGTGAACGGCACCAAACCCGTACTGATCCGTAATGCTACTGTCTGGACTGGCGAGCCCATCTCTGGGACAAGCGTGGAAGACGCTCGTCAAGGAAAAGGCTTTGCCTGGATTCACTCGGATGTGTTCGTCGAGCACGGCCTTATCAAGAGAGTTGCACCATCTATCTCCCTTGCGGACCTGCCATCAGATCATGAAACTTTCAACGCCAATGGACGTCAACTCACAGCCGGCATTGTTGACATGCACAGTCATGCCGGTCTCGGTAGTCTTGGAGGTCTTCAAGGCGACGAGAATGAGCTTTCGAGCGACATAACTCCCTATGTCAAGTCTCTGGACTCCTTGGACCCGCTGCATCCAGAGATCCAATGGATCAAGTCTGGTGGCGTCACGACATCACTACTTCTTCCTGGCTCTGGAAACAACATTGGTGGAGAAGCATTCCTTGTCAAGCTTGCCGTCGGCAAGGAAGGCGGCCGTGCTGAACTCAGTCAGCAAGACATGTTGGCCGACCCTGACCACACTTGGAGATACATGAAGAATGCCTGTGGTGAGAACCCCAAGAGAGTCTACGGTAAGCTTGGTGAAAGAGGCCCTTTCAGTCGCATGGGCGAAGGCTGGGAGTTCAGACACGCATTCGAGCAAGCAAGGAATTACGTCAGGACCCAGGACGACTGGTGCGCCGCTGCCAAATCAGTTGGTGCTGAGAATATGAACAGCTACCTTCCTCAGGAACTTGAGTGGGAAAACCTAGGAGCCGTTCTCCGAGGTCAAGTACGAGTCAACACGCACTGCTACACCATTCCCGATCTTGAGATGTATGTTCGTCTCACCAACGAGTTCAAGTTCAGGGTGTACGCTTTCCACCACGCTCATCAAACTTATCTTGTCCCTGATGTCCTGAAGAGAGCTTACGGCGGCACACCTGCAGCTGCACTCTTCGGAGACAACATGTACTACAAAGTCGAGAGCTACAGAGCATCTGAACAGTCCGGCAAGATCCTCTACGATAATGGTATCACCCCAGTATATGTAAGTGACAACCCGGTCATCAATTCTCAGCATGTGAAGCATGAAGCTGCCAAGGCCTATGGCTATGGTCTGCCTTATCACGCTGCACTGAATGGGTTGACATCTGCTCCTGCTGAGCTTTTGGGTATGGGCGAAAGACTTGGGAAGATCAAGGCTGGCTTTGATGCTGATATCGTGGTTTGGGACTCTGATCCGTTATCTCTCGGTGCTGCACCAGTACAGGTCTGGATTGATGGTGCTCCTCAATTCAAAGATCCTGTAGAGCTCAAANAACCTTTGACATCTCCGATCAAGCCTGACCTCGCACTTGCAAAGGACCATGACAAGGCTGGATCGAGCAAGGATGTCGTATTCACTGGTGTCACTAACGTCCATATTCCTGGATTGACCTCTTCATCTGAAGTCAAAAGCCCTGCAACTGTGGTTGTCTCTCAAGGAAAGATCATCTGCGCCGGCTCTTGTGATGCAGAGGCTCACACTGCGACCAAGAAGAACGCTCGCACCGTGGCACTGCACAACGGATACCTTACTCGCCCACTGACTGCATTCGGTTCTGGTTTGGGTTTGCAGGAGATCATGCAGCAGCCACAAACTTATGACGGTCGCGTCAGCGAAAAGGTTTGGGTAAGAGCAGTTGATGGTCTTCTTCTCGATGGTAAAAACCTCTTTGCGGCTTACCATCATGGTGTCACCAAGGCCATCTCGGCACCGATCGCCAAAGGTGGTTCCGGTATATCTCTTCGTGGTATCTCCACTGGGTTCCTGACTGGCGCAAAAACACCTCTCAGCAAGGGTGCCATCTTTGCCGAAGAAGCAGCAGCACACTACGACTTCACTCTGGGTGCGAAGAGTGATGCAAGCCCATCAATCTCAAGTTTGGTAGATGACTTGCGTCACTTGCTTCTGGAGGCTGTTCGCAACAACGAAACCATCACTGATTCCTTCTCCGAGGCTGCAACTCTGAAGAAGGTTGTAGAAGGCAAATTCCCTCTTGTGTTGAGTGTACACAGCGCAGATACCATCTCTGCTCTTGTTAGACTGAAGTCGACTGTAGAGGCTGCTAGCAAAACACCCCTTCGTCTCGTCATCCTCGGCGCTGCAGAGTCCCATCTCGTAGCAAAGGAACTCGCAGCCGCAGACGTCGCAGTCGTCATAGCTCCTCTGCTACCTTGGGCACAATCTTGGGACCAACGTCGCTCTCTCATGGGCGCTCCCCTTCACAATGGCACCGCCATAGATGTGCTTCTAGACGCTGGTGTTCGTGTCGCCATTGGAGTCGACGAGATCTGGGAGACCCGAGACCTGGGTCTTACAGCTGGTATCGCGCTCAAGAACAGTGAGGGTAGATTGACTGAGCAGCAAGCCCTGGACCTTGTTAGCACAAACTTCTACGAGTTCTTGGGATTGGAGTTGCCGGATGCTGGCAGCGAGTTTGTTGTTTACGAAGGGTCGCCGCTTGAGACAGGTGGTAGGGTCGTCGCCATCGCTGATGGTTCAGGCATGACTGAGATTTGGATTTGAAGGATTTGATGAAGAGGCAGTGTATCAATAAGTGGTACGTAGACGTAGAGCAAGCAGCACAATGAGATCGTTGCGTTGTCTGAAATCTGATTGATCACTTCGTTATATACCAGATAACCGAAGCCACCTCCATTAATCACATCTAAAGTGATCACTGGTCTCGTGGTCTAGCGGTATGATACTCGCTTAGGGAGGTGCATCTGTACCTTGAAAACTCTAAGCCAATTGCGAGTGGTCCCGGGTTCGATTCCCGGCGAGACCCAGTCCTTTCTTTTGCTCTTTTGGCCTGTGTCAATGGGCAAAGAAGTAGAGGGAGATTGGTGATGATGATTTTTTCAAGGAAATTTAATGCTTGTAGGGCTGAGCGAAGCCTGGAGTTATCGTTTATCCGCCAAATAGCCGGGAAAGCAATGCCAAGACACGTGCCCGCTCGATTCCTAGAGAGGTCGAAAGACCGTCAAGATCAGCAGAAGAATAATTTATTAATAGTTTTGTCGTGGGAAGGATTCAAAACAATGCTGTCATGATGTTTCTTTGTGACAGAGAGGAGCACTGAATGTGCTTGGCTGTAGGCAGATGCAGGCAGCAGGATAGATTTCAGACATGATTAAGTCGGGGTGGGGTAACCACTTGTTTACCTGCCACAAACCCTCTATATCGATATTAATCGAGATTCCGATTGTCGAACGAACATCATGAGAAACGCAGCAGTATACGCCGGCCTCGTGGCCACTACCTTCTCTACCCTCGGACAGGCATTGGTTAACCTTACCATTGTCTCGTCGGTCGAGGACGTTCGCTTCGGCGATCATCTCCTGGTCGAATGGATGACTGATCGCACCTATGTTTGTCCAATCCTTCCCTCAACACCTAGCGGTACAAGTGCATCTACTGACATACCTACAACACAGAGTCTCGAATTCAACTTTGTCAAGAAGGAATCCTGGGGTTGGTCTGTAGCTGAAGCCTTCTTTGACGACCGCGTCGCAAAAGCTGGCGAGGGCAATATTACTGTCATCGTTCCGCATGTGGAAGCCAACCGGTAAGTTGTCGTCTTTGTTGTGTATGAGGCACATCTGAGCCATCGAACTGATATTGTGTGACAGCNNGAGTATGCTCTCTGGCTTTCTGGCTCCGAGCTTGATGAACCCCGCGGTTATGCCAATCTCACCGAGTGGTTTGTAGTTGAGGGTCAGAACACAGATCTCAAGTAAAAGTCTATAGGCTGGAAAACCACAAGTGTATGCACTCAGTTTGTCAAGGAGACATTTCATGTATTTCTGCATAACACTACATAATATGAAGCCAATATGTCGACGCAGGACATGTATCATAAACACCCGGATCAGTGGCTCTGAGGGCCGCAAAAGTGCCAACAAGCAAAACCATGCGTCCGACCATATACGTGGATGGCAAGAGGATCTTCACAATGGTCCACGGGTCACACCACTTGACGACCAGTCTCTCAAACTGCATAAACAACAGCATAGAAATCATTGAAGCGATTGTCGCTGTCCGCCAGAGCCAAGTTTCGATTAGCGTTGGAAAGGCGGAGTTCCATGATATCAGGTGTAGAGCTGGAAAGGAAATGCCAGCGAGGCAACAAAGTGGCCACAGGAATCTAGAGTGGTATAGTTCAGGATCCCAATGAGCGAGTACAGTTCCTTGCTCGGGATGCATATCGGACGGATCCAAACAAGCATATTTCGTAGTAGAGAACGGCAGGATGTTCTGGTCCAAGCGCGGCTCCTGAGTATATTGTTCTTGCTTCAACTTCTCAAAGGCTGTGTCCATAGCTTCTTTTTCAAACAACCGAGGTGTTAGAGCCCAGATGCCCCATATCGATTCCTGCTTACTCGTTCCTTCGCTGTCGAATTGGTTGTCGAGCGCTAGAGAATCGAAGACGGTCTCTTGTTCTGATGTCATCTTAGGCAAGTTGATTTCCGAAGGCGTCTCGATATCTCGTGGCTTGGTCCACCAGTAGAAGTTTGCGACGGCGAAAAGTGGAACGTAGCTCAAAGTCATCACCTCCAGTGGTGAAAGTGGTAGATTGTAGACGACTCGCATAACGGATTGTGCCACAAACCAAAAAACCTGGGAAGCAGCGAAGAGTTTTGCGGTAGTGTCCGAGTTGCCTTTGTCTTTGATGGCATCAACAGATAGCCCCCACTGCTCGTGATCCCTCCAGTCAAGCAGTCCTTGTTCCAACAGCCAGAGAAATTGATTGGGCCATATGATCTTCGTTCCATACAATGTCCGATACTGTAGTCCAAACATGCCGATATAGAATGCCTGGACTGAACCGAGTTCTCCATTGGTTGTTGTGGAAGCTTCTTTGGCTACTTTCCGAGCTTGGGTCCATTCTTGAGCGGCCTCGACGGCTATGAACTCGGGTGCGACAATTGTCTTCAACCACAACACCAGTTTGTGCAAAAGACGGTGTTTCTTGCGTTTGCAGATACGCGGATGAATGACAATCCATGTGCAGAGCATGATAGTGGCCAGACAGCTTGTCAGCAGTGTCAGTGTACCACGACCTGTTGTCTCAGGTTTCCAGCCCACGAGATCTGAAGAGTTTCCAGAGTCTGTCAGGTTTTGATTATTGGTAGCCATCTTGAGCAGATTTTGTTGGAGCATCGGCTTGCTCAAGGACCCAGACCCACATCCGGAGGGATATGGGCTGATGGCAGAGCATCTGGAATATATTGCGATGATAAATGTCAGGTGTCAAACTAGAAGCATGTCTGAGGTTTATTGGGGTGCATGAGTGATGCATACTCGGGAATGGAACGAAGCGCCTGAAGCAATGATGGCGCTTAAGGAGTGTGTTGTATGCATGATCACTCTCGAAAAGAACAAAAAGCGCCTCCGCCTTGAACACATCAAGAGTCGACAGGACTCGGGGCGTGAGGTTTCTAATCAGAGGTCTCCTGGTATGCAAGGGTTTCTCACAAACAGAGCGAGAAGCAGTTGTATACATCAACGTGGTCACTTACCAGACATGGATATACGCCGGCCTATATGCCATAACCATCGCTATCTCAAGTGAAGTGATTCATGCCAGATCGTTCTGTGTCTACTCGCACCGTAAAGCGACATCATGTGTTTGGAGACAGAACAAGATCGGGGCATCGATCAACCGAGCCTGTTCGCGAAAACGCAGGTACTTGGCAGTTGCACAGACCAGCTTGTGTCTTGACCTTTTTCTAAGCGCCCAACTTGCAGATGCCCTGCATACCACGAGCTTGGAATCAATCTATGTGATTAACGTGGCTCAAGATGCGTAGACGCGTTGTTCGTACGCCTGACCTCCCTGAATGCTCTTTCTCGACTGGTTGGAACGCTCAAGGTCAACACTCGATTCCATGAACCCCCTCTAATCTTGACTCCTTCTACAGTCGCGACATGTTCTTCCAGGTGCTGAAATATGGCTCAATCGTAATCGGATCAATCGGCGCGCTCTATTGTACGCTTCTTGGCCTTTTGACCACATCATGGGTCCAAGCACATGTAGTCTATCTACATGCTATACAGATGACTTGGGGGAAAGATCTTGATGTTCCGGAGGTCTTCGGCTTCCTCCACAATCAGGTCACTCCCTTCGGTATCAAGTCTGCGAGCGGCGGGACCTTGTACGCATGGCACATCTTACCTGTGGAACTATATCGACAACATGAACAGAAGCTTCTGACACAACCGTCTGGTTTCTCGTCGGACGTCACATCCCTCCACTCATTTCAATTGCTTCGCGACGACCTCGAGGCTGTACTCGTCATTCACTTTCATGGTGCTGGCGGTACTGTAGGATCAGGGTATCGCTGTCCGAATTATCGAGCATTGTCAGCCGGTTGGCCTGACAAAATTCATGTTCTGACATTCGACTACCGTGGATTTGGACGAAGCCCCGGAACACCCAGTGAGAGTGGTCTCATCGTGGATGCTTTATCAGTTGTCGAATGGGCCATGGAAGTGGCAGGAATCCCACCAGCTCGGATCCTCATCTACAGCCAATCTCTGGGAACTGCTGTGAACATGGCTGTCGCTGAGCACTATGCCTTGCAAGGGCCTCCGATCGTCTTCGCGGGACATATTTTGACTGCACCTTTCGTCGACGTAATCACGTTGGTCTCCACATACAGTGTGGCGGGAACCATTCCTATTCTCGGACCTATAGCAAAGGTTTCATTGCTGTTCGATTACCTGCGAAGGTACATCAACGACAAATGGTCAACCAAAGATCGAATCGCCTCATACGTCAAAGCCAACGAAAACAACGGCGTCCAATATCGCATTACCATGATCCATGCTGAGGACGACTATGATATTCCGTGGACGCACACTCCTCAATTGTTCTGGCACGCCATCAATGGGACAAAATCGATGCGCATTAGCTTCGAAGAGCTTGAACTCATAAAGGCGAAATCGAGGATTGACAATGGTTCTGCAGGCAGTGTTGTGGAATGGATAACTGATCATGGCATTATCAGAGAAGAAATACTGAAGTATGGCCTGCATGACGTGATCATGGGCAACCCTGTAGTGACACTGGCTGTCATGCGAATGCTTGATTCGTAGGACGAGGGTTCGCGAACGAGAGTTGCTGAGCATCAATAGGCGTGGATGGTCAGAGAGAGCATTGATGAGATCAAAGTTCAGACTTTTCATCCTGTTGCTTCGTATTCACGCCATCTACAGAGGTCCTTTCTTTCCGCATCAACACAGCTCACACTTCAATTATACTTTGTACTAACACAATGGTGATGGCTCGTCCTCGGAAGGTTCGTATGTACCTGTTGTTCATGGTGTTAATGTTTGGCTTGGCAGCTGAAAGTGGCTGGCTGATTGTGCCACAGCTCAAGATTTCGACTCTTCCGCTTCTTTGTCTTCTCTTCTCCAGATCTCATTAACAATATCATTAACCAAGCTCTGAGAGGCACTATGGTTCTATCCTAAGCGGATGGGCATGGTTCCCAGGTTGGTCTCCTTCCACCACACTCTATCAATTTCCGGAGACAGATGTGGCTCTCAATGGATACAAGTGGCCAAGGGGAAGTGTACAAACTTACAAACAATTGTATCAGGGTGATCGTATGCAGTGTAGTGAACCAGATCTAGTTGCTCCTCCAGATCTGTAATAACCAGGGGTCCAGAGCGAGGCTTACGCAGGTTTAGGTTTCGGCTTTGCCTCCTTTAGACAAAGGTCTGCAGCCGCACTTGTCGAGTACTACGAGACCGTATCTACTGCATTATGAACCTCAGCGGGAGCATGAAGCAGTACCTTTTATAGGGTATTGGGACCTACATAGCTATCCTGGGCACTGGTGTTTCACTTTCCAAGGTGCAACTGATTGCTTCTAGTCATGCACATCGTTCAGGTCTCCATTGCTGTCGCCACTCTTCTGGTCTCATCAGCTTGTGCAGCTGCACTTCATAATCCTCATGCAAACCTGCAACCTCGAGGTGCTATTGAAACATGTCAAGCAGTCTTGATTGCTCTTGAAGCTTCGACATTTTGTTCTTCTTTCGTGTCCATCAAGGATATCACGACAACCACGACCAAGGCTAGCACATCGGCCTACACTACGATCACCGTCACTGTAGCTTGCACCAATGCAAAGAAGAAAAAGCGGGATACCACCACGACGCGGGCAGTTATACCCACAACTTCGGCAGCTTCCACTCCTCGTGCATCAAACTCTGCGGCTAAGTGTTCCATTCAAGGCTTGCCTTCGAGGTTGAATATCTTTGCTTGTATGGTCATCCAAGAAGCATGTACTAGATATGTGCAATTCAAGACACTTTTGGTTAGTCTACTCGGTGCGGAGAAACTTCCTATTATTATTTCCGGTCTTCTAGCAGAGATATAATCATTCTTACAATCATCTGACGTTGCTAAATCAACATCAGGTCACTAGATATCGGACTACTGGTACGCTTGTCTAGACAAAGCGAGTGACACCAAAATGTCCCTCGACCTCAACTGCGAAAACACCAAGCAGTGCAACGAGATCAAGCGGTACTAGTAGCTCCACCACTTCTTCTCGCACAACCACAACTTGAACGACTTCATCGTTACCAAGCAGCAGCATAAGCAGCAGCAAAAGAAGTTCAAGCGCTCTTTCCAGTACTTCTTCAACAGCATCTCCAATGTCTCCTTCCAGCACTGCTTCTTCATTGAGTTCACCTACGTCTTCTCTCACGACCACCTCTAGCTCAAGCACGACTTCCACTAGTTCGCTCACAACAACACCTGGACCCACGGCAACGCTTGGAGTGATAACATAAATGCCATCAGCGACAATAACTGTGACTCTACCTACCATTACCTCTGCCAGCACTATTAGCGAAACCCCCATCTCCACTCCTGTCCCCACATCGATCCCATGCCTCGTTACACAGCAAGAATCAGCATGTCTCGACTACTCCAGCCTCTACGAATTCTCCGTTGCCAGGTCTGCCGACATAAACCAGTGCCTTACAACACTGACAACATGTCCGCCCGAGATCCAGGCCGTACTCCCCTCTCTGAATGACCCAATGTTCTTAGCATGCACACTAGTCCTCCAAAACTTGTCCGGATCCTTCGTCAACTACCTCAGGGACCTCGTTTCACTTGGGATTCGTTGCGATCACAAACATCTAGAGCCAATGATCCCACATACCCTTCCAGAACGTAGGTTGAGTTTCTAGAGAGCACGCAATCAACTCATAAACCTTAATCATCTCTCTTTTATATTGATAACTGTTGCTGCTATATGCTATAAGAATGGATAAATGCTTGCCCAATCAGACAAGAGAGCATAGAGAACACCTCAAGACTATATCCCTCCTTGGGCGTCGGTATGAGACGGAAACGATTATGCATTTGAATACTATACTACAAACATAAGCAGCATAAGAAGAAGAGCGCTAGGCGGAAAATAGACAAAGATCAAGGGTTAACCACATGTTCTCTGGGCCGCGAGATGGTTCGCAAACGGCAAGACGCGATTCCGCCGGATAGATGCGAAACATATGTGATGATGATGACCGATTACTTTGTCGAAATTCGAACAAGGTCATACTCAGACTCAGCCTGGAAATTTCCTTGTCTTGCGGTATCTGGCGTCACCCAGCGGGACGTTATGGTCTCGCAGATCATCTCGGGATGATCGGGGTCCTGCGGACTCTCGGTAAACATCGGCTTGCGTGTGACTTCGCGAGTTCTTCCCCGTGCGAGGACCTTGTAAAAGCATAGCCACCATATCGCTCCAAAACCAAGAAGGCCCACGCCTATAGCGGGCACCAATCGTGGATGATTGTCATTGCCGCTCAAGCCTTTATTGGTCCAAGACGCTACCAGAGGAAAGGCATTGGAGATGGCCATTAGCAATGCTGCTGTCACGCTCACCCACGCGTTTGTCGACGATATGTTTTTCCAAGTTTCTTTCTCAGGTTCGTGCCAAGAAAGAAGCTTTTTGATGGTAGGCGTTATTCGCATCAGAAGTATACCAACGGCCAAGCATACAGCGAAGAAAGCATTGATAACATAACTGTAAAGGTTCGAAAGGAATACATAGCGATCATGTGGGTTTTTGACACCGGAGACGGCCAGAATTAGTACCGTGGCGAAGAACAAATGTACAAACAGCGCAACAGCGGGTGTAGGTGCCGAGTTGGTGACGTCTCTCCTGGCCACTTTCCTGGAAGATGGGAAGAGCTTGTCTGAGATCGCTTGCGTCACATGGTAACTCCTGGCGATGTATCGATGCCATGGTAAGATGCCTTCTTTAGCGATTTCCTGCTTTACTGAAATGGCATTAGCGAGGCTCAAGCGAGCGCCGATCAGTGATTACCTCTTGCGGCAGTGAAGGTATTCACAATTATGTTTCCGATGCTCGAGAATGCCAGGAACGCATGGTATGGCTTACGCGATCCACAGGTGAGAAGGAAAAACTCGCTTGCGATGTTCCAGTATCGGCAAGCTTCTTGGTCGAGGTGATTCGTATTTCCTCTCACCGGTACCACCACGAGCTATTCCCGTTAGTTATACCAGACTTGACAGTTTGAGATACGAGTCGCATACAAACATGACATTAACCAGCATGTAGAGAAGACAGATAATCGCCACCGTGGATATCGATGTGCGCCGGAAGTAGACATGAGGCTTGTAAATCTCGCCTAATACCTACACTGGAGTTAATCAATGCCGTATGAGAAGCGGGTAGTTCACGTACGTAGTTTGCCTGATTGAAGCCACCGAAGGCGAAGATAATCTGCAAGTACGCAGGTCCATACTTATGCGGCTGGGTCTCGTTTCCCAGAGCCTGAGCGTCGTCAAGGATGGTATGAGAGCGCAAGTTATCCCTCCATGTACCGTTTGTTGATGCAACACTACAGGACATGTTGGAAGGATCTGGTGATCTACCATGTAAAAGGTTACCTCCCAGACTACACAACCCAATACAACAATCATGCACAAGATCAAAACCTTGATGGTAGCGAACGTGTTGTTCAGAATAACACCATAGCGCCTGTTAGTAACATGAATGCTGCAGACCAGAATGGCTGCAGATATAGCGACGCCGGTCACAGCCCATCCTAGCCGGTCACTGCTGAGTCCAACAGCAAGCAGCAGATGATAAGCGAAAGAAATGGCATTCGCAGCAGAATTGCCAATCAAACAGAAAGGGATACCAAACAAGCAAGCGGCGAAGAATCTGGGATAAGTCCATATCCAATTCATCTGTCCAGATCAGCATATAGATGGCGACGACATGAGGTGTTGCTAACATAAACCAGTTCTCCGCCATTGCGGGGAACGAATCGAGGTTGTGCAATATTGTCAAATTTGTAGCGCGGGATGGTTGTTCCAAATTCGATGTAAATGAGTGTTCCCGCCAGCGTAGCGAAACAGCCGGCAAGCCAAAGCATGAGGGAACTGCCGATGTTGCGATCGTCGCGCAAGACACTTGTGGGTGCATCGAAGATACCGGTGCCTGCATTTTGTCAAAACAGGTGTGCAAACGGCGAGTAGGTAGAGGCTCACCTATCATTCTGTTGGCAATGATGCAAGCGACAGAGATCGTGGTGAGACGACTTCGTGGACTGGCGACAGGATTTTCGAGGACTTGATCTCCATCATGGTCCGCCTGAGCATAAGCCTCTGCGATGCGCTGTCGATCTTCTTCAGTATAGCCGGTGCCACGAACTTGGGAGCTCGACATGATGCGTGGTCCGGGCTCCAGGATAACGTCGAAACAATGAGATGAAAAATGACCGAAAACCGAAGTTCGAAAGCGTTCGACGAATATTGTGCAGCTCCAAGGACATATCAGGCAGATTTGTGGCTGGGGCTTGGGGGCCGACAAGGCTGCATGAGCCGACTGCGCGCGCGTGTGATTCGACACATGTCTATCGATTCGATCCTTCGGGCATGTCAAGATAACCCATGCCTCAAGGTTAACCAGGTGCACCTCATGCAGCCTCTTTTGAGGTGTCTATCCACTACACGCGTTCATGGGCGACGTCGTGGCCGCAGGCCTGGTGAAAGTGGAAGGTGTAAGGGCTCGTGTCAGAGGATATCACGGTCAGTAGGAGACAGGATACTTCGCGTTTTTCGCTAACGACCGATGCTCTGTACAGTCTTTACCTTCGCCCCGATTCTAGAACAGCAGCTTGATCGCTTGAGAACACATCTCGGAAGTCTGGTGCAGCTCGCCCATGCCTGCGACATGGTCTTGACTATCGACGTCATGGACCAGTCACCGCTCGCGATAGTCGGCAATTTCTCCAAAACTCTGGGAGATTGTGATAGAATGCTGCGTGGATCAAGTTTTGAAGAAGCGAAGTTGCTCAAGGTGGTTGAACGACTTGCGTTGCACAATGCGAAACTCAAACTGCTCCTCCCTCCTCCGAAACCCGACGTATCCCCGACCAGGTATTCATCAAGACCATCCGAGTCTGGCTCTTCGAAATTCAAAGGGCTAACATAAAACTCACTGGTTTTAGTCAAGAATCAAACCTCATTGACGGATACTTAGAAGTTGCGCTCCGGAGACAAGATTCCGACGCGCAGCCGGTCTGGGACGCACTGCCCGGTGCGCAGTATGTTAAGAAAGCATTCAAGGGCACTGTTCTCGACGGTATCAACTCTACTACCACGTCCGCCTACTTGAACAATGCAAACGCACTTGTGTGTCACGCCGACTGGTTCTCGTCCGGCTTGACGGATTTTTCATCGGATTGCAAAGCTATCGCATGGGTGCGGCTTCTCACATGTATTCGGCTGCTCCTCCGACTCGAATCGTGGCCAGCTGTTAGACAAGACACAGACGTCGCTAAAGTACTGAGAATGAAAGATGTATCAATCCAGGACTTCATGATGAGGGTTCATTTTGTCCGTCGCTTCCTGTCAAGCCACCAACAAAGACTAATCGGGCTTAGAATCTGTATAGCCTATTCCAAACTCACCAATCTCGATTTCCGCCAACGCTACCACATCTAGACTCAACTAGATTGTTAGTACAGACATATTCGTGGTCGCTAGCTGGTCAAGAAAACGATGAGTCTCTTGAGGACGAGTATATACTGCGCGCGTAAGTTCCCTGAACTCTACCGGTGATCAAAGCTGAGTTATTGCCTCAACAGAAGACTGAGTGAACCTATTAATGCTGTGAGTTTGGGGCTCAAGCAACTCTCTAATCTGGAATTGCGACTTGAGCTTCAAGGTGATCGTTCTAACAGCCAGGTGATGTATGACATAGAGCATGGCTCTATGGAAATTCTGCAAGGCTAAAGTACGTACAGAGATCTTGAGCAAGTTTTGTTGACTCCCACGTATGCCCTAAGCCCAGATTCCGGGCAGGCAAGGATGGTCATATCCGGGCAGAGTCGTCAAGGTCCCGTCCAGCTCTGCTTCGAGAACCATTCTGACTTGACGACGCTACAAAATGCACTGACTGGTTACAAGCCAGTTTTTATTGGGTAAGCACGTTCTTCGCTGAGTGTTACCTGACTAATCATTCACCCAGCGATAAGTATGAGCTTGATGTTATGCCATCAGCAAGAACAGGCCTGTTCCTGCGCAGGCCCTCCAGGACATATAAGGGATCGGTCCAGCTCTGGAAACCCAATGTTTTATCAGCACTTCCCTGCACACACGAAAGAGTTGTTCAAGAACTTGGATCCCAGAGAGAGAGGAATCAAGGCCTGAGTCGTATAGAGCCGCAACCACCAATGCTCATCTTCGTGGAGACAGCAAACAGTCAAGACCGGGAGCTAACCATTCTTCGCATTGTTCGTACGTCCGAAGTACAGAACAGCTCTGAAAGTCTTTGCATTTACTGATCGTGTAATTTTAGTTGACTCAAGTGTATGCAAATTGGAAGACTCTCAAGCGCCACTTCATGGTAGTCGAAGTGTCAAAATTGTTTCGGCCAATGACACACTTAAGCTAGAGGCGAGCAAGTGGACTAGGCGAGAAGAAGTGAATCTTGCAATCATGGGTATGTTCCAACAGCGTCGAAGGAGTGAACGAGAACGTATGGAAGTCAGATATGTCAAGGTGAAGGGGACAGATCAAGCGGGTACGTGACGGTCGTCAGCAAATTCTTGGGGCTTCTGACTCACGTTTTGATACAGGCTTGAGTGAGATCAGAACAATCTATAACGACCTACAGATGCTGTATAGGCGAGAGATCCGAGATCATCGAAGGCTCGTTAACGAAGACAAAGCAGAAGCAAATGGCTAGCAGTTGATTCGAGTTACCACTATAATCCAACGATATTATCTACCATTTCTTGCAGTTCACCACAGACCAATTCAAAGTGAGGATCTGTTTTGCTCTCGAACTTCACTAAATTTGAATGACTAGCAGAGATTGGCTGTGATCGGTGGCGCATGTCGCTTAATTTCGCCGAGTTCTCGTCAACCATCATGATTGCATGACCTCTTGGTATCCAGGTCTTCGTGATCGTGTCCTAGTGAAGCTATCAGATTCCGATGCAGGAAAGACTGTAACACACTTACCCATTCCTTTGTTGGACTCTGTTCGGTCTCATAAAACACACAAATATCTGGCAGATTTGGTTTCCCAGGCTGTCTGAATCTCGTCTTGAGCTCGTCACATGCTTTACGAAAATCGTTGTGCAAGGTTCTCAAATACTGAGATTGAGTGCCATCTTCGTACAGCAGTAAGTCGTTGATGGCTCGGAAGTTAGGTCGACCGAGAGACATGTCTGTCAAAACTTGATTTCTCAAACCACGATTTGGGACGCCGAAGAATACGAACCCTTTACACGAGTTGTATAGATCCTCTTGTCTTGCTGTTCTAGAGTCGATTCGTAATGCTTGGATCATCTTGCAAGGGAATGTTAGTAAACCGGGGCAGTGAAGGCAACGACTGATTATCGCACCTCTTTAATCAGGATCCCACCCAAGCTGTGGCCTATGAGTATCACCGGGCGTGTGGTAGACTGCGGTAATCAGGACGAGAGTCCTTCCGGAAGATTGCTGTTCCTTGACTCACCTTGGTCTCATATCGGATACGACAGAGTGATTTCAGCAGCACGGATGCCATTTCTCCATAAGTTGCTGTGCTTCGACTGTTGGGCACCTGACTGTTATAGCCGTAGAGTAACACACGGGCTTCCTTCAGATAGAGAGGTAAGTAGTCTCTAAGCCATATGTCGTTACCAATTGCGCCGCCACGAGTCTTTGAGCGAAAGGTCTTCTCGGCATCAGTGCCCAACCCAGGAACGGCAACGATGCTGCAGTCTACAATGAGTCAAGCCATACAGGAAGAAGCGATAACTGAACATACTCTACAATGGCCTCCTCCGGCCCTGGATCAAATAGTGGAGTTACTCCCACAAAATCCTCTTTGATCTCAAGGTGGCTGCCCGCTCTAGCCGGCTTGAGAGTCTCGTGCGCAAGGAATGTCGCGCAGTTCAGAATGCGGTCGTATTGGACATGACTCCGAATTTCAATGCTTTCTGGCTCAGAGACCAAGCCCTGTAGTTCGCTCTCGAGCTCCTGTCGTGACATGGATAGCGGACAGAAAACCCGCTTCATCGGTGTAGCAAGTGGTGACGGAGCCGCTGGGACTGATGTGGGCAAGTCTTGACCAGGTGGAACTGCAGTGGCTGGTGGTCTCAAGGGCAGAGACTTCTCTGTTGGTATCTCGGCTCGAGCAGAGGACCATTGTCTGCAGTAACACAGCCTCTCGAACTCCTTTCGAATCGTCAGTCGATTTAATGAGTCCCGTCCGAACTTGTGTCAAAGAGCATACCAGTTGCTCGTGGTCATTGAGCTCCGCTGAAGTGCTAATCTCAAAGTCCTCACCAGTCTAGAAGTTGAGCTGTCAGATAAGTAACATCCATCAGGTGAGGTAGTCTCACTTTCTCGACTGTTAGCAAATCATCTTTTGCATAGCGTCTCGCATCCGTCTCGATCACGCTCTTGTTTAGTCCTGGCTTTCCCCGAACGATGTACTTATGAGCGGACATCAGCAGGATCGAAAATGTACCGACATGATTTCAGATGCACTGCCACAACTACCTATATCACATTTTGATGTGTTGACCGTCAGGTGACCTTGAGGCGGCTTCCGCTTCACCTATTGGTTGTAGATTGGTCGGCTCATGCATGATGCCCGATCCATCTATTCACCAATTGCCGCCACGCCGCTAGACACACTGATCACGATGGTTCAGCGATATAATTACGCTTGGGCTGCTGTCTGAGCCCGAGTTATCGATGGAGATTCCTCTGGGAAAGAGCTTGACAAGATCACGTCGCGGTGGTCAGAGCTTTCGTTCCTCCTGCCACAGCCTCGGCATTGGGAAACTGCATACCAGTCTTGTGAGCTGCATTGCCAAGTTTCCGCACATGCACCCTATTCAGGCAGACAAGCTGCGCCTTCTTCCTCAGCCTGGCATGCAAGCTGACCGACTTATTGTGATAGAAAATGCGTCAGGCAACCCCACCTCTCCTCATGGAGCTTACCTACACGATTTCTAGAATATGTTATACCATAAACGAGTCATCAAGATTGAACAAACTCCTGTGGCAGTGGACTCGGTAAGTCTCAACGATGTCCTCACATCTCTTCTCGAAGCAGACAAAAGACACTCTTCTGTCAGTCGCACCCGGAAGCTTGGTGAGCGACTAGCTCCTCTGCTAGATTTCCTCAATCGCTATGCCGCCTCTATCGACTCCATAGTTCAGGGCGTCGGTGGTAATGGGTTGAACCCAGCTTGTATCGCTTGGGGCATCTTGAAAGGCGTGATTGAGGTACTTGATTCATCATCAAACGATGTTCCATGTGTTTACTGACGCGCTTCAGGCGGCATCTGCCATGACTCGATACTTTCCCAAAGTTGTCGGGCTACTCGAAAGACTTGGTGCCATACTGTCTTTGTATCACCAATACGAACAACTGATCCCAGATGAGCCACGCTTCAAGCTCGCCCTCACCGCCGTCTACAGAGACGTCTTGGTCTTGCTCCAGAAGGCAGATCTGGCCCTCAGAAGAAAAGGCATCACGGTTTTGTTCCGAAGTATATGGACTACTTTCGAGTCCGAATTCAATGGTGGCATCCACAAACTTACATTGCACACATCCGTGCTTGAGGGTGAAACAACTCTGGCTCATCGCAGATATGTCCACACCGCCTTGAAGCCCGTCATAGCACATGTGGAGAAGTCTTCTGTTGCCATTCTGGACCAATCGCAACGTCGAGATATCATGTCGTGGCTGGACGCAACTGACACAGCCAGTGATCTTGTTCAGCATTCACGAAGAAGAACAGTCGGTACTGGACTCTGGTTGGCACAGGAAAGTGCATTCATACGATGGCACACAAGCGAGGAGTCGTCTGTCCTGTGGATGCACGGCGTCCCTGGTGCTGGAAAGACTGTTCTGAGTACAACTGTCGTAACTTCCCTCAAGGAATTGTACTCGAACCCACAGAGCGCCATAACGTACTTCTTCTTCGACAGGCTTGATCAAGTAAAGCGAACAGAGGCGTCGTTAGTTGCCAGCATCATAGCGCAGATATGTGCGCAGTCGCATGATCTGCCGCCACCAGTGACACTTGCCTTTGAGAATGCTGCCCTGTATGGCCGTAGTCGTCTATCGCCAGCTGATCTGCCAATATCGCTTCTCAAAGCCGTCATTGATACCCTCGAAAGTTTCTATCTTGTGGCCGACGGTGTCGACGAATGCGAAGATCCCACCGGCGTTTTAAGCACATTGCAAAGTTTTGTCACAGCCAGCTCCAACGTCCACGTGTTCGTTTCGAGCAGAAGGACACCCAGTATACAGAAAGCACTTCCGGCGGACTTGACTATCGCCATCGATGCGACCCGGACAGAGCAGGACGTTCAGATATATCTTACTGCTGCAAAGGACCGTTTACCAACGAACGATACGACATGGTCACATTCAATCATGAAAAGAGTGACTGAAAGATCGAATGGCATGTTCCTCTTTGCACATCTGATCATGGAATCTCTGTCCAAGTCGTCGTCGCCAGCAGAACTTATGGCCCAGCTTGAAGCGCTACCCTCGGGGTTGACCGCATTCTACAACGATTACCTCGAGAGGCTCTCGCATGAGTCGTATTCAAGACAGCACCTGGCCAGAAAACTTCTTTTGTGGGTATGCTTTGCTCAAAGACCTATGAGTTGGTCAGAGCTGCAAGCTGCCCTAGCCTATGATGAAAATTCGTCAGGACAATCGTTACCCTTCAAATCCGCTGTTCTGGAACTTGGAAGCCCCTTCGTAGTGTATGACGAGCTTACAGATCGGTTCAATCTCCAGCATCTATCTATGCGAGACTTCTTGGTATCCGAGACGGTCAAAGAAGGACTGAAACATGCAGAAAAGTTCTTCTTTACTCAAGCCGAAGCCGACCACCATCTAGCATACGTCTGCTTGTCGCAAATTATAGCGGCAGTCGAAAATTCTCACCATGAAGCTTTGGCCGACTACGCTACTGTGTTCTGGTGTGACCATCTTTTGGCCTCTCCTTGGAGCGTAGGTCTTTCAAGACTTTTGACGAGCTTCAATGGGAGTGAAGCTATTCGACGGTGGTGGATACAAAACATGCTTAGACATGGCCAAAACGGGTTCTCCTTGCAAAGAGTCTTTAAGCTGCAGTCCGACTTGAACGCTTGGATCCGTGTGAACATACCAAGTTCACAACAACAGCAAGCACTTGCTCAACTGGATTGGAGTAAGGATGTCGTGCATATCCTTTTGCACCCACAAGACGATAGCAATACGTCCATTCGACTGACATACTTCGAGAAGATAATGGTTATCCGGGACCTAGCTCGAATGCTTAATCAAAGCAAGCGACTCGAGGAAGGAATAACCTGGCTCACAGACGCATACACATCACTCTCGAACAGAAAGGCAATAGAACTTGTCTGGATCTCAAACAGTCTAGCCATCCTCTACGATCAACAGGGCGAGACCATGAAATCTCTCGAAACACAAAAGCAAGCTCTATCCATTCAAATAGCCGAACTGGGGCCTTACCATCTAGAGACGATCAACACGGTCAATGAGCTAGGACGCATCTACCGGCACCTTGGCGACTACGACAATGCGGCAAATATGCATCTCAAAGCACTCGCCGTACTCGAAGCCCGCCTTGCAGAACCAGAAGACAACCTCGAAGTCATCTGGACAATCGCCACACTTGCACGGACATACAGAAAGCAAGGTCGCTTCTCAGAAGCCCTGACACTGTTTGAAAGAGCGCATAGAACGCGAGCGAAAGTTTGCGGCCCGAAGCATCCGCATACTCTGTGGATCCTCGGCGACATTGGAGCTACGCATCAAGACATGGGCTTGTTGGAGAGTGCCGAGGAGCATTATCGCAGAGCTTTGGAGGGACGACAAGATGTTCTTGGTTTGAACCATCCGGATACTCTTTGGTCGATGAATGATTGTGCTGTTGTGCTCGAACGCATGGGAAGGGGTGATGAAGCGTTGAATTTACAGAAACAGGCTCTTTCTGGACAAATGGGAGTACTAGGTCACGAACACAAACATACAATGTGGACGTTGGCAGTTGTGCGTCGTTTGGAAAGCACGAAGCAAGGCAACACTTTGGCTGATGATAACGACGGCTAAGGAGAGTGGTCAAGGAAAACCAACCTTCTAGCCTTCCAGATTTTCTTCCTCCAACCTTACCCTCACCCATCAAGTTCCCTCGCATGCATCTTGCTCTTTACTCCCCTCTTACCAGTCGTAAAAATTCTCAGTCTTATTTCCTTGTCCATTCTCCATACCATCAGCTCTCGCAGCCAAAGAACTGAGTACATAAGGAATCACTCAGGCAACCATTTCGGTCACGGCAATGTCGAGAGAGTCTTGATAGGTAGCTGATATACAACATCAGTGTTTTGCCGTTCTCGAGTCAAGAATGATAGATTATGCTTACCCNAGTCCGTCTTCAGCGAGATAGTTGACGGCAAGATCGGGCGTCCCATTGCCATAGAATACAAAGGACATGGACCAACACTGTCGCTTGAAGTCAGCAGTATCCCCCTTTCCTCTTCACTTGCCAACACAATCTTACGCCGTATCCATATAAAACCTCTGCATACGCAAAACTGTACCATCCCATCTGAAATTGAAACTGTTATTGTCGCAGGGATAAAAGATGTTTGCATCTTCCACAGAACCCAGGACCGAACGTGAGCAAGTGGTGCTTGCTTGTAGACCAGCATTGTTGTCGATCAAGTCGAAAGAGATGGAGTTGTTGGTGGAGGTGGTGGAAGATGTGAAGACCGATAGTGCGAAGAGGTGCCAGGGTTCGCTTTCGGCCAGACGTTCTTGGTGAGGGAGTGCCATGGCGCTAGTCGATAATGCTGCGGCAGTGGTGAGAAGAGTCCAAGATGTGTACATGGTTGCTGCGTTGATAGACTGATCCGCGATAGTGAAATCGTAATAAAGTCAAAGAAGCAAGATCGAAAACAATGGAGGCGTGGTGATGTTTTTCGTAAAAGTGTTCAGGTAGAAAGTGTTGCTGCTCAGTCAAAATACAAGAAGGAGCTATGTACCTATATAAGAGTATGGAGACGGTTGTGACTTCCTCTTATGCGCTACAGTAACATGAAATAACCTTGCAAGACGAGCAAAGCAAACATTGCATCGAGGAGGATTCATGGGCTGACCGCCTAATGCATGCAGGTAACATGACCATATTACAGAGCACATAGGTGGTGCTGAATCAACATTCGCCTTGTTGTCTCTGCCTTCTCTTCAACGTCAGACCAGGGGAAGGCGGTGGCGACCCGAAAACGATACTACTGCCGTTCTTAAAGGCGAATGGCGGGTTGCCGTCGCAAGAATAGCCAGGCTTGATTCTCTGTGATAAACTCAAAACGGCATATGGAGATTTTGGATCTGACATAGGTAAACAGGTGATGTGAGCTGGCTTGAAGCTGTTTGCGGTCAGAAGGGTTGCCTGTTTGAGAACAGTGCCACTGCCACATTTCTTTCCCCGCCTCGATGCAGGAACGTAGCATGTGACTAGACTAGTCATAGCTTGGGCATCGCCAATAGTGGTCTACTTACCACACTGATCATTCACGTTCTTTGTTGATCTGGTGCATGGCGGCATTTGGCGGTGAGCACTGCAAGCAGCACAGAGGTGTGTGTCACACTAGAGTGAAAAGGCATCTGAATCTGTGGCTGAAATAGCACAATGAGTAACACCCTCTATGGACATCACACGCAATAGCTAAGGTGCGCCTGGTGGATGAAAGCAGGTTCGAACTGGAAATCAGATGACCACAAAAATTCCAATGCTTTTGTACAACCAAATCATGCCCCAAAAACAAAGCGTCGGTGGAACGTCCCAGATGTATATGTGGTTTGAGAAGTCGTGTCGTAGAAGTAGTCTATAAAAGAGACGGGGTATCGGAGCGGGCATACCGCTGGGTCATATCGTACAGATAACATTGTAACAGGGCATAATGAGAAACAAGTCAATAACCATGAGAAAAGGGGCCTATCAAGGCTCGGTCATGAACATCTTGAAAACCGGGTTGTTGGTCTCCTCGACATAGCCATATCCAAGTTCAGTCAGGAAGGAGTTCAAGTTGTCCTCCTGACCTTGCGGGCATTGGATCCCAGCCAAGACCTTGCCGATATCGCCGCCATGGTTTCTGTAGTGGAACAGAGAGATGTTGAAGCCAGGTTGTAAAGTGGTCAAGAACTTGAACAAAGCACCCTGACGTTCGGGGAACTCGAAAGCAAAGACACGCTCGTTTGAGGCGCTACTACGGCCACCAACAAGGTAACGAATGTGGGATTTGGCCGTCTCATTCTCCGAAATGTCGACAGCTGTCATGCCTTCATTGGATAGGCGGCGGATGAGATCGGCAAGATCGTGCTCGCGGGTGTTTGCGCTCAAGCTGATACCAATGAGGACGTTGGCAGCACTTGCCGATGCGTAACGGTAGCAGAATTCGGTGACAGACATGGGATGCACGGCCTTGACCAGAGCGGCAAAGGCACCGGGTCGTTCAGGAATGGTGACCATGAGCAGAGCCTCTTTCTTCTCACCGATGGCGGCACGCTCAGCGACGAAACGCAGACGGTCAAAGTCCATGTTGGCGCCCGAAGCGGTAGCAACCAACTGACGCTTGGGGTCAGAGCTAGGGTTCTGAGCGACGTACTTCTTTAATCCGGCAAGAGCAAGAGCACCAGCGGGCTCGAGGATGGAACGAGTATCGTTGAATACGTCCTTGATGGCAGCGCACGTCTCATCGGTTGTGACCATGATGACATCGTCGACGACCTCGCTGGCCAGACGGAAAGTCTCCTCTCCGACCGTCTTGACAGCAGCACCGTCGGCAAACAGGCCGACCTCCTTGAGAGTGACACGCTTACCCAGCTTGAGAGACTGGACCATGGCATTTGCATCGTACGTCTCGACACCGATGATCTTGACATGAGGCGCAATTCTCTTGATGTATACTCCGATACCGGCGATCAGACCACCTCCACCAACACAACAGAAGACGGCCTCGAGCTTGCTCAAGTCTGCCTGGCGCACAATCTCCATGCCAATGGTACCCTGACCAGCGATAACGTAGGGATCGTCGAAGGGAGGAATGTTGGTGAGGCCGTGGGACTCGGCAAGACGGGCGCATTCGGCTTTGGCTTCGTCAAAGTCGTTGCCATGAAGGACAACAGCTCCACCAAGGCGCGAGACGTTTGTGTGCTTGATGGCGGGGGTTCCGAGGGGCATGGTGATGGTTGCAGGCATCTTCAGCTTGCGAGCCGAGTATGCGACACCCTGGGCGTGGTTGCCAGCTGAGCAAGCCACGACACCCTTCCACTTCTCTTGTGGGCTCAGATGAGCCATCTTGTTGTATGCGCCGCGCAACTTGAAGCTGAATACAGGTAGGAGATCCTCGCGCTTGAGGAAGACCTGGCTCTCGAGGCGGTTGCTAAGGTTGACGGCATGTGTGAGGGGAGTCTGTTCGATGACATCGTAGACGCGCGAGGTGAGGATGAGACGCAGGTAGTCGGGGTAGCCATTGGGCAGGAGGAAGGCCTCGGGGACTCCTGCATCAATGGCTTTTTGCCGGGGGTCTTGCGAGGGTGGAGAGGGATTGGCGGCGTATTCGGTCAGCGAGAGCGAATTGAGCTTGGGTGTGACGGGCTCTTGGGCATCGTGGCCCGATGTTCCATTCTGAGCCATGTCGAGATGCACGGGAAGGAGCGATTGAGACGGGAAAGCANNAGTGTTGACAGAAACGAAAGAAGCAAGTGCTTGGGGTGTGACTCTTTGGGAAACGGCGATAGACAAGTGATAGGGCTGGAGGCGGTGTCGGAGCCGTTCCGCAGCGCGCTCGGTCCAGCGACATCATCGATTTTACCACCAAGAGCTATACCACAGTACCGGTGGTACACTTGCTTCCCACTCGAATCAGTCATCCGCCCCTACGACCGAGTTCTGTACCATCTGTACAAGTCGACGAACCTTCCATCACACCACTCTAGTCCTCGGAAACCTGGTCGCCCATCATGAACAGTGCGCCGCCACCTTCGTCTTTTGATAATGATGCGTAAGTCGCCATGTCCAAGATGATTGTATGGGCGTTCAGCATCTGACCTGTACTAGCGNACTTCTACGAGGAGAGCCGATGGCAGAAGCTGCGCCGTAGAATCGTCCAAGAACCTCTGATCCCGCTTGGTTGCGGTCTGACCGTCTGGGCCCTGTACGAAGCCACAAAGTCAATGAAGTCTGGAGACCACGCAAAGACAAACCGCATGTTCCGACGTCGTATCTATGCTCAAGGCTTCACTCTGCTCGCCATGGTTGCCGGTTCCGCCTACTGGGAGAAGGACCGCAAGAAGCGCACTGAGTACAATGATTTGCTCGAGGAAAAGAAGAAGAAGGACAAGCGCGATGCTTGGATCAGAGAGCTCGAGGCTAGAGACGACGAAGAGAAGGAAATTGCTGCCATGAAGAAGCGTTTGGCCGAGGCCAGAAGTGCTGAGAGGAAGCGTCTGTCTGAAGGAGACGCCAGAGCTGCCGAGTCCAACATCCAGTCTGATACCACAGGCATCGTTCGTAGTGTCTTGGAGCCCGGAGAGGGCAGAGGCGACTCTTCTCTCCTGAACGCTGCTATGAAGCTGTGGCAGTCCAGGTCATGATCATTTTTCTTTACAGGTTACTCGTACGGCGTCTGGAGCTCAGTGTTTGGCCGGCATTAGGGATCTGGGACTGTCCACTCTCCAAAAATTGTACATATACCACTCTGTATCTTATTATCACTACGACTGCTGTTTGTGCCTGTCGCGTGACTGTGTATAGTCTCATGAGCGCGCCAAGCAAATGCACAAGGTTCTGGTAACACATCGCAAATAGCTTTTCACATCTTCGTACAGATTGAAAACCACGTTGGACGAGTTGATACTGCCGGCGTCATAGAAAACTGATGAGTCTGCGGTGACTGCCGCTTGTTGGAGCTTGTGACGCCAGAACATCAATGGATCCAAGACATCACCTTTTCCGACCACACATACATCTCTATCTATCTCGGCCCGGCAACAGGCATCAAGCATGATTGATCGTTGGAAGACCATCTGATTCGCTCATCTGTTTGCGCGTCCCCGACATGGCTTCTAACGCCTCGTCGCGAATCTCGCGGCCTTGGGTACTGGTCACCACAGGCTTCATCGCGGCGTACACTTCCTGGGTAATCTGGTCAAACTGGCCTGCACACAGTGCACCTCCCAATTTGCGACGACGTGGCGCTGTCAGGAATCGCAATAACACGCGCGCTCATACAAGGATATGGACTTCAGCTTCCTCTGAGCCATCTCTTCCATTCGGCTTGGTTCACGTCGATTTTGAAGGCATCGTTGTCAGGTTTCCTAATGGTCCTGAACCACCCACAGTGGTTGAGATTGCAGAAGCTTTGAATCTTCCTGCTCATAATGCCTACGATGTCACCATCAAAATCCAGGAAGCTGCCCTCAAATACATCTTCTCCATCCTTGTCCGGCCCTCTGAGGAACTACCCGCCGAGCAATCAGATGCTGCAAGAGATCTCCAAGAGTTGGTGCCTTATCTGCGACGACCAAACATCAACGAATTGCTTGCTAGAATCCACCTACTTTGTTCAGGGCCTTGGAAATTCCATCAAGCCGCTGCCGCCAGAGCCTTTGCTGAGCATTGCGGTCTTGACCGTATGCCCATTATCTCTGACCATGCAGATCTTGGTTTGACCGAGACGACGGCTGATTCGGACCGAGAGGACGATGTAGAACCTGCTCCAGGGNTATTTGATATCCATTGTCCCAAGACGACTTCTGCAGTGGCTGACTGTATCAGAATCAAGGCCGTTGTGTATCACATAGCAGAGGAGAAAACCATGCGCCAGTTATACGTCCACACTGGTATCAGGTGTGAGCAGTGCGGCCAGTATCCTATCCTCGGTGTTCGCTGGCACTGCAACAACTGTCCGGATTTCGATCTATGCTCAGCCTGTGAAGCACAACCGATGCACCCAAGGACCCATACATTCACGAAGATCAAAATCCCCATCTCTTTCCTAGGTCAGAACCATCAAGTCCAGGATGTTACCTATCCAGGTGATCCAACAGCGCAATGGCCAGTTTTGAGGACTTCGCTTAAGAGGCAACTTGCCATCGACGCGGGATTTGAAGATCTGGAGATTCAGGTCTTCTACGATCAGTTCGCATGCAAGGCTAACTCTGCCTACCCCGAGGTATTTGAGCATATGCTCCTCCCTCCAACACACCCTTACTGACGTCGAGTAGNNGACCCCATGCAGATCGGTTATGCTATGGATCGCCATGCTTTCAACAGACTCATGATGTCTCCTACATGGAAACGACCTGTAGAGCCCAGCGTTCTTTATGACCGCATGTTCAGCTTCTACGACACTGACAACAACGGTCTCGTTGGCTTCAGAGAATACGTCTTGGGCATAGCATACCTGCGTCGGCCTAACAAGCAGAGCTCCTTGGAACGAATTTTTCATGGCTACGATTTTGACGGCGACGGATACATCAGTCGTCGAGATTTTATTCGTATGCTCAGCGCCAAGTATGCCATTCAAAAACACCTGGTTGAAGACACGATTCGAGCAGCAGAATTTGACATGGTTACTTACACTGCCAATGTTGTCCGGTCCAGTCAACCCATTAGCGCAGCTTTTGCCCAAGAAGATGTTCCTGCTGGTCGGATAAGGTTACCCACAATGAAGGTACATGACCGTTTTGGCGAGAGCCAGGTGCGGCCAGACGCTGGTCCTTTTGCATCGGCCGTGTTGCCTGACGGCCTAGAACTCCCAGACTCCAGCCTCGTCGGCGCAATAGCTCATCGCTACGGCGTTGACGCTCTGCCAGAGCACTTGGGTCCTGACACATTGTCAGTGGAGCAGCTCACAGAGTTTACAAGCAGTCTTAACAGGTCTGACAGTGTGGCGATAGGCGGCATAGGAGATGGAGCAGAGCAAAGATTCTTGGTCGACACGGATTTGCGTCAAGTTCGCAGTCAGTCTTCACCTGACAGGCCCGAGCAAAGGTGGCATCAAGATCTTCTGGACGCAACTCGGAAATCTAGTCCAGAAGGGGAACAGAACTCGCCCCAGGAACAGCGACAAGACGATGAAGATCTATTGCCACCATTACCTGCGGATGTTCTTGCGAGAGGACGTGCCTATGAAGTCCCTGCAGCCGAGAAAGATTTCGGCACGGAGGTGATCTTCCAGGTTGTTCAAGAGGGCCTGAACGAGCTAGTCGACCCAATTTTTGGGAGGAAAGAACAATTGGCAGAACAGGTAGGGACCACCAAAGAGGAGCGTCGTCGCTTCCGCCAGGAGATCGATGACTATATCCGGACTGCGAAGATTCGTCAAGAAGAACTCGCTGCGGGCTCCGAGGTGGATCCTTTGATGGCTATTGCAAATGGTGCCAATGAACTGGAGCATAATGACCATGGAGAACGACCCGACTCAGCAAGACTAGGAGACACACTGCTCCAGGTGGAATCTACCGATGCAGGTACGAGATTGCCGACACCACGAGAAATTGCGATGGACCTTCAAGAACATATTGTCCAGCAAAGTCAAGCACTCGACAGCAACCTCGAGGACCTGGAATCAAATATCCGAGACCAGTCTCTCGACGATCTTCTAGCACAATCGGGGTATGTTGTTGATCTTTCGACTGATGCCGAGCCGGCGACTAGGAATCAGGACGACGGAACTAGCTCGGAAACAGACGAGTATCCACCGACCACACTTGACGAAGACCTGCCAACGCTAGAAGAGATCCCTTTCGACGAAAGCAGTGATGCACCCAGCGCAACATCACCAACACTCTCTATGAACCGTTCTCCTCCAACACAGCACCTCCAAGCCCCCTTCTCAACCCCAGACATGGACTCGTCGGCTTCAGTATTTGCACCTTTCCACCCTGATCAGACAGAGCAGCCTGACTCGCCTTCACAAGAAAGGTTGAAAACTTTGGCTCGCCTTGACGAGGAAGAGAAGGAAATAATCATGCGTGGTGGTCCTGGAAGATTGAACCTAGCAGAGTTTGAGCAGATCATCTGCAGTGATCCGCGAGGCATGCTTCAAGGAGTTGCCGAGGGATGGCTTGAATGGGCAGAGTTTTGAGAACCGTCTTTTACAAACTTCATTCTTTTCGATATACACGAGGAAAAAGACTATTCGTTACCCGTATCGTCGCTTTTTTCCTCTCTTGTCAGTCCTCTCCCGAACTCTGCTAGACAATATCAAACCTTCAGGTTGCACCACCGCGATTGACCACAAGTCCACGACAACCAGAGCAGATACGCACAATCTCACTCATCACAGCTCTAGCACCTTGATCTTGAGCGCAATCACACATCTGGATCTCATCTCTTGTGCGGCCTCTGGCTCTGGCCACCTCAACCCAACAATCAGCACACAGCCACTGGGCAACCTGCTGTTTGCAAGTACAGTAATTGCCGTCTTTCTCGGAGCTGATGTCATGGACATTGCACCACCATTCTGCGTAGGAGATGCAGAGAGGTAAGAGGCCTTTGTCTCTGATCAAGTGGGTTTTTTCGCGCTGGGTGAGGCGGTGGATGGGTGGGGTTTCATGGCAGGTGGTGCAGATGAGGTGGCGAGAGGCGTTGAAGTTGAGAGTGTTTGGGAGGTGTTTTGTGGATTGACATGCTGCGACAAGGGTGCTGTGGGTGAGGGTATCTGGTTGTCTTGCAGCATCGTCGCAACAGCCTTGAAATGGTATAGGGAGTGCATAGTGAGGAGTATGTGCAGGAATCTTGGTATCATGGACTGCAGGTGGTGGTGAACCAGACACCCAGAGTGGCTTGACAATCTCCACGGTAACTTCATCAAGCAGATCGTCAAGCATATTGAGACGAGTCTCGAGACCAGAGAGTCGTGGACCTGGGCTCAAAACTTCCATGTCCCTCTCAACGCTCTCCTTGTCGAATTTTGCGAACATGGATTCCTTTTCTGGGTCTGCTACGCTGGCGGGAACCCATGTGAAGTTCCAGAGATTGCCTGCTTCGTTCTTGCCATTTTTCTTGTAGTTTACCTCCAGTTCACCATTCTGGACTCTCCTTACGCCGTTGACCTCAGCGTCTGAACCTATGCCAGAGCGCCGCGATGGCGGGTTTGACTCTACCCACGCTCGAAGAAGCTCAGGGGGNACATCGGCGCCGGGAACCCATCCTTTGGCTTTGGTCAAGTACATCTCGGTAGCAGTGTCGTCTGCATTTCTTCTCATGCTTTCGATGGCATCTCCTTGGAAGTCTAGGGGTTGGGTTCTGACTCTTGACTGTGCACGGTATGCTGGCTTTCGGGATCGCTTTGCTCTTCGGTGTAGTCGGGTTTGTCTCTTTCTGGTTTGCCTTGGTGACGACTGCTTCTCCTGGTGCCTGTCATCTCGAGAGAGTCGGGAGAATTAGGTTTGTCGTCAGAGTGGTATGATTGGCGACGTGGAATGGGAAATGGAGCACTGGAAAGGAGGGAATGAGTACACATAAGGGAGGAGCATTGCAGACAACGGATGGGGTCTGAGACACGTCAATGAAATGTATTGTGAAAGTAGGAGTTGGCTTCGAGAACAAGAATATTCCGGAACACATCTGTGACGACGAGCATGTGTATTTTCGAAGTATCAAGGCGTTTCTAGATGGCAAAAACTCAATCAATCAAGGGATTCGTATGGCAATACAATCGGTGTTCGAAAAAGGGCAACGAGAAGAAAGTGTGTGTCATTGTTCGTGAGAGATAAGGGGCAACAAAAAGACACTCTTGCTCTTTCTCTTTCTATCCGGATCAGTGTTGATCCGAATCAATCATCTCCAGAAGGATCCTGCTCTTGCAAATTGTTGTCCAAACCGGAAAGCACGATGGACTTTCGTGCGTCACAAGATCAGCTGCGACAAGCATTCCGGCACCAATTCTCCCAGTCGTAGTTTTCATCAAAGTAGATGTCCAGGTCTACCCGAGGGAAGAACCTCCAGAACACTCGACCGTTTCTCCAGTAATCCATCTAGACTGCTCACTAGCCAAAAAGACGGCCAAACCAGTAAGATCATCCGTATCAGCCAAGCGATGACCAATAGCCTGCATATTCTTGAACTTCTCGAGCAACTCGTCCGAAAAGTGGGCGTTGATGTCTGTAGGGAAGAAGCCAGGGTTGATAGCATTGGCGGTGATGCCGTGAGATTTGCCCAATGAGACGGCCCAGCACTTCATCATGGCGTTGACGGCTGCTTTGCTCGCACTGTAGATGTCCATGGTGGGACTCGCCCAGGTAGCTGCCATTGAAGAAATGACAACGATGCGGCCGCCTCTGGGCATGACGGGAGCGATTGATTTGACCAGCGATGCCGGGGCACGGACATTGATTGCCATTGTTCTTTACATTCAAAGTCAGCATGCATGCAGTTGGTAAGAGTTGGGAGCCACTTACCTGTCAAACAACTCTGCATCAAACTCCAGGGTGTGGTTTTCTTTGTAGATGCCGGCGTTCGAGACCAAGATGTCGATGGTCTCGGTGTTGAAGCCTTTCAATGTCTCTCGCAATACAACTTCTCCGCACTCTGGCTTGACCAAGTCTGTCTGGATCAAGATTGCTTTGCGACCTAACTCTTCAATCTCCTTCTTGACAGTCTCTGCTGACTGTGTGCTTGACGGCGATGCATATACAATGGCAACATGGGCGCCCTCCTTTGCGTAGGCTTTGGCGATCGCAGCACCAAGACCACGCGAGCCACCGGTGACAACGGCAATCTTGTCCTGAAGTGACATGATGTTCAATGGTAGTTTGACAATGGAGTCGATGTTTGGGCTGGCGGTAGATGTTTTGGGAGTAGGGAAATTCTGGAGGTCGTGAAAAAGCGATGGTCGTTGTTATATAATAACGTCTGACTCGTGATCGACCTCGGCGTTAATTCGCGGTGTTTGAAGTATAGCAGCTAGGCCGCTCTCATGATATAGCTTCATGACTTGTTATACAGTCTTGTTGCCGTTGTTTGATGTCAAGGTTCAAGCGTTCAGGCGTCCTTGTGTTTTCTGTCTGTGCTCGTGGAAGGCAGTAGTCGACCTCGAAGTGCTCACACCCTCGTGTATCGCATTCTGAACAGCAGCTCCATTTTCAACGACGATCAAACATCGAGCGCGACACGACCGTTCTGGACATAAATTAAATGTGGAATTAGATTAATACTTTGCAGAGAGGTCGGGGAGCTACTCCGCGAGGATTGATTTGCGAGATGGACTTCTCCCGAACATCTGCCGATCTGTCGTGAAGCGACTGTTCGTTCGTTGCGTTGACTTGTCTAGCTACGTTGACATCGGAGTTGATCATAGGACAAAAGAAGGCAACTGTTCGTTGTTGAGAAGTATACGAAGATGTCGCGTGGCTTTGCTCCCAGAGCAGCCAGTAATTTGGCTTCAATCTTGCTCAAGACCCGACGGTTCGATACAGAGTTTGGCATTAATCCACCTCAATTGTTGGCGGTTGCTCTCGACTTGACAGGTCCTCTGCAATCAAATGGCAAAGCGTACCGACAGCGCGACTGTATACCCCAATGAGCTCACTTCTAGGCAGAAGAGTTGGAGCAAGTCGTCGGAAGACTCGCCGACCCACGACAGCGATGAGAAAAAGCCTCTTGCCAGACGACACACTACCGAGAGCTTCAAGTCCATCCAAGTTCGCAAGGTTCTTCAACATGACAACAGTAACTGGCTAGAGTGCAGCATCGGCGGAAGCACCACTGCTCAAGGTCCGGAAGCGTCGTTCACCTGCAAGATGACGCCAAAGTCTGGTAATGATTCAAATGAGCTTACGACATTCGAAATCGAAAGGTGCTGTAGGCGCATCATCGAAGACCTCAGCGCTCATCGGGACGAGTCTGATCATCATGTCTGCCGCTGCGACTTCGAATACATTAGAAATTGCTCACAGGGCAAACCAGGTATCTGCGACAATGGCAGTAGGTACTTTTCGAAGTTGGTCTGGAAAGGCATGCAGAGACATGATCAGTTGTGCGGATGCGGCTGCTTTGACTTTGCGTCATCTGGACAGCCCAAAATCATACCGATCTGGACGTATCACCCGGGTTTTAGATGCATATCATACTGGAGCCGTCGCATCGACCATCCGCGCGGATTCTTCTGGCTACAATATGGTGTCAGTAGTGGCCCTCAGACCAACGGACCGGACTGCTCGTTTACTTGTAAGATGGTTCCCAGAGGCGAAGAGACGCTCATCAGCCTAAATAAGATACAGAAATGCTGTGAGGAGATAGTCACGGAGCTCAAGGTTCATCGAGCCGATGAGCGCTACAGTGGCAGGTGGGAACCATGTCCACCTTGCGCTTGCGACTTTGAGTACATCAGAGAAGGTCCACGAGGGAAGCCCGGCGTGTGCTGCTATACCTGGAGCAAGAAGGCAAGCGCTGAGATCGTGTGGTGGGCGATGAATCGACATGATAAACTCTGCTCATGCGGCTGCTTCGACTTCGCTACCAGGCAATTATCCGTGGCCGACGCAGCATCTTACGCAGACTGGAAGCGTCACCGCAAGTCCAAACCGTACTGGAGCCGAGAAGTCACTTTACCAAATGGCAAGACCTGGCTCCAGTGCGGCGTCAATAGCAATTCGAATCCAAACGCGGAGCCCAACTGCATCATCACATGCAAAAGGNCATTCATAGCCGCGAACGGCCAGAAGGGTGTCAGAAAGAGCTGTAAGAAGGCTGCTGCTGACTTGGCGTCTCATCTCAAGCCGACAAGAGCCTGCGCTTGCGATTTCGAGTCGCTAACAAATGGACAAGAATGCTTCTCGGAAAGTAAACGGTGGTGGAAGGGACGAGCAACGAAGTCCATTCAATCATGCAAAAACAAGCACGACAGATATTGTGCATGCGACTGCTTTGAATTTCTGTAGTCGCGCGAGGGCAGTGTGACAGGCCGGATGGTGGTTGTCTGTCACATGTTTGCGTATAGAAATTTGCTTGCAGAGATTTTGCCAGATGGTCGCCGGGATCCAGGGCGTGTTGTTATTGTTGTTATGTGGTTCTCCAAGCATGTTCGAGCGCATGCGCAGTGAACAAAAAGATTCTTCTCCAAAACTCAGCATGAAGCCAAAAGATTGATGAAAAAAGTAAAAGAAGACAAAGCCTGTCAGAAGTCCGCCAGTGCCTACCCAGTCAAGCCGACCGAAGCCAGACACTCGGAAGGGTCGAGATCATCACCGCCGAGGCCGGAGCCAAAGCACTTGGTATCACTCTAAGGCACCGGGGATGTATCTCATCCGCCAGGTTGGAGTTCTGTGGCTCTTTTGAAGAGTTCAGATAAGAAGACTAACTTTAGAAAAAGATTCTATGAAGTACTGAGAGGGTTGTTAGCATGGGAACCATGTACATAGGCACTGGTGGTACTTACAAGTCGACTAAGGACGGAAGGAGGAGGGCGAGGGAGCAGAAAGTTTTATACACCTCGATGCGGTCTGTGCGGGCTGCTCCGCTTACTCAGCGGAGTATCTGGAAGTTCCCACGAGGCTCTCCAAGGCTTGGACAGTGAAGGACATCGGTATATTGCAGGAAAAAATCCGAGCACGCCCTCCTCCTCCCTCCCTCAGTCGACTTTACTTCAGTACGTGTGACCCTTCTTGGTGGCTCTACCAGAAATCTTCGAGCTCGGTGAACCCACCGAGCTCCTGGTTGGCGATGTGGAGAGTGTACAGACTCGCAGTACTTTTGCAACAATCAATATCGCCCACCGAGAATGACTACTTGACAGAGTCTCGCTTAACAGAGTCTCACTTGAAGTGACCAACGGTGAGAATTACTTATGTGTTCTCGCAGGTATGTGAGTGTTGATCTCGAAGTGCTGTTTGGAGACCCTGGATTTTGAGGCTGTAGCAGTCCGACGTCTATGCGGAGAGACATACCCGATGACCAACAGCAACGATATATATAATCCACCACTCAAGCATGTCCAAAACATCAGCTACTCCCTACTTCCAAACCATGTCTCCGGTTCCTCCAGAGCCCACGCCGTCACAAGCACCTCCCTCGCTCGAGACGGGAAGACATGAGTCTCCTCCGGTGCCAACCACAACCTCCGGCTTCCCCAAAGTCAAACTACGCCTCGAGCTTCGCGATCTTTCCCACCCATCGACCGATCTTTTCCTCAAGAACTTCAACAGCGCCAAAGACCTGAACGATCTGGTCGACACCGTCTTGAAGCGACTCTATACCTACCCCGACCATGACGATGCATCGACACGGCTACCCATGCCCACGCATACAAGGATCCCACCTACACGTTCTGTCACCTTGATCTTGCGGGACATGGACGGCGTAGCATACACCACCGGCGCAGACATCGACGATGATCACAAAGAAATACACTTCTCACTCGGCTACCTCAACCACGTCGCGTCACAGAAAGCTGGCTACACCGCCCGCACCGAGATCCTCGGTGTCGTCTGTCATGAGCTGGTTCACTGTTTCCAGTGGAACGCCAGAGGCACCTGCAATGGTGGGTTCATTGAAGGCATCGCCGATTGGGTTCGTCTGCACGCTGGATTCATCCCTCCGCACTGGAAGAAAGAGGCAGGCAAGAGCTGGGACACGGGATATCAGAACACTGGCTACTTCCTTGATTGGATTGAGAAGACAAGGGGTACGGGCAGTGTCTATGTCATGAATCAGGCATTGTTCCACAAGAAATACGACGGCGATACGTATTGGAAGGATCTGTTCGGCCAAAGTGTGGACAGCCTCTGGAGAGAGTACACTGAGTCGCTCAAGAAGCCCAAAGACGAGTCAGAGAGCTATGGCGATCCGAATTTCAAGATGCAGATTCGTATCAAACAAGATGTAGAGGGATAGGAAATACATGAACGACTAATGTACCAGTACAGCTCAGCTCAGCTACTCTACCCAGTCAATCTCACTTGCTTCTCCCTTCCTTCTCCATCTCAAGCTTTGGCATTTTCATCGTCGCTTTTCTTCGCCTTGACGCTTCTCCACTCAAAGCCCCAGGATGCCACAAACACAAGACATGACAGCCCTAAGCCCAAGTACCACACTGACCTGAGTGAGTCATTGTACACTCTGAGCACGACAGGGAGTTGATCTGCAGACACCATGTCTCGAACAGTGTTTGCACCTCCACCCGAAATGGTACTCGGATCGAAGTCGGGAAGAATTTGTTTCAGTCCAGAGGCCAGATCGTTCTCGAGGAGTGTTTGCGAGACAGTGATGAACGTGCTGCCCGCAAAGAAACTGATATATTGCAGAAAAGACAACCCAATAGCCACATCGCTGTCTGCAAGGACCGTCTGAGCTGCAATATTTGGACCTTGCAGGCTTGCGCCTAGCCCTACGCCAGTGACGATCTGCTTCAAGTCAATATTCTGTTCTGCAATCAAGCATGAAATACTTACCTGGTAGCCGATCCATATCCCTGCGCTGATATTCACGGACCATGTCGTAAGTAGTGCCGACCCCACGATAAGAACGCCACCTCCGACAATTAGAAAGGGCGTATAGTATCCAACAATGCTCGTTGCAATGCCAGTCATTATCACCGCAAGTACGTTGCTGAGCAGGAGCGGCAGCAGCGACAAGCCGGATTTTTGCGGCGACTTTCCTTGGACGACCTGGAACCAGATGGGCAGATAGAATGCATACAAAACGAGCACGGATCCAATACCCACGTTCGCCAAAGATGCAGAGATGATGCTGCGTTGTCGAAGGATTCTTGGAGGTAAGGTAGCTTTGTCTCCGCGCCAGGCTTGATAAGCAATGAATGCGAGGAGGAGGGCACCGAAGACGACGAACAAGGCTATGACGCGACCACTGTTCCAAGGATACTTTGAGCCACCCCACTCGATAGCGAAGAGCAGGCAGATGACCGAAGGTGCTATGAGCAGGAAGCCTACTGGATCCAGCTGATCGAGTTTTCCACGCCAAGTCGGAGCAGCCTTGATTGCAGGCGGACTGTTAGGCGTGAAGAAGACAAGGCATGCCAACGAAATACCACCGATCGGCACGTTGATCCAGAAGCACCAACGCCATGTGATCGAGGTAAGATATCCTCCCAGAAGTGGTCCAAATATGCTTGCAAGCCCAAAGACAGCACCAATGCCACCAGTCCATTGAGGTCGAGCTTGTAGAGGTACAAGCATACTGATAAGTATGATTGCTCCAGACCCGATGCCTGCTCCGCCGATCCCCTGTATGACTCTTCCAACTATGAGGGCATGAGACGTCGGAGCGGCGGCACAAACTATCGAGCCGATCTCGAAGATGGACACGAGAATGATCAAGACCCATTTGGATGAATAGTATGTGTACACTAGGCCGAACGATAGTTGGAGCGCACAGAGTGGGAGTAGGAAGCCTGATTCGTACCAAGCTATGTCTCCGAAACTGCCGAATTGGTTCGAGATGGCGGGTACGGCTGTTCCAATGATGGTTCTGTCNCTGCATAGTAGTCAGCTCTACTATCAATGGACTATCAGCTCATGCAAACATACCAATGCGACTAGGAAGACTGCCAGATATATAGCAGCCATAGCTGGAAGCACGACTTTCTTTGATGGATATGTTTTCTCATGGTCTTCATTTTCTTTATCCGGTGATCTCTGGGTAGTCAGGCCATGTTGAGGGCTTTGGTCGACGCTGTTTTCCTTCATGGTCGAGAGCTCGATGTTCTAAAATAAAGATTCTGGATGAATCAGGTAGAAGTTCTTGGGACATGCTTTCTATATAACTCTCAAGACAGAGCTAGGCAACGAGGAAAAATAGAGCAATGCTTGGAAGTGTTTTTGATGAGGTGGAACATCTCGGGGACGGCTCCCCGAAGGATTTCTCGGTCGCTCGCCCGAGCACCGTCGCGACCAGATAATCGAGCATCTTCGCGTTTCGTCGCCAACTCACTCTTTTGGATAACGTCCCCGACATCTTCATCATGAGCAGTCAAGCTTGCGAGCCGTGTTCGAGGCGGAAGGTGCGATGCGACAAACAACAGCCATGCTCAAACTGCAAGCGGAGAAAGCAGGACCAATGTACCTACCCCGAGGTACAACCCATTGACCGCATCAAANAACTAGAATCCCTTGTCAGAAGTCTCGGTGGAGATCCGAACACTGATGAAAGTCGTCCATCAAAACGTGCAAGGACAGGCCCTTCTTTTGTTGAGTCTCGGGATGCCGAGGATGCTCGCGACACCACCGAGGCCGAACGCGGCCAACCTATTATGCTTGAACAGAACGGACAGTCATATTATGTCGAATTGGAAGCCTGGCATTCTCATGTTGGTCAAGACGAGGATCAACAAAATGGACACAATCATGATGTCTTGATGAGTCGACCACTGGTCTCCAGAACAAAACCCGATGCCCTGAAAGGTCTCATGCGCATCGATTATGCTATAGGTCTCTCATCACAGCATCCTTCCATAGAGGACGCCAATTTCCTGTGGGACAGATTTGAACGTAATGCAAACCCGTTGATCAAAATTGACTTTGATTGGGCTCTCAAGCAAGTACGGTCCAATGCGACGACCTTTGAGGGTCGAATGCAACTCAAAGATGAGGATCATGCTTTTGTGTTCTGTGTTTATCTATTGAGCATCGTCAGTATACCTGAAGAAGAGTGTACAAAAGTCTTGCGCCAACCGAAACAAGTTCTGCTTTCCCACTACCAGGCAATTTGCGAGCAGGCATTGTCGCGCAGCAATATCTTTTGCATCACAGATGTCATCATCATCCGAGCAATACTTCTCTACATCGTAAGTCGTATCTGACGCTTATGCTAAAGTTTGCTAATTCGTTATCAGGCTGCCTCCATGGAGAGGTTGAGTATCCAAAGTCTCTTCTCACTCATGGGTCTTACGATACGCAACGCGGAGAAGTTGGGTATTCACCGCGACGGCACTCTGCTTGGTCTAAGTCCAGTAGAGACTGAGAGTCGTCGTCGACTGTGGTGGCACTTACAGCATCTCGATCTCGCTTTAGGTGTCCGTTGTGGAACCACACCACTCACACTCATGGCTGCGTGGGACGCTCGGGTGCCCCTCAACATCGATGACAGCGATATCCAGCCCGGCATGACAGAACCTCCACCGGAGCGGAAAAGTCTGACAAGCTTATCATATTGCTTATGGACGTACTGGATTGTGTCACAACAGCGAGACTTCTTCAAGGAGAACAACGGCAAACTCGGTATCTCGTGGGCGAGTAACAAGACTGTATCCCATGCCAAGAAGAATACTCTTCTAGACATCATGGAAGACGGTCTGAATAAGAAGTTTCTCCAGTATTGCGACCCTATCAAGCCGCTCGATATCATGGTACAACTCACCTCTAGGGCATTGATCTGTACCATGCGCATGTTTACCTTGCACCCAATGTCTTTCAGTGGCAGCGCAAATATGACCGATGCAGAACGACACTCCCAGCTCGTGGATGCGGCGATCAAATCATTGGAGTACAACATTGCGCTCAATTCTCGACCGGAGATACAGCGTTTCCACTGGTTCATCAATGGATACTTCCAGTGGCATGCANTGTGAGTCCATGGCCAACCCACGGAGTAATTACACTACTGACCTTCCTCAGTCATTAGCGTTATAGTCGAAGTCATGCAACTCAAAGGCTCGCCCAAAGCTCAACGCATCTGGGACTTGCTATCCGATCTCTACACATACAACAAGAACCTACTCGAGCTATCCGAGGATCGAAGGAAACTTCATGCGGCAGAGTTGATCACCAGTGCTTGGAAAGCTCATCAGTCGGTCACCCCTTCTGCCACAACTCCATTGTGTGTCTCTGTACTGGAAAAACTTCTCCAGGACAGGCATACAGATGTGACACAGACACAATGTGAGATTTTCGGGCAGCCTTTGGAACCTGTGATGACTGATGAGGATCTCAATGTCATCCTTGGTCTCGAATTCGAAGATATAGATTGGGGCTTCTGGGCGGGTATGGAATAGGGGACCTCCACTTGAGAGACCCATTGAAAGATCGTGTGAAGTTTTCAACACAACGTGTGGTCAAGTTCACGGTTTCAAAAGAGCATCCGAGTGTCAGATTATCCTGTTCTTCCTTTGATCTTTTGTCTATTCTCTCCACCCGAGGAAGCTTGGTAGGGGCAGTCGTGAGAATATGCGATACTTCATGGCAGGAAATTGCCTCCACAAAGAGAACGATTTCCATATTATAGGTCTCCGGCGACAGAACAGAAGCACAGTCCGCTGGCTCCAGTACTTTCAGTAACCTCTTGCAGAGATCTGCGAGGGTGAGGTTGAATATCGAGCAGGGTTGTACCTCCACCAGGATGTCTTGGCGCTGTCGACATCACTGGTGTTGACTGTCCCGCCGTGATGAATTTTGAGAAAGAGCGCTACCACAGTCCACGAAGCAAGATTTGGCGTACTCATCGTAAGACTCTCTAATCTATATGTTCTCACGCCCACAGATAAAGGGTCTGGTCTGTCACCCTGATGCCTTTGCCGATACTTCCGACTTCCGAGGCGCCTTCTTAAGCGCCGGCCGTGAGATGCACTTAATCTAACTCTGGAGGTCTGAACTCCCCATGAGTGCCCACAGGGTAGCGACATTTGACCCGATTTGCGATTCCAGATACTCTGTCCCAAATGCAGGCATATCTTGACTCACGATGGAGGCTGCGCAAACGAGGCTTTCGGACGAAACATCAGCAGAGAGAGTGTCATATCCTGTTCCGAAGACTTGGGTTTCTGTGCCGCCGCCATCGCACATCATGTTGAATTTACATGATAATGTTAAGGTTCTTTGGTTTCGCAGAGATTGGTGACCTAACTTGTACAAGAACTGACCTGATCCTCATCCTGATCCTGTAGTTCCCTTGCGGTCCGCATCACGGATGCCTGCTTATCACTATCTATCTATAGCCATGGTTGTCAAAAGACTGCGATTCCGATTACTGGTTGCGGTAGTCTGCTTTACTGGCTTCACACTCTGGAATTCGTCCTCGTTAGGCAATCTTCTGGAGATTCGCAGTGCACCACAAATCCAACCAGGAGAGCCGGATCTGTCGTGTAGAAATCTACCAGGCGCAAACGACACATTGGTAGTTCTCAAGACAGGGTCGACTGAGATTCAAGACCGCCTACCAATCCACTTCTCGACCACATTGCGATGCTATCCCAATTACATGATCTTCTCTGACCACGAAGAAGATTATGAGGATCAGCATATATTCGACGCTCTGAGTGGAGTCAGTCCGGAGCTAGTCGACCACCACAAGGACTTTGAGCTCTATCGCAACCTCAAACAGGATGGCAGGGCAGTGCTGAAGAGCAGCGACCTGAGTGGCTCAGGTACTGAAGCCACGCAATGGCACGGCAAAGTCGAGAATCCAGGCTGGAAACTTGACAAATGGAAATTCCTGCCCATGCTCAACAGAACACTTCATGAGTATCCCGACAAGAAGTGGTATGTCTTCGTGGAAGCAGACAGCTATCTACTATGGGCATCATTGTTGGAGTATCTGGCAGTTCTGGATCCATCCAAACCTCATTACACCGGCAGCATTATGTTCATTGGCGACACGGTCTTCGCGCATGGTGGCTCTGGCTTCATGGTCTCGCAGCCAGCGATGCATATGGTAGTAGACCAGTATGCTGCACACAAAGCCGAGATCGAAGCTTATACCGATGGTCATTGGGCCGGCGACTGTGTACTGGGCAAAGTGTTCACAGAAGCCGGTGTGAAGTTCACCGACGCATGGCCCATCATGCAAGGAGACTATCCCGGACTCGTTGCTTATGCCCGACCTGACGGACGTCCGATAGCAGACCCGAACAAGCGCGTATGGTGCTATCCTACAGTGTCGTATCACCATGTGTCTCCCGAGATGATTGAGGACCTCTGGAAGTACGAGCAGCAGTGGCTCGCTCACAAGCCCCAAGACGTACGCTTCCATCGTCACAAGGACATCTTCAGTCAGTACATTCTCCCTAGAATGTCTACGGATTTACTCGACTGGGACAATGAAAGTGACCGCGAAGAGAGTAACATTGGCTCCTTCGAGGAGTGCAGGTCAAAGTGCGAAGCAGCGTCAGAGTGTAAGCAGTATTCATACAGTGAAGATGGACACTGCAAGACTCGCGTCGATCCTAGATTGGGAAAAGCGACGCCTCATATGAAGTCGGGCTGGTTACCAGATCGTATGGAGCGTTTCAAGCAGGACATGGCTCCATGTGGAGACGAGAGCTGGATGCTGTAACAATATTCTCCAAGATTCTATCTCTTTGTACATACTCGATGTGTGTAGAAGATAGTCACAATCTTGCAGTCGACTCCTCTTCTACGCTAACACTCTATTTGTGGTTGCGCAACCCGAGCACCGCCCCTGTCTTCTTGCCATTATGTGACAGCGACAATATCTTCTTGCCATTATGTGACAGCGACAATATCTTCTTGCCATTATCTGACAGCGACAATATCGTGAATTAGAGCAGGGTGACGGCATTGAGATGAGTTTGCCGGCAATTCTCTTCCAACGCATTGACTGCACTCATCAAGGCTTTTGGCTAAAATACAACCAAGCTTCCAACGTACCTGCATAGTTCTTGGTCGCCAGATGGTTGCACGCGAGCCATGTTCTCCACACGAGCGGCCCGGAACGAGGGGGAAACCCCGTGGGAAAGCAATCGTCTCCGAAAGCGGGACAAACGATCAAATGACATACCATTTTCTCGCGGCTAAATCATATACCCTTGAACTATTGCAGAGCCGCATGATGGAACTGCAACTCGCAGCGGAGAACTGGTCAGGGCATAGAAGATGGTTGCAACAGCTCTGCCCTATGCACGCAGATATGTGGACTAATTCAGGAGGAGGAAAGTCTAGATGGTGTCAAAGCAACTGCCGCACGTCCGGTCCTGCCGTCTCAAGCGTGGATATAGCAGGCTTTGTGGAGACGGGGTAAATGCTCCATCGAGGCTAAAGTGGGACTTGCATTATGCATCGAATATCACGAGAATGATAGATACAGTGGCAATCACTATAATATATAAAACCATGCCCGGATCTGAGACATCAAGCATCAAGGCCAAGACTTTTATCATGGCATCTGTCAAGCACTTTGCCGTTCTGACGGCAGTCGCTTCCTGCCTTCCTTCTGTTTTTGCAGCAGTGATTGCTCCTCCTTCTTCTGCTCTTTCAAACTCGCAATCCTCCTTGACATTGCTTTATCAGAACAACCTCAACTTCACCGACGATGTCAACCATATCAGTGCTATCCTGCTGGACCCGGCGACTGTTGCCAATGCAGGAACTGGTTGTGCCGCCCTCAACGAGACGTTGATCTCACAGTCGGCTCTACAAGCACACTCCTCAGACTTTGTCAACCAGCTCTCTTATGCATTCTACGCTGGTCGCTCGACACAAGACCAAAAGTGGCATATCGAAGGTGGCCAGACTGTGGAAGTCCACAATAACGCCTTGAAGTTCGCAAAAGCTGGTCCTGGCAATGTTCTGCCTGTGCTCTGCACCCAGTCTAGCCAGAGCAACATGCCCAGCAATGCCGTCGCCTCGGCCGCCAACGAGATCAAGATTGCTTCTTCTGGCAACACTTATGTAGGCTTCAGGAACAAGAAGTCTTTCCGCTTCCAGGGTATTCCCTTCGCAGATCCCCCAGCCAGATTCGCCTACTCGACTGTGTACTCTAAGACCGGACAGACGATCGATGCCACCAAGTATGGACCTGACTGCGCACAACCGTATGAGAGTTCTAGCAGCGAGAACTGTCTCTTTGTCAACATTCAGACTCCCTACATTCCCAGGGCCGGGTCGAAGAAGAACTTGAGACCTGTGCATTTCTGGATCTATGGTGGCGGTTTCACCGGCGGATCCGGTGCCAGTGCAGGAAGCGATGGCGGACAGCTGGCCTCGAGAGAAGACATAGTTGTTGTTGAGGTAAATTATCGCCTGACCACTCTCGGCTTCCTCGCTATTCCAGGAACCAACATCACAGGAAATTACGGAATTTCCGACCAAATTACCGGACTGGATGTGAGTAGTGTGTTGAGTACCTTTGACGTTGCAATAGCTAACAACATGCAGTGGGTCCTCAAGAACATTGAAAACTTTGGAGGTGATCCTAACAAGATCGTGATCAATGGTGAATCTGCAGGTGCCGGATCCGTGCGTACTCTTCTAGGTTCTCCTAAGGCCATCGGCAAGTTCAGAGGATCTATCGCCATGTCGAACTTGGGCGGCGGTGTTGATCTTGGCTTGACCGGAAGTGAGTACCACCAGAAGCAAGTCTGATATTCGTATGTTAACATGGTCTCAGACTACGCCACGACCTACAGTTCTTTCTTGACACCTGCCGAGTCGTACTCTCGCAGTGAAGCTCTATTCGGCGAGATTGGCTGCAACCAGACCACTCTTGATGCTCGTATCGCATGCCTGAGAGCCACTCCAGCACAGACGATTGTGAACGCCGCCACTGTCGCCAGATATGTGGTCCAAGATGGAGTTTACGTCGACACCGAAACTCTGGATGTATACAACCGCAACGGCAGTGCTGCAAACGTCAACACAATCTGGGGAGTCACCGCCAACGACGGTGCATCCTTCTCGACCTACCCCAAGACTCCTGTGACGAGCGAACTGGCAGGAATCGTTGCTGCATTGGGCATTTCGACAGCAGAGGCTCAGTCAATCATTGACTCTGGACTCTTCCCTTACTACGACACTGGCAATGTGACTTTGGACTCGTTCAACGTGTCGCAGAGAGTGGCCACAGACAACCAGTTCCGCTGTATCGACCAAGCCACCGTATATGCTGGCGTAGAATCCGGAGCCTTCAAGACATCGTACTTCTACCAGATGCAGAGGACAGGCTCAGGCTATGATCCTAATGGGCTGTACGTATCTCTGAATCGATACTTTGGCGACATGGGCTGACATCGTAACAGTGGCGGTCCTCCAGTCGAGCCTGGATACCCCTACGGCAACCCAGAGAAGCCATACTTCAAGCTCCACGGTTCCGACATGCCCTGGGTTNTTCGTGAGTACTTCCAATGAGACCCGTCCAGGCGATTTGCTGACATAAAATCACAGGGAAACCTCAGCCCTCTGCGCGATGCCAACGATCTCAAGTCTGTGCAGCTTGAAAGTGGTTACTTTGCCTCTTTCGTCCGCTCGCTGGATCCCAATCCTCCAGCCAACTACCTCCAGGTCCGCGGCTACACCAACACTACACAAGGAGTCAAGCAGAGTGGACCTTGGCAGCCTGTTGCCAACGATCAGGGTCCAATGAAGTTGCTCGACTTCCCTTCGGTGACTGCCGACTTCCAGGATCTGCCTCAGGTGAATTTTCCATTTGATTTGTCAATATAAGACCAAAAGCTAACTGTTCGTAGTNGCGCCTTCCTCAAATATCCCATCAGCTACTATGTCAACGGTGGTCTGTAAGATGAGGTGATTACGATTCGAGCGGGCGAGTGTGCTGTGGTTATGTACATGACAGTGGAAATTCTGCCTGTATATAGTCAAATCCAGGATTCAGTCTCTCATTTCTCCTCTCGAAGCGCAGTGTTTTAAGAAGGTCTTCCTGAACCGACCGGACGTGAAGCGTTTCACTTGGTCGGCGTGTCCGCCCTGGTCTACTCTGGTAGCTGTCCATGTCGACATGTGTATGGTGGGGCGTAGAGATGAAGCATGTACTGCACTATTCCCTCGTGAATAGGACCGTCACAAGTGCCGTTCTATTCCAATGCTTTCCTTTTTGCTCAAGCCTTTTTGGTCGACTTTGTCATATCCCTCAATTGGCCCTCCAACCCTTGCAACTCTGCAGTCTTTTCCTCCTTTTCCTCCATAGCTTCCAGTTTCAGCCAGGTGTAGTGTAGCACTTGATATGTAAACAGAGCCATGAAAAAGACTTTTGCGATCGGGCGGCCAAAGGATTTGTAAAAAGCGCGNCTGCAGAGAAGAAGAGAAATTGTGTTAGTGGTTATTGTCGCTTGAGTTTGCGTGGGAGTGTTTTCAAAGTATAGGTAGAGGAAGAGGAGGTCGTGGATATGGATGTGGTTGTGTGTAAGGGTTCGTCGTCATACATGTGGGTTTTCTGGTTCTGAAGGTGTGGGAGGTTGGTAGGTAGGTTGTTGGCGTAGAGGTCTGAGAGTCGAAAAGGCTACGCGCGAAGAAGACCTCGCGGTTTGGAGTCTTGATGTGCGGGCTAGTGTTGACAACATGATTTTATATTTGTTGTACAGTGTCCTCTTGGATAGGAAAGAAGGAAAGAAACGCAGCTTTTGAATGTTCGCATGTGAAGAAGGGAAACAGAAAGCACCGAGGTGGAAATGCAAGGCCAAGCAATGTGGGGATCCCGCCTTTCCGCCTTCCGCTTTCCAGAGTTGACCAAGTGTTCTCGAAGGGGAAGGGGCTCTTGACCATCTGTTACTTTGCGTTCTTCTTACACTTGTTTCTATTGACACTCTTGCTCGTGGCACTCTTACTCAAACTGTTGCCTTGATTCTCTGCATATAAAGACCACACTTCTTCTGCTTCTACCCACAACTCTCACACATCACACAACAATCACTATGGTAAACTTTGACCTCCAGAGACAAGCAAAGACACGAGACACACGCAGCTAATCAGAGTAAAACAGGTCCAAACACCCCAACAACGCCGTGCAAACGAGGCCTTTGCAAAGAAACAAGAAACCAAGCGTGGAAAGCCCGAGCCCGTCCTCAAGAAGAGTGTTCCCCAAAAGAGTCCCGTCAGCAAGTTTTGGCTGTGTACGTTTTGCATTGCCCCCCCTGAATCCACGATCACCGGGAAAGGATAGACATGCTGATATCGTTGTTTGTAGNTCGCCTTGCTATTCGTCGTCTGCGGCGGTCTCGTGTTCGAGCTGTTGCGCATCATTGTCGGTTACTTTTGAGCGTTGAGGGACTGGATTCCATGAGGCAATCCGCCGAAAGAGACGAGATCAAGAGTGGAAGAAGGAAGCACACTGGATACCTGAAGGGAAGAAAAGATGAGGTAGCGAGGGTCTGAGGCTTGCAGGCCGTACAAAAAGAGACGGCGTATACACTGCCAGGCTAGGACACCCCTCGAGTCGACACATTGCATTTCGCATCGGAGTTTACGGCGTCATGTCAGGATAGCCCCTCTCAGGCATGGGAAAGAGCCGGATCCAGCAGTAATGGATAGTCACAAGACCACTGATCGAGAGCTTTGAGAAATCAAAATGAACCTTTTCATGCTAAGAATAGTCGTCTGCAATCTTGAAGGGACAAGACGTCGGTTCCTGTGGATCTACTACTTCTATTATGCTATCTTCTGCCCTTGCGTCTGACTGTGCCACTGCTTTTGCTCGACACTGGTACTCTTCTCAATCCAACCCCAGGCTCAACTTCAATCCTTACGCCTTGCCCTGAATCATCGCTACTGCTTCCACTGCTTCCTGGTCTTGCTCCAGACGCCATGCGAACTTCTCTTTCCCGTTGGTCAACTGCTGCTTCGACGTTTGAGAGCGGCGACCCTTGAGGTGCTCGCCTCAGCTTTGCGTAAGAAACATCCGACGAAGGTATAGGAGCTTGGTAATACTGTGCACCGGGTGAGGAAGATGGTCCTGACATGTCGGGATATGCTACTCCTGGGGGTGCTCGATTCAAGGAAGACCATGCATTCTCATCGTAAGGAGCTCGGCTAGAACTTGAAGAAGGGGCTCGCAGCTCAGGACCGTAACCGCGAGCAGAGTATGCCTCGTATGGCGGCGAGACATTGCGATTGCTGTTCGAGGATGGTCTTCTAGACGACACTGGAGAAGGATAGTACTCGGCTGGAGCGTACATTGGAACACCATCTGGGCCCCTGATCATGAATGCCGGTGGTGTCGAACCAGACGCACGCGCAACTGGCTGTTGTTCGTTTGACGGCTTCCTCGAGTTCTTTGGCGTTCGTGAGCGGGATTGTGATGGCGAAGTGCCGCCGAACAGACCAATACTTGTCCTACGTGGCCGAGTGCTGGCCAGACTCGTGGTACTACTAGACCGACTGCCTCTGGTCCTGTTCTTGCTCGGTGTGTTTGGCTCAGACGTATCCCTGGGTTGAGTGCTGCTCCTTTCTAATGCTGCCATCTCTTCAACACTCAGACTGACATTTGTCTTGCCCTTGACCCGCGCTCTTCTGAGCTTCTCCCTGGCTGATTCGACCAGTGCATCCTCTCGTGACGGTCGTGTTCGGGCATTGTCGTGGTAAAAGTCATCATCGTGCGGCTGATATTGTCTTCTCTCATGCGCAATGTCATCCACTGCTCTTTCTCCTCGCCCAGAACCTAAGTCATATCCAGTGAACAATAGCTCGTCTCCAGTAAATTCTTCCCTCGGCAGCCTGTCGGCAGACCTAGACTTGAAAGCAGCAGGATCGAGATAGACACGTTGGTATCCATCATCGCTCTCGTCGCCCACATCCAAGAACCTCCTTCGTCGAGATTCGAATTCGTCTCTCCATCCCTCTCCACTTCCACCTGCAAGAGCCCCGGATGGTCTTCCCCAGTGGGGCATATCGTGCGGAGCCCGCGGCCGACCATTTAGACCGCCTCCTCTGAAAAAGCTGACTCGATAGGCTTCTCCAAGAATGCTGCATGACCGATGATGCTGACGCCAGACGCACCGATGAGCCAAAGAGCCGAGCCGAAGGGGTTGGAGATGATGGCAAGAGGAACGGCAATGACGAGCAGAGCGGTGTAGAGCTGCGAAGTGGTGGCGCGGAAGTTGCCAATCTCGATATCGCGGCCCTCGAGTTTGCCGATACCGTACATGCCACCAACGACAAGAAGAATGTCAAAGGTCAGGAGCCAGTTTGTGAGCAGAGTGTAGATGCTCAGCATGACGAAGAGGACGGCATAGTTGCTGGAGAAGTAGCCAAGGTTGTAGTTGACGCGGTTCTGGACTTCGCCAAAGTTTTGAGGCTTGGAGATCTGCTTGAAGTTGAAGAACTCGGAAATGGGCTTCAGGTTGGCGAAGCGCGAGCCGACAGACTGCGAGCGGACACTGTCAAAGCGGCCCTGCAGATTGAGACGCGATGTGATGGCATCGATCGGAAGGTTGATGGGCATGTTGACGGTGTTGACGACGTAGAGGAAGTCGGAGAGTTGGTCGAGTCGTCGAGGGTGAGGAGTGTTTCAAGGCTGAAGCTAAAAGGGGAAGTCAGCCGGAGTCAACAGAATTTCTTTGTTTGCATGTGAAGACGGCCACGAGTGTCACCAAGACGGGAAGCAGCGGGCTCGACGACTGTAGCAGGAAAAGACGCACTCACTGAGAGACAATGAAAAGTGAATGAACGGCAAGTGTGTAAGAGAAGAGCAAGAGTCGAACAAGCAGATGATCAGGGAGTTATGTGATTACGCATGCAACGTGTTTATTTCAACAATTGCGTGGAATCAAGAGTTGAGCCACCCCAGCTCAGCCACACTTTAAGCTTCACAAGCTTCAGGGAGGAAGGAGCGACCGAGGGGCAGAGCCCCTGACGCCGACCAAGATGTTGGATTTTCGTCCAGCAGTAGCGATAACTACAGAGTGAGAGATACAAGATATAGAGTAGTCTTTGAGTGTCTGTCAGAAGTAGTCTCTCACAAGAAAAGAAAAGAGTCGCTGGGCTTACAAGGCTTCTTATCCTCTGAATAGTCCACAGTGGTGGTGACACGACTTGTCTGGGGAAACTAGTCCAGGCACTTCTGCCGCTCCTGCAGCTCCATCACATTTCTTTGCAGCCCGACACATCCACATCACCAACGCAAACATGGCCCGCCTCCAGGGTTCTGTCCTGCTTTTGCTCTTGTGCTTGGTCGCACTCGTCTGCGCCTGGTCCCCCGAGGGTGCGCCTGCTGAATCCAATCACGACTGCATCCGTACTGACAGCTGGCAGNACCACGAAATTTTCCGTCTCCAGGACGAGGTCGCCCAGCACGAAGGCAGCAATGCTACCTTCTACTCTTTCCTGGGCGTAAAGGACTTTGCCGGCCTTGACGCCATCAATGCTGCCTACAAGAAGAAGGCCCGCGTCTTGCACCCCGACAAGGCCCGTCAACGTTTCATCGCGACCTACGACTCTGCCCCTCCTGTCAAGAAGACTAAGAAGGGAGACAAGCCCACCGTCCACGTCAAAAAGAACAAGAAGCCTTCGCAAAAGGAGATCAATGCTTTCGGCAAGGAAGCCTCTGCTCGCTTTGCCCGTCTCGGTATAGTGACCAACATCCTCCGTGGCCCTGAGCGCCAGCGCTACGATCACTTCCTCTCCAACGGCTTCCCCAAATGGCGTGGTACCGGCTACTACTACGAGAGATTCCGTCCCGGTCTCGGCTCCGTCTTGATCGGTCTCTTCATCTTCCTCGGTGGTGGTGTTCACTACATCACTCTTTACATGAACTGGATGAAGCACCGCGACTTTGTCGAGCGCTACATTCGTCAAGCCCGTCGTATTGCTTGGGGCGACGAGGTCCGTGGCATCGCTGGTANNTTGATACCAGCGCACCTGCCCCTGCACCCGCCCCTGAGCCCTCATCAGAGGAAGAACCTCAAGCCATGAACTGGAACAGAAAGGAGAAGCGTGCTGCTGAGCGTGAGAGCAGACGTGCTGCAAAGAAACNCAAAGCCCATGAGAGCTGCTATTGCCGAGCAAGCAAAGACTTCCGGCATTAGTACCCCTGTCGAGGCTGAACTTACCAGTGGTCCCGTTGGCGCAAAGAAGCGCACCATTGCCGAGAACGGCAAGGTACTCATCGTTGATAGTGTCGGCAATGTCTATCTTGAAGAGCGTACTGCCGAAGGCGAACTTCACGAGTTCCTCTTGGATGTGAGTGTATTCCAACAAGATGGATTAAACACATGCTAATACCAGTGACAGGTCGACGAAATTCAAAGACCCACCATCAACGATACCTTCTTGGTCCGCCTTCCTATCTACCTCTACAACAAGTCTCTTGGTACTGTTCTCGGCAAGAAGACTTCTGATGCCGAGATGGAGGAATTGCTCGAGGGTACTGAGGAGGCCGAGGGCATTGACGAAGCAACCGCCACGCTCAAATCCGCAGCCCAGCCCAACGGCAATGCCGAGACCCGCAAGAGAAAGCTCAAGCCCAGCAAGTCAAGATCTAGTTAGATGAGTTAGATGTAGAAAAAGTGTTTTTGTTCTGTCTACTTGCCGAACATGTTTCGAATGCTGATGATTACGATGCAAAGGGTGCCTAGATCAGCCGTGATGAGGACCATGCGTTCTTACATCAATGTCATTTGGCTTTGTTCATATCGAATTGATGAAATGGCACAGCAGTTGTAACTTGTGCTATCCTGTATAGAGCTGCAGGCCACCTCTCCAATTCTCCTCATCGCAATGCCATCGAAAGTTTTTAGTGACCCTCGCTCGACAGAACAATGACCAAATGGAGGACGCTCTCTCTTCCCCTTCCCAGCAGTACGACGGCTAGCGCGAATCCCTGCTTTGTCAAAGTTCTGGTCTGTCCTTCCCCGTCTACTCAGATCCGTCACGGTGTGGCTGTGAAAAGATATACCATAAACATATCATGAACAAACGTCCGGATACTTCTACGATTATGCCGATGATTCCCAAAGCGACTGAGGGTCTTTGCAGCTTGGTTTTGTTGGTGCAAAGAGGGTCGATCGTAGGATCGTGCCTGTCTTTGCGAGGCAAGATCCATCAATCGTGTTACAGAAGCCAGCTTGTTCTTCACATCTCAACTCGCCCTCTTTCTTCCGCGTCCGCCGCTTATCAAGAAGGTCACTGTGCTTTCTCCCCGCTGGGACATATCTCCCTGCCTACATCAACAACCAGCCTCTCAGCCATCGCATCTTATCAGTCTCGTACGCCATCATGCCACCCGTCCGCACAACCAGATCTCGCTCAGACAAGCGTGACAAGAAATGCCCCTCCCTCCGCAACATGTACATCTCCGTCAGCCGCACCAAGCCCTTCAGCGGCAGAAAATGGAACATCCAAATCTCCGTCCTGCAACGCTGCGAATGGAGAGGGACCCGACCCGCTCTCGACAAACTTCACTTTGGTCTGCTCGCAGAAGAGATTGACAGTGGTTTGGGTGTCGACATCACCGGTCCCCTCGAGGGCGAGGAAGAGGATTCGGAAGATGGTGACGCCACCTTCACCTTGGTCTGGCGTATGTCAGAGTCTGGCAAGTTTGGCCGTGTCTACGACCACATGTCACTTCAGGCTGTTATGCAGGACCACAGACGCGCACGCAAGCATATCGTGGAGCTTTTCATCGTGCAAGAAGAAGGCAAGCATTCGTCACAGATAAAGGGCGAACATTGCAGGCTAACACATCTATCTGTACAGATGCCATGGCAAAGTCCGACCTTTGATCCCAAAAATCTTTCGAAGGAAGTGCCCTGCTACACTTTCAAACCGGAAGAACATTGATTTGGAGAATTGAGGAGAATTGAGGAGAATAAAGAGAGTGAGAAGACGGAGTCTTGAGCACAAGGAATAAAGCCCACACAGATTAAAGAAAGGCGAGTGTGATTGGCATGAGGTACCTACAGGAGAGTTTATTCTTTGATCGTGTCAAGCTTTTGACCCGACCAGCATTATCAAACATGCTGCATGCATCTTGTCCGTTGCCTTATCATCGCAGCAACACCAAGTTCTTCTTGCTTCAATCTCACTCCAAATACTACATGCTTCCGAGCTTCTCAGTTTTGTATCCATACTTGCCCCACAGAACCATGGTCTTGTTTTTCAGAAAGACTTGTCAACACTCGACGTACCCTGGTTCTTATTGAGTTCCTGTTGACACTCTCTGCTTATGAACTGGATGCTCTGCCAAAAGTAGCAGCAGAGGTCTGCCTGGGAGTATTGTCTTGCTGATTCACCTCCGGGCTGAGAATGTTGGTGGAGGGGGACGCAACCTTTGGCAGAATGAAGGTTTTGGAGTTGATGACTTGAGACTCGGGGAGGAGAGTACCGTCAGCNTGTGCATAAGGTCAGATCTTCGGATACCAGTAGAGAGACTGAAAAGGATCTGTCAACTTACACTTCTCTCTGACCACGTACAGCTGAATTGTGTGCTTTTCAGTGTTCTGGTGGTCCAGCACGGCTGCTCTGAGGGAGCCATTGTCGCGAACAACACCCAATTGCTCGATAGCTGACATGACCCAGACGATAGACAGACCTTCTTCCTCGACTTGGCTGCGAAGATTGTCCGAGATCTCGCCAACTAGACGACTGTACGAGAGTTGACTGATGGAGAAGGCATCGTTGGACATGGTCGAGTTTCTAAGGTTCTCCAGGGGGAACTGAGTGGTCCACTGCATGTCATCGCTCGCACGCTTCTGGCGGTTGACAGATACAATCATGTGTTCGAGATCAGGGCGTGGAGGTGGCATGGTCTGGCTGATATTGGCGTTGGAAGGAAAGATTGGCGAGACCAATTCGCTGGTACTGGGATCAGAAACATAGGAAGGAAGTCGGTTTTGTTCAGCGCCGGCATTGCAGCTGGCGGTGGGGACTGATGACATGTTGGAGTAAGTCGTAGTGTGTTGACCAACAGTAGCACGAGTAGAATGAGCCGAAGATGCTCTGCTCTGGCCACTGCCAGCGTAAGGGTTATCCCTATGAAGCATGTCGACTTGTGTTGGGGTGATGAGAGATGGAAGGAAAGGTTGATGTGGTGGAGACATGTTTTGTATCTGGAACTGGTGTTGGTATGCAAGTATTTGTTTGATTGCTTGAACACGTTGGTGCTTTCTAGTAGGGTCTTGGGTTGTCTGGTCGATCAGGGCGATGAGAGAATGTTCGGTATCCCAATGGCTTGATGAAAGAGGCATGAGAGCAAACAGACGAGTCTTTGTTATTTCAAACAAACCTTCCGTTTGCTTGATGAAGTATGATCCTTGATTAAACAAACCCAAGGAAAAAGTAACAAAGGAAAACAGCCAAAGATTCTGATCCACCAGGAAAGAACTAAGGGTGAGGTGCTGAAAAAACCAACCGCAGAACAGTCGGAATAAAAGATCTCGTTCGGAAGGAAAGAGCAATGAACTAAACATTGGAACCTCCTTGTCCATCAGCACTCCACATGCATCCGCAATCAAATAATACCGTCCCTGAGCATACCCAAGCCATTCCATTTCCGACAGATATTCACAAGATCAGCCATACATCATACCCAACGCCAATGGAAGCCAGACAAGATACCCCCAGAGCAGACGATGGCACCCACGACAGACCCATCCATTCCACCTTCGACAACATGATCATCTCAATCTCCCGCCACAAAACTTGCTTCCAAGACACCACCTTCACCTACCAATTCCCAGTTTCCGCTCTCAACACACAGGACACCAGAGCTCAGACATTGAACCAATGGCTTAGACGGTCAGCTTTCGAAATGCTGGTGTCGTATATCGAAGGTAGTTTGCACATTTCGTTCACAGACATGCGTATTGTTTGGTGTTTGAGCGAGTCGGGCCAATTGGCTGTGGTTAATGATAGATGTGGGCTTCTTGCTGCCATTATGAATCACCAGAATACTGGCAAAAGTACGGTGCTTCTTTATGTGGTCAAGAAGTTTGGTGAGATCAGGATTCATGAAATTTATGAGTAGGAGTGCAATTGCTGATTTTTGCCAGACATGGAGACCTTGCCCAAGCACTATCCATCGTAAAGCAAAGTCGGCCAAACACGTCAAGAGGACTTTTTCTTCTCGATCATAACCACAACGCTCGATGCAGACACAAGGGGGACAGTGGATGAATGGAAGAAACGGTCAGGAATCAGTCATTGCTGGGAGAGTGTAGAGGACAAGAAGCAGACATGCCTTCTTGATCTCTACATCATTACTATAGAAGAACGCTAGAAGAACGCCAAGGAGAATCATTGCTACCCCTGATTAGTACATCAACATTGCTGCAGCACTTTTGCATATTGATTCAGCATCAGATCAGATAAATTCCAGCTCACCCTCGAGATTCGATAATTGTATCATTCCAGCACCGATCAGCAAATAGAGAAAGCAGCTATTGAAAAAAAAAAAAAAAAAAGCACAGTAGCTTATACAAAAATCAGCATAACCAATAGAAGTCCACTGCAAGCGGGTCTTCCTCTGGTTACACACACTCATACTGCAAAAACATCAAGGTATCTCAATAGACCTCCTTCCCATTCATCTGCGTGCTTGGAATCAAGCTTCAACATATTGTCGACCAGATCTAGTCACAACTCTTGTATACGTATACGAAAAAATGTATTTCTAAACATTACCATTAAGAGTCTAACACGGCTTGTAAGAATGCAAGATATGTTCCAGAGGATACGGGTTGCAATTGTCAAGAGCCTGGGAATTGGGAAAAGTTCATCGTGGATTTGCGCGGTATGTTGAACAATATTGTTCCATGCCCATGCGTCAAGTATCAAAGCGGGTATATTTATAAGCACAGGAACCTGAATTCGACTACGCAGAGAACAAAAGGGGTATCTAACAATGAAAGAAAGAAAAAGGGGAAAAAGAAAAAATAGAATAAACCAGCGGGGAGACACCTTTCATTCTACCTCTTTCTCTCCACCACGCGACCAGAGATGCCTGTTTTCCTGAGGGCACTCCTAAGCCCAAGGACTTCGGCTTTGAGCCTTGCGACTTCATCTTCGAGACTGTGGACCCGCTTTCCCAGTTCCAAGCAATCGGGACAACTCTTTTCCTCACAAACACGATGTTGAGGGCGTAAAGGCAGAGTATCAGATGGTAGAGATGGTATTGGCGGGAGAGCTTTGGTCTTACTCGTACCCAGCAACACAGCAGCAGCTTTTTTAGCCGCAGCTTCTCTCGGTGTGGCCTTTACAGCAGTATTAGACTGCAAATTTGCCAGCTTTGCTCGCTGGATCGGGTTTAACACTGTCCTTGGTTTTGACGCTTGATCATTCCAGACTTGCACTTGTCTTTGCGGTGACCGCTTAGGGGATTGACGAGACGGAGAAGTCGAGTAGACCGAAGAGCCACGTGGAAACAGTCTTTGGACGTCTGTTGACGCGGGCACGAATTCGCCGTCGATGTTTGAGATGTGTGATACTGCGCTGTACATTGCCTCTTCGGACATTGAAAGCACGGCAGCTTCTTTGGCTACGTTTTGAGGCTGTGGCGACATGGTTGTGACTTGGACAGTGGGCTCGGGTTTCAAGATCGGGACAAAGGGAGGAGGCTGTGGCTTTGAGCTTTCAGCAATCAGCGGGATCTGCGGATGAGCTTTACCAAGTCTTCTCTGGTGAGCATAGTAATGCGTGCGCTTGTTGTCTTTGCGTTGATTAAATTCATCCTCTGACGATCCGGCGGACATCCAGATATCTCGATCCGACGAATGACTCTCTGACTCAAAGTGGACTCTTGTGAGTTGGATGGCATCCCGATCTTGAGGTTTGTGTACGTGCCCTGTCGGTTGCGAGCGTTCGGTCGACAGAGGATCATCCTTGGTCATGGATTGAGCTTCCGTTCGCGGAAGGTTGGATATACCAGTACGGTTCATGTACGGTGCAAAGAGCGCTACTTTGCCGTTCTTCTTCGCTTGGCTCGAGTTCTCAACACCCAGTTTACGCAGGTCGGCAAGAACTTTTCCATTTCTTCCCGGACTGGTAGAAGTAACTGGGCCGCGGTTTAGGGTTTGCACAACTCTTCCGTGAGCTTTCTTGCGTGCCGATCTAGGTTCACGTCGAGCAGACGCTGGGGCTACTCCAAGAGGCGACTTCTGCCTCGATTCGATGGTAGTGTTCAAAGGGTGTATGGATAGTTGTCTAGGCGTCTCAGGGGATCTGATCGTATCTTCAACATCCATGTGTATAGGCTCAGGGCTGCTTGTCTTGACAAAGGTCTGACTCGATATACGTTTGCGACGTAGGTGTGGAGATGCTACCGGGCTTTTCTGCGGCTGGCGAGGAGGCGAGACTTTCTTGACTGGGGAGAATAAGTCCATATAGGTCGTCTCGATAACCGGTGAGCGTATGACCGTATTTGTAGCTGGTGTGTGCCGTACCGTCGACATGTCTTCGGCTTCAGATGTGGATATAGCAGCCGTAGGCACTGGTTGCGCAGGGACGAAGATAGCACCCGGTGGTAGTCTCAGAGCATCAGGCAGAGCCATTTGATCGTACTTCCTTGCCTTCGGTGTGTTGGGTGATAGATTAAATTTGGCATCAATCTTCGAAGACACTGGCTTGAAGGGACTCGATATGGCGTATGGGCTCGGACCGTCCATCCACTCCACGCTGATGATCTTCTCCCCGAGCGCGTTCACGAGGATTTGATCGAGGCGTAGTCCCACCGAGTCAAACAAAAGTACCTGGCCATCAACTCTTCCCACAGCGACCACAGTGTTGCCTTCAGTACCCCTGCTGACGACTCCAGGCTTCTGCTTGGATGTCGTCTTTGCTGTCTGCGAAGACGGTTTGACAGCCAAAACCGACAAGGACGTCACAGGCGCTTGTGCGTGCCAGGTACGCAGTATCCTTCCGCCAGCCTCGAAATCGATCAGCCTGCACCTTCCATCTGCACCAACGCTGATCGCACGAGTACGAAATCCCGGAAGGAACGCTGCACCCGTGATTGCCACACTCTTGCTTCCAACAATCGTGTTCAGTGAAGCGTCTGGCGGATCTGACAGATTTCTGACGTTAGTGATACGGTGCAGATTCGAGAAGTGCGAGATCTCGCCCGCATGGCCGTTGGTGGTCGAAAGAGATTTGTTACCAGTACGTTCACCGCTTCGCGCAACTTTGGTCGCATCGTAGGCAGCGATTGTGCCGTCTTTGAAGGCGAGTAAGAAAACATTGGGTCGTTCGGGATGGAAGGAGGCGGTTGCGATGGCAGCACTGCTCGCGGACGGATGTAGCTGAATGGCAGTTGTCTTGAGAGTGAGATTCTGCAGATACACCACTGTCGGATTCTCGGATGCGGACAACATCAAATGAGAGGTGGGAGAGACGGCAAGAACAGTTGGTGGAGAAGGATGGTTGGACAGCGGGTCGAGTTGGCGTGATTCGTGAATCGAGTAGTGCTGTATAGCTCCAGTCAATGAAGTGCTTAGGAAGAGCGACTTTGCATCCGGCGCATATTCCAAAAGTCGCACGATACCCNNTGCTCAATTCTCGGTCAATGGTCTGACTATTTGGAAGCGTACAAGTCTGCAAACCTCATTACTGCTTAAACCCCAGCTCTCTTCACGTCCTCTTTTGCAGTCGTGTAGCACCACCACATGCTCATCCGCTACTGCAAGAACTTGACTTCCATCTTTTGCTTCCCTGGCTGCAAGAATACCCTTCTTGCTGCTGCTGAAAAGCTTCTTGACACCATCTCGGTCCCAAGAGAAGATGCCACCAGAGGTTGTGATGATGAGATGGCTGTTTGTAGGGAAATTAAAGGCTGGTTGAGATACTGCTTTTGAAGCCGTTGCAGCCTGTTTGACTGCTCGAGGCATGACTATACTCCATCTATCACGGCTAGGTATGCTGTTTGATCTGGTTGGTGAATTTTACAAGATTGTTTATGCAAGGTAAACAGAGTGACGGCGCCAAGAGCATGTGAAGATGGTCCGAGCGTACAGTCAATTTGAGGTCAGACAAGGCAAAAAGATGCATCGCAATAAAAACATATATTGTTTTCTTAGCAAGGCTGTAAAATCCATGTTGACTCTGGGTGGCTGGTTATAACGACCCGAGAGATTAACCAGAAAAACGTCCTTCCAAGACGCAAAAGTATCAATAAGAAATACAAGCAGAATACTCTCCACAACCTCAACCTCTCTTCGAACAATCTGTCATATCAGCTTCTGCTCAACTTCTCTCACTAGCCTGATGCGTGTGTGTTCGTATGGAAACGAATTGTCAAGCTGCCGTTATCCACATGCTGAGACTTTCGTCGATAATTGGGCTAGTGGTTTCCCGGTGCTGCTCCTGTGTATGCAAACCAAGGCCGATAGGAAACATCAACTCCGTGTTTTTGCTCCGAGTTGCGGAAGGGCAATTGAAAGTGTGCTAAGCAAGTCTGGAGTACCTTTCGATATCAGGAACATGCTTTGCTTTGCTCTGCGATCTCGAAACGGCATGGGCTGAACCGTTGCAAACTGCCTGCCAACTCCTGTTGTTAGACACCCTTTGACCAAAGGATTTTTGAAGTGTAATTGTCTTTTGCGGCTATGCCGCTCGCTCGGCTTCTTTACGTAGGGACCCAGAGTCTGCGGCCGCCTCTGAATTTGTTGGTGTTGGCAGCAGGACGAGTGAAGGAATTGGGATCAATTGGTCCGTTGCCATTGGTGGTCGGGGTAAGATCCAGCTTCACTGAAGCGGCGCCTCTCCCCGTAGTTGCAGGTGCAAAGGAGGCGGCACCACGGCCTCGAGAAGCATTGCCTCTAAAGCCGCCACCACCGCGAGCATTTCCGCGAGTAGGGGTCTGAGCTCCACGCGAGAAATTGTTTGGATCCATGGCCTTGTTTGCAGGCTTGGGCGACTTGTGTTGAGCGAGCATAGCTGCAGGTGCCTTGGGTGGACGCTTCAGCAGAACTTCGTCTTCTTCGTCTTCGCTGACCGGAGCAGGTCTCTCGTCAACGGGTAAAAGCTCTGGGCGCACTTTGTCCTCCTCTTTGACAGCCTTTGCCGTGGTGGCACGAGTATCAGGGAGCGCAAGAACGGTGTTGCTCTCAATCTCCTTGCGTTGGACGAGCTGTCTGTTTTTGAACTCACGCTCTTCCCTTGCAACAACATAACGGATGTCAGCGAGGCTCTTGGTGCGGATACCGAAGCGCTGGGCGAGTTTGGTCTTGGTCGGATCATCGGTCAAGAAGATGAAAGATTCCAGAGCAGCTACTGGATCCAACTCCTGGTGAATGCGCCAGAGGATGTAGTTGAACAGAGGTCGCAGGTGCGAAGGAACGCCAGAAGTTGAGGAAGACTTAGGTGCGGCCTTCTTGGCTGGAGATTTGGATGCGTGAGAGCGTGCACGACTCTTGGGAGGGCACGCGGCGGGAGGCTCGGCGCTGACGGAGCTGCGAGCGGTATGTACAGAGGATGGGGTTGCTGATCGGGAGCCGTCGGTGTCGGCGGAGCTCATGGAAAGGGTTGCATCGCGGATGGTAAGTTTGGATTCGGTGCTCTGAGCAAGGTCGTCCTTAAAGCCTTCCACCTCTTCATCGTCTGCGTCGCCTTCAGAGAACAGGGTTCTGGGCAAAGCGAACTTCTCAACTTCTGCCCATGTCTCGAACTTTTCAAAGCCGCCTTGAAGCGTGACGAGGTGGGGGTAGGTGCTAGTGGCATCGTCCAGCCAAACGAGAGCGTCTTCGGCGTCACTGCTGATGCGACCATTTCCGTCCTTCAGACGGGTGGTTTGAGCGAGNGGCTGCGACGGTCAGTCGTAGTCGTGTCTGATTTGTCTGCATGGCGACGTACTGTAGAGGGGCACAAAGAGCCTGATTTGGCCATTGGCGATCCACTTGCGAATGCCGTCGCGAGTGCTCTTCTTTGCGCCTGCGAGCAAAGCAGAGTCGTCGGCGATGCAGTTGAAGATCTTCTTGGTGGGTGGTTCGATGGGACGAGGGGTTGCGACAGGAGTGTCGCCCGAGCGTGGGCGTTGTGGAGTGCGGCGCATGGTGGGTGAAGCCTAGGTGGCCGTAGGGTACTGACTATGCTGTGAGCGGCTGGAAGCGGAAGACACAGTCAAGTGACGGCGGTGTCGAAGGGATAGTGTTGGTGCCAGCAATCACATGCCTCGGAGAGAAAGGCTTACGTGCTGACTTTGGTGTGACTGTGCGATGGAGTGTGGCATTCAGAAATCTTGTGACTCTTCCGGCTACAGGCGCATGTTCGGTGGTGATGCTGGTCTACTTCAGGGAGTCGTGTTGGCAAGCAGCGTCTTATGTGCAGAGAGTAGAACAACCAAGACGAGCATGATCCGTGTTGTGCTATTACGAGATTGCCGTCATCGAGGGACTGATCTTATGCGATGTACGAGTTTGCGTGCGAGACTATGCGTAGAAGCGGCGGTTGTATTACTGTGCTTGGCACCAGACCATGGTCAAGAGGGGTGTATCGGGATATCAACTCGACTTGGGCAGCTAAGAGCGACTCAAGAAGTCCAAGTTGGGGTTGGAGAGCGGCGACGACAAGGTTGCGTCGAGGAAGGAATGCGCGCGGCCCACCCACTTGCCGAACGCCGCATCCAACATTCAATCAGACAAGCCACTCCAACACACTTCCACACATCCTTGTCATCAGTCACGCAACATGCCCACCATCTTAATATCCGGAGCTGCCTCTGGTCTAGGACGGGCGTTCCTAGACGCTTACTCGAGTGAAAGGACCAATACTGTCATAGCAATTGACAGAGAGCATATTCACCTGTCCGCACATCATCATGCAGCAACCATAACTTCTCACATTGTTGATATCACTGACGAGAGATCCATCAACGATTTCACCGCCTCGTTGAGTCAAACACCGATTGATCTTTTCATTCACAGCGTGGGTATCCGCGGTCTGGTTCCTGCTGTGGAAAATGCTCAACCCGACTCTGTCGCTGCTGCCGAAACTCTGCATGTCATGGACTTGTCGACCCTCATGCACACTTTTCAAGTAAACTCTGCTGCTACATTTCTTCTCGTACGATCTCTTCTGCCAAACCTTAGACAGGCAGGTGCCGCAAAGGTTGTCGTCATGTCTTCACGAATGGGCAGTGTTGGACACAATACCACAGGCTCAGCTTATGCATACCGTGCAAGTAAGGCTGCCCTCAATGCTATCATCAAGAGCTTCAGCATTGATGTGCCCGAGGTTGTGTTTGTGCTTTGCCATCCAGGACGCGTAGAGTCGAGGCTGGTCAAGTACAAGGAAGAAGGGGCTATAAGTGCGCAAGAGAGTGTTGCTGGTCTACTTCGGCTTGTTCGGAGTTGGAACCAAAACCACAGCGGTCATTTCTACGATCGATTCGGTGAGCCCATTGTGTGGTAGGCTGTGGCGATTCGTATGTCCAAATCACTTTATACAGCAAAACGTGTAGAAGAACGTAGATATGTTATCACAACAAGCGCCTTTCCCTGCAAGCATCTCCATGAAATCGTGAGCCATTCCTTANNATCGTCATCTTGCGTAGCCACTGTCTTGGCCGCCTCCACAGGCACATCTTGCTCGTCCTCCAACGCGTTTTTCTTGACGAGGTTCTCCAAAGTAGACAAGCAGTCGGTATAGCCGCCAATCATTGCCTCAAGGCGGGCCATGATGTCTTCTTGAGAGTTGTTGCGACGATGGGATTGTGATTTCAGCTTGCCACTTTCCATGCCTTGGATGTTGAGCATCAGCCCTGGTATGTCCTTCCTAGACACCTCATCTGCCCACGATGGAGCTTGGCCAACCGTTGTTTTGAGGATCTGCCAGTGTGGACTAAGGCTTTGAGCTTCGCTGACTGACTTGCCGTCCGCTGCCATGTCAAGAAGTATCATGCGTTCGCGATTGTTGGCAGCCTGCTGGTCTGTAGATATTTCGACTTGCTCTTGATCCATTCTGTCCACAATGGTAGAGGTTAAGAAGTCGGGGTTGTCGTCTGAGAATATGTAGTGTATTGATGGATGGTGGTGTTCGCCCGTATCAGGGTCTTCGATCAGGGTAAAGAACGGACGAAAGTCGGGNGGTGGCAGGACTTCGTCGGGTGCTGCACTGGGATATGTGGGGTCGTCGAATAGTCCTACGAGACATCAGTCGGGATGGATAGTAGATGAAGTCTTCCAGACAGGCATACCGTCGGAGGTGGTTACCGCCTGATCCGCGCGAACGGATGAGGCGGCGGCATCATGTTCTTGCTGAGGAGTAGTGGAGAGGTCGGTAGTCTGGGCAAAGCTGTGAGAATATCGTTTGTTGACAGTCGACATGATCCTCTGCTTGCGATCGACAAGAGCAAGACCACACGGGTTGTTGTGAGTTGTGACGGTGGACCCTGACTAAGCGGTGCTTGGCAAAATGCATGTGAAGATGCGAGGTCCGTCGAGAGACCACCACTATACAGAAAACGTGGTCAGGTAATTACGAGTCTGCTCGAAAGTGCAGAACTCAAGATGAAGTCTGCTCGGGTTGGGCTTCACTCTGGTCGGCGGTTCCTTTGATACGGAAAACTGGTTTCGTTAGCACTACAAGTTTCAAACGAGCAACAAGACCATTTCGAATTCGCATACCTTGTCTGCACATGGGACATCTGCCTTGACTGGACTCTTGGTTGATCCAGGTATCAAGACAATGCTTGGTGCATGTTAGTATGATGGATTGAGAAGCGTGAATAATGCTGTGTACCATATGGAATGAATGTGTACACTGTCCCATGACTGTTATCCTGTCAGCGTAATGTGAGAAGCATGCCTGAGATGGGCACATACTGATAGGACAGTCGTCTCCCGGAAACTTGCATTTCGGACAAGTACCGTCGAACTGGACACGACAGATGCCGCAGTCGTCATCCTCGGGCATGTCCCAACGCCAGGCAGCGACAGCGTGATATGAGAGGATCTTGACCTTCATCTTTCCGGGGCCCGGCAGTCTTGGTGTGTAGGGGTCTCAACGCAGACAGGTGTATACCCAGGACCAGGGTCTCTTTGCAAAGTGTGGAGAGGTTTGTTTTCGTTTGGCGGTCGAAGATGAAGCTCGGACGCTCTTGACGTAGGCGATAAGGGCTTATCGTGAGATGATCGGCAGTGTCACATGGGGAAGGCGTGCTCAAAGGCTCCACCTTTTGTGTTCCTCGGACAGCATGTCTGTTGCTCTCGCAGCACTACTGCGCCAGACTCGTCGAAGCTATCTTATAGAAGCATAACTGCACAGAGCCGCGCTCACGTCTGGCTCGAAATCACATCATCACTCACCATCTCCACAGCCCACACAGCTCGAGTGGGGCAGCAGCATGGCCTCATTGCTCCGTTCAGCTGCGTCCTCAACCTTCTCACCTCTCCGACGCTCCTTCAACTCCTCTCACAACATGTCGCCGCAACGAGCAATGTCCCTCTCGTCGTATTTGGTCAAGCCCGCCGAGCTCAACGCTGCTCTGAGAGGCAATGCCCCTACACGATTGGCTACCTCCCCGAGGGTCATCCCCTTGTGTGCCAGTTGGTTCATGCCCAACGACCCGCAGAAGAGGTCGGGCTATGAAGTCTTCAAGCAGGGCCACATCCCCAGTGCTCGGTATTCCACTCTCTGCTTCCATTCCACGCCGTCAAGACTGACCTCTCGCAGCTTCTTCGACCTGGACCTTGTCTCGGACACCAGCTCCCCATACCCTCACATGCTGCCCAGCCCTCAAGTCTTCACCCAAGCCATGCGCAAGCTAGGCATCCGTCGCGATGACAACATTGTCGTGTACGACAGCGCCGAACTTGGTATCTTCAGCGCGCCTCGCGTCGCTTGGACTCTTCGCGTCTTTGGCCATCCGAGCATCCACATCCTGAACAACTACAAGCTCTGGGTCGAGGAAGGCCTCCCAGTCGAGCAGGGCGAACAGAAAGACCTCCCCGAGTCACAGTACCCCGAACCGGAGATTGATCCTTCCAAGGTCGCTGCTTTTGAAGAAGTCAAGGAGATCGCCAAGGACTACAACAAGGAAGGCAGAGAAGGCGTGCAAATCTTGGATGCCAGATCTTATGGTCGCTGGAGCGGTGCCGACCCTGAACCCAGGCCTGGCCTTTCCTCCGGTCACATCCCAGGATCCATCAGCGTTGCTCTGCCTGAACTCCTGGACCCAGAAACCAAGACGCTGCTGTCCAGAGACGAACTACTCGACATTTTCAGAACCAAGGGAGTCGACCCCAACAAGCCCATCATCAGTTCATGTGGCACAGGAGTCACTGCCAGCGTCATCGATGCTGCTCTGACCGAGGCCGGCTTCCCCGAGACCAACAGAAAAGTATACGATGGCAGTTGGACCGAGTGGGCACAACGGGTTCAGGCTACCGACAATCTCATCCACAAGAGTCAGTAGAATGTATCATGACTAACGACGAGCGATGAACGATACCCAGTATGTAACACAGTAATGGATCATAGGCATCTCTCTTTAATAAAAATGTCATTTCATCTCTTTGTTCTGGCCTATTCCCTCGCTCTTCTCCTTCTTTAGCGTCATTGTCTTGCCTTGTCAGTCACCTAGTCAGGGACGATATACGATCTGTATATTCAGGGCTTATACAAGTGGCCGTACAGTCCGGACAGTCCAGTGATTCGAAGAGACATGTAGTCAACAACAAGACCTGTCTCCGCAATCACCCACATTCCAAACTCCACATGATCCATCTATACACTAAACGTTCAGGTATTCCTACACGATGACTTCAGAAATGCACAAAGCTATACCGGTATAAAGTGAGAAGCATAGTCATGAACGCAGTGAAGGGGTTCTCCTATAACCACCACCCCCTTCTCGAGGGACTGTGTATTTGAGCTTGACAGTCTTCGGCACACGGAAAGGAGAAAGATGCTCTTGTCGACTATCACTATGAAGACCACCTCGATTGCTTTCCTTGCAAAGAGATTCAAATCTACAAAATCTGATCGTATTAGAAAAAATGGTTTGAGACATCACTCACAAACGCAAGGGGAAATTATCGCTCAAGCGATTGTATAATCGCTCACTTCCTGTCAGGAGTGAATCGAAAAAAAACATCATCTTTCCAACTCACTATACAAACAAACACCAAGGCCTCTATGCAGCATAATCGAGCATCCGATGTGTGGTAGTTTCCTTCCGAGGGATTTGCCAGCTTCCAAATGAAATCGATACAACCACGAAAATCGGGGTTGATGATCTGAAATCAGTACAAACAGTACCTGAAGTTAGCCTTCAATCATGGTATGAGATATTCACAAGTGGTCTAAACGTCACGGGCTAGCTATATATGCAAGAAAGAACATGCAATTCTCTAGTTGAAAGTACGACCCTGTCACACATCGCATCTATATCAGCTCCCGGCAAGACAGATATATCGTCAATCTACTTCTCACAGAACATCAAATCATAAGAGAGCAGCGTATACAAGTAGATACATTGTTTGTGATATAATCAGCGAACGGACGATGAGAGAGAAGATAAAGCGAATAGTATTCGGATCTTGCCGTTTCCTTGCAACTGCTTGGACTCACTCCACGTCACACTTACATATCCACAGATACAACATCGAAAAAGTGACCAACTTGCCTGAGGACCTGGAATAGACATCAAAAGGACAGGCAAGAGGTCACACTGTCAACATCCAAGCAAGCTGCATGTCTCGATCACTCGCTTGGGATTACTCTCGCTCTCATGTAATGAGAGTGGCGGAGAGTCAGGCCTATGATCATTTCTTACCTCGCTATTGTTGAGGGCCGAAGTGATAAGTTCGTCCACCTATGTCGCCATTGTGACTCATGGCTTGCTCTGAGGTTTCTCTTGGTGGTCAGAAAAGAAAGGAAATCGACGGCATGACTTGCCCACTCTGGATCTTGTGACTGTTGAGGCCAGATTATCTAGTGAATGTTTCTTTTCGCGTCTGCTAGTGATGTTGAAACCCTGTTCCTGATGACCGGAAAGAGCCTCATAGCAAGGGCTATCCACGGCTCAAAGGGTCCTTGGAAAGTTTTTCCCCAGACCGTTCTCTATGTGTCTTTAGGCTATAGTCCTCGGAGTGATTATCGGCGCAAAGAGTGGATATAGTTGATTGTCACAAGCATTGCGGACCGATGGAGGCGCCACAACTCGTGAACGCCAGGTGTGATGGTCTAGATGCACATACCTCTCCAAGCACGAGCGTTCAACGCGCTAGATGTTCGCGTGGTTTCGTTGTGCTCTCTCTTGCCGGAACAGGGTAGTTAAACCATGACTTGATAGCCGCAGGGCGTATGAGAGGCGTGTTGTGTAGCAGTATCGGTCATTACGCTCCGTATGAGCGTATTGCTCTCAATCTTGAGCATCAGCAAAACCAAAACTTGGAAGTGGGGACTTGCGGCAGCTTCCCTTTCGTGTTGGAAAGTGCAGACGGTTCGTACCTCGACCGCTTTACCATGATCGGCTCTGACGGTGAGCACTTGTAAGCTTCCCTCTGAGCGATTCTCACGATGGGTCAAAATCTCTCGCCGGAGCGTGTTCCGTCCAGTAAAGCGCACTCAGAGCCAGCATGTAGGGAGCATAAGATTTGGGTTCCTTAACTCTGGCCGATGTACGGTTCATGCCAATGCACACGAACAACATCCACTCGACCGAGCTCTTCTTATCTCAGCATCGACCGTCAGATTCTGTCATCATGGTAAAGCCGGCTCGTGTTGCCATAGTGTGGGAGCAGATCTCCCAAACGTCGCATGATTTTCCAATCCATCAGTCTTATATTGATGTGATCCGCGAGCCGGGTTGTGGATTGCTACTTCCGGTGTCTCCAGCAAGAATTCGGATAAGGAGAAAGACGTAGTCAATTTAGCGAGTCATTTCGAAATCGAGTCATATGGAGGATCGATATTGAATAGATCGAGCCGGGGATGTGGGGAGCTCGGACTGACTCGCCTCGTTCCGAGACCGATGAACTATTCTTTCTTTTAGTACCTGAACAACGAGTCGATGAGACAACATGATGGAAGAGGGTCTTGTGTCAGTAATTGAGGGACCTGTCATTACGGCCGCAAGAAATGAAGGAGGTGTGGCAGGTAGATTGCTTTATCTGAATATTGGTCAATGTGTTCTTCAAGGTGGACACCTTTACCATTGCTGATACAATGCGGGATGGAATGGTGCATACCGTTCGCTTATAGGCGAGTCTTGCACATGCAAGCAAAAACATCGCTTGCGCAAAAGACCTGACATTTCGCTTGCGTAAGCCGCTTGTTAGAACCGGTTGCGTGCCTTTTCTGAAAGGCAGTGTACGATGGCGGCATCAATGATGTGCTCCAGACAGATGTCGACCATGCTAGGCAGATGCTGCGACTCGATGTTTGATCGTCTTCGTTGTTCGCTTGGATCGAAGGAAGGGAGTGCCGCGGAAGCCGAACCTTTTGCCTTGAAACGATCTTACCGGACGACATCCTGCAGGTTATCCCCTGTCGACAAGCGTTAAGATCAGGTACAACGAATGAGTCGCGTGTATAGCAGGTGGGTTTATGGATAGGCTGACTCGACGGGCTGAAGATGAGCTGAAGATGACTCGAGTTCGAAGAGGGCTTGTAGGGCTTTCCCGTGCCCACACAATTCTGGCTCGAGTGCAAGCATCATCAGAGCCAGCGAAGTCATCCTCGGAAGTTCTCTCGGAGTGCAGCAATCTGCTTGACGTAAGGGTGTTATAATAAGACCTGACCGCATTGTAGGTTGAAGGATGTATCGATGGCGTTGATGGCGCTGACGACTCGAACGCTATACGAAATACGATCTGCGAAGGGGCTGCATGCCCATGACAATGCATTCGACTTGCTTGATGAGCAGATTGGTCATTCGGGAGGATTTGATGCGCTGATGGCATGGTATGGCTGATGATCAAAGAAGGCAAGTTCTGCTGGCTGGATGGAAATGCTTTGGTTTGAGGCAGGTACGATTCAGCTACTCCTTGGCTTTGAGGGGTTCGACGCAGGCCTGAGAGGAATACTGGTCTGCCAGCCGTGAGATCATTCCTAATGACGAGGTTCCAGTCTATGCCAAAGAGCTCTGTAGCTATACCCTCGGGATTGATCTTACATTGGATCCTACCTCCGGTAGGATCGTTTGGTCTAGGGGTACGATATCTCTATTGAATTATACATGTCACGAACCCCAAGCTAATCAGTTTAGGTATGATATTTCCTTTGCACTAGTCCGATGAATGAAAGAAATGGCTATATCTCGATTTCTCCCTACGAACTTTGAGTGGACAAAAGGATACTGGATAGTAAGACATATATGCTTCCAAAAGGTTTCCAAAAAGATGGACGTTCTGGGAATCGAACCCAGGACCCTTTCCAAACGAATGTGCCTAACATGCTCGTGGTAACGGTCATGCGTAATTAGGACTAGTGCGAAGGAAATATCATACCCCTAGACCAAACGCCCTCAAACTGTTAGTTTCGACAGTTTATGGGGAATATTGTGTTGTCTCTTTCCCTCTGAGCAAGTCTCGACCCAGTGCATGAACGACATGTGTCGTTGCGAGTTTGTCAGCTGCATACGACTCTGCAAGTCAGCACTAGTAAAGCTGCCATCTGTCGGTCGTACACTGCGGTGCTTGAAGTGAGACGTAGAGATGAAAGGTAGAGGTGATTGAGAAAAAGCGAAGTTCTTTCCCGAAGTCTTGGCGAAATCTGTTTGCTTGCAGAAATTGTCGGCCATCGGCAACCTAGACTCTTCCTTTGAACCCTCGTTAGAGACAATCCTTGATAGGTCCTCGTGCAAGAGAGCAGAAGCTTCCGAGGAACCTATTAGAACCCAGGTGCTGGTTCTGTTGACTAATTGCAATCATGTTCTGATGTCTCGCACATCATTCCAATATCGTCGGTATCGATTCGTCAGCACAAAGGTACCGGTTGACATTCAGACCCATGCTGTCACCAACTACCAAGCGCGCCAAACAGTCACATGTCACAGCGCAGGCGACACACATAAATTCCCAGTCACAATGCAGCTAGATTGCAACCACGAAGAGCTGAATGGGGATGCAATGTGCATATATATTGGGACTTGCTGCCCAACACATCACGACAACGCGTTTATTTGTCAGTGTCCCTGCAGCTGCCAACCCCGGGGACGACAAGCATCCTGCAGGTAAGGATCAAACTATTGATAGAGCAGGTGGATCTTCACTCCGCATAGCACCGACATGTGCGCCTCTGGTGCAGGAACGGGATGATGTTGATAGGAAGTTCGTCGCAATGGAAGCGATCAGGATCTTCGCTGGAACAGACACAAAACCCGTTACACATGTGAGAGGTCGGCAAGACATATCTTGCTTGTCCCACGACATGATGCCCACGTTTTGATGGCAGGCATGTGCTGCTCAGTGACACTGCATCGATGACCAGGACTGGGGCTAGTGATGCAAGACAGCTGGTCGTTGAACAGGGCTGCATGTTGATTCGAATACTGGGGAAGATATATTGACGGTCAGTCTGCCCGACTTATGCGCGTGACAAAGTATCATCGCTAGCAAGAAGTCTTCCGACCTTCTGAGACAGGCACCTTCAGAACACATAAGTTTACCTTGCTCTGCATGCATACATGTATTGATTGCGAGACCATTGCTTTGTTTGCTGGATTGCTCGAGGAGGCAGTGCATGCTGCGTGCTCGATGTAGTGTTAGTGTTGAGATTTCACAGTACCATTCTACGCCTGCCGAATCACCCAATATCTGGACGCAAGAGTCGAGCTGCGAAGATGCGGTGCCAAGAAGGTTGGACGGTTTCGATGCATCGAGTCACACCGACCACTCGAATAGGACCAAATCCGGGCATTGATGGCACACGGCGCTTACCAGCTTGTCGCCCGATGCGATCAGTCACATTGTTGGTGTAGACCTGCATTGCCGGCGTACTGCATGTAATCCACACGTGGGCCTGTCGGGTGAGCCACGGATGTCTCGCATGCGGCGTCTCGGGTGTCGGAATATGGCGTTACTCGAAAAAGTCGATGTGAACCACGGGTTTGGGCAGCGAATTCGTCCATAGGTAGGCATGATGCCCTCGGAATGGCACCTCCGATCGCCTCCGCTGAGACATCGACGTGTGTATTTTCTTTCCAAGGATGGTTGAACACGCATCCAGGCGAGCAGAGCCGTGCAGAAGCGTGGAGTCAAAAGGCATGCCGTTGATGCACTTGTGCTTTTGCAGTACGACAAAGGTTGTGTTGCAAGATTCGGGAGTGGGATGTGGAGAGCTCGGAAATTTCTCCCGATGTGGGGGAGAAGCAAACATGGTGCAAACAGTGCCATCATCATGAGGTCGGCTCTCACCCTTTGCAGTGACGATGTTTGCAAGGTGCCGTGTTTTCGATTCGCATCTTCCAAATACCCCATAACATCAAAAGAGAAGAGCACATCATGCCGGAAATCAAGCAGATCAAGCTTACCGAGCCCTGGCTCAAGACTTCTTGTGGTCTGGGTGAAGCTCCGTTCTGGGACAAGAAGAGCAACACGTTGCGCTTTCTCGACATCATCAAGAAGCAGCTCCATGTTGTGAATCTCAATGAGGGTCCTTCGTCACACAAGACAATCACGCTTCCGTTCTCCATTGGTTGCACTGCCAACATCGAGGGCAATGATGACGAGTTCATCTTCGGCGGCAAGGAAGGGTATGGTATCGCAAACAAGAAAACTGGCGAGCCAAGATACATCAAAAAGTTCTGGTCGGACGAGGAGGTGCAGAGTGGCAGAGCACACCGCTCGCGAAGCAACGATGGTTCGGTCGACAGCCACGGCAGATTCTACGTTGGTACCATGAACGACCCTACGGTTGTGGACGAGCCTGGACCGGAAGGTAAGTCGACCACCTGATCTGTACCGATCCATCATGCTAAATCTCCACATANNGGCGTCTTGTTCAGACTGGACCCAGACCTCAGCCTCCACAGAATCAAGGAGCCAGTCACCATCCCAAATGGAATGTCATGGACTCTGGACAACAAGACCATGTACATTACTGACTCGCCAACTGGCAAGATCGAGGCTTACGACTACAATCTGGAGTCTGGCGAGATAAACCTAAGCGCAGGACGTCCTTTCTTCAAGTGCCCTATTGAGGGTGGTGTTCCAGATGGCCACTGTCAAGATGCCCAGGGTTATTTTTGGGTTGCAATGTTTGGAACCAGCAAGGTCGTGCGGGTGAGCCCGACGGGCGAGATCTCTGTCGAAATCACTCTTCCGACCAGATGCGTCACCTGTCCAGGTATTTGCGGAGAGGATCTTTACATCACAACCGCGGCAGAAGAAGACCCAGACAAGTACCCCGAGAGTGCAAGACTTCAAGGAGCCACGTTCAAGGTTCCAATCGGTGTTACAGCCGCTCCGATCAACGAATTCAGGATGTGGGCTAAGGTGTAGATGGTTTGAGGTGACGGTCAGGCCCACGTGGCATTACAGTTTAGGGGGAGGCCGATACGTTTTTAGACTGAACATGGTGGAGGACATACGATATGTTCTAGAAGACAGAGCAAGCAAAGAATCGATTTCCACCATCCTACCACTCTTCTCAACCGATTCTGGAAGCGCGGAAATCCTGGGACGGAAGTTTGCACCTCAACCGTGTTTCAACCACGATTCGCAAGACCTTCCGCGTTTCGTCAGCTGGCTGCTTTCGATCATGGCGTGCTTGTGCCTGAATGGAGCAATACGGAGCACAACTAAGGGCTTTGCAATCTCCGAATCATGGGCCACAAAAACTCAATTCAAATGTTCTTGGTTCCAGGAACCATCGTCAGCAGCATGCGTCGATATTGATGCAGATCCTCAGGACAGCACAGATTGGCGGCGTTGGATAGAGCTGCAATAGATGGCTTGGTTTAAGTTTAACCAGGGTATTTATGAATGTCGGCTATACAGCACCAGCACCTCGTACATGGAAACGCTGATCACGTCCTAGCTCAAGCACCACCCCAAGCCCAGGGGCATACGGTGTAATCCAAGCGCAATTTTTGTACACATTCGATAGGTTGGGGCATGATCAAAGCCAAAATAGCAAACCTGAGGTTCAGTTGTTGCACCTCTACGGGGTAGTGGTCCTTGGGCCGGTTGCAAGGATGAAAGAGGCTAAAAACAGGAGGCTTGAGGCTGTCGAACACAGTTCCGTAGCCGTTCTAAACCCCGTTCTGAAAAAGTGTCTAGGATGCCACGAGGCAGCCCGCGCGCTCAGACCACCACCTCGTGGCTCTATCCGAGCTCTAGTCCTGCAGGCCCCACAGTAGCAACCGTGAATCCTTCAACGGCACGCTGCGGCAAGCGTGAGCGTAAACCTTCCTCACATCGAGTATCGCCGCGCCAGAGATGATGATTTGTAGCGAACTGGACGCGGGGCACCAGCCGACGCATTGGTGCACCATCCTTGGTGGTTTTACTGATCTCAGTAAATACTTGCGGTATCTGGGCTGATGCTGCCCTACGGTATCTGTTCGTTCCCACAAGGCACACGATATCGTGCTTCGGACGCCCGGCTTCTTGGTAAATCTCTCGGTACATGCAGCAAGCGCTGTCTTGCTTACCGAGATGACGACAGTTGGTAACCGAAGGTCAAGATGGAGTAACGAGTTCAAGCTGCTCGACATGCCGTCCTCGCCAATGTCGTAAGCTCGTGCCGCACACGTATGACCCCAATCTGGCAGAGGAACAAACAATTTAGGAAAACCATGCTGAAACATGACCGTTGGGAATTTGACGACTCGCAATCGCTTCGCCCAAGTCGCAGGATGGCGGGAAAAAGGATTTGGACTCCACTCTGCTGACAGAGCAAGAATAACACCACAATCGGAACACCCTTCCGTCCCCACCTTCTCTTTCGAGAAGTCTTCTATCGGCGACTGTGTGAAGGTCACAATTCGCGAAACGGCAGGAACGGCCGCTAGAAATGGATGAGAAAACAGAACGGAAACCGAAGGATTCAACAAGGAAGGCAGTCTGTCAGTATCGTTTCAAGTGATGTCGCAAGCGCTGGCTCAACACTAACAAAATCCACAAGCCGGTTACCATTCTCAATGTGCCTATGTATCGAAGGGCGCAGTGCCCTGAAATCATTTGGTTTGGCCATTGAGAACGGCTGTTTCTGACGTCTATAAAAGGTATGATTGCTCTCCGCTGCCCTCCCAAGAATCTCCATAGGCATGGAACATGGTTCGAAGCGCAGCTTTCCTGCAACTCTATCGTTGTGACTGATCAAGGCGCCGAGTCTGAGGTGAAGTGAGGAGAATGCTGCATGATTTCTTCGCTGTGCTAAGTAGGGCCGGTATCGTCGTTAAGATGTACTACGCAGTACTATTAGGTGTGCAACGGCCAACACATGTCGCGACGGGCTTGCATCGTATGCACACCCGTTCGAGCGAAAGCGCATTCGTGACTCGTTCACCGTGACTTGTCGTCTGGGCAGCGACAATCCACCACAGGATGGTCAACCAATAGTATAATTCCCATGAGCAGAGAATATGCATTGTTGTGCTGGCACCACATGTGCCCCCAGACAGACGCCGGCGATGCTACACCTCACATGATGCATGCTCGTATGCGGGTTGTATGTGCCACCCTACAAGCCACACTCATCGGATTGGTCGTTACGACTTCCAGGTCAATTTGGCTCTGTTCGAGAAGCGAACAAACGCTTGTGACATGCATGCCATCACTTGCTAGGTGTTCCTAGCTTCCCGATAGGAGTAAATGTTTTGGTAGATAATGCGTTGTCTCTACACCCTAGAGAAGTTACTCAAGAACCGAGACAGTGACAGGTGATAGCTGGCATGTGTTGAATTTGACCGAGCATACGAGCGAGTCAGTCGCGATTTTTAACAACTTGAATCGGACAGATGCAATAAAACATTCGTGGAAAAATACCTCGTGGCAGAGCAGGGTTTAGCCATGTCGCCATATTGCCCGCCATCTACTACAGACAGATGATGGCATGCAAGGGCCAAAGTCTGATATGTTTCATGGTGATTCAAGCCCGAAACTTTGACATGCTCTGAGATTGTCGCGGATCAACGGTCATACACGAAGACCGTGTGCTCCAGATAAGTGGCTTGTACGGGATTTAGGCATGCACGCTCGACCAACCGCTGTTTAATTCCAAAGAACCGCCGCTAGGATATGCAGCATGAAGCTATTTCTTGTATCCCTCGGGGCGTCGAGCGACGAATCATGAAGAAGGGAAGGAGATCTGGGTGATGATTCGCAATGGAGTGTGGCCCGCGACGGCCTGGAGATTGTGGTTGGAGCGCTCAAGTGGCCGTCGTCATGCTTTGCCCTTGACCCCCTGAACAAAGTCATGATCAAAGGCAAACTTCCATAGTGATGGCTTGACTCGCCGGGTCGAAGCGGTATTAAGGTTGCGCGCACCGAAAACCTTCACAATCCTTTTTTGAACAAATGAGAGGATGTGGGCAGGCCGATGGGCACAGACCGATGACACAGCGCCACATTTCCCGGGGTCGTGCGTCTGGATAGGTGAAAGAGGTGGCCGACTCGCATGATGAGCGGATGTGGCCAGCTCACCAAGACCAGTGATGCGGTTTGCTTGTTTGGAAACACTCGCTCCACAACTACCGAAGGAGGGTCAACGGCAGGTTTTCTTTCTGGCTAAGATCTGAGCGACCGATGGATGTTGGGCGCGGAGCCGCCTTGGCCCTGGCCAGTCCACACGGAGACTTTGTTGTGTTTGAGGTTCCATGGCTCGCAGGAGCGGATCAATTGCGACGACAGATGCTGGCCTCCGAGAGTCTGTAAGCGAGTCGCTCCAGGAGCAGCAAAGAGTGGGCAACACTTTTCGACTTCTGAGCAGCAAGAGCATGAACTTTCGAGTGCAACGCTCGGGACAGTCAAAGCTTCGAGACAGGGCCCGCCATTGCCCTAGTCGATTAGTGTGACACCAACGTTCAGGAAGCATTCGCATGCACGAACATAGTTCTTGCCTTGCCGCTCTCTGACCCCAGTGCAAGTACCAAAGTCTAACTCAGTCGATCTCCGTCGACGCCAGCTGCCCACCTGCACCTGTGCAAAATGATGCTACCATTCCCAATCAGGCCCCGGCTCTATCTGGCCCGCGCGTTGTCTGCTGTCATGTCATTTCAACTCACCGCAACCTGCCGATCGGTCTTATATCACTGGTCTGGGTGTCTGGCTGATCGGGTACCTTTCCAACCCATATACTCGGCCGCGCTCCCACATACGTCCAACCCCTTCCGCACTCCCTTTCTTCATTCCTTTGCAACCCACCTGGCAACCGACCTCTCCGCCTCGGCATCTTCTCCGGCATCTGATCGCTAGTCCGGGTTGCAGTACACTTGATACTAGACTTGTTGCTCAGCCTTGACTCACTTCTTTCCTTTCCCGCCTATTGTTACTTGTTATTGCGAGTAGCGATACATACCGTGTTCTATATCCTATCATCCTGCCCTAGGCATTCCCGTGGGACGTTTCCACCGTCCCACCACATCAGTCAAGCTGGCGATCCCAGACTTTGCACCTCGTCCTCTGCACGCTCTCGCTCACGATCAAGGTCATCATAGCCAGTATTTTGGTGTGAACCGAGGTACTCCTGACTGTCGACCGCTCCGATACGATTCACCCTTCTTGTCGGTCGAAGGCGATCGTAGCGTTTCCATAAGCGGCCAACAACGCTCATGGTCAGCGTCGTCGGAGAGCAGGCAAGCGCAAAGCAAGGATTACATGTCATACTGGTCTAGTTCTCAAGGCCCTCCATCGATACACGACAACGATGGACATGCCCGTCCCACAGCACCTACTTCACATTCACGACATGCATCAAACACCTCTTCAGGCTATCCTGGATCGATAACAACCTCTCCACAGACACAAAGACATGGACCCGAGCTTCTGCCCNCTAGAGGCCTCGAGCTCCCTCCGCTTGTGAGGGCTCCTGTATCTCCATCTGTATCTCGATCAGTCACACTACCCTCCGTCCTCAACCCTGTCACTGATGAACCCTCCATGTCTTTCCAACGCAGAAGGAAAGCAGACGAGATCGATTCACCACTTAATAGGGCTCCGACGTTGCCCACTCTTGGCCCAACATCTCAAGGATTGGTCTCGCTGTCTAGAATTGGAAGCAATACTCCACTACCGCTCCTCACAGAACCATTGAACAGTGCACCCAGAAGAATGCTGACGCCCAAATCTCCTCTTCGAAGAGCTATCAGTCTGTCTCACTTCAATCCTCCCAATGGGGTTATGGATGCTCAGCAAAACCCCTTCCCAGTATCTCCTCGTTCTAGGCCGTACACGATTCAAACCGGAACAACTGGCGCCCCTCCTCTTCCTGCTCCGCCCGCCATCAGCTACGCGCATCCAGGATACGTCCAGACAAACCATCTTACAAGGACAGCCAGTCCCGAGTCTGGTTCGGCTCAACGCTACAGTGCTAGCCCCAGCCCTGACTACTCAGCTTATGACCAGACCTCACCACCTGGCGATGGTCATGTCTCTGGCTATCTTTCTGTGTCCGATGCTCACAGAGCCAGAGGCCTGAGTATGACTCCCAGCTCGTCAGCACCCCACGTTTCGGATTCGTACCATGCCGCTCTCAACGGTGGTGGTTCGAACTCTGTTCAGATGATGACTCTCAAGACTACTGAAGGAGATGTTCGCTTTCCCGTCGACGTTCAGGCAGCGTCTCGTGTTGCGGATGAGAAGAGACGTCGAAACGCTGGTGCAAGTGCAAGATTCCGTGAACGCCGCAAGAGAAAGGAGATGGAAGCCTCTCAGACCATTGCAAGACTGGAGCAGCAAGTCAAGGACATGACTGAAGATGCGGACTTTTACCGACAAGACAGAGACATACTCGCTTCCATCGTGTCGCAATTCCCTGGAGGACGCGAACACCTTCCTCGTCCTCAATCGCCCAGGGCGAGAAGGACTGGTAGCGGATCTGCACAAACAAATCAAGGTCGTTATGCCGAGGCTCAGAGAAGCAGTCCGGAACCGATCAGGAATGTTCGCAAGCGTGGCGATTCGCCTATCCCGCAAACATATGTGCAGGCGCCAGCACAGAGTCACGCACAACCGCCACCACCGTCGGCAAATACTGCGATGCCTCAACATCAGATGCAAGCACATCACAACCAGATGCCGGCTCGCACCGTTCACGCTTCCTCTCTACCGCCACCCACTATGGCTCATGCCGTGATGCCTGCGTCGAATCTTCCTCCACCACCTCCTCCATCCATCATGCAGGCTCCACCGATGACAGGCCCCGTCAACCCCTACGCACGCCACGAGGCTAATGTTCGATACCATCTGCCGCCTCACGGTCGTTGAATACCTCACAATTGTACAAAAAAGCGCGCTCTTCTGTATCATATCTTCACGGTGCTTTCATCATCATCCAATGATACCCATCCGTTGTTTCCTGTATATCTTGCGGATACAAGCTTATTGCCCGGCGCTGTTTACTCCTTCACAGATATCGACTTGAAGCGTGATCCCAGGATTTATTCCTGTATTTTCTACTCGCGTTACTGATTACGGCGTTTACTTTTGATTTTTAGATACCCCTACTATTACACTCGCTTAGCATTAATGTATCAACACTTTCAAGGACAGAATTCCTTTGGCTCACATGTATTGTTATTATCCTCAATCCTGCTTGATCTTCACGGTCGTGGCTAATGCCAAGGTCGTTCCTCGGCTCTCGGCAGGCTCGTCTATCGACCCCGATCCACGCTCGTGGGTTACTTAGTGCGGCTGCTGCTATTGCCTTGATCTAGCTCTTCGGGCGTACTCAAGAGGGACAGTGAGATCAAGAAAAAAAAATATCCCAACGGCTTGGGACAGTAGATTCTCAGACTCTGAGCGTAATGTACGCAGGGCGCAAAGCAGATACATTCAGCATACGGCCGAATGGGCGAAGCACTAAAGAAAAACAGAGCCACATGGACATTGTCCCGACTGTCAGAGCGAACTCTAAAAGCTTCTCGAGGTTCGAAATTCTCAGCTGAGCTTTGCTCCACAATGGGACGACTTTGTCTGACGAACAAGAAAGCAAGGAACATGTAGGTGTGACTGGCCGAACGCTCTTGCAGTTTTCTATGTCAGGTCCGGAGTCAGTTCAGCCCGCGAGTCATTGCTTCTTTCTTGTTTGCGCGCTTCTTGAGTACCATTAAATCGATCCATAACGCCGGATCGATGTGTGCAGGTATACAGTGTGCATTTGCATTGCTAATGTACAATCTATCGATTGACGGAGCCGAGGACAATTCTCCATCATAAACTGGGGCACGGGCATCTGAAAGGGGAAGCAATCATCCATGATCCCAGCTTTCGAGATGCAATAGTAGAGCATAAATTGTACATCACGACTTTTCTGACGTAGGTCAAATCTCGGGAGTTGAGAATATTGTAGGTACTCATAGCTGGGTGACAGCCTTGTTCTGTATCCATGTTACAAGCATCGATCAGCATCGAGAGTATTTCGTCAATCGACACCGTCATTCTGCTGTTTGACCTGCCGAGTGGGTAAGGAGATTTGGAAGGTCAGGATTCTTGGGGGTGCTTGATCGAGAAGCCGGGCCTCAGAGCAAGGCGCAAAAGGGCAGTAGATCAGCAGGGAGCATAGAAGCTTTGAGTCCGAGGTGTCAGAGAGCCAGAAGTGTACCAAACTTTCGAATCATCGTGGAAGCATTGTTTCCAGGCCGGAACGAGAAGAGAGACGTTCCTTTTAGAGTCGCAGACTAGCGATTCAAGAAGCGGACACGAATCAGCAGCTGAAGTTACTCCGTACTTTTAACCGCCCGGCGCATATGTGAGGCCGTTGGAAGGTGCAGGCGCAGGATCATGTCGGCGCGTTGCGGTGGAGGTGGACAAAGAAAAGGGGAAACAGCTTGCAGTCTGCAAGAGAAGGAATCTCCGTTGCTAACGAAAATCTAGCGGCGATCAACGAGCACTCGGCCTGTTCGGATGCAACAGACATGGTCCAATCCCTGGTGTGCGGAGCCAGTGCGAAATTCGTCGCGTGTCGGCATGATTTGGTGTTCCCCACCAAACGCGAATGTCTGCGATGGCGACATCCCGCGCGACGAGATAGAGATCAGAATAACTCTTACGTGCGAGCAGCCACGGTTCTCATTTCGACTCTCGCTCTGCCTGCGATTGTAACGGTGCCTTGACGATTTAGACATGATGTGATGCGATATCTGCTTTTTGCGACGAGGCAGATCTGACGGAGATCTGCTTACAGAAAACAAGGCAGGTCGCGTCTCTGCGTATGCACGCATCGTAACCTGGTGCTGGCATACTCTTCAGGAGGAACGACTCGCTCAGAAAAGCTTCAACTCACATTCCTGGACATCATCGTGGTGTGGTCACATCGCCGCAGTCGAAACATGTTGAGTTTAGCCTCACACACCCAGAGAGAAGAAGACTTTGGATGATTGCGACATCGAGCCGAAACAGGCAGCTTGCTCAAGCTCAAGGCTGTGTCCCGGTCGATCCACGCGCGGCATCAAACCCTCTTCTCCATTGCAAAAAGTCTCGGCTTGCGAGGCTTGATCAGAGATCACATTATTGCACCTCGCACAGTGGTACGCGACTGTTGTACTTCAGAGATCGCAAACACAAGTATCAGCTTGGCAGTTTCCACCGTCTGTTCTGGAAAGCAAGCCCTAACTTCCATCAGAGAAGGCTTTCTTCCACGCAATCGTCGCGATCCTTTCAACGGCTCCGCGGCCAAGCAACCTGCATCCAATGGATAACGTCTGAACAAATTACTGACTCTATGCATCGAACCACCCCGAGAATCTCGAGGGACGAGGGCATGCCTGGCGTACTACGTACGTACAGTGTCCGTTACTGACATCTCGTTACGACTTCCTAAAACGGACCCGAAGGGGACGATCATATTACATCAAGCACCGACCGTTGTCGCACAATCCTCTCAGCCCCCGCCCTTGCACCTTGACTGCAATACGACCGCCAGGCATGGGCCGCCACACGACATTAGATCTCAGGAGAGATTATCACCGAGCAACTATAATTTAGTTTGACCTTTTGACCTGCAGACAATTGACACTGTCATTCTGACTCTCTAAGTCTAGGACCCTCTTTTCCAACGTTAAGTTAAGGTTTGGTCCCTCCTTCCGTCAGATGCCATGCAGTGTAGTGAGACGCACGTGGAATCTTATTTTCTTAGCAGGTGTTTTTATAGACTCAAAGCAACTCGAAGCATGTCGAACAGCCACCCAAGGTCTGGCCATCAAGGTCGCGCGATAAGCTCAAGAAACGATACACTACAACTGCACAGCAAAAGCCACGGATCATGGGTCGAGCAACTGGGTTATGATTAGCAACACCACATCGACCCCCTTCATATGATTGGACCAACTCAATCACAACCTCGACTCCAGGCAGCCCAGAACCCTGGACGTTGCATGGTGCCATGAGCAGACTGAGTTTGGAGATCTTCTCAATGGCCGACCATCAAAAGGCGGTTCTTTTCCAAATCGGGCCACGTCCGACATCCTGGTCGATTCTGATACATCCCCGGCGTGCCATGCCAGTAGATGAGCCTCGTCATAAACCAACAATGCGCTCTCTATGCCTCAGCCTCAGTAGCTCAGACCCTCTCAGCAGATCACACCTCCTCTACCCTTAGGGGTTGAGTCTATTGCCATGACTCCAAGGTTCTGATCAAGCTAGCAATCCAGACAAACGAGAGTTTATCATTATAGCTCAATCTGACCCTCTAGCATTCTGCTGCTTGGGCAGCATAATTACCCATGAGGAGTCTAGACGCTTCATGGGAGGTGCGGTGTGTGTGGCAGCTATTCGTATTGCATCATGGTCTTCTGAAGTCCAGCCATGGACAAGCTCAAAGCTGTTGAGTGTATTTCATTGCTCACGGCTGACTCCTTGGTCTACCTGTACAAAACGTCCTTGAGAGCGACTTCTCGCTTGAACGGTGGGTTATTCCTTTGCATGGACATCTTGTCTGCAAAGCAACCTCTAGCACTGCTCGCAAGACAACCAAACATCTTTTCGTTCTACGACTATAGTACACTTCTCATGGCCTTTAAGCTGCTTTCATTCCGCAGACCCGCAGGTTTCATGTGCTAAGCTCTGTCACAGACGACTACATTTGCGACCTCTCATGTTCGTGGAACAATCTATAGGACTATTTACTGCCCGCATGCTTCCCGGAATGATGAACCACCATCTCCAATACAAAACCCCACGACAAAGAAGCAATCAGCTGCGTTATAATGTCAAGTTGACCAATAAACGTCTTTGCTCCGTATCATAGATTCTGTCATGACCACCTTATGGTTGTCCCTTTGATAGCTTTTCAAATGCTCTTTTTCTGGTTGTGAATCTCGTTTCTCGCATTTCTTTTGCCTGTATCCATATACCAACCCTGTTGCTCCCAAGACCAGAAAGTAGAAAAGAGCAAACGACAAACCAGCACGCAAAGAAACCAAGAATCGGGAACAAGCAAAAAAAGAAAGAAAATTGTTAGAGTAAAATGGGGAAAAAATGATATAGAGAGAGAGATAAAACAGGCAAGAAAACCGGCAAGAGAAGAGGGTTAATCACGCCTGTTCAGGACACAACAGACACACAGAGCCGGAAGTGCTCTTTCCTTGTGTCTGTTTGTAGGATGGGATGACGAGGAAGCAAAGGAAAAAAACAAGAACAGATTTGATATATGCAAAAAGATACCGATGGAATTCCCAGAAACGCCCGAGACTATTCTTACAGTAGACTATTGTACAATGTATGCAAGAGAAAAAGAGGTAGGTTAGACATCATCAACGGTACTTGGCCAATTCATCTTCCATCTCCTCTTCCTCCTCGGCCTCCGACTCGTTCAGCGTCTGTTCATCAACACCCAAGTCAGCACTGACGACATCTGTGCACCTTCCACAAAGCGTGTCTGGCTCCTCAGAAGTGAATTGCCAACATCTGATGCATTTTTCTGCATTGGGTGGCAGTACAACAGCCTTTCCTGTAGCAGGTGCACCTTCATCTCCGCATTCGAATTCACATTCGAATTTCCAGGCTGGCGGCTCCTCGGGTTCGAGAAGCGTGGCACGGAGTCCTTCGTCCGGTTCTTGTTCGGCGATCTTACGGCGGAATTCTGGATCATCGGGAACCATGGTGGCTTCAGAGACGACGAAGAGTTCGGACAGTTCGTCGTTGGCACCAAGATCGGTGAGGAGGGTCAGGAATACATTGCCGGTCTCGCGAGGCATCTGTAGCTCAACACGGCATGCCAGTCCGCTACCAAGTCTGCCTGCTCTGCGTGCATTCTCTTGAGCGGATTTGACGGCTGTTGAGACAGTATTGAAGGTCTTTATCACCATCTCCATAGCACCTTCAGCTCTGTAGGAGTCAAATTCGGCGTTGAACGGATATTCCCATGTTCTTCGGTTTGGTGATCTAACGTCGTATGGCTGCCATTGTTCAGGGATGTGTTCCCATACTTCTTCGATGAGATGAGGAGTAATGGGACCCAACATATGGCAGAGCTCTTCCATAATGATGAAGAGCACTGTTTGCGTATGCCGACGAATCTCTTCGTCTTCGGCGTATAATCTATCTTTGATGACCTCAAAGTAGAATCCTGAGAGATCTGTGTTGATCAACTTGTTGATGGCTTGCACACCCTTGTGGAATTCGTAGGCAGCATAGTGTTTCCAGACCTCTGCCGAAGTCTTGGAGAGTTGGTGAAGGGCAACTTGGTCAGAAAAGTAGAGCTGTTGCATGAAATCTTCAGCAGGCAAGGGGGCGGGATAGTCATGCATGACGCCAAGGAGCCACTTGAAAGTCGTGCGATATTTGTGAAGTGATGAATGTACGGCTTGGAGGACAGGCTGGCCAATGACAACATCCTTGGTATAGTCACTGCTTGCGACCCACAAACGTAAGGCGTCAGGACCCATGGCGTCTTTCTTGGTTTGAGCAGGACGAGGGACAGTCTTTGTTCCCTTCTTCGTCTTTGCTGGGGGTATGATTGTGCCGCTGATGATCTCCTCGGGAGAGATGACGTTACCCAAGGACTTGCTCATCTTGCGGCCAGCCTGGTCAAGTGTGAACCCATGAGTAATAATAGCTCCGACAGGAGCATTAGCGGTGTCGGTTTGAGCAGAAAGATGAGTTAGGAGGAGAGACTGGAACCAACCACGATGTTGATCAGAACCCTCGAAAATCATGTCTGCATGAGAACCATCATCGCGCTCCTCGAGCTGGGCCCAAGATGTTCCACTGTCAAACCAGACGTCCATAGTGTCCTTGCCACGAACATATAAGTCAGGATTAAGGCCAGGGACAATCCAAGCAGATTCTTCAGCATCGTCAGCCCACCAAGCATCGATACCACGTTTTTGGATGGTCTTGATAATGTGCTCGATACTCTCGACGGTGAGCAGTGCCTCGCCGGTCTGCTTGTGGAACAAGGCTGGGATAGGGACACCCCAGCTTCGCTGACGGGAAATACACCATTGACTGCGGCCCTTCAAGAAGCTTTCCAGGCGCGATTTACCAGTATCTGGGATGAACATAATGTCTTGAATAGCCTTAAGGGCAGATTCCTGGACACTTCCGACGTTGGCGAACCATTGGTCGGTGGCTCTAGTGATGACAGGCTGCTTTGTTCTCCAATCGATGGGATTCTTGTGTCTGAAGTTGTGTGTCTTGAAGATCAGAGACGAGTCGGCCTTCAAAGAAGGAATGGAGAGTTTGGAGTGGGGTTCCCTGAGCAGAGCAACGACAGCCTTTGCGCCGTCCTTCTCGACAGGAAGACCTTGGAGGTAGGAGGGATCCGAAGGGAAGGCCTTGGTGGTGTACTTTCCATGATCATCAACAGGGGCAAAAGCCGGACCGATAGCCAGCTTCATGCAGACGTTGTAGTCGTCCATACCATGGCCGGGGGCAATGTGAACGAGACCAGTACCCGAAGTAGCGGTGACGAAGTCGGCGTGGATGATCTTGTTGTGCTCGGCAGAAATGACGTTGATGTAGTCGGTATTTTCCAAGTCGGAACCCGAGATGTTGTCGACGAGAATGTTGATGGTGGCGCCCTCTGGCAGGTGGGTCTGCAATGACTCTACACGATCCTTTGCGACAATCATCTGGCCTTGCATGTCTTTGGGAAGGTCGCTACCAGTGACTTCAAGCAGTATATAGTACATGTCGGAACGCACGGCGATAGCCTTGTTGGCGGGTAGAGTCCAGGGCGTTGTGGTCCAAATCAAGGCGCTGACCGAGTCGGCTTGAACGGCAGAGTTGTTGGCGAGTGTCGAGGGCAGATTGAGCAGAGGGAACTTGACAAAGGCAGCGACAACGCGGTGGTCTTCGTCGTATTCGAGTTCGGCCTCGGCCAGGGCGGTACCAGAAGAGGGCGACCAGTGGACGGGCTTGTTCTGGCGGTGGATCAGACCTGTGAGGATTCAAGTCAATATGGCATGCTATGAGTTGTCAGAGGTGGTAGGGACGGACCTCACCTTTNNTGCGACCATGTCTTTGAAGACTTGCAGCTGCTTGATTTCGAAGTCGGCGTCCATGGTCTTGTAGGGCCTGTCCCAGTCGCCCATGACTCCCCATGATCGGAAGGCGTCCATCTGCTCCGAGATGGTCTTTGTCGCCAGTTGTTTTGCAGCCTCACGGATGGCCAATGGGCTGAGACCAGCACCATGAGCAACGCTGGCTTCCTTCTTGGGGTCATGGACCAGGCTCTTTGATTCCTCGTTCAGACTTGATTGTTGGTGGGCTTGCAGAGCCTTCAGCTCAATGGGCAAGCCATGGCAGTCCCATCCTGGTCTGTATTGCACCCTGAAGCCTCTCTTCGAGTATGTTCTCAAGATGATGTCCTTGTTGATCTTGTTCAGGGCGTGTCCGACGTGCACGGGGCCGTTCGCGTATGGAGGGCCGTCGTGGAGGATGAAAGTGTTGCGTTCGCCCTTCTCGTTCTCGGCCGGTGTGTGGTCCCTTTGCCAGGCATAAAAGTCGTCGGCGCATCGTTTTCGGTATTTGAGAAGTTCTTCGGTGGATGGTCTGGCGGGAAAGGTCGACTTGGGCAGGTGCAGCGTCTGCGACCACGAGCCCGCCTCTGCCGCTGCTCGGAGTCCGCGTGTCAATCGAAACATTTCAATCAATCCTCATGTCGTTCCTTCTCTTGATCCGCTCACGACTGAATCGTGGCCTGCTCTTTCCTTTGCCGAAAAAAGTCGCCATAGCTCCTTCCTGCTGCCATGCGGGGACCGGAAGTCTCGCCTTGGCGTGACATGTCTCCGCCTCCACCACCATCGTCCTTTCCTGTCTCCTCCCTCGACATGCTGACAGGCGCCTTGCCATACAAGCCAACGTGACCCTGATACATCATTTGTCGGCCAAGTGTTGCTTACCACTAACTACTCCAAACCTGCCTGAAACAAATCTGACCATCAAGGCGCCGCAGCCGAGGAAGCTTCTCAGCACTTCCACCATTCGTAGCTCAAGGAATTGCTCTTTCAACAAGACGTTTTTCCCCAGGAGATGAGACAGTACTTTCCACACTGGCCAACTCGGCAATACGTCTCGACATAATCTGAGCCTTGCCGATGCATGCATGTTTGCCTCGTCCACATCGACAAGCAACCCTTTCGTATTTGCCCATTACCTGCTCGCCACGCTTTTCGAACCATCAGATATGTGTAGCTTCGATCATGTGTCTCGAATCTGTCCTCAAGGCTGGCAGAACTATATGAGTCTGCAGCATGCCCGACGATTGTCCCACCGTCGATGCCGTCGACTCTTAGCCACTTCAGACTTGCATGAACATGTCCATCCATACTGCTTTCTTCTGTGTCGGCTTGATGTTTGATGAGGTCAGCCGTGTCTCTACTATCAGTCATCTCGCTGCTGAACACTTATGTCCCTAGTGTGGTACATACCAGACAGTCGCTGAGCAATGTAACGACAATGCAGCCATCATAGCCTGGTTANAAGGTTGGTCAACCTGATCTTCACAGATGAGCCATTTCTCACTGCTTCAGAATAGAGCCATTCTCAAGCGGAGGGTCAATGGGCAGAGATCTTGGGAAGATAGACGCAAGTGGACCCACCGAATCATGTGCGATCGCCTTTTGTCCTTCTCAGACCGTGGCTGATGGTTGGCAGCANTTGTCATACGCTCGACCTCTTCATCTCCAACTTCTTTGCAATTTGTCGACAAGACATTGACCAGGAGGCCTGTCTCGCTTGACACTCGCAACCTACTTTGCGAGCATCTACCTCGGGATAAGGTCAACCATCTAGGAGNNCTCCTCTGGTCTATGGCAGACATGACTGTGAAATCTGTCAGGGTGAGCTTCACCTCCCGTACTGGAATGGTCCCCACTGACGAGAAGAGAAGTTNNGTTTTACTGCAAGCAGACATACATGAACCCGCCGATGTACCACTCATACCCTTCTCGTGGCAGACTGCGGTCTGGAAACAACATCGATTGAGTGCGACAATCATTGATTGCTCCGAATTTCGCTTTGCGATCCTGAACAGCAATCTCGAGCATCAAATCCAACATTGTTTCGACTACAGAGCCCTCCCCTTTCTCATACTGCAAATCTACATTGATGAACTCTTGAACGACATAGGAAGAGCAAAGAAGTGCGAGTACCGCATCGATCCGCCTCCAACAGCAGTCGAGAAACACGAACACCATATCAATCTCAAACGACAATGCCTCGCCTACATTCCCTTCCTCTGCTGGCTCGTCGACTTTGATGTCTTGATCGATACCCTCTTCGCCTGCGAGCCTTGTCTAAGATCGTGTCTATTACACGACGTGTCCATCATTCAAGCAATACTGATCTACGCCGATCAAGAGCTCAGCCAGCTCAATCAACTCTTATACTTCCAACAACTCTGTTGCCAGCATCCTCATCCACTGCCTCCACCGACTCCGAAACCGCCAACGCCTCATCCTCATCCTCATCCCCATCCACCACCTCCACAGCCAGCACGCCACTCTTGCTGCAATGACTGCACACAAGTCAAGCATACAAGTTACCTGGCCTTTGTCCTCTTCCTGCCTCTCGCCGTGGCACTCACACTCATCGCCCTGTACATCCGTCACAACTGGTCGTTCAAATGGCTCTTTTACCTGTTCATCTTGGCATTCATATGCCATTTGATCATCCGACACTATATCCGGTTGTCTCTAGAGACGGTTCGCGATAACTTCTCGGCATATCTGACCGAGACCAAGAAAGCAGTCGTCGCGGCATTGATCTTGATCACGGGGTTTTTGCAATGTTGAGCTGAGATTACACTTTAAAGTTGGTGATCAAAGACCGACATACCGCCTCTCCATGTGCTAAAAGTATGTAACGCGCGTGACTATGGAAATGCACAATGGTAATGGGAAACAAGGCAGTACCCACCGAGAGCCAGCTTTTTAGCTATTCTCCATGGCTCGCCCTCTGCTTTTGAAGAGTATTGTGCCTCTTCGTAGTGTACACTTTGATCCACGCTCTCTATGGGAGAAGGGTGGAGTCACAGGGAGGAGGTGTGCGAGCAACAAGATTTTATTTCTGCTTCTTCTACGTGGTTGTCAAAAACATCAACACCTACACATGGATCAAAGCCCCACCGAAAACAAATCCCCGACTCTTGTGCTCTTGATGTCGTGAACATGGGAGCAAGACAGATCAGAACAACTGTATTGTCTAGAACTGTGGTGACATGCGAATATTTAATATCATATCCATTTTGGATGAAGCGAGTCATTTTGTCTTTCGAACTCATGTTCCGTGAGTAGAGTAGGCAGTACAAAGTTGTCATCCTTGACCAAGCAGTAGGTGCGATGATCAGGACTGAGGTAATGATTCGCGTCGCAATAAGAGAGAGGGAGATGAGATGGAGTAAACAATGTTGTTCTGCTTTTGTGTATATAAAGTTGTATTACAGGAAGTTATGCTGGGGCATGGTGTACAGACGTAGCGATTCGTGAAAACAAGAAATCTTTCCTCCTGCTTATCTCAACGTGATGCTAATACACATCTTTTTGTTGTGGTGGTAATAGGCGTAGGTGGGAATGGATTTGCTTAGAGGAGGGCGGCGAAGCCGAGGGCGGCACCGAGGACACCACCAACAGCGGGTCCGTTGTAGGCAGCAGCACCAGTGCTGGCAGCAGAGGAAGCCGACGAGGCAGCCGACGAGCCAGACTTGGAGGCGGACGAGGCAGCAGACGAACCACTCTTGGCAACGCTGGACGAAGCGCCAGAGACTGCGGACGAGACGCGCGAGGAAGCAGAGCTCAAGGCGCCGGTTCCAGAGCTGAGGGCAGAAGAGGCCGACGACTGGAGGGCAGCAGCCTCAGACGAGAGAGAGCTCTTGGCCGAACCAGTAGCGGTAGACTGAGCAGCGGAGAGGGAGCTCAAGCGGGAGCTGATGTCCATGCTCTCGGAAGCGAGGGCAGCAGATGCGGACGAGAGGCCAGCCGAGGCGCTGCCGGTGAGGGTAGAAAGGGCACCAGCACCTCCAGAAGTGCCTGCGCTTGCGATGGACGAAGCGCCAGAAACAGCCACGCTGGCAGCAGACGATGCTCCCGAGACGGCGACTGATCCGACGGACGAGGCACCAGAGATACCCTGGCCGACTCCAGATGTGGCAGCAGAAACGACCGATCCGGCACCGCTAGTACCGGCAGAGATGATGGAGCCACCAATCGAGGTGATGTCAGAGACGATCTGGGCAGAGGCCGAGGCGGCGAGGGCGGCGCAGACGAAAGAGTACTTCATTTTGATGTTGTGATGTGGGTGGATTGAAGTTTGATGTAAGGTGTGTAAGGTGTCTATAGGGGACGGTTGTTTTGATAGACAAGGTTGAATTTGGGATGGTAGCTCGAAGTGAAGGAGGAGGCAGCACTGGTTTATATATCAGAGGGAAGGCGCGGCTTCACTTTTTGCTTGCATCACAACATCCGACCACCGAATGACGGGGCAACCTTGAAACCCTTGCCATGCCCGAGGCTCCCGATACAGGCACTGGCCTATTCTTCCATGGTGATGCTGACTCTGATTGGTCTGTTCTGCCAATTTCCCTTCCTACTTTCCATGTTACGAGCAAAAGGAGGCTGATCTCCGTAAACACCTACGAACTCTGGCAGGTTCTGGCCTCCCAAATGACGTTTTTGCGTACGAAAGCAGGAGCCATGGACGTCACAACCTTTTGGAGACGAATTGGCCAGGCAGGCGTTGCCGTCGTTTCGGCGTTCGAAGTTCAGGGGAAGCTACTACCTACGTAACGCGGGGGAAGTGGCTCCCTGATCTGTTGCTCCCGAGATTCTGCATAAAAACTTCTATTTGTGTGCTTATGATGATCATGATCTTCCGGCTGATTGACTGATTGTTTCGATTTTCCAGGTTTTGACACAGCCACTGATGCTTGGATGGACATTTCGATTGAAGCGAGCAGCAAAGAGAGCAACGATACGGATGATGTCGCTTCAAGTTGTCACAGAAGCTTTTGCTTTCGCCGCTTGGGGTGGATTCACTTCTTTCAGGTACTTACTTTCGCCTCCAAATACCTTGGCGAAACTCTCTGGCTGCCTGAGGCCTTCAGAGAAAATGATTCGGCTGTGCTGCTGCTGGTCCTATAGACATGGCAACAGAGCAATCAGCATCCCGACACTCGCTGACGGCTGACCACATGCATCCTTTTCCACTGTCGCGTCGCAATCTGCACTGCCTTGATCACGTTGTTGGATAGCTAACTTATTAGCAGCTAGCCCTGAGCTCGTACGTGCACTATTGCTTAGCCTTTCCTTCCGCGCTGTGGCTGGTGCATAAGCCTCAATATACTCGGAGTACGCGCGTCAGCTGTGAACAAATGCTTGGCTTTGACGATGTTTCCCTTGCAACGACTCATGATGAGATTTGATGATTGATGCGATGCAATCCTGCTTGCAAACGACCTACTATCGCAATGCGAGAAAAACAGGTTTTGTTACGTGCTGACGCCAAGCGTGAGTCTTCGGAAGTTGGTCCAATTCGGCATATCTTCTTTTTGTCCTTTTTCTTGTTGGCAGTGCCACCCTGTATCACACGTGTGTATACCTCTCTATACACCAACACTTGTGTCACATGGTTCTGTGTTCGTGCGATGAGACATGATACATGAAAAATATTATTTCAGCCTTATATCGACGGTGTTGATGATTTTGGGCTATAACATCATGAAAGGTCGGGTGATGCGAACCCAGATGGTAAACCAATGGAAACAGCTGAAGCATTTGTCGAAAATACCAACAACCTATCTTTCTACATCCAGATTTCTCATCGCCTCGTAAGCCTGCTTTGCGTATCCCTGATACCGACCCTCAATCGATGCATCCTTTGCGAGCTGCTCAAAACGCTGCTTCCAAAATTGCCATCTCTCTGGACAATACGTTCTTCCACCCCATCTAGACCTTACAGTGTGATTATTGGCAGCTTCTGGAAGCTCATCCATGAAACAAAGCTCGCGAATCTGGCTTCCGGCAAGTAGGATCCAAGTCGCTGCTGGTGGTATGTACATGCGCCATTCCTCTCGCAACTCTCGAGTCTCATTGTATGGTCGATCTACACCCTCATACATGGCAATGCTTGCTGGAAACGACACACTGGGATTGCCATCCGCACGAACCATCAGTGTCGCTGCAAAGGTTGTGATGTTGAGCAGTTGCGGAGCTTGCGCATGCCATTCTGCGTCGTTGCCATCTGGAGGATCAATCTCTGGAAGATTGTTAATATGTCTAAGTTCAAACAACAGCGAGCCGAGTGGCAGGCCTGCTAAACTTACCTGANNTCCATACTCTCTAAACATCTGACCCCATCTTGGAAGGTCTCGCCAGTACACCCAATCTCCATATTTTACGGCTTGTCCTGAGAGAGACACAACATCCGGTTGATTGCGGATCGCTATCACCAGTCCAGCAAGTTTTACTGCAGCGGCGTCATCGATCGAGCTGGCTGCTTTACATATGGTTGCCCACAGAATGGCAACGCTATCTCTTTGTCCAGTCTTGAGACGTGGCTCGTAGATGCAGGCTATACATCGTCCGGCTCTGAGGGCTGATTGTCCACCAGTCAAGAAGCTTTCGATTATGTCTATTGATTGCAGGCCTTCGTTCATGTTGTCGATGTTTGCTGAATGTTTTCTCATTTCTTCGCGAGCAGAAGTAGCCCAAGCTGATACCCACGACATCTTTTTTATGAGAAACGAAGTGATATGTGAGGTTCAATCGAGCAAATTCACTTTCATTGAACGAGACTGACTTGCATATACGTAGGCAGTAGAAACCTGAATTTTGGACTGAAGACTCGGTGCCCAAATCGGGCAGTGATTGACCAGAAACGTATTCATGCTACTTGACATAGGATGGCGATGACAACCGATCATTGTCAGCCAAACATCGAAGCTGAAATAATGTGCCAAAGTGTCATACGTTGGTTTGAGATAACTGGGTGGTTGGCCATAGAACAAACATGTCATGAACAGAAGGCTAAGGATTGTTCTTCCACTCAGGACCGCCTACAAAAAGTGTTGTAGCACTGAAAGCCCTGTACACCGTCTGCAGTTTGACAACAGATCACTCATCAGCCATCAGGTTACAAACCAAGCAAAGGAAGAAGACTTGGGCCACAAGACGATGCAAAAAGATCACATGAACAATGCAAAACGAATGACTCGTGTGGGGGTCGAACCCACGACCTTTCCCGAGGTTACATCACGCATTTGACGTTCATCAGAACTCAAAGAAGCACTAGGAATGTAAAGGGAAAATCATGACCACTAGACTAACAAGCCAAAGTTACGTTCGGGTATTGGGTTAGATAACCATCAATCATGACGCACGAGCTCGGAGGGAGGCTGCTGGATGGTGGAGCAATGGCGGGCTGCAAAACGAGCAGATGTGAGGTCTGCCACATCTTGCAGTGACCCTCCAGCTTCGGTAAATCGACGTTTCCAAGACTCCAAGCAATGCACGGGTGGTGGGGTGCGAGGCAAGCTTCGGGTGACCAGAATTCTCATTCAATCGTGATGAAGACCTTTTCCGAGGATCAACCGTTCTGCGAACCGGTATGGAACCGCTTTTCAAGCATAACTTCGGCTTGTCAGTCTAGTGGTTATGATTTTCCCTTTGGATTATGGTGCTTCGTTGAGGCTCTAGCGAGCCTTAATAGTGTAGTTTGACTATGAGGGAGAAGAGGAACGAGAAATGTATGACAATATGTTTAAAGACACCAAACCTTCGAGATTTATGTTGACCTACGTTCTTTAAACCAACCAGTACCACCGCGATCAAATAGTCATTAGTGCGATCTTATAGCATTACACTTTGGTTCCTCCTCCTCAGTCATATTGAAAGGATATAAGTGTATATATTTTTTCAGGATAGCTGTATACTGACTTACAAGCAACCGCTTACTCTTGGAGGATGTAGAACTTGGTGTTTGGAGAGAAATTGAGGCTGATGTCTGGAGCTTGCGACAGGACGTCGAAGCATACGAACGCCGAACTCCGGTCTCCCTGCCATCTTTGGTCTCCCTGCCATCTTTCTCAAAACGCCATTCTATCGATTGCTCTGAATAGCAGCGGACACTCTGTTGCGTCCTAGAAGCAAAAAGGCCTGCTCAGTAGGTCATGAGAACGATGGATGTTACAATATGCGCGACAAACGAAATGTAGAGAGCAAACGCCTATACAAACCAAGAGCGCGGACAGGCTGTATCACATGTAGGAGTGAGTCTCCCTTTTCGAAAATCTGAAACAGTCTGGAATCTGATCATTGCCAGTCAGACGTGTGAAGTGCGACGAAGCGCAACCAAGCTGCCAGAAGTGCTTGTCGACAGGTCGCAAGTGCGATGGATATGTCGCCTCTCAACCATCATCTCCGAATCACAATCGAGAGTTGAGTCTGAACGTTTACAAATCTGGAGAAGAATCCAGTGCGATCGATTTCTTCCTCCGAGTCTCTATCCCACAGTTTGCGGGAAACTCTCCGTCTGAGTTCTGGAATCGCCATGTTTTGCAATTAGCCCAACAAGACGTTGGCATGCGACACTCTCTGGTCGCTCTTTCTCATCTTCACCGAGATTTTACGAATTCTCAAAACCAATTACAGCATAATCAGCCAGCTTTGTATCATTACGATGCAGCAATCCGCAATCACATCAAGTCGCTTTCAGGAGAAACACAGGACACATTGCAGTCTAGCTCTGCAATGTCGACTGCAATTGTTTTCATATGCATCGAAATCATGCAAGGTCATCTTGCATCTGCCGTCTCACTTCTACAGCGCTCTGTCGCCATGTTACCGAGTTCCACGAACCAGTACGTCCCGCTATATGAAGACCTCATATCTCGTCTTCGGATTCATGCTCAGCGTGTAAGATTCTCCTGCTATGTATTCCAAGATTGTCATGTTGATGAAAGCCGAAGCNTAGTAGACAAAAACATGTTCGGACCAAGTCTCTCTGATCACGCTTCGAAAGAAGTGATTACACAATATCAAGCACCAGACGACTGGCGTGACTCTTGCAAAGATCTACTCCGAGATTGTGCATTAATCTTTAGAGAGTTGCCACTAGAAGAAAGGCTCAAGCGACTTTGTATCATGGCTGGAGTTCCGCAAACCACACAGGACACTTCTCCGATCTCGCGTGAGACTGCTGCATACAATGTCTTACACATGCGCAGACTTCTGGAGACCACAAACATACTTGCTGAGGAGGCTGTAGGCATGAGTGAAGACGAACAAGCTGCCGTGAACGACTCGTTCCTTCCTCTTTACCGCGCAATCGTAGCCTTGGCAAGGAGCAATTTGGGTTTGTCAAGTTCAGACGCGCAACCACTCGCTCCTTCCTTTGCTCTCGACATGGGCGTGATTGGTCCTCTCTACGAAGTTGCCCGCCATTGCCGAGATCCGGGTCTCCGCAGGAACATCGTACACACCTTGAAGTTGTCGAATCGACAGGAAGGTCTACTGAACAGTTCCACGTACGCAAAGATTGTGGAAACCATCATAGAAATTGAGGAGACCGGTCTGACAGAGGTCAAGTCGAGTCAAGATATACCTTTACGTTCACGCATCTCGCAGCACTGCCTTTCGTTCGATCTCCAGCGCTTCAAGCATACTATCTCGTACAAGCCACTGTTTGGAGACTCCAACGAATTTCTTCATCGGGAGATTCCTCTCCCATGATCAAAACCCTCAAGTGGTTCGCTGATATGGTTGGAGAAGGATTGTATGTCGGGTCTTCGGCAGCTCTCAACAATAACTACCACAAAAGGGTTCTCAAGGTGCTACCGTCCCACAACAAAGCATGCCATCGAGTCACGCCGAACACATATCGGATCCACTCCTAGGCTCGATCACTCATCGAGACAGTCAAGCTTCTGTGACTTCACGGCTGCTACATGTAATCTATGCCATCACCAGGATATTTCGGGGAAGAAATCGAGGAAGAAACCACCATCTTCATCACATCCGGATCACCGCTAGTGTTGGACACAATATCGCCAGAAGTTTACAGTGTGATGCTATCCACGAGCCTGCACTTCTGAGGATGGGCAGTGGGCCGATTGACTCTAAAGTGGACGAGAATCTATCGTTTGCAAGACTGGAGTGTACTATATCACCTGGAAGCAACAGACCAGCGAAGATAAAGACTCGAGGTGCCATATCGAAAGAGTGGATTATGGAGTCGAGTCAAGGACTCGATTGAGAGAATCTAGATGCCATTCATAGATACACGCCTGCATTGGCCTATTGTATTACAGTCATTGGAAACATGGAACATTCGTACAAGGTCACCAGACGAATCTGGGATGTTCGACCTTCTGACCACGCAAAGGTTCACTGGACATTCTCGATGCTTTGAGGTATATATATACCATAGATGTCCCGCAACTTAACGATTGGTTGCGTGGCCCAATGGCAAGGCGCTTGACTACGAATCAAGAGATTCCAGGTTCGACCCCTGGCGTGATCACTTCTTCTTTTGCTTTTGCTCTTCCGAACTCAGCTTCCTCTGCGAATTGCTACATCTTCTTTTGCTTGTGCTGCCTTTGCTCTTTTTTTCTCTCTCTCGCGTTTGGCTCCGAAAACGGTTTGACGAAATCTTGGCTGCTTGCTACGATATGTGGACACGCTGAGCGAATATTTCGCCCATATCTTACTGTTGTTCTCACGGGAGCAAATGAGGACACCATTGTACGTTGTTCCAGTCAACTATGCCGTGTTGGGTAATCACTGTTTGCAAGTGACTTTAGTATATGCATCCGTCAACCAAAAAATTAATAAATTGAATTGTAACGCAAGAAACGCAAAGTCTCTGGACAAGGCCCTTTTGAAGGAGAAAGTATTCGAATTTTCCATCCCAAACACACTTCTAAAAGAAGGCTATATATATAAACAATACATCTTCAATGCGGCGAATCTTCATCTTGCGCAAAATGCTCTCTCGCCCACGGCGACTTCATCCTCAACGTCTCGCCATGATAAAACCACAACCACGGAATGGGGATCATGAGAATACTCAAAAAGGCAAGTAAACTAGACGCCCACTCATAGCCGAGTTTGTTGTACATTTGGTTGGCGAAGAGAGGGAAGCCTGCGCCCACGAGATTGCGGATGAGGATTACGCCGGCGAGGGCAGATGCAGAGTAAGTCTGATAGCTGTCGACGACGTAGTTGAGGATGGAGAGGATGACGATGTAGATGCCTAGACCGAAGAAGCCGGATGCAATGATGGGGACGATCCAGTGGACCGAGGCGAAAGATGTCCATGCGAACNNCTGTGAGGGGTTTTTATCAGCATTTTGACTCTTTCAACAATAGAGAAAAAACAACAAAGCTCACCAGAACAGCGAAACGGGCAACAAGAAGGCGCCAAATCGTGCAAGCCAGATTCTTGCTTCAGGAACACCTTTACCGTCATTCCTGGCCACTTTACGCAAATAATAGCGTTCTTGGATGGGGTACAGTGCAACACCAACCACACTCCCCATAGCAAGTCCCAAGAAAGCAAGACCCTGCTCGCCAACATTGAAGCCATGGTTCTTGCCGAAAACCAAAGGGAAAGCTTCATTGAAAAGATATACCAAGCCATAGATGAAACCATTGTATGCAGCAGCACCGATGGTGATGGGCTCTGTAAACAAGAAACGGAAGGGTCGTGTCAAAGTAATGGCGAACAAGGTGTGTAGACTCTTGGACTCGTCGGCGTGTGCATCAAACACTCTTGATGCAGACTTGTCGAGACCTTCTTTNTTCAGTGCTTTGCGCACGCGAGCGGCCTTTTTCTCGAGAATGGTGCTGTGGCGGGTTTCGGGAAGAGTGGCCNNTGAAGCTATGTCAGTTTTGTGTTTGTTATAAAGTCAATGCTGACTACTCACCATCATGATAAGCCAGACACCGCCAAAGATGGCCATGTATACCCAGAACAGCCAGCGCCAGCCTTTCTCCTGAGCAATGTATCCCGAGATGACGAGAGCCATGGGTGGACCGAATGTCGAAGAAAGGCCGTAAATGGACATGGCTGGTCCACTGGCATTTCGGTCCCAAATGTCTGATACGGTGCCTCCAGTGTTTGTCAATGGTGCCGAACCACCAAATCCTTGGATGAGTCGACAGACAATGACTGTGGCAATGTTGGGTGCTAGCGCGAGTGGTAATTGGAAAATGAACAAGATAAACCCTAAGAGGTACAATCAGCACGATCTCAAGAAGTTGCTTAGAAAAACACCACGGCTTTGCTAGACATGTGCACTCGAACCGGCGAGATTTCGTCCCGGAAGGCGATACGAGCCTCTCGCACAGATCGAGGTAGAGTGCCAGCTCAAGTCGTGGTATCTGTACCCTCGGATTGACTTACACGAGCAGAAGTAAACCGGATTACGCCCAAAGTATTCGGAGAGAGGCGCGAGAAGCATAGGGCTGTGAACAAACATTAGACATGGTTGTTGTAACAGCAGCATATCATCAACTCACCCAATCGCAAAGCCCAAGATATACATCGATAATCCCACAGTTCCAACTTCATCGCTCACACCAAACTCCTCAACAAGCTGCCCAACACCAGACGAATACCCACCAGCACACAGACAAGTCAACACATTCAGCGAACTCGCAAAGCAGGTAATATACCACTTCTTTGCTTTGCCCCAATTGCGAGGGTTGTCTCTGTCGTCTGCCGAAAAGGTGATGTATATTTCTCGAGCTTCGTCTGGGTGTGCTTTTGCATGATGATAGGCCTCGTCTTCCGAGAGCCAGAGCCTTGCATTGACATCTTCGATTTCTGAACGTGTGCGTCCTGAGGTTGATGATCTTTCAGAGTCGATCTTCTTTTCAACCTCGGAGGGNTCTTCTCTTTCTATCGCTTGCTCCATGATGATGTGAAGGGAAAAGGAAACAATGTGTGAGACAAGACAAGAGGAGGGAAACGGCAGAAATAAAGAGGAAAGGCTATGACCTACGAGGCTCTCTTACAGTGTTTTACCATGGTCGTGTGCCGGGGTCCGGGGACCGGTCTCGCAAGCAGATAACGGATTTTGGTGACGAAGGCAGAGAGCACTCTCCATGTCACTCCGCGAAAGAGTGTCTCCATCATTCTCCGCAACCTTGTGAATATCCTGTCTTGATTGGTAGAAACCATAGTTTGACGTGCCGCGAATGGGCACATTTAAACTAGCGCCGCCGTCGTAACCGCGATGCTTATTTGGAGCAAATCGTGCCTGTAAACCCTTACCAAGCATTCGAGTGGCTTGCTTTTGCATGGTGTTTCTTTTGAGGCTCGAGAGACTCTTTTTTCGGTACATGGTGACATTGTTCACATCAAGTTTCTCGACATGCCCACACATTTGACAGAGGCGCACCGATTTGGGTTCCGAGACAGAGAGCAAGCAGATGTCAGCAAGTGGATCTCGTCGTTCTTCCCGACATGCCGCGGTAGGCACGGCAATTGGGAAGTCAAAGGTCGGGAAAAAGAGGTCAAGAGTCGGGAGCGTTTTCGTGATCAGCACGAGACTTGGCACACGTCACCAGAAACCATCTTGACATTTTCCGATCTCTCAACTCTCTTTCGAGCAAGAATCACATTGACGTGGACACCAAGACAGATCCCGTTCGGATTGCGCAAATCGTTCTCCCCACGTAACCAGCCAGAATCTGAACCATGTCGACAACAGCAGTCGAACCTGCCGCCCACCAAGCATCCTCAACCATCCAAACCGCAAAACGCAACCTCCAATTCCTCTACGACCCCTCCTCGCCCAACGCACCCACAAAACGCCGCACACGCGCCCTCCTCCGCACCCTCCGCTACACTCTAAAATTCCTCTTTTGGCGACTCGTACGATATGCAAAGTACGCAGCCGTGGGTGCCATCACCGCCGCAATCGCCGGTACAGCGATAGGGAGTGTGGCATCAGGAGCTGCGTTTGTGATTGCGCCGACAGGGATTCTGGGAGGTGCGGGTGTGGGATTATTGTGGGGGTTGGGCAAGTTTGGGTGGAGGACGTTGGCGAGGAGGGTGAGGAGTGGGGAGGTTCATGGGGCGGATGCGAGGAAGGATGAGAGGGATGAGGAGCATGAGGTTGAGAGTATCAAGCCGCCGAGGATGGAAGAGCCTTGGTGATAGGTTGAATCGCCGGCGACACTGGCTTGCAGTTCTTGGGGCTGCCCAGTCCACGGTCATAAGCAAGATTGAGGCGTGTTCACAGCATCGAGAACACCAACGGACAACAGGACATTCGGACGACTTTACGACCAAGTGAGAACAAGCACATACAAGCGATGAACTTTGGAACAATTCGCATCCGAGCAGCGATACAGTCGCCATGGTCAGTTGCTCATTCGACGATGGATAACATACATGGAGCAAAAAGACATCATTAACAGGAATATTGATTGATCAGGAGAGGAACTCAGGATACACAGCCACCAACCTAACCCAAGTACACCAATTGACCGTTCTCGTTGGAGATCTTCTCGTCCAATTCAATGTTGGCATGCTCATTCCAGCCACCACGTCCATCACCGAGTACAGCACATAGAGCTCTTCCACCCTCAGCCAACCAGATCTTGCCCTCCCTGACGCTGCCTGTGAAGTTTCCATTTCTTTCCCAAACGAATCTGCCGTCGCGGTTGCCGAGGATGTCGTTGAGATGCAGATAGGCCTCATGCTCAGAGCCATCGGTACGCCTGCAGAGGGCCTTGAGTGCCATGGTGTTGTAGTCGAGAGAAATGTCGCGCGAGGTTTCGCTGAAGTTGCCTCGTCTAGAGGACTGGTAGCCACGGTTGCGCGAGTTCGAGCGAGAGCGCTGTGAAGTGTGTTAGCAGTTGTCTTATCCAGGCTAATCCACGAGCCACTCACTCTCTTGTGACGCTTCTTGCTATCGTCGCTGCTGCTGCTGCTGGAGCTCGAGTTGCTATCTCTTCTGCCGGGTCTACCGTAGTTACTAGGAGCCCCGTAACCTTGATGTTGTTGTGCATATTTCTCCTCATCCTTCTTCTGCTTGTGGTCCTTGCCAAAGTCCTCGAGCTTGGAGCCAGCAAAGGCACCACCGATGGCACCAATGATGCCGTGGTTCATCTTGTGTCCTCCGTATGCACCGGCAGCACCTCCAGCAAGAGCTCCCATCATGCCACGGTCGCCTTCAACTCCAGGCTGACCACCATATGAAGGTTGGTTTGGTGCATAAGGGGCAGACTCGGAGCCTTGGTAGGAGGTGTTGCCGCCGTAGCCGCCGTGTGTCTGGGAGGGATACTCGTCGCGAGCAGTCAAGGGCTGTTGAGGTTGACCATAGCCTTGCTGGTGAGATTGATAGCTGTCTTGCTGTCCGTATCCTTGGTCGTGCTGGGGGCCGCCATAGTGTTGCTCGTTGCCGTATTGGCCTTGCTGAGGACCACCGTATTGGTTGTTGTGTTGTTGAGGGCTGCCGTAGCTCTGGTTGTCGCCGTACTGGTTTGGTGGAGCTCCAGAGCCATAGCCCTGCTGCTGCTGGCCACCACCGTAGTAGCCTTGAGCTTCGCCGCCGTAGTTGTTGTATGACATGTTTCAGAAGTAGATATTGATGGATATGAAAGTCAAAAGGAGGGATGGAAAGTCCTAGGCAAGGTTATATTTTATAGTCGTGGATCAAGTTGGAGGGATGAGGGGTAATTTTCTACCTTCTTCTGTCAAGAGGTTACGTGTCTGTCGTATCAAACATCGTATCAAACATCTCACCGACCCCATAGCGCATTAGGAAGGACCATTTGCTAGTCATGGCGCAGCTTGCTAACCCTTTCGTCATTGTGGTTTCCAATATCTTGGATCGAGTCCACAAGCTGGGCAGTTCTTTACCACTCAGCCACTGCTCCACGCACTATCGAATAGGTGGCTGTGTGTAAACAGATAGCTCCTGTGCTGTACTTACCAGAGGCTGTGCAATGTCGTCGTGGCTGTCCATTCGAAGGATTCACTCGGCTTCTGGAAGTCGGTCTATGGAGCCTCGGTCGAGCACAGGCCGACGATTTTATTTCCGGTCTTCCTTCTCGGCGTTCGTCTGCCAAGGCCAAAATGTCGTTTTCGAAGCGCATGAAGAAAAGATATTATTCAAGTCAGGAAACAATGCCGGTTTTAATGCACACCAAAGCAAAAGAACAATTGATCACGCCAGGGGTCGAACCTGGAATCTCTTGATTCGTAGTCAAGCGCCTTGCCATTGGGCCACGCAACCATTGATGTAAAACTCAACTCTCTGAGCCCTCATACCCTTGTTGATCTGCAGCACCTACAGGTTCGCGATGTTCTGCTTAATCGACTCTTCGAATCCAACAAAGCCGGCCTGACCAAAGTGCTTCTTCAAAAGCTCCTCAGCACGAGCTTTGGGTAAAACCTTGCTCAAATCCTTGCTGTCGTCTTTGAGGTCATCAGGAATCTTCTTGTCGGGACGGGCCTTGCGCATGGCGGCGAGGACGGAGTTCCAGTTGCATGGCTCGGCAAAGGCGAAGATACGTTCGTTCTTGATGTCGGCGTCGATAAGAGCGGCGATGTGCAGGCGAGCGGTGTCCTGGACATTGACGAACCATTCTGTACGAATTAGTCTACGGAAAGCCGAGGATGAAGAGAGGTGGCGTACGGGGNNTGGAATCTGCTCGAGTTGAGGAGAGAAGCCCTTAGTGAAGATGTCTCTGATCCAACCGGCAGTGCTTGCATCCTGGCTCTTTTCAAGGATAGGTCCAAAGTTTGCGTTGGGCAGGACGGTATTGCATTCGAAGTGAGGATTGGTCTCCTTTACGTATTTCCAAACAGCCTGCTCTCCTTGTGTTTTGCTTGCGCCATAGACATTCCAAGCTCTATCATCCTCGATGTAAGGTGGGTCGGCCCAAGCCTTGTCTATGGCGACTTGGTTCCAGGAGTTTTCGTCAATATTGAACTCCTTGTTTGGCACAGGGTTGGTGGCAGCAGTAGAAGAGGATGTAAAGACAAATCTCTTGACCGAAGGTTCCTTGTTGGCGGCGTCGAGTGTATGGGTCACACCGGCGATGACACTAGGAATGACATCGTTGGGGTTCTTGGAAAANGAGATGTTGGTAGCGACGTGAACAACACCCTCGCAACCNTGTGGATCATCAATCCTGTTTGATTGTAGTAGTAAGGTATGGAGATTAATACCCTTGACAGCATCGTCGAAGGCGCCCTTGACCTCCATGGCAGGCACAACGACGAGCTCGAGCTTGCCCTGACCATACTTGTTGTCGAAGAAGTCTTGAACCCATTTGCCTTTTGCTTCTGTCCGTATGGTACCGCGGACCTTGTAGTTTAGCTGGAGAAGCTGATCGACGATGTGGGAAGCGATGAAACCATTTGCGCCAGTGACCAGGACGGTCGAGCCTTTTTCGATTGCAGGCATGACGAACCGTGAATATGGAAACGGGGGGAGTGGGAGAAGGAAAAGTACAATAAGTAGAAGAAGGAGTTTTAACAATTACCAACCATTTAGCCTAGAGTCGAAGGAGGGGTAGGTACGGAGTATGCATTTCTAATCAGCTATCGATAGAGTAAGGAAGGAGCTGTCTCCCGAAGTAAGCATGATGTCACGCTCGTCGGGTCAAGATCAGAGAGACTCGAGCAAGAGACAGCTGTGCAGAGCGAGGGGTGCATCAAATATGTCAACAGGCAGTCGAGGCCACCAAGGGCGTGTTTGTTGTCAAAGGGCGAGGGTTCAACGAGATGAGGGAAGGTGCACCTGGATGATGACACGGCACGGTTGGAGATGGACGACCGACGATCATTCAGGGCCCCCGCGCGTCGCTTGGACCGTTGGATGGATGATGAGCATGAGCCAACGATCGCTCCGACAATATCAAATTCAACTTGCTACTCCCTTGGCCATGGACACTGGACGTGCGTCTGTATTCGACTCGACCTGATCATGTTGTTACTTCCTGTCGTCGACGCCGCGCCTCCTCCACCCGCTGCTGTGCGATAACACGACGACCTTGCGACATGTCGGCCATGGCCCCCAACAGCGACCGCGCTTCTACAGGCAGCTCTGCCTATGCCGACTCTGGGAAATACGCTTCGTGGGCCAGGAGTAATGATGCTGGCAGCCGGAAGGGAAAAGACAAGGAAGATGCCAACAACCTGACCGTCTCTCGTCGACGCGGCCGCAAGTCGGGAGGCTTCTTGATGGGGAACCTCTTCCAACCCAGAGACAGCGAAGACGACAAGATCGACTCATCACTCAAGCCGTCGCCGCGAAAACCCTCACGACTGGGTCGGAATGTCTCGAGTCCGCAGAGCAATACCGACTTGGCTCCTTCGATGCCCCAAACCTCTCTGGACCCGACACAACTGGTTCAAATGGCCCTTAGCCTGAGTGAGGGTCGTCGTCGCCATGTCAGCGCCAGCCTGCAAGTTCCTGCTGCTTCGCCCGACAAGCGTCGTGTGCGGTCTAGTGGTGCCCCCGTCATACACGTCTCCCCAGGCTCCCCAATGGGCAACGACCTCTTACAACCCATATCTCCCGGTGATTCTGGTTACCGCGCTTCCACCGAAGACGATGCTAGTTTCATGATTGGAGAAGAGGTGAATTATGAATTCTCTCAAGCCACCCTCCACCGCGCCGACCGAGCACGCAAGTTTTTCGAGCTGTCGACCGAGTACAGGCGCTTGTTGACAAGTCTTCCGCCTCTGAAGCCTGCCGCCTCTGTTTCATCTCCACGCTCCGGGTCGAGCCAGAAAGAGTTGGGAAGAGACTACAACCCGCTGCAACTCTTGCGCAACCGCAAAGCCCGCCATCGCGAGCAACGGCCTCTTGATCCCCCGGTCGAAGCCTACGACAATTTCTCCAAGGTCAAGAGCTACATTGATGAGATAGAACACGAAGCCGCCGACCACACCTACCGCTCCACGTTGGACACATCTCTCCTTCCAACTTTCCGTCGCCCCAGCCGAGGCCAGGATGATATTTCAAACCAGATTACTCGCTCCCACAAGCGTTCCGATACGGCTGCAACAAGAATCACTCCATCCGAGACAGGCTGGTCTTTCGGACCTGCCGAGTTACTGGCTGACGCCGTCTGGCTATTGCAACCGGCAAACAGAGCATGCATAGAAAACAGACACGGTCACAAAGTCTTCCCTCAACAACCTCGTTCGAGCTTCGACAGTGCGAGAAGCGGCAGAANNAAAAGCGGTGACAGCAGGCCTTCCATCTCGCGCACAAATACTTGGGGAAGCACTGTAAAGAGTGACGATGATACGGACCGAGGCCGCATAAGATCAAAATTTCTCTCTCTGCGACACGTCGACCAGTCTGCTCGCAAGCACCTGTTCCGAAACAGGTCGCGCTCAAGCAGTATGTCCAGCGCGATTTCGGCACGTCCCTCGAATCGTAAGAAGCAGTTCTTGGGCCCTGGAGACGCCCCTGATGTCGAGAATACTGGCCCATTGGAGCGCCACATGAAGAGCCTGATCGAGAAAGAGACGTTGGGTATCGAAGAGGACTCACCCGACTTCATCTCGCCAGATAAGTGGGACAGAGGCCATGAACAGTCAAGTGCAAAGTCACCGACTCTAGCTGATAGTCCGTCTATCAACAATCATAAGCGAAACCATTCATCAAAGACCGATGAACATGGCACGCAAGATGATCGCGCTCGTTCCTCCTTTGACGACTCCACTGCTCCTAGTTCTCCCGTCGTCGCGAATCACATTCCTTCATTTGGTATGAGTTTGTCACCTCCAGCAAGTCGTCAAAGTTCACCCGAGAGAAAGTTTGGTCTGTTCAGATCCAGCAGAGATGCCTCTGACGACAAGGTCCATCGCACAGACTTTGCTACTGCCAGTTTAGCCAGCCTTGCCAGCGCACGTCATGTCAGCGACAATGTCGATCCACCTCGCTCCAGCATCGACTCGCTTCGTCCTCCAATTCCAGGTATCAAACGCCACAAAACCTCAAACAGCATAACCAGCACCCTGCTAAGTCCAGGTCGCCGCATGTCAAAGGATGTCGGTGTTGGTCGTTTCTTCAAAGGTGGTCGCATTGGAGACCTGGTTCGTTCGGACAGTTCTCGTCAGAACGAAAAGTCGCGAAAGAAGGATCGACAGGTTACTTCCGATATGTCTGACTCTGATATGGATACCGAGGAACAAGACGAGAACCAGCCACGTAAGATGCCACCCGTGAACAGGTCAAATTCTATACTTGTTGGAGCAACCCCGAAGCAANAAGAGAAGGAGCGACAAAAGCTCAACAACTTAAACTTACCATCCTTCAAACCGATCAACCAGATTGTGGAGAGCGATGCGGAAGAAGACCATATTGCTCGACAAAGCAAGCTGCACAGAGAGGGAAGCAGATCCTCCAGATTCGACAGACTGGCTCCTCCTCGGATCAATCCTCCTCGGGAGGACTCTCCCTCCGTGTCACCAACCCGAAGGACGCCAATCTCACGCTACTCCAGCGATGGTGGCGATCGCAGCGATCAAGATATGCTGGGACCTTTGCGCAAGAATCGTCAGTCCGGTGGGTTCGAGACAAATTTGTCAACGATCGAGAACGATTCCCCAGCTCGATCCCGGCACTCATCGCCCTCGAAACGACACTGGAGCATCTCCGACCGCAAAGGCGCTCAAGGCGAAGGCACAGAGCCGACAATGATATCGTCACTCGATATCGCCCGAGTGCGAGCCTTATACCTCAGCAGCGGCATCAAAGCCCACGAAATCGTGCTCCGCGTCAATAGCATTGCCAGCCCGCCTTCCCAGTTCTTCATCACTGCAGCAAACACATCGAATCAAGGCATCCATCCCGTGCGTGTAAAGGAGGAGTTCACAGTCGCTGCGCGCATGCTGCACAGGACAATCAAAGACCAAGTCACCTCCCTCTCCAAACAACTGACTTTATTCCGCCAAAATCAGCTTCCGGGTCTACACGACAGACTTGCCGATCTACGCATCAAAGTGGACGAAAAGTTTACTCCGCTCGTGCACTTGACGGCCGATGAGGCAGATGCGTTTACAGTGGCATTGACCACTCAACACACACTTGCCACCAAGCAAGTCAATGATGCCATTGACAATGTGCTCCGTCGTCGCCGCAGGAAGTTGATCTTTTTGCAAAAAGCGACGTTTACTGTCTTGGAGTGGATTGTGTTGGGATTGCTGTGGGTAGTGTGGTTTGTGGTCATCATTGTGAGGTTCTTTAGGGGTATTGTCTCTGGTGTTGTCGGAGGTGTTAGATGGATGCTTTGGTTGTAGAAGGGGCTGATGCTTCCAGCGACATTGCCTGTCTTGTTTTTCAGCGAACGATCTTTCTTTCTTCTTGTTTCTTTCTTTTGGAAGACATTTCCTGAACAGGAGAAAGAGCGCTTTTTGGTTTCTTTTTTTCTTCTTCTTCATTTTACCCTTTTCGATAAACCCTTTTATTTCTTCTTCCAGCATTTTCTTTCTTTTTGCATTTTCTTTTTATCTTCGGTCTTCCGGTTTCCCCTTCCTTTCAACCCTCATATTTATTGTATGTCTATCCCTGTCCTTTTTTTTTTCTTAGGTTCTAAAGATCTTCTTCGGCATCTTACGTGGTCTCTTGTTGCAAAGAACAGAAGATTAAAAAACATCATTATGCCACCTGACTCTAGGCATCCCTTTCCAAAACACGACTTTTCTGGTAGCCAAAAATAAAACAAAAAGAGTCGAGGAGACTCTTTTTTTTCGGCCTCAACTGGCGAGGAACAAGACTTGTGTTTTGTGTATTGTAACGACATTGTGCAAGAAGGTATACCGGAGATGAGATGGAGAAAATAGAAAAGGTAGAATGTGGCATTCTAGATGGAGGCTGTCAAAATATAGGGGAAATTGGGTTTAGGTCTTGTTAGTTAGAAGAGGACGTGATGAATAGGTATGCTGTATAGAGAAGGCATTGCACTCTTTCAACGGAAGGCAATCAGGCGAGCAAAAAGGACAGCAAAAAGACCAGATCAACAAGTAGTTTTATTGGGTTGAGCCGAATAAACCAGTAGCAACATCCCAAACAAGCTACTACAAAATCCACCTCTGGTTGTTTCTTTGCTAGAGGGGGAAAAAAAAAAAGGATTCACGCAATACCCCATAACCCCTTTGCGAATATATATCGATCGAGACACAAGTTTGCATCAGAAAAAAACAAAATTTCCTATAGAAAAGGGACAAGGTGGGTGTATCAAAGATCCCAACACTTTCCAACTTTCTCACCCCCAAGGCTTAACTTATACACTTTGCTAAGAATCGCTTTCCATCTACTTTTGCTGGCTCGGATCGTTCTCAAGAAGACCTGCAGAGACTTGCATACAGATGCAAGTACGATACAACCAGATTCTCCATTGGGAAACATCACGGCGAAATGATCAAATGAGACGGAAACATATATCATCGAAAAAGCCATATGTGCATACCACACTCCACATACAATTAATATATAGAGGTGTAAGTTGACTAGGACCTTCGAACATAGCGATAGACATCAAGAAAAAAACAAAACCCCACTCTTGGTACTATTATCCATCGAAAGAACGAAGAAAAAAAGGCCAGGGTTCTGTGAGCAATCTTACATGCCATTGCTCACGTGCTTGTACGCGCCAGTGTTCATGATGTCAATGGCGGCAACCTTCTCGCCATCCATCTTCTCGCTGTTCATGGGGTGGTCGCCACCGTCCATGAGACCAAGTTCGGTGTAGATTCTGTCGAGGCGGGCGCGGTCGTCGGCGGCGTTGCCGGCTTCATCGCCAAAGACTTCGTCCATCTCTTCCAGCGTGAGTCCCTTGGTTTCGGGAACCATGAAGAAGATGAAGCCGGCGGCGAGGAAACACATGATGCCGAAGAAGATGAAGGTGCCGTAGTTCATGGACGCAATCATGTCGGGGGTGGCTTGACCGATGGCAAAGTTGTTGAGCCAGTTCGACGAGGCGCCGATCGAGATACCCTTTGCTCTGACTCCGAGAGGGAAAACTTCGGCGACGAGGACCCATGCACCAGGCTAGAAGTGATTGTTAGCACTTGCTCACACGCATGGAACGTGTATAACGCCGCAAGACTTACCCNNCCAAGAGTATCCAAAATTGATCTCGTAAATCCAGACAAAGACGACGGCAACCCAACCAGCAGCTGCGTGTCCTCGCCACTGGATACGGTCGTTTCCAAAGGCTCCGTACAGGGCGGCGACGATGATGTGCGAGGTACCCATGCCAATAGCACCGGCGATGAGGACGGGCTTACGTCCGAGCTGATCAATGTAAAGGACAGCAGGAATGGTGGCGAGCATGAGAAGAATACCACCGACACCACTAGCCAAAAGCGAACTAGTGTTGCCAGTCAAGTTCAGATCCTGGAAGATGAATGCGGCGTAGTACAGAATGGCGTTGATACCGGACCCTGATGACACAGTCAGTAAGAAGGAATCGAAGAGATCATGAGCGGAAACTGACATNTGTTGGAAGACCATGGTGAAGACGGCGACAAAGACTCTCTTGCGGAGAGATTTGTTGGTGAACAAGGAAGCATAGTCGTAGAATCCAAGCTTGAAGTTATCCGAGAAGCTTCCGGACTGGTATTGAGGGAATTTCGCTCTTGATCTGTCGACCTCAAACATGTGCTGGGCTTTAATCTCGAGGAACTCGAGCTGGACGACTTCACTATCTCTGGGCGCTCTTCTGAGGTCAGCGAGGATGGTCAAGGCCTCGTCCTCACGGTCGTTCGACACGAGCCAGCGGGGACTACTGATTGTTAGCACATGCATGCCTCAAAGATCTGAATCATCCTACCTTTGCGGGAGCCACATGATACCAACTCCGAGGATGATTGCAGGCAAAAGCTGGATGCAGATAGGGACCAACCACGCAGCATTAGATTGACTTGCGCCAGTGCCACCGATGTAGTTTGTGCCGTATCCNTGAGTATATAGGTCAGAGAAAGGCCAATGTAGAAGGGAGGGAGAGGCCATACCAATCCAGTAACTGATCATGATACCAGTACAAATGGCAAGCTGTTGGAGCGAGACGAGCGAACCTCTGATCTCGGCAGGTGCGAGTTCGGCGTTGTAGNNCTAAAATCGTAATGAGCTGGATGATTGCGCCCGACGAATTCAAGCCACTCACAGAGGAACAATCATTGACAAGATACCAACACCGAGACCAGTAACGAAACGACCGCCGTAGATGTAGTCGACGTTCTTGGCGCATGCCTGGACGATGACACCAATCATGAAGACACCAACACCAATCTGGGTGGCAATCTTACGACCAAACTTGTCGGCATTGTATCCGTTGATCAATACACCGACCCAGGCTCCGAGTTCGAGAATANNCTGCTTGGGTCAGTGGATTTCCATATTTGAAGACGTTGTAAGAACGCACGCAGTAAGAAGACCTCTGGTAGTTGGGTTCTTGACGGATTCGGGGTTGACAGTTGCCTTGAAAGACGACATGTTCAGGACCTGTCCGAACATTCCTTGGTTGTCTATGAAGCGATGGTCAATAAAAACAATGACACATCGTGCAATGAGGATACTCACANNTCCATAGACGAAACCACCGAGCGAAGCAAAGACGGCAAGAAGGAAGATTCGTGAGTTTTGCATAAGACCCTTGATACCTGATGGGCCAGCGAACTGGGCTCGTCGCTTGGACAAGGCATCATGGCCTCCACTCGATCCAGTATGCATGTTGAAGAAGACGATTGATGTGTTGTCTCAAGACGTAAATGATAGTCGTACGAAAATCGATCTTGTCTGGAGAGGTGGAGAAGCTCCACAGATCTTATACTCGAGTGATGACTGGACTAGAGCCAGGTACATGGATCTACGGCACTTGTAGCATGGTCAGAGGTCTGTGTATGTACGGAGTACAGGTGAGACCAATTAGCCGCCAGATTACACCACGCGTGTGACTAGTATAGATATGGATTTAGCCGCCGGTTGTCAGCCTACTCTTACTGCTTTCAGGACATGAACGTCTTCAATGTGTGGGGAGTTCGATGCGGAGGAGCGCGGAGGTGGTGGAGCACGCGGGTGACCGTACCTATCATGTGCGTTCGGACCGGCCGTCTCAGAGAGTAGGATACAGGCTCAGTCGATTTAGCCTGAGCATTTGCAGAAGGATTACCGTGGATTGAAGACATCTTCAGACGGGCACGAGGCGGGCTGAAGATTTGGAAAAGTCGCTTCGCAAAAGGTCGTTGGTAAGCACCATGGAGAAGACCAGTCCGAAATCCACCATTATGAATAGTCAAGATGGAAAAGTTAGAGCAAGTGCGAAAGTCGCAAGATGATGGATGCCGACGACGTTGCCCGGCCAAGCTTTGGTGGCTTCAGCATGTGGAAGCAAGCCTCTCAAGCCTTGCACCAACTTGAGCCCGAGCGACGAAAGGGGCGTCGATGTGGAAGACGCATCACACCCAAGACAGCACGGCGATTAGCCTCAGCGTGCGAGACACATGATGAGACGTTGCTGTATGTGGGTTCCGAGCTATCCAGACGAACATGTATTGGATACCTTGGACCCGCGCGGCTTGGGTGATCGTGGGTGATGTGGCACGACAGCAGCAGAGACGTTCTGGACGGTGGAGTCTCTGCCGCAACACGTCTCGGGTGCAGAGCCGCTGTAGGCTGTTATCCCAAGCATCGTTCTTGATGTGGCGAATATCAACGATGGGATGATTGCGGGGATAATGGTGTTGTTTTGATGAACTGCGAGAACTTTTGCTTCGCATCCCCAACGTCAACCGATTCTACGCTTCCTTCAGTAGTGCCTGCTCAAGTCTTTGTGGATCATGTTTGGATTCCCTCATAACGATCTTGTGCACGATATCTCAGCAAAGACCTTTGGATAGGGTTACTCCATGACGGCAACCTTGATGCTGTTCTGGATGCCATTCCTGATAAAGTAAATCTCATCGTCGCGTCGACTTTCGCGGCAAGTTTTTTCTACTGAGATCATAAGGTAACAACCAATTAAAGATGGCTTGGTACGATGCGACTACTTGGGTCGATGTGCAACAGATCGAATGACAGTCTCACAGATGGTGTCCGAAGATATCAACACGACTCTCTTTTTCGTGAGAAGTCTAGTGCGATCTTGATGAAAGTATCCTCTGCATCTCTGTCTATAGTTTTGCACACAAATTCCAAGATTTCACAGATCCAACTCCGAAAGTGCTTTCACCACTTGATCAAACCCGTAAGCCGAATAAGCCACCATCTGTCCATCTGTTGCCTGTTTCAAATCTATGCCCTCATCAATACTCCTCACAACCACACCGATCCTGTGGAGCGTTTCAGAGAGTTCTCGTTGACTGCTACCCATAGGCTCGTCTCTGATACAAACGCCCACGTCCGCAGCAAGCAAAGCTTCAAGATCGGTAGCCGAGTCTCCAATGTACACCACAATTTCCTGCTCTCGACTCATCACGTCTCTTGTTGCGCACTGGTCAAGCTTTTGTTGACAGCGAGCAGGTAGATGGCATAATTTGTCTGCCGAGGTGCGTATACCCGTGCTAGAATCTTTGGACAACGTACCATCACTTCCTGCTGCATCGTCCAGATTGGATATTTCGTTGGCGTTAATGTCCATGGTCTTGATGTAGGAGTGCAGTGATTTACTCTCAAGGGTCGAGGAAGCGGAAAGCAGAGATTGACGTATAAAGCGTGCACTCCAGTTTACACTAAGTATACTGACGGCATTGGAAGGACTGGACAGTACAGTATCAAATAGAGCATTCCAATTACTGCGGAGTTGCAGGTCTCCATTTTTGATGGATGAGGCGGCGATGTGGTCGACGTGGCCGGACTTGACGTTTTTGAACATACCACTAGACTCGACGCGTTGGACGCTTTTGTTTTCGATGGGTGTGAGGCTGGCTAGCCACTGTCGCTCTTGATCGAGTGTTGTTCTTGCAGATGTGATAGGCTCATAGTGGGATACATGCTGGTTGTAATCGTTCATGTATCCGTTCACAAAATCTGACCATGGTGGCAGAGATTTAGAGGTGTTGGCATAGTATGCTATGCTACCGACTAGAGAGAGCGTGTCTTTGCGGGTCAGGGTACCATCCCAGTCCAGAATCAGATGGATCGGTCGTGGCAGTTTCATGGTGTTGTTGACTGTAAAGATGCACAAAGTATGCAGGCAGTAGTGCACAGACGTTTTGCCGCACATGGCTAGTGCGCGTCATGGAAAGAGGGTTTGGGGGTGGCCTCGGGAGCGGCGCTTGAGCCTCATCTCATTTGATTTGATAAGAGAGCGAGAGAGAGAGCAGGGGACATGATGGCACATGTTGTTATAACCATACAAGGGTCTGGGGAAGAGAGGAAAGTCAACCCTCTTGACGTAAACGCCCAACTAAATGCCCTCCGCCGACCTCAAACCGCGCATGCCAAAGGTGCAGGACATGATGGCTTCATCCCCTTCGCTCGACGTGCCCAAACACACCAAATACTTTCTCCGCACACTCAAGACCTTCCTGCCCACCGCATACCAGAGCAATGACAGCAATCGCATGTCCCTGGCCTTCTTCACCCTCAGCGGCCTAGACTTGCTAGGCACCCTGCAGCAAAACACAACAGAAGAGCAACGAAAAGACTACGTCGACTGGATCTACAGCAATCAACACCCCCAAGGCGGATTTCGTGCCTTCCCTGGCGCTGACTTTGGACATGCAACCACAGAAGAAAACCAACACTGGGATCCTGCAAATCTGCCTGCCACCTTCTTCGCCCTGTGTTCGTTACTCATCCTCAACGATGACCTGACCAGAATAAAGAGAAGGGAATGTCTACAATGGCTCACGCGACTGCAAAGACCCGACGGCAGTTTCGGCGAAACACTCGTCAAAGATACAATCAACGGTGGCACCGACTCGCGATTCGGCTACTGTGCAACCGGCGTCCGCTACATCTTGCGCGGCACTTATGAAGGAGAGATAGACGGCTGTCCCGACATCGAGGTTGACAACTTTGTCACCTGTATACGCAGTGCAGAGACGTACGATGGTGGCATTTCAGACGCCCCTTACCATGAAGCCCACGCCGGATTCACCTACTGCGCCATCGGTGCCCTGAGCAATATAAACCGCCTGCCCTCANCCCCCTACTCCGTTCTGCCTAGCGCTCCTTCACCACACGCCTCCCTCACAAACCCCTCTCTACTCATAAAATGGCTGGTGTCACGACAAACGGCGACAATCAGCGAAGAAGACGACCTAGACACCTACGGCGACGAAACAGATACAGCAGAAACCTGCCACGACGCCCACAGTTTCGTGTACCAAGACGAATTCGTAAGCAAGCAAGGCCAAATGAATTACGAAGGCCGCCCAAGCGTGAATTTCAGCCTGGACTGGACGGGCTTCAATGGCCGTTGCAACAAGATTGCAGATACCTGTTATGCATTCTGGGTACACGGATCTTTANTGCGTAAGCTTTGCCTCCCCTCTTCTCTTAGCACTCAAAACTCCCCTCAACACACAAGAACTAACTCGACACCCACCACCGACTAGATCCTCAACCACTCCAACCTTCCCAATACAAAATCCGTGCGCCGCTGGCTACTCGAACGCACCGTCCACCCCCAACTCGGCGGCTTTGGCAAAATCGCAGGCGACCTGCCGGATTTATATCATTCATACCTCGGTCTTGCAACATTGAGTCTTATGGGAGAGGAAAAGCTAAAACCCCTGGATCCGGGCTTGTGTGTGAGTAAAGAGGCCAAAGGTAGACTCGAGGGGATTTGGAAACGTTGGGGCGTTGGCGAGTGAAAAGTGATTGCTGTTTTGTTCTTACAAGACAAACTATGCATTTCTTATAGGATTTCTTTTTCGTTGTAGTGGATAGCGTGGCCTTTCTTCTTTTCGTTGTTACATGAGCGAGGTTGAAGGTAGGTGGACCTCCTGCGTTCATGGGGTCGTCGGGTTGTATATACACTTGTCTCTCGTGCCATCTTACCATCAAGCGTCTCGTCATCTTATCCACCCAAAGTATCATGTACAACCCCACCAATACCTAGACATACCAATATACCTCGTCCACAAGAACGCTCCACCCCACACGGCCGTATCCAGTGTAAACTCCAACGCCAGGCACAAGCCAATCTTGTTGACTCTGCCCATCCTCGACGCCGCAAGCCTCGGTATCAACCCCACAGAAACACCATTCTCTACACTATTTCTTGCCGCTGAGCTCGAGCAAAAGGCCGACGACAGAGAAGTAAGATGCAGAGTATCCAGCGGCAGCAAAATGACGGACCAGAACATGTAATCCAGATTCAAAGCCAAGAGATTGGAGGGGAGGGTACTGAGTTCGGTGACGCGGTAGCGGGTTGCGGTATGCTGTTGTGGTGGTTCAATTCTTGTGGCATTGTCGCGCGCACTCGACTCCTGAGTCAATTCGCGAGTTTCTGTTTGCGGTCCGATAGGAACTGGTGCCCAGCCTACCAATTGAAGTAATCCATCTCGAAGGCGTGAGAAGGGTGTCAGATAGCTGGACTCTGGATCGATCGTTTGCGGTGACAAGGGAGTGTTGTGAGGACCTAGGATACAATTGTATTCGAACAGGGGAACGTGGCCGTAGGCTGATGCAGCAGAGTGTTGGAGTAAAGCCATGGTCAACCACAGACTTGCCGGCGAAACTAGTAATCCCAGCAATTTCGAGCCCTTTACCGTACTTTGACTGAGAAGGGCCCAGCGAAGAGGTGATGCAGGGCTCCAAGGTGCCAGCCACGATTTTGGAGGTAAGAGAGATTTCGAGGAAGCGAGACCTAATTGCTGCAGACATGAAAAAGAGGCCAGAGGATAGACCGAAAGATGAAGCAAGGCGTTCACGGCTTTGTAGCTGTAGTTTAGGCATCTGAGCAGCCAGAACCGCTTTTTGGTGCTCGCTTTCAGTCTGATGATCTTCTTACTGATCGTCAAGACTTGTTCGCCCAGATACCAGTCGACAAAGGTTATGATGAGTTGAGACGTGACTTCTGCCAGTCCACCGACGGTAAGAAACCGGACGGCGCCAAAGAAACCATTACTGGTCAATGATGTCCACTCAGCTGAGAGAATGTCCATAAAACTGAGCTCAGACGAAACATAACCGACTTGCAATCTTCTCCGCAGGGCCAAGAGCCACCATTCCAAGAAGTTTCTCGATGTCTCTGCAGTCATACGAATGAGTTCGCCATAGTCATTTTCGCCTTCTTTGATGATAGCCCATTCTTCGTCGGAGAAGTGAAAGCGCTGTTCGCCATCTGGTAGTTGGTCGATCAGGCGGTCGATGATCTTGTCTTTCCTTTCGCACACGCCTACAGCAGCCAGGCATTCATTTTTGGCAGCGATCATGGCTTCTTCGTGGCGGATGGTAGCTAGGCTGACGGGTTCACCTCTCGCATTGTATTGTTGCTCGTCGGCTCTTGTTGGTAACGGTGGTACTTCTTCAATCTCTGGTGATGCCTCGTAGACCGATCGACCCTTTGATAGAGGGTGTCAGTTTTGATGATGGTACTGCTCCATCTGCGAGTCCAATGAAGATTTTCGAGGGGGTGAGAGGCAACATTATGCAGTCGAAGTCTTGAACTGCCAGAGATGGAATAATTCTCGTGGACATGCAAGACTATACGAGACTTGAACTTACCATGGCCATGCGAGCGAGATACGCATCTCGACTCATGTTGGTAGCTCAATCCGGCATGTGCTAGAGAGCTGGTTGTTCCTCGATCAATTCCTTCAACACAAAACTGATGACCTTCAATGAATGAAGAGCATGGTGGAACCTCTTCGTATCAGCTGAGGTAGATGACTATGCACTCGGTCTAGCAAGATTCTCGTGCAATACGTGCGTTGGAAGAGGTGGATGAGAGTCGAGAGGCTTGCCGAACCACGAAGGCGGTGAGCAGAAGTGGTCCGAGCGTGGGTTCGGTCCCCAGCTTGCAGTGGGCAAAAAGTTTCTAGGAAGTCGCATTTTGCTGCACAGGAAGGCGCAACTTCACATCCCACGCCAACAATGTCGAGCTTCTTCACCAAGCCCGCCTCTCTGAAGAGAAAGAGACCCGAAGGTGGTGCCCCACGCCCTCAACGCACAAACGATCGCTCAAATGCTCGCCCGACCAAGCGAAGAGAAACTCGCGACGACTCGGTGTCTGGCAGCGACTTCGACGACGACGACGATGTAGGCCCGCGCCCACCTGCAGACTCTGACGACGAGTCTGAGGAGTCAGAGTTTGAAGGCGAAGATGCGGCAGGAAGAAGGACACGGCTGGCAGAACGGTACCTCGAAAACACGCGACTACAGATCATCTCCGAAGGCTTTGATGCAAAGGACATTGATGCAGAGCTGCTGGCTGAGCGCATGGGCGAGCGTCTGAAGGAAGATTCTGCAGAGAGCAAGGGCAAAATTTACCGCTGGATTGCAGACGACTACGACTACCAGAATGCCATGCACTCGCAGTTCCGCGCAGACTCGCAGACCTTGACCGGCGTGGCCACTTGCGCTCCCTACATCTACACCGTCTCCAAGGACATGACCCTGATCAAGTGGGAGATGCCCCAGCAAATCGACGCCTCGTCCAAACAGACGCAACCCACAAAACCCAAGAAGCTCATCTACACACGTGGCAACGGAAAGAGAGAGGACGATTTCGACTTCAAGCACCACACCGACGCCATTCTCTGTGTGGCCGCCTCGACAGACGGCAAGTTCGTAGCCACTGGTGGTAGAGACAGGAAGCTCATTGTCTGGGATGCTGCAACGCTGAAACCCCTGAAGTTTTTCCATCATCACAGAGATGCCGTCACCTCGCTCTGCTTCCGCCGCACAACAAACCAACTCTACTCAGCCAGCAAGGACAGAACAATCAAACTATGGAGTCTGGACGAATTGGCCTACGTCGAAACACTCTTTGGTCACCAAGACGAGGTTACCGACGTCGCCGCTCTCAACCAAGAATTGTGCGTAACTGTTGGCGCCAGAGACAGGACAGCAAGATACTGGCGCGTGGTCGAGGAGAGCCAACTTGTCTTCCGTGGTGGCGGTAGCGGCGCCTCATCCAAGCAGAGAAAGGAAAACGCAGCCGCCGGCATTCCCCAACCGCGCGAGTTCAACGAAGGCTCGATCGACCGAGTCACCATGGTCGACGACGAAACCTTCGTCACCGGTTCCGACAACGGCACCCTCTCCCTCTGGAACATCCAAAAGAAAAAGTCCGTCTTCACCCTACCCCTCGCACACGGCCTCGACCCGCCGCCAAACCCCGAGGACGTCAGTGCCGAAGCCGACCCTGCGGCAGATGCAAGCGTATACACAGAACCCCAACCCCGCTGGATCACCGCGCTGTCTTGCGTACCCTTCAGCAACATCATTATCAGCGGCAGTTGGGACGGTCAACTGCGCGCCTGGAAGATCAGCGAAGACAAGAGGAGATTAGAAGCCTTGGGCCCCATCGGCTGTGTCGACGACAACCAACTCATCGACGGAGAAGCAATGTACATGGACGACTCAATACACGTCGTGCCAGAGTCCAACAAGACAGTCAAGGGCGTCATTAACGACCTTGCCGTGTTCGAGCGCGGCGACAGAGGTAGAGATGGTCTGGCAATCATTGCAGCCGTGGGCAAAGAGCACAAACTCGGACGATGGATGACCAATGCTGGAAAGAACCATGCCATGCTGTTCCGCGTGTCAAAGAAGGTGGCAGACCATGAGACAATAGAGGCTGCCGAAGCATCAGAAGCATGAGTGATGTGTGTTTCTGCATATTAGAAAAGCGTTTTCTTGTACAGATTTTCTACATCATATTATACCCTTCTTGATTTGCCTCATCAAACAGAAGATGCATTTGTTGAGTTCTCTTCGTCGGCCCTTTTCAAACGTGGTGCTTGAGGTTGCTCTAGTCCTGTAGCCCAAATGATCACTTGCATGAGATGGTCAGTTTTTCTGTAACAGACTTCCGCATGTCCCAAAGCTATAAACGATTGCATCAACAAATCATACTACTCGCCTATCTAAACCTTGTACACAATCTTGAAAGACGAAATTTTGCCCTGACGATGCATGTCAAAGCCCTCGTGGATGGAATCCAGATCGAGCAACTTGACATTGTTAGGCTTAATTTTTCCTTGCTCCAGCCAAGCAGGGAGTTTCTCGAACAGTTTGGCAGAGAGTTCGTGGTCATCNTTTGGAAGCCTGTGGGAGATTTCAGTCAGTGATGAATCATGCTAGGTGCACTGTAACCAAATAACACTTACCGGCCAGTGAAACTCTTTATACTGATGGTCTTTGAGGAATGCAGTCCAAACAAGCACATCGGTGACTTTGACATGCGAAGCCACGTTTTCGGTGTTTGCTTTGCCGGGACGCACAGTACACAATACACCACCCTTGGCAGTGATTGCTTGAGAAGCCTGGGCAGAAGAATCCTTGGAGCCAATGGTGTCGAATGTGTACGCAAGATCTGGAGCGATTTCCTTGATTTTGTCGACGACAGTAGAATCGTTGTAGTCGAATACATGAGTGGCGCCGAGTTTCTTGACCATGTCAAAGTTTTTGGGACTGCAGGTTGTGATGATGGTCAAGTTGTACATGGAGGCGAGTTGAATGGCATAGGATCCCACGCTTGCNTGTAGATAAATCAGTAGCCGTCCAAGCATTACCTCCTCACTGTACTTACAGCTACCACCCCAGATCAAAACACTCGTCTTTGCTTCCTTTCTCGGAATAGCCAAACAAGTCTTTGAGAATAGAGCCAGCCAAGAAGTACAACAAGCCAATGGCACTGTAGCCGCATCTTCCAACTTTATTCCCTTGGGGACCTTGAAGCTGATACGGTCATCAACGAATGTGTGACTTGCATATGCTCCTAGTCCTTTGATTTCTCCTCCCCAGATGAGACCTGCGACTACATCTCCTTTGCTGAGTTGCTTTGCTTCTTTACCTGTTTCTTCAACGGTGCCGACGAAATCGCAGCCGAGCACTGTGCCTTCGCCAAATGCATTGCTGTCGAGTGTTTGTACTATATGAGGTGTCAGAGATGTTCGCTGATGATGTGCGGATGGCTATAGAGGTATACCATCAGTGGGGTTTTGGGCTACATATTGCACCGAGACAAGACTCTGGTGTGCTTCGCGTGAGGGCAATTGAGTGTCTTGTTCACGTGCTAGGACTTGTTTGCCATCGCGTTCGCGCTGTACGTATGCTGTGCTAGTATTCATGTTTGGATGATTATGCAGTTTGAAGAGTCAAAAGGGAAGAGATGCAAACTGAGTCTGACGAGAGGACTATCGGAGTGTTTATGAAGAGGCAGGTATGACGTTCAATGAATTAGACTTTCATGAGGGCAGGCGGGGTTTCGGGCAAGGTACTTCAACCTTTCGAGCAAACAATCTTGGCTTCTGTGTACAAGGAATGAACAGACTATAGCATATGAGAAGTGTATGATTCAAGTAAACTGGTATTGCAAGTCTAATACAATCAGACACGCGTCTCAATACTTCAGCATCGAAGAAGCGCAGCGGAAGAGATGATGGAGACAGAAGAGCTTAGAGTATATACCGAAGTTTCCCCGCCGAGTCAGCAGCCCTCGCTCGAAAGCGGTCGACTGTCGTGTAACCAAACATCCCACCAACCAGCGAACATTTCATCTCGACGCTTTTTGAGAGAACTACCACTTCCTGCTATAATCAGTTGATCTCACGCTAGAAAAGCTGGTGTGTTCATACCTGCTCCCTCCAAGACGCCATCGACTCATCTGCGATAATCCCTTGGAAACATGTCCATCCATTCCTATGAAGCTCAAGAATAAATATCGGCCGTTCATAATGGTATCTATGGCTCATCTACATCAACCCAAGTAGTAAACCTTGCCCTCAAACAATCGGCGGGCTGTTCTAAAAACTATCACCTCCTCTACTTGGCTTTTGACATCCAATCGAACATCAACATCCATATCTCCACCTGGATGTCGGAGACGAACCGTCTCGAGTTCTGGCACATCATCCAACTCAATGGGCGAGTCTTGCCTTGCCCTTGTATCAGATGAGCCATTACGAAGTTCATATGCTACAGTGCCTTTGGTGCATGCTGCAGTTCCAAGACAGACAGCCCCTGTCAGTTGCAAGCTTCCGTGAACTTTGCCCATGGAATATGCGCCAACCTGGAAATCTACTGATGGCTTGTCGTCAATGGATTCTGGTTTCGAGAGAACTGCGATCTTCGGTGTGCCTCTGGTGAGCGCTGCCTCGCTGGTGCTCTTGGCAAGACCCATCAGGACTGCTGCCTCTCTTCGCACCCTCTCGATGAAGTCGATTGAGACTGCTGCACTAGGTCCCTCTGTGTGATAAAAGCCCGGTAGTGAGGAACTGTCGACAAGGCAGAAGGGGTTGGCAGCATCCACAAGACTGACTTGTATCGGTATGGGCTCAGAGTTGAATGAAGTCTGCATGAGGATGGTATTCATTGCGCGACCTGAGGGTAGTAGCTTGCCAGTCATGGCGCCAGCCGGTTTGGAGAAACCCATCTGTACTCGGCTGCCGACGGAGCATAATCCAGGTAATCTACAATCTCCGTCCTCGAGAAAATGGCCTTCATCGTCGACTTGGACAGTCTCAATCATGACGGAGTTTGTGTTGGTGTTGAAGACTCTGACTTGGACCTGACTCTGTCCTGGAAGGATATCGACCAAACCCTCGTCAACTGCAAAAGGACCAACACCAGATGCAATGTTGCCACAGTTGCCTGTCATGTCTAGCTTTGGAGCTCCGATTGTCACTTGGACGAATGTGTAATCCACATCCGCATCTGGACGAGTGGACCGCGATACAACGGCGACTTTTGAGGTTGTTGAAGTCGCTCCGCCAATTCCGTCCAATTGCTTAGGATCCGCGTCGTAAGAACCCATGACTCGCGTGATCACAGGAGACCAGTCTTGTTGGCTTTGTGGTAGGTCCTTACGGTGCAGATATAGACCTTTTGAAGTACCGGCTCTCATCCAGACGGCTGGAAGAGCTCTTCGCTTCTTGGGTACCACTTGCGGTACCACAGAAGGGGTAGTTGTGATGATTCCAGGCATGATTGATGGGTGGAAGTCAAGGATTCGAGGAATGATTGCAGCGTCTATGTGTCGTGCGGCTGTCTTGAACATAGTAAGTTGGAGGAAGATAATGGATAATGACTTTTGAAGCTACGTAGGCCTTGGCCTCGGGACTTATATCCATTCATTCTTTCGATATATGCGACTATCACGGCATTCTTCCCACGGATCTGTGTTGGAAAGGATGTAACGAATAGCTCAGTCTTGACACGCCAGAGAGGAATTCGGACTCAGCCGCGGGCCGTGGCAAATCTGTCTACCACGGCTGCCACTGTCCGCTAGATCCAGCGGACAATGATAGCCGCGGAAGCGACTCCACAGAATGTCTCCGCAAAAAATGCTTCCACTCCACGCTACCCCGGCCTATGTGCCGGATCTGCCGCAATCGGCGAACCCCAACCGTGACACTAAGTTTCTCGTAGTGACTTCTAGAGCTTAATTCTTCTGGCGGGTTCCTCATAAATACTTAGCTTCCTTGTCCTCTTGGGCCCAAGAACACCAAGCACCTCATTACCATATTCAGTTCTCGCCATGCCTGGAAGACACCACAACGTTGCTCTAGCCATCCCGGCTCCCAAGGAGGTGTACAATGCATATGTTTATGCAGTGGCGCTAGTGGCATCGATGGGAGCCTTTATTTTTGGTTACGATCTTGCATTCATTGGCACCACCATCACGCTCAAACCCTTCCTCAAGGACTTTGGATTGACGCACGCTTCGGCGAGCGCTAAAGATGCCTTTTCGGCCAACATTGTTTCTCTATTGCAGGCAGGCTGCTTCTTCGGATCCTTGGCTGTCGCACCTCTTGGAGATCGCTTTGGACGCAAGCCTGCTTTGATGGTTGCTGGCGTGGTCTTCTGTGCTGGATCTTTGATGCAGACCGTCAGCTTTGGCCATGTAGCAGCCATGTACGTTGGCCGTGCCATTGGCGGTCNNTTGTAAGTTCTGCGTCTGTCTACAGCTTCGATCTCCTGCTAACAGAGCATCTAGGGTGTCGGTCTTGCTAGTGGACTCGTGCCCCTCTACGTCGCCGAACTCTCTCCCCCAGCCATAAGAGGTAGACTTGTCGGTATCTATGAGATCAGCGTACAGACCGGTACATGCATTGGTTTCTGGATCTGCTATGGCGTGCAACGCAACATGGCATCCACATCTTCACAGTGGATCTTGCCTTTTGCCATTCAACTCATCCCTGGTGTTCTCCTGATCATTGGCATGTTTTTCGTCCCCGAGAGCCCAAGATGGCTGGCGCAACACAAGTCACGCGAGACTGCAGCACACACCCTTTGTAAGCTTCGTGGTCTGCCCGAGGACCATGAGTACCTCCAGGAAGAGCTCACCCACATCATGGACACTGTCAACGAGCAGCTGGAAAGTCCACATGATCAGGGCTTGATCTCTCAGTTCAAGGAGCTTCGCGTCCCCAGCAACCGCAGACGTATCCTCGTTGGTTTCTTCATCTTCGTCTTCATGCAGTTTGCCGGTTCCAACGCCATCAACTACTACTCTCCGCGCATCTTCAAGTCCATCGGTCTCAAGGGACAATCCACCGGTCTCTACGCCACTGGTATCTACGGTATCGTCAGACTCGTCTGTGTCATCATCGCCATGTACTACGTTGTCGACCGCTTCGGACGCAGAAAGATGCTCATGGGCGGAGCAGCCGTCATGGCCACCGCCATGTGGTTCATCGGCGCATACATCAAGATTGCCAACCCGGCACAACACGCAGTCGGACTCTCCGCAGGCGGCTACGCAGCAGTCACCTTCATCTACATCTTCGCCGTTGGTTTCTGCTTCTCCTACGCTGGTGTGCCATGGATTTACTGTGCTGAAATCTTCCCTCTTCGCATCAGAGGTCTGGGAATGGCTCTTTGCACCGCCACGCACTGGTTGTTCAACTTTGTCATTGCGCGATCGGTGCCGTACATGATTTCGAACATTGGCTTCGGCACTTACTTTGTCTTTGCCTCTTGCACGACCGTCTCGATCATCTTTGTCTACTTCTGCGTGCCAGAGACTAAGGGTCTGTCTCTTGAGGAGATTGACGTTGTGTTTGGTGGAGAGTTTACCAGCGGGCTCGAGGGTGCCGCTTTGGAAGAGGTCAAGATTGGCGAGGAAGCCACACATGTCGAGTACATCCAGAAGTCGTGAGGACGTCACCGCGTTTGGTGCTCCAACTTCTGAGTTTCAACTGCTCGACTACGACAATTATGGGAAAATGTTCTGCTTTTTAACGACTCTTTTTCTTGTGTACATATTTATGCCAAGCTATACATGACATATCCACACGGATGATTTATCACTTCCATTCATTGCCCTCGCGTGCATCCAAATCGGTGATCTTTCCTCTTCACATAGAGATATAGAGGCTCTCGTACGCTAAGAGTATGCAATTGTATCCTGGTGTAGCTGAAAAAGGAGAAAAGGAGGAGCACCCTGCCCGTGCTCTTCTGATTGTCACCACCAAGTTCCCTCTCTCTCGAAGCGGAGTAGAGTGCTATCGTGAGCTACGAGATGCACAGTCATCTTTCAGCCAAGGTCATCATCATAGAGATGCCACCTAACATTCTCTCTATGGATACTGCCACCACCCCCAAAGGTAGCGTGCATTTCTATAACCGCACCTTGACAGTCACGCGCAAAGCGTGGACAATCAACTCTGAGGATACGAAAAAGGATTAGGATAAAACCAATCAAAAGCCGAAGCATTGAATCCAAACAACGCGTCATCGTAGGACTCGAGGCTTGTACTAGGCATCTGCCCGTCAGTTGTTGGTGGCATGGTGCCGCTGTAAATATTATTGGTCGCATGTTCCGGCATCGGGAAGTTTGTAGGTTGATTGTCTAGCTGTTGTTCGTGCATGAAGCTGTGGATGATGGTGTCGACATCTAGGTCTATGATTTAGGGTAATGATTAGCATGTCTCTTGTGTGAAGGATGGTCAGTGCAACAACTGTCGCATCACAGAGCGTTATCCAAGATTCTGAAGGTCTCCATTGAAAGCTCGAACAACGCAAGCTCTCAATATTCATCTGCTCGACTTGGATGAAACTCTGCAATGTGATGGGTATTTGAACTCCTGAGATGGGAGTCGAAATACCCCCTGCTGGGTGTTGACCTTTTTGTATACTTACCTGGGTCGAATTGTCCAGCAACCATTGTTGGTTCGTGGTTGATCATTGTGTCGATCGGTAGGTGCGACCGTGCCATACTAGACATGTTACCGGGAGATGCGAAAGCGTTGTTGGATTGTGACCTTGGCGTCACCTCTGACGAGGGGTGGTCGGTGACTGTATCCCTAGTGGTACCGCTTGAGCTGGTACCTGGTCCTGGATCGTCTAACTTAATACCCATGCGTTTCTTCAGGTTCTCAATGACAATTGACGCCTTCTTGACAGCGTAGTTGGTGGCAGAATTTTGATCAAATACTGCGAGGCATGTGCGAAGATGCTCGTGGGCCTCTGATGTCGACGCTCTTGTAGCCGCTATACGAACGTGTATCGTGGCGGCAACATAAGTCGCGTACGATATGAGGTATGGTGCTCGCCTTACAGAAAATGATCTGTCGTAGAGCCGTACCAGCTTCACAATGTTAATGGCCGCTTCCGTACACGTTGCCAGTGAAGACTTCGAAGTCGATGGCAAAGTCGAATGCAAATGGCCATCAGCCACTAGCGGACGATGCAGAAGCACCCTAAGGACGTTCCACATACACTGGAGCGAGAAGACATGCGGCGGTGGAAGCTGCAGAATACCACTATCACTATTCGTATCAATGCGAAGATGCTCAGGTAGCTCGGCCATCCAGTCCTGTAGTTGCTTCTCAACATACTCCAGATCCTGGACCAAGTCTTGGGTGTTTCGCTTCTGTTCTCTCTCGCAGTACGTCCTGTCAAGAATCTGCTGGAGAATCATGCAAAGCTTACACAGTTGTTCGAATGTCGACACGCTATAGCTCGGCGAACCAGGATAACTTGGCCCACTAGCATATGCGAAAGGATGCCATTGTTCCAGCTCCTCATCTGTGATATCGTTAGCATCATAGCGTACAAAAGTTCGGGATCTCTAATGTTTCCACGCAAGGGTCAAAGCCTCTCCGATGCTTGAAGACTGTTATATAAATGCATGATACTTTCCATCACAGAGCAAGTTCCACGGAGATAGCAGTCTGCTCGAGCATCTCCGTGGTCGTACCACTGTCTAGAAAGCAATTGTGCATTTTGATATGTCACGACGACACTTCGTGTCAGGGACCGTATGATTATGGTAGTCCTTTACAAAGGGGAAGGGGTTGGTCAGGGAACGGTAAGGGGTATGGTAAGGGATCGGTGAAGGGGTCGGTGAGGGGACCAGAAAAGAGGTCGGTAATGGGGCCATAAGGGGAAGGAAAACATACATGTATCCATAAACTTGATAGGCACCTGGCCGTCGATAGCTCTTAGACTAGCTGGACGACCTTGATACAAGGATTGCATCTTATCAACGACATATGCTGACCAGTAGACTCGTCGACGGATTTCGAGATCTTCTTCGGAAAATCGTTGCATGGTTGGCATCATCGCTGCGTCTACGTGAAGCCCAACATCCACTAACATCCGAAAGGCAGTTCCGGCGTATACCCAAGCAGCGCTCTGCTCGTCGCCAAGGGCGAAAAGCGAATTGCTCATCTGCAGTAATGCCTGAATTGTGGTAATCTCGCTGTGGTCGAGTGCTTGTCCAAGAAGATCGCGCACACGATTGCGAAACTGCCAGCCAGCTGTTCTGACGTCGTTGGGATCCTTGCGTAGGTCCAGTCGCGGACTGAACTTGGAAGCTCCATAGAATATGGCATTAAGTAGGATCTTTGAGAAGTACGGCCCGTTGCAGGCCATATCTCTCATGAATGCAGGTCGATATGTGATGAGGAAGGAGTGATGTTGTCGGTTCCAGTGAAGATTTAGCAGGTGCATACCAAGTTCGGGATCGACGCCATCGAAATCGAGCTTGCCGGCACGAAAGTTGATGCTCTCGAGTTGTCGCTGCTCTGCTGCTGCTGCCACTAGGATCCTAGGCATCCATGTTTCTCGTTCCTTGGTCAAGTATGATCGAGACTGTCTGTTAGATGACGCTGCTTCGTTGAACAACGTGCTTGTAGGGCCATGGTAAGTCGTGCTGCCTACAGAAGCTGGCGTTTCGACCTGTAGCCAGGAGTACAATTAGCATGTTTCTTGAAGAATACCGATACACAACAACATCCATTCCATTGCACACCAGTATTCAAAGAGCTAGAGGCCGCCATGGAGAGCCTGTCGTCGCTCGCGAAAGTGCAAGCTCTCAATGGAGGCCTCAAGCTTCCTAAACATCACCCTGCAACGCAATAGGAGATCAATCTCCTTAAATAGAACTCGAGATATTGTTTTGGTTCTGCACAATCGTATACGTACTGGGTCATCGCTCTGGCGGCGAACTGGCTCTACGGGGATCATGTTGACAGGAGGGTCCTCATGTGGTATCGCTTGTTCTGCTGTTGTAACCCTAATGTCATCGTGACTTGCTTCAATCTGAGCTCGATTAGGCGGGCTGTCTGTTGACACTTGTTCGCGGAGACGCCGATTTTCCTCGAGTAGTTCATTGAGTGCAGCGTTGGTAGGACGTGGCCTTCGTGTAGGACCGCTGAAAACGCACTCCTGCTCGTAAATCTCACAGTTCTTACAACGAGGTCGTTCACCAGTACATTTCATCTAATTCTAAGATTAGCGCATGGTCTCATCCTCCACAAATGCTAGTTGGTATTGCGGGTATTTTGATGAATACACGATGTGATCAAGAAGCAGGACAGTAGCATTGAGAGCCAACATAACAGGAGCTCTCGGTGGCTACTTCACTGCTCCCTGAGCAACTATGCTTCTTCACAATGTTCCAACACTCCGGAAGAAGTGTGGGGGTAGCGCACCGAGAGAGTGGAGGCCACGGACCTTGCGCTGTCTGCAGTATGCGCATGCTTGCTGTGCACGGACATGTCGTCGCTCAGGAGGCATGATGTTGTGACAAGGTGCTGTCTTCCGCGGATAATTGCTGATGAATCTTCGTTATCGTGAAGTGCGACACTGGTGATTGAGAGGGAAGCAAGGATCCGAGATGCCGTGGGATGTTTCGCCTACTCCTGGGCGGGGCAGGCAGCAGTGGGGCGGACCTCGCCGATCGGACCGGCGACGGGTAACGGCATTATCGACATTCGATTCTATGAGCCGATGGGTACCGACCGTGTAATGCCATCTCCGACTGCTGTGCCTGATCTTGCTGTCAGATTTGCTGAAGGTCATAGCCAGAAAGGTTGGATGACATGGACATTCCTGACGACGATGTTCAGTCGTCACCTTGTGTGGTCAATGCTCAGCCACAAGCTCGCTCTCGCACTGTCTGGCTCCTCCATTGTTCAGTCGCGACACACATTGATATCGCGAGAATCTCGATTCACAATCAAAACCGTGTATACTGGAAGGCGCGATGCGCGCTTGCACCACGCCGATCCTTCTATACGATGCACCTGCAACGCGAAGCCGTGAAGGTCGTAAGTGTCGAATTCATCGTCTGTAGGAGATGCCTAACAAACAAAATCTATGTGGTATATAACATGAAAGGAACGCAGCTTGCTTCGGTCATCAAGGAAAATCACGAGATCAAGATAAGAAGCTCAATATCCTCTCATACACTGAGAAGACGATTCCACCCGAGAGGAGAAGTCTACCAAGTCTTGGGCCACTTCCCTTCCAGAATCCACGAACACCGCCATCACTCCACACTCCCTTCATGGCTCGTACGAGCGTCTCGCCTTGACTGCTTTGTGTACGAGTCTTGATTGTGTCGAATGGCTGTGTTGCATACACAGTAATCAAACCAGCGCAGGCACCGATGGCAAATGTCTCCGGCGTTGTCTTTGGCGCATGTCCAAAGTAGCTTGCGTACTGAGTTTTGAGTGTGTTGTATGATCCCATTCTGACTGCTGAAGTGGCTGATTGCTTGATGGTCGTACTCACTAGACCGCGATACAGTCCCGCGATGCCTTGTTCGCGTATCAGGATACCGACTGCATGAGGAGTTGATCGGAATCGTTTGGCGCCTTTGCCATCATCAATGAGAGCGGTCTTAATTCGCTCAGTCGGCGTCACAGCGAGGACACTTTCCACGGCACCTGCTACACTTCCCGCCAAGATACCTCCGGATGTTGACAACTTTCCGTTCTCATCTGCAAGTTGAGCTTTGATGGTATCGAACGCGAGAAAGCGAACGCCGGCTTTAAGGGCAGTGCCAACGATCAAAGCACTACAGCCAGTGTAGATACCTGATAGTCCTTGGGTTGCCACTACACCACGAAGTGCTTGGAAAGCACTCCCTTGTTTTCCTTGAGATCGCAATTGACTGCTGGTTTTGGCATACTCGAAAGGGTAGGTGATGCCTNNATGTGATTGTCAGAATCTAGCACTACGCTTTGGTTGTGCAAGCTCTGCTATTGCATGGGACGCACCAGCTTCAACGCCTCCTGCTACGGCTCCGGCGAATAGAGATGTGAGAGGATGCACATGTGCTTTGTTTTTCTTCGGAAGTGTTGTCGTAGGCAATGCAACCGTGGTCGAGGATATAGCGGCTGTCGACATTGTGGAATTTCGACTCCTGACAGTTGATTGAAGACTTGGTTACGATTGCGAGGAATTCTGCTTCCAAGAGTTTTCCCATTCCCGAGGCAGTCTTACCTTATATCGATATGTCATACAGGACAGACAATCACTCGATGCCATGGCCGACACATCAACAACCGCTATGTGCTTCCATTCGGATGGAGGAGCAAAAGCTGGATTGACCCGCGCACTCTCGATGGAACGGATGCTCGTATCCGCGGATGTTTCTTTCCGGCTTCTAGTGAGTGCTCACTCGCACGGATTTCTCGCCGAAGCCACCGCAACACTTCCGTGGCAGTGACAGAGTCCACTCCGTGGACACGATGTCTCCACAGAGGTCAATATGCCCAGGATACGCCAAGTGTACAACATCTGGTAGCCAAGCAAGCCTCCGCTGTGTACGTCTCTTCTGTCTGCCATTTCTCTACCATTTTCTCCATGTCCTTCTCAACGACCTTGCCCCATGGGGTATACCCCACAGAACATGGAGGTCTTGTCTAACTTGGCGAGTAGGATTTGCTGCGGTCACAGAGGTTCACTCAGGTGAGTCTGCTTCAACTTGGCGATTGAATCCAACAGCCACAATGGAACCCGTCCGGATGTCGTGAACAAGTATGAATAGGCCTTGGAAGACGCACGATTATTTCCTTGCTATCATCATCTCAATCTCAATCTTTTCATACCGAGTACCACAAACCGATATCCACTAAGATGTCCGCCGAAAAGTCCGATGGCGCGTCGATCGAGAAGATCGACTTTGTCATCAACACCACCGAGAACATCACGCCTGCAGCAATCCAAGCACGTTTCACAACGCTATGCGATCTGGATGAGGACCAGATGGCTGCGCTGAACAAGCGTGTCCTCCGAAGAATCGATTGGCGCATGATGCCCACGATTACGATCATGTTTCTACTCAAGTGTGTGACATGCTGAAAACTGTTGACTGGCAGCAACACTAACCATCATCTANGCTACCTTGATCGTATCAATGTGTCCAACGCTCGTCTTGCCGGTCTCCAGGATGACCTTGGTATGAGCGATACCGTCTGGAGTGCTGGTATCTCGACCTTTTATGTTGGTTACCTTGTTGGTCAATTGCCGGGCAACTTGGTTTTGGCAAAGTTCAAGCCGAGCATAATTCTTCCTGCCATGATGATCGGCTGGAGCATCTGTACTATCACCATGCCGGCAGTCACATCGTAAGTCGGCCTCCATATATCTTGAAGCCTGATCAATTGACTCTGTTCGATANGTGGTGCTGGATTTTGCATCATACGCTTCTTTACTGGACTGTGTGAAGCGCCCTTCTTCCCTGGAATCACTCTTAGTATGCTTGACCCCAAAGATTGGTGCTTTTGTCCGGTCTAACAATGTATAGTGACTTCTTCATGGTATATAAAGGCGGAGAATCCAACTCGCATGGCTGTCTGGCACGCTGGTAACACAATCTCCAACATCATTTCGGGCTTCCTTGCTGCAGGTATTCTCCAGCATATGGGAGGAGTTTCAGGACTCTATAGGTATGTGGTTCCATCCCCTTGGCTCAAGCCTTTTTGAAGTCTTTAGCTGACAAAAACCAAAAGCTGGCAATGGTTCTTCATTATCGAAGGTGCAATCAGTATTCTTGTTGGTATCATCGCGTTCTTCACTCTGCCAGATTGGCCTGAGAATACCAGATGGCTCTCGGAGGAGGAGAGAGAAATGGCTCAATACCGCGTCATTGTCTCTAATGGAGGCAAGGAAGAGCAGGTCGGCGGTACTTGGGACGGTCTCAAGGATGCTTGCAAAGACCCTTTCACCTGGATGTTCTGTGGCATGCACTTCAGTCTGATCAACGCCCAGTCCTTCAAGGATTTCTTCCCCTCGGTATGTCAGACCTATCTGCATCCGTCTGAAATTACCCACTGACACCCTACCAGANTCATCAAGACATTCGGCTTCGGCCAGCTGGAAACCTACCTCGTACAAGCTCCTCCATACGCCATCGCATATATCAGTGCCTGCGCGCTCGCCTGGAGCTCTGGCAGATTCAGAGAATCCTGCTACCACATCATCATCCCCATCGTTGCCTCCGCCGTAGGCATCGCCGTCATGATCTCGACCGAAAACGTCGGTGCCCGCTACTTTGGCGCCATCCTACTTGTCAGCGGAACCTACAACGGTCTCAACTTGCAGCTTTCCTGGGAGACCACTCTTGTACCTGCTCCGCGCAGTAAGAAAGCAGCACTGATCGCTATTGCCAATTGTATCAGTCAAGTCTCGCATTGGTATTCTCCTTACTTTTTCCCTAGGAGCCAGGAACCTTTTTACAGATTGGGTGGTGGGTTGATTTTGTTTGGGTGCTTGTGCACTGTACTTCTTGCATGGGCCGTCAAGTGGAGGGCCAAGAAGTTGAACAAGAAGCTCGATGAGGCAGAGGGTTACAGTGAGCACAGCGGTGTTGAGCGCGGCTGGAGATATGTTTACTAGATTGTCGATTGCTGGATGATGAGTTGGATTTGAGGGGCCAGTCACATTGGGATTGTGGTCGGTTTTTACTGTTCCTGTATATAGTGTTATTCGGGTGTTGTATTGATCGTTTCGCTGTTATCAATGCACGTAATTACGAAACAAGTATGTATCTTGATCGAGTCACCTTACCATCAGAAATCGACACACATAGTTCTGGTCCGGTATAATCCGAATATCAGATGGCCCAGCCACAATATGTCTGCTCTGGTTGGTAGTTGTGAGAGCAGGCAAGGCAGTGATCATATCATTCCTTGACCCCTCATTGTGTCATTGTTGCGTGGAAGGTGGGGCATCACGACTTCCAACTCCGCCACGATATAAGCCCTATCATCTCTTTCCTCTGACTCCATTCATCCAAACTTTATCCCATACCATCTGCAAGCCCAAATAAAAAATGTCCGACTCCAACAGCAAAAAGGTCTTTTTGATCGGTCCCGGCTACATTGGCCTCGAAGTCATGGACCGACTGCTAGAAACTGGGTATAGCGTCACGACTCTAATCCGCCGACAAGAAGCAGCCGATGAACTAAAACACAAACAAAACGTCGAGGTGGTGATGGGTACAATCGATGACTTGGATCTCATTACCCAACAAACCGCACTTCATGATATCGTGATCCACACCGCTACAGCCGACCACCTGCCCTCTGTGCAAGCCGTCATAAAAGGGATCGAGCAAAGAGCCGCTAAAGACAAACACACCTTCTACATCCACACAAGCGGATGTTCCTTCCTCAGCGACGATTCTCACGGCGAATACGGAAGCGACAAGATCTACACAGACACCAACCCAGCAGATCTAGACGCTCGACCAGACTCCTCTTCACATCGAGAAATCGATCTCGCCATCCTCGCCGCCCGCAACAAACTAGGCACAAAAGCAAAACTGTTCATCGTGTTACCGCCATTGATTTACGGTGCTTCCAGTCATGAAAAACTGTCCATTCAAGTCATCACCATGGCTCGCTTTGCCCTCAAACACAAGTACGCCGGCTACGTAGGAGGAGGCAAAGGAATCTGGGGTCTGATACACGTCAAAGATCTCTCCCACGGCTACGCCACAATCCTTCAATGGCTAGAAAACTCTCCAGAAACCGTAAGTCTGGAAAACCCGTACTTCTTCTGCGAAAACGGTACAGAAGCCACTTGGGCCGAATGCGCAAACTTCATCGGTAAAGAGTTGAAAGCAGTTGGAAAGATTGAAGATGCTTCGCCACGAGAGATACCAGAGCAACAGTATGGTGATTTGTTTGGCAAGTACTCGGATGTGGTTATTGCGAGTAATGCGAGAAACAGGGCCGAGAGATTGAGGCAGTTGGGTTGGCGGCCTAGGCATACGGATATCCGTCAAGCGTTTAGGTACGAGGAGTTGCCAATTTTGCTCAAGGAGACTGGCGAGTTTAATGGGTATGCGAAGGAAGCGGCGTCGGGTTCTGGCTGAGAAGAGCATCTGATTTGATAGACATTGATGCAATGCTCTAACATACTATAGCACTGTTTCGTTGAGCGTGGGAGAAATGCCGACCATGAAAATTGTAAGGTGACCTAGATCTACCTCATCTTCTTCTATACTCTACCATTGACTCTCTAAAGCACACTTCTCAGCTATAGCAGTCTATCACAGCAAACTCTTCTGCTCAACATACACCTCTTCCTTTACCTTCTCAAAGTCAAAGCCCAGCTCTTCCAACGTCCTCACTTGATGTCTACCCTCTCCTCTATCCTGAAAAGCCTTTTTGATCTCTGGAAACTTTTCTCGCATCCAGTATTGTTTTTCTCCCCATCTTGGTGGTCGCTTGCCTTTTGTTTCTGCATCAGATGCAGACATGGACCACTCAAACATGGCATTAATGTAATTCGCATCTTTGGGGAATAGGAGGAGGTGAAAGTCTCTACCACCACCGTTTGTTTCGTTCAAGAGATTCTGTTCCCAGGTTTTCATGGAGGAGATTGAGGGGAGGGAGATACGGTTGTTCCAGAGGCGGGCGATGACTGCGGATTGTGCTTCTGCCATTGGGAAGGGGATGACGCGTTGTTGTAGGGTGGGTAAACAGAGGGTAGGGTGTGGACGATATATCAAGTGTTGATATAGGTTCTCGACGTGGGTGCCACTGGTGACGAGTGGTGGGTCTAGATTGTTGAGGAAAGGGTAGGAATAAAAGTAACCGGTGCAGAAGAGGATGCAGTCGATGTCCTTTTCAACAGTGCCGTCGGCGAAGCGCACAGCTCTATCTTCAATGATGAACTCGACAATTTCCTCCCGTTCTTGCTTTTTCGGCGTGGGGTCGGAAAGGAGGAATCCTTTTGACTTTTGGGATTGTATGAGGGGCAACTTGCATGCTTGCATGAGCTGCATGGCGATGTCGATACCTGAGGCGCCGCTGCCAACGACAATGGTCTTGAGGTCTGTGTAGTCTTCTGGCTTCTTGTAGTACATGGAGTGCGAGATGGCGTTTGGATATTGCTCGGCCCACCCCTTCATGCCCTTGATCTGGGGGATGAAAGGCACGGCAAAGTGGCCATTGGCGACAACGACAGCATCGTATCTGGTCTCTATAACAGCCCCCTGGGTATTATGTTTTACTCTTTGCGTCTTGACACACCATACATCTTGGCCGTCTTGCTTGGTACCAGCCAAGTTGATGTCCAGGACTTGGGTGTTGAAGTGAATGAGGTGCTTGATATCGGCAGCATAGTCTTCGAGGTATTGGGTGACGGTCTCGTGCTTGGGGAAGAGTTGCGAGTCTTGTGGCCAGTCGAAGTCGGAAAAGCCCATCAANGCTGTGCTGAGCGTCAGTCGGGACAGGTTTAAGGGTCAAGATGACTCGACCTACGTGCGCGGAATGTTGGTCTCCAGGCGATCATACAGCGGGCTAAGGAACAAAGACTCCTCCTCGATGCGACTCCCCAGCGCCTTCCTGGTGCCCGATTGCAGCCATTTCGGTTTGGCAAGGCCGGCGTGCGGTGTCACACTGGGTACAGGGAGGTCATCGGGTGTCTTCTCTTCTGGCGAGTAATCCCAGATACCTCCGACACGCGATCGTTGCTCGTAGATATCGATGCGCTCAAATGCCTTTTCAGCAAGTAGATACCTACAGACATCAGCTTCGTTGGTCGCACGAGCTCGAACAGGTCGCGACGCCGCCTACTTTGCGCAAGCCAATCCTGAGGGCCCAGCACCCACTATGCACACATTCTTGACCGAGAAATTTCCTGTCATTGCGCTTGGTATCCTATGCCTCAACATATACCGTTCACACACTCTAGCGATGCTCGAGATGGACAATCAGTTGCGCCTGGTTTCGACTATCCGTCCGTCTTGCCGTAACGTCATGGACAATGGCGTCAACATGCCACTGACTAATGGCTCTGCCTATCTTTCGGCCCGTGTAATATCGTCTTCATCGCCTTCATCAACATTCATGCACGACATCATGCAGTATGCAGTATACAGTATGCACCCGAGTCAGGAGTAAACAAATAGCAATGTCCATTATTCATCAAGGGTATCGTAAAAACATCATCTCCAAATACAATTCACCAAGCGCCTCGCTCCCAAAACAATATAATCGAGCCAGTTCATCATCCTTTTCATCGAACCATGCTGCCGATTCTGTCGAATCCGGCCATCTTCATCACCCACTCGTCAAGCAGTGCTGCGCCATAGTCGCCTCTGTTGGGCAAGCGCTGCGTGGCGTGAATGCGGTATTGTTTGCTCGATGTTCCTGGCACCATGATACCATCTTGATGGTCGAGTTCATCCATCACCACCGGACTGTGGATGCGGAAGTAGAAAGGTGCATCCATGTGAACGGGTCCAAGCCAGGAAAAGTATGTCTCGTCGAGATGGCTTTCCACGCGCTGCATGAACGAATCCAACGAGTCTTGAGGCAGTACTTGGTTGAACGATCGCACAATGTTGAGAAGCGCTCTTTGTTGATCGTAGTTGAGGTCGGCAGCACAGATGCCTTCGTATGGCACGATTCTGTTGTCTTGTTGTGCGCCTCCCAGACTGCGGTAGTCCATGGGATCGAACAGATCTTGATCCATGCTAAAGTCCTCGATCTCGCCCAAAAGACTGGCTTCACGCTGTTGTTGTGGTTCGAGAGAAGCCATCAATGCGAGTCCAGCTGCTTCCTCTCTCTCAAAAACTTGCACACCGTCTACCAAGCCCTGCTCGGTGAAACTGGGACCAGCACTGACAAAGAAAGGTCCAATGACAACTTCTCCGCTGAGAGTAAAGACGTTTACGCAGACATTGTCGCCGAACAAGTTGAAACCCCAAGGTGAGAATGGACCGGGCTCGCCAAACAGGCAGAATTGATAGCCAGAGATGCGGTGCAAGTCTTCCTGGTTTTCGGCTTGGGTCATCATCATCGCCGTCCAGACTCTCTCGAAGCCCTCAGGACTTAATGAAACTCTGAGTAGCTCGTATACTGCATTCATGGTGTCTGCAGTCATGGCATCAACGCGGAGACCACATTCCATGACGATAACCTGATCTTGGTCAGTCAAATGTTACGAACATGCTCGCACGCCATTACGAACCTCTGGGTTTGACCATGCACGCCATTCTCTAGCAGTGACGAGATGACGGAACCGTGCCTTTTCGTTCGCCGATGCTACTGAGAGCAAGTACTGAGCGGCATCCACCATCGCCTGTGTCGGTCCATTGGCATTGGAGTTGGACTTCCAGAGACCGGGCACAATGTTCCCATCAGAAGTAAAGCCTTTGTAGGGCTCTCTATAATTCCGGAGCCATTTCTTGGCCAGAGGTGATAACGAGATACGTCTGTCCCGAATGTGAGCCTGGGCATAGTCGTGATAGTCCTGCAGTTTCGGAGCCGAGGCTGTGTGGAAGTAGTCCGGGGAGAACATGTTTGCTGCCGTAGAGTTTTGATTTTGTTCAAAAATGGGGTGTCGCGCGACTCTTCTCTCAAATGCTCAAAAAGTATGGGCGAGGCATCGGAATAAATACAAACGAGCTCGCGGCGCTGCTGCGGACGAACTCGTGGGCACATGGACCCCCCATCGGGACGGCGGATTGTCTTTTGCCCTCGTTATTCCACCTTCTGTCACTCTTTACCCGGCGGCGCTTCTCGCTCTCAGGTGTGGAGGAAGGGGACGACAAAGGTCTCACAAGGCGGAAAAGGGCCCAGGTCGGGCCGATAGACAACACAGACGTAATCCGCCATCAATCTCGCGACTACTCCGCAACCATGCTACGCGCTGGAGTTAGCGACGGGTAGCGCCAAAACTTCCGCCGGCCTTCCCACAGTTTTTCACATGCCCTTCTTTCCCCGCCTGACGGCTGTTCTGGGCAGTTGTGGGGGTGGGGATCAGAAGTCGGTAAGTCTTTACGGAGTGCTGCTTGTGGATGCTCATGTAGGGCAGGCCAGACAACAGCGTGGAGAGCTCGTTGATTTGTTATTCTACTTATAAACAATTGTGACTGCTCCCAGTCTTTCCCACACCCCTTTCGCAATTTCGTCGACAATATGCCTTCTGCGACCTCTTCATCCCTTGATATTATCGTGATTGGAGCCGGCCTCGGTGGCTTGGCTGCGGCCATCTCCTGTGCCCTCGGCGGCCACAACGTGACAGTCCTGGAACAAGCAAGAGAACTGGCAGAGGTACGTCTCGCACAGTGCAAACGCGATTGCCGACAAAAAGGGAACTCATCGCTGACCGACAAATCAGNNATCGGAGCCGGCCTACAGATTACACCAAAGTAAGAACCCAGCAGATCCGGGCTCACCCGGTCTCAATAGCCGAGGACAAGAAAGAGAGAACAGGTTCCCTGACCATGCAATCCCAGCGCATCGAGACTGTTCCAGCAATGGGGCATTGATAAGGTTCTCGAACCGTTGGCGGCAGAGCCGACCTTCCTCGCCGTGCACAGGTATTCTGACGGAAAAGTGCTCGCCTTGCAGCAGGATTTCGACAAGAAGATCCGAGCCAAGTATGGAGCACCCTTTTGGGACTTGCACCGTGTGGATCTGCAAAAGACACTTGCACAAAGAGCAAAGGATTTGGGCGTCAAGCTGAGGCTGAACTCCAAGGTAATCAGTGTGGACTTTGAACAGTCAACTATACATCTGGATGATGGAACCACATATGAGGCAGACCTTTTGGTCGGTGCCGATGGATTGTGGTCCAAGTGTAGGGCGCATTTCCTGAAGCAATCTGGCAAGGAGGACGCACCGCTCCCGACCGGAGATCTGGCATACCGTATTGTCCTCGATCTAGATGATCTCCAGGATCCCGAGCTACGGCAATGGGTGTCGAAACCGGCATGCCACTTTTGGATTGGTCCTAGAGCTCATGTTGTCGCATACTCTGTTCGCGGTGGCAAGCAGTACAATATCGTGCTTCTTGTGCCTGATAATCTGCCTCCAGATGTATCGAGATCTTCCGGAGACATTAGTGAGATGAGAGAGATCTTCACCAAATGGGATCCTATCCTGAATCGTTTCCTTGACAATGTCAAGACCGTCGACAAGTGGAAGTTGATGCACCGTCCAGAGTTAGACAGCTGGGTTAGCAAGAAGAGTAACTTTGTCTTCCTGGGAGATTCTTGGTGAGTGACGACCATTCTGCCATTGAACGAGGTCTGCTCGTGCTAATAGCCTATAGCCNACCCCATGCTACCCTACCTGGCTCAGGGTGCGAACTCGTCATTGGAGGACGGTGCAGTGCTCGGGAACCTGCTCGCCGTAGTCAAGAGCAAAGAGCAGCTGCCTGAGGCACTACGTCTGTACGAGAACCTGAGAAAGAAGCGTGGTGAAGCCATTGTTCGCGAGACCTTTGCCCAAAGGAACGACTTCCACATGATGGATGGAGAAGAGCAACGAGCACGCGACGAGCTATTTGCAGGTCAACTCGGCAAGGAAGAGCCTGAGGTCAAGTTTCCGAGTCGTTGGTGAGCGAAACAGAAAACTGTCGGACTTCTGGAATATCTGCTGACATCAGTTTCAGGANCCTGCCCTGTGGTACAACCGTGGCTTTACGGGTACGATGCAAAGAAAGAGGTAGATGACGCCTTGAGAGGGTCATCACTGGCTCAGTAAACACTTGATACCATGAAACAATGCCGTTTCAACACCTACCTCTTGCACTCGATTGTTGATCTTGACGATGTCATGAGCACCACGTCAGTTATAACACCTTCGGCAATATACACAACTTCTCTCCCCATGTCTGCTTCGCCATTAGGACAAGCGTGCAAAGGACGGGCATACTGTCGGCGTCAATATGGCGTTGACGTTGCTTTTCAATTCGGTCCTGCTGGCGGTTATTCACAAGTCGAGCATTTAGCCTGTATGCACATGAAGAGAAAGAGTGAGCCCGAGAAGCAAAAGAAAAGGCGTTAAATCGGGCCTTCTGTGAAGCGGCCTCCATCGTCCCTTCTCCACGAAATATGCCGAGCACCTCCGCAGAGCGGCCGATTTCATGGGATGTCACCGTACCCCACAGCTTCGAGAAAAAAGCGAGGGTGAAGGTGTGGGCGTGCGTGTGGCTTTTGCCAAAAAGCTATCTTCCTTCGTCATGTTGGTGAACTTTAGGCCGGCCAGTCCCACGTGCTTCTCGCATATCGCCGAAGCGATGCTTGATTTCTCTTATCTCGAAAGGCTAAAGGTGAATGGTCTCGCCCTCCTGGTGGGCGGCGCTTCTTTGCTTGGTTATCCCTTGCTCGAAACCGCCCATCCCGCACTTCTTCGAGGCGGCACTGCGGTTACTTACAGAAACAGACACGCTCCGACGGGCAAGGGTCTCATTTCGGCTCAACTCGTTTTGCAACTTGTGCGAGCATGCTCTTTTCGTTTCCTTCTCGGTCGCTCTTTGTCCGAGACGGCCACGCCGTGCTTCCGTGATCCGCGCTCTGCCCTAATTCTGGGTTGGAGACTTCTTCTCCACGTTCTCCACATTCGTTCTACACTTCCTGCCGTATCATCGTCCCACGACAGCTACAACTGGTATTGTCGTCTGTAGATCTTCGTGGGGATGCTGTATGCATACTGCAGTCCTACCTGCCGACCTTAGATAGGAGATGATGAACACAGGTAGGTGGGGTTCGACTAATGGCTGACTTGTCTTGGTTGTGTTGAAGATGTCCTCTTCTTTCACCATCCCAACATAATCAACATTCGGACTGTGTATTTAAAATTCCATGACACATCGACACAGCTTCATTCACAGCTATGGCAGACAAAACACGAGAGACTAGAATCGATGATGTTGAGAACCTGAAAACTGCTGGGGACACAGGCAATGTTCGCCTACCAGTACCCAGCAACGACCCCAACGATCCGCTTGTAAGTCGTGTTTCAAAATTGGCCTACGGGGCTTGCTGACACATTTTCAGANACTGGCCTCTGTCTGTCAAGATCTCGGTCTATCTTACAGTCTGTTTCTTTACCTTCATCGCCAATGTAAACGGGAGCAACTTCACTGTCGCTATAGTGCCACTACGGAAACACTTTCACATCGATGCCGCGGATGCGACTCTTCTGGTCGGACTCAATGTCCTCATGTTTGGAGTGGGCAACATGTTCTGGGTACCTTTGATGCGCGTGCTTGGTAAACGCCCGGTATACCTCATGGCTTTGACTGTCTTGACTGTGGCCAATATCTGGAGTGCATTTGCACAGACATGGGGCAGTCTACTCGGTGCGCGTATGCTCAGTGGCGTTGGTGCCGCTTGTGCTGATGCCACGGTTCCTTCTCTTGTGGCGGAGATGTTCTTCTTCGACCAGCGCGGCCATTGCATGATGTTCTTTCATGTAGCTTTGGCATCTGGTCTCTTCTTGGGGCCACTGATCAATGCCTACATTGTTGGATTGCATGGCTGGCGCTGGAGTTGTGGTTTCATCGCCATCTTCTCTGGTGTTTTGCTTGTTTGCACTTTCTTCCTTGTCCGAGAAACGCAGTACAGCAAGCCTCGCATACAACATCCTGAAGACGATAGACCAGCCAAGAGAAGTTATGTCGCTTGGCTCTCCCCAACGATTGGATACAATCCTCAAGGTCACTTCCTACGCACATTCTGGGATATCCTACGCATGGCCACTTACCCACCCGTCTTTTGGGCCGGCATCCTGATCGGCTGTTTCGTCGGCTGGACCATCGTCGTCCAAATCGCTACCACACAGACATTCACACAACCACCCTATAGATGGACCACAGGTGACGTGGGTCTCTTTTCTCTATCCGCCTTCATCGGCGCACTCCTCTCCTTTTACTTTGGAGGCCGTCTCATCGATCTCATCGCCAACCGAGCCCGTCGCCAGGCTTCCCGGCCACGCCCCGAGATCCGTCTTCTCGCTCTCGTCATCCCTGCCTTCATCGGCCCTCTAGGTATCATAACCTACGGCCAATGCATCGCCCACAAGACTCTTTGGGTGGGCCCCGCATTCGGTTTCGGCATGCACGCCTTTGCCCTCACAGCACTCAGCAACATCGTCGTCACCTACATTGTAGACTGCTACTCTGCCTTTGCCGGCGAAGCTCTAGTGATAGTATTTGTGATTCGCAATGCCATTGCTTGTGTATTGAGCATGTATTCCAGCGATTGGATTGCTAGACAGGGTGCTTCTGATACTTTTGGCGAGATGGCGGCCATTCAGTATTTTTTGCTGTTGGGTGCCGTGCCGTTGTATTTCTATGGTCCTTTGTTGTTGAAGTTTACGGGTGGGTATGGACCCATGTCGAGGGTTGCAGAGTAGGGGCCTTTTACGACTTTGTTTTTATGATGTATGATCTTTGAAATATTCTTTTTTTTTTTCCTGAGGTGTGCTGTGTGGTAGAATTGCAGAAACGGATTTCGTCAATGTCGTTCCAATAACCATCGGTATCCATGAATGCTGTAACTGGATATCATGAATACTCTAAAAGGAATCTACAAGTGGTATGAAAAGTTGAAGATATCATTTTGATCAAGGTGTGGTTGGAGTTTCATGTCGTCAAGCACATGCCAAGGGTACGACCCTGACGCTCAAAAGGCCGTACACTTGCCAATTCAAAAAGCGTCAGAGTTGTCCGAGCACTATCAAAATCCTTGTCGCAGTGCATGGGACGAAGATCTGAGCGGTAGAGAAAGACCACTGCAAGCTCATAATCATGTATCTGTCCTGTCTTTACTCTTGTACCATCACCACCCAAACTAAACACACTGGACCACCAGAACATTTCCCAAAACACTTCACAAACCACCTACTCTTCATCCAAGAAACTCAACCCTTGCATAGCGGTACCACCGCAAGCCCTCTCCAACGTCAAAAACGCAAAGTGACTACCAATAACCGGTCTGGCGAAGAAGTTGGGACCAGGGAATCCACCTTCACCCTCTGTATCATACAGATCAGTGAAAGGTCTATCAGTAACAGTCTCATTCAGCCACTTTGACACCCTATCCAAGATCTCTGTTCGCGTTTTGCGAGAAGCGACGGCCGCGGCTTGGAATTCCCAGTCGGACTTGGTGTAAAGATGGCGAGAGTCGAGNGGAAGTCCGTACTTCTGCATTACTGTGGCATACCAGTCTGACTGCATCTTGTAGATGTGGTTGTGTATAAAGTCTTTGGTTGGCGGCTCGAGGATGGGCTCTTGCTTGCCGCCTGAGACTTGAGCATAGTCGTCGACAGATTGAGAGTTGCTACCATTTGTTGTTGAAGGATGGAAGCAAAGTAATGCATCGGCATAGAGCGAGTACAGCGTGGTCCAACTGCCGTACCAGTCGTATGCGAGCTTTGCATGTGTGCCGTCACGAGAGATGGCGAGCTCCTCCCAGCGCTTGACGTAAGTGTCCGAGATGTTGCGGAAGTGCTTTGCGTCGTCTTTCTTGTCCATCACGGTAGCCAGCTCGCTCATGGCTCGGATGCCGACAATACCCTTCAAAGCCAGATTGGTATGAAGAGCCAACCATCCAGCAAAGTCATCGGTTGATAACTGGTTTTCAGGCTCTAGACTGTACTCGACCAGATACGAAGTCCATTGCTTCCACAAACCATATGACTTGTCGAGCCACTTTCGTGCCTGTTTGACGCCTTGAGTTGAGCCACCCCAACTGTCATCCAGACCAACAATCTCATCCTGACTTTGTAGGGTACCCAAAGCGAATGGACTGTCCTCGTCAGGTTGGGAAACGTGGTCACTACCGAGCGCAGACCAGATCGACTGAGCTTCATGTCCAGAGTCATAGGTCAACGAATTGACCAGAGCAAGACCCATGATCAGCATGTCTCCGCACTCTTCAACAGGCATGTATTCATCTTTGCCATCAGCATGTCCTGTCAGATTGGGGAAGTGTGTACCCAGATCGTGCATGCTGTAATCGTTCGGATATTGGCCAGAAAGCATGTGCTCAATCAGAGGCTCGAGAAGGTATGCCAACCATCGAGGTTGTGTGTAGAGGAAGAAAGGGAAGGCTGGGAAGATGACATCAACAGTCTGGCTGTTTCCGTTTGAAGAAATCTCCTTGAGGAACAGCAGTGGGTTCTCTTGGGTGCCTGAGAAACTCGTAGCTCCCATGGTTTGACGAGCCGAGAGAGCAACAATGTCGACATATGAGTCAGAGCCAGATTGATATGCGTCGATGGCGAGCTGGTCAGAGTAGTTCTGTGCGAGCTTCTGAGAATTCTTGAAATCCAAGTAGTGGAACGAAGTCAGGTTGTCGTCGGTAGGGAACCAAGTCTTCCATAGTGGGCGCATGAAAGTCAAGCCACGCGCAGAGGCATACTGGGTGACGGGATCCTGTATGTGGGCAATGGTGAAGAGGACGCTGTCGGACGAAGTCTTCTTGTGGCTGGTCGTGTTGGGAGCGAGATTGAAGGATTTGGAGAAGGCGAAAACGGGCTCGTCTTGCATGATAGTCCTGAAGTGGTTGTCATTCTCGTTTTGAAGCGTTCCCGTACGAGAGAAGCGATTTCTCAAGATACCCGATGTCCCACTCTCGTGGCGGACGTCCTGGTTGACTCGTTAGTCTCATGCTGATGAACTCGTGTTGTAACTCATGCTCACCGAAGGGCCAGTAAATCTCAGACTTCCCCACTCGGCACGATCACTCCATTCTGTGAAGAGCAGCTCCTCCTTTCTCTTGACAACCCAGCTCTTGAGTTTCTCCGTCTCGGCGTTCTCAAGCTCCCAGACTATTTCAGCACCTCTGTCTCCGCTGACCCATTGGCCGTTGAGATCGATGTATACGTCAACGTCAAAGCTTCCAGTGGCATGGATACTGAGGTACGAGGCCGGGATGGACTGGCGGAGAGTGGACGACGGCGTGACGGGAGACAAGAAGGACAGGACGATCTCGACATGATCCGAGGTCGAGTTCAGCGAAGGAATCTGGTACGTCAAGTTGGTCACGGATGCGTCGTATTGAGCGCCCTTGTAAACAGGATAAGAGATGTTGTANACTGTCAAGCCAGTCAGCGATATGTCTATCGGACGGGTCAGAGAGACAGACGTGTGGTCGTTCTCATCCAGCGAATCCTGAGGTCGACCGAGCAGAGGGTAGGCATGTCTGGTCTCAGGTACACTGGCCAAGACGGAGAAGCCTATTTCCTCTCCAGTATAGAACATGGGCCACTTGGTCCATGGCTTGTCTCTCGCGTTGCCCAGCCAGGTTGAAAGGTACGGGTTCCTGACAATTAACGGCAAGACTGGTGGGTTCAGCGAGGAAGCAGCAACCGTCGAGACCAGCGAGGTCACGGCAGTCACAACCACTTGTAGCTTCATCATGCAGAGTCTATCCAAGAAGAGACGGCGGCAAATGCCAGAGATGCAGTCCAGCTGATCTAGGAAGAGGAGTCAAAGACGAAGAAAGGGTAAGGATGAGAATGATCAGGACCTCACTAGCGCCCTCATAGACAAGTTGGGCGTGCGAGGAGAAAGGAGGGAGCGGCCTGCTGACCCGTCAAGGTCTTAGCCGACATGGATCAGGTGTGGGAAGCACATGTTCGCGATCTGCATCAGTGGCTTGTGTGCCTTGCAGCTTCCCCACGTTCCATAGCGGGGTACATTTCTATACCGACCACGCGATAGGGTTGCTCGCAGTGCCGTAGCATTGTCGCTGAGAGATGAGATGCATGTACTGTACTGCTGAACCATTCGCACAAGATGCGCGTGACCGTGTGCCACGATATACCGACCTGCTGCCTTGCTAATCGCTACAGTAAGATGCAGACATGGCTGTTCGACTCATAGCCGAGAAGCTCGACATGTGAAACTCCTCCCCAGTTTTCTTTTCTTCTTCCTTTTTCTTGGCTTCTTGTACACGTCACCACATTGAGACGACCAGATAACAATCAATCTTCCACCTTTTATCCACACTCGACCGTACAACAACCCATCTCTTTGCAACGCTTTGTCACCTCTGGACTTGGTGGTGAAGATTGACATGGTGTGGTCCTCGGGATGCCCTGACCCAGCTCAAGACAGGGACGCCGAGCTGCTCTTGGGCGACAATGATCGATGGACAGGGGAGGTTGACCTGGTAGCTCTTCTCTTAGAAATGCTTCCAAACCAACCCTTGATCTTTGCTCCGCTGCGCTTTCTAAGACTTGATGGCGGTGTATCCGTGACCTGCTGTCCCGTCTCCAGAGGTGTAGGCGTTTGCACCGAGTGCTTTCGAAGGACCGTCTCCACACTGCTTAAGCGCCCCTGATCCTCCTGCCCCAAAGCATCTGGCTGCGACTCCGCAGTGGATTGTCCGGGCTCTGGCTGGGACTCAATCGTGATGGGTGGATCCGGATCTAGAAATGACATGTCCAGCTCTGAGGAAACAGACATCTCTGCATCAAGCTTTGTAGGTGACGAGGGCTCGGTTCGTGAAGAAGTGGGGACGAGACAGATAGTGGGCGGGTAAGACAGTCTGCGAAGTTGCGACGCATCTTGTAATTCTTCTGACAGCCTCGAAGGCTGGTCGGCTGTGCTGACATACGAGTCGTTGCTGCTTTGGTCCAAATTCTGATCGGAGCGACGGGCGTGGACGTGAGGACCGCCTCGTATGTGATAGTGGAAGGTCGCGTATGGTTGGTCAAGTGGATCCAGGAGAGCATACTGATAAAAGGCTGGAGGGTGATGTTCCTTGAGACGGCCCCAGTTGACAAGATCGAAACCCTTTTCGCCCATGGGTGGTTGTTCGTCGAACTGTCTGCACGCTCTGCGTCTCCCCNNCCTGGCGCGATACGCAAGGATGTCGAAGTCTTGGTCGTCGCCTGTAGGGCGAAAGAAGAAGGCGCGCTTGTCAACAGTACGCCAGCCGCCATGGTCCTCTCCTCGGAAGAAAGCCCACATGGTTTTGCCTTTCCATTCTTCTGCCTCTCCAACACCCCAGCTGACGATGCACTCGTCGTCGAGGACGAGCTTGAAGAACATGTACTCTGTTGGCGCATGAGTCGGCGCGAGCATGGCTGGGTTGATTGTGTACGAGATCCAAAACTGAGAGGCGAGGTAGGACGGGACGTATACATCAACCAGTCGTGGGTCGTCAGACGCGTCGGATGCGTGGCTGGCTGGTATGGCCGCCTCCGGGATCGTGTCGGCATCGAACTGCGACTCCAGCATCAGGACGATACCCTCGGCTGCTGGCATTTCGCTTCTGTACGTTGGTCGATGAGACAAAGCCAAAGGTTTGTGTTGGTGAAAAGATCAAAGACTTTGTGTTTGTCTTGTCGCGGCTTTGCACTGTTTTCGTTTGGCTTGTCTGAGTTGGGCTTGCTCGCCGACTCGGTGCGCCGCTTCCACAAAGCCCCCCCTGACGAAAGGCAAAGCCCAGGATATCATCGCGCTTGCCATCTCTGTTTACGCGTAATCCAGTCGGTTCTCTTATTGTTTCCACGAAACATAACTCAATCACAAAGGTCTGAAACATGACAATCCACCCAGTACGACCGACATAGAGATAGAATGGCCGAAAGACTGCTGTAAATCTCTCTTGACAGACTTCCACTCGAATGTCCCCGGTCAAGATACACAAAGCTTTCGACACTGATTAGTCCTCCAGAGAAACACGTTGTCTGATACACCCTCACGCTCACCCTCATCGACCAGGAGTCGGAACACATCTCGATCAGAACTCAGGGCACTTGTCCGCCAGATGCCACAACCTATCTCGATTAGAAGGGAGACACATCGCAGTAAACTCGCGCGCGGCGGCCGGTCGAGAGGCAATGCAAACCAACCATTCTTGCAGTGTCCCCTGAGGTCTGCTGTTGCTATTCGCTGAATCTTCTGTCGTCCGAGACTTCCGCGAAAACAACTCTCTCATGTCACGGGGTGCGGTGTTGGCTTCGTTTTGCAGGCATATATAATGCAAGAAAATGACTGTTTTTTTTCTCCCAAATTTCACACCTCACAACACATCACGGCGAGCTATCCAACGCTTCTATTTCTCTTACATTCGTGCACAACACTCATACCTTTCTACAACACAACCAAACATTTGCATCATGGCTCCAGCAACTGCAATTCAGAAGCTCCACAAGGCTGCCAGAAACCACCAGAATGCCCTTGGTGGTGGTTGGGCCACTCCCTTCCCTCGCGACATTCTCAAGCAGCAGCAAAAGTCCACTGCTGCACAGACAACCAAGGTTACCAAGGTCACCAAGGTCACCAAGATCATCAAGGTTCGCCCACAGCCATCCAACTTCTTCAAGAGCGCCGAAGAGCTTCTCGCCATGGCTGAGAAGTCTACAACCATCAAGGCTCAGGCAAAGCCTATCTATCTCGACCACAACGACAGTACAGCTGAGCCTGTCATGACATCCAACAAGGCAGGGGCTCGTCAAGACTCCCTGGCACCATTCTCTCCTGCTCCCAAGACCAAGAAGTCACCCAAACCCAACAATAACGGGGCAAGCATCAAGGGTAACCTCAAAAGCAGCTCTTGCTCTCCCACCAGCGCCAGGGGCGTCTACCTGCTGCTGTCCATCATCGAATCCCGCGACTACGATAACTGGACCACAGCTCTGGAAGAACACTGCAGCCTCTTCCACGACGACTTCAACGAATACTACTCGAGCATCGAGTTTGACTCTCACAACTCGCGCTACCACATCTATGCCGACTGCGAGAACAAGGTCATGGCCATGCTGCTCAAGAGCAAGCTCGACGGCGACATCATCCTCGGCAAGCAGTTGATTTGCGAATTCATCTAAGCAACATCATACAAGGTCTACTACATCATGCCATATCACGAACGGGCAACGGAAGATTTTTTTCTTAGCAAGGAGTTTTTGGAAAGCTTGAAGTTTGGATATCGAAATTTGGGAGGTTTGGAAACTGTCACTTGGTGGGACGATTCCCATATATTCCATGTCACTGTATATTTTACTGTTTTTTCTAACAATGATTAGTCTGTTGGAACCACAAATTTGATGTCTTGCTATCTTCTGCTTATCCAAAATTCAGTGCGCGGCATGGCTGCCTAACTCACACGCCTGCTGCTGCCTAAAGAAAAAGAATGGACTCGTGAAAATGAGAGTTTCGCGATCTGGCTTTGACATGTGTGCATCAGTCGCATCACCCATATCTCCACGTGGGATATCCAACTCGAGAACACTAGTCACGAATCTCACAGAAACCAGCGAAGGAAAGATTTCGATCGCACAATTCTTGGGAAAACAGAAACATTTCATCCCTATAGGGTACGCTCAACCACGCAATCCCTCAAGCGCCTCCTTCAATTTCTCCCAACCGTCAGTGTCTTCCCAGCAATCCTTGCCTTTGCCCATGATGGATCTGACGGCGCTTCTGGCCTTGAACTTCCAGTCCTTGGCGACCAGAGCACCGCTTCCGGCAGCCATGCCCTCTGTCTTTTCCATCTGACCCAAGCTCTCGTATGCATCGCACAAGTCCACTGTTGCGTCGACGACAACATTCCAGCGGTCTTCGCTCTCGGTCTCCCAGCCGGGTTGACTGCTTACTGCTCTCCATGCCTTTTCGTTTGCGTCTAATGCGGTGGCTGGCTTCTTGCGCCAAAGACAGAGCTTTGCGTACAGTTGCCACAACTCGCGGGAGGACGTGATGAGGGGAACGATCTTCTTGTCGAACATCTCGACCAGCAGACGCTCAAATCCAGGCTTTGTGGGATCGTACTCGTCGTTCAAGGCGATAACGTGACGGATCATATGTTCCATAATCTCAACATCGATACATGATTCGCCATTGGTCTTGGAACGGAGGTCGATGATGTGGCGTTGAGCTGTCAGCACTGTGTCGTAGTCTGGAGGTGAAAGGGAGGCGGCGACGATGAGAAGGTTCTCCCAGATACGATGACTGTCGTGCTTGAGAGTAGCGGCACGCTTCAGTGCGCGAAGAGCATCTTTCTTGTTTTGTTGAGGATCGGCCTTCTTAGGCCGGGTAGCCATGGACTCGTCTTCGTCTTCGGCGAGTTCAACTGCTGGTGCAGCGGTTTCGTCGTCGGTAGTGGGAACCTGGTTCTTGAGAAGAGCGGCAGCTAAGTTGCTCCATGCTTCTGCGTCTGTCTCCTCGAGCTGGACGGTACGCGAGAAAGCCTCGGCAGCCTTTTCAAACTGAGCAAGCTCCAGCAGACAGCAGCCCATAGCAAACCACGAAGCGTGGTTGAGCTGGTTTGCTCTCAAACTCTTAGCATAGGCGTCTGCAGCTTTGATCATGTCACGTTGGCCAATGTACATGCGACCCAGCGAGCGCTGAGCACGAGCATATCTCTGGCCCGAAACCTCCCACGCCTTCTCGTACATGGAAGCATCTTGATCGAGGTCACCAAGAATGCAGTAGAGACGTGCTGCGTCAGCCGGTGGAGGTTGTCTCTCAGAGCCTTCCCAAGCTTCTTCGTCTCCAGCATTGTCCTCATCGCCGTCGTTGGTGGTGTTAAACAGTTGGCGACGCACAATCTTCTTCGCCGTCTCTTCCTTCTCGGTAGCAGCATAGCAGAGAGCAGCCTCAGCCCACATCTCCAAGCGGATATAAATGTCGAGTGCTGAGCGCAGACCTCCGAGAGTGACCCATCTTTGTGCCAATTCTCCTTCGAGCTCCCATCGAGTAGGCGCAGCAATCTGGAAGATGTAACGCAGTCTCTCAGAAGCCGGAGCAGAGTCTTCGCTGTCGCCCTTGCGCAAGAAGCTAGTGGCCGTTACGTCTGCGCTGCCATCTGCGGGAGCCTCTGTTGTATCAGCAATGACTTGGTCGACAACTGCCTGCAGTTGCAAAAGACCACGTTCGATGGTTCTAGATCTGTAACCCTCCATTCTGCTGCGAACAAGCAGACCTTGAGTGTAGACTTGCCAGTTCGAGCTACCGCCTTCCAACACACGGGTTGCGTACGGCAAGGTTTCTTCTCTCGTGAGACCATTTGCGGGAGATGTGTTTGTGATAGAAGATGCAAGGGCGAGCAAGATGATCGAGTCCAGTGGTAAAAGCTTCGGTTGATTGGAAGGATTTAGTTCAGCCAATGCGGGTGGCAGAGACTCCTTGGTCTGTACGTCCAAATTGAGTGTCGGCTTTTCCGTGAACGAAATGTTTTCCAGCAGTGTGTCGTCGTTGAGGTCTACGTTTTTGGGACCGCTGGTTGCGCCTTCCGTCTGCTGGGTTTCTGTTGACTTTGTGTCTTTGACGCTTTCTGCATCGCGCACACTCTTAGCAAGTACGACCAGCTGGCTGACGTCGTGCTGTTGGAACTTGGTTCTTCTTCCCAAGATACCAGTCAAGGCAAATTGAAAAGCCTGCTCAGCTGCCGCTTCGTCGAGATCGGCTCTAGCCTTCTTGTCCAGACCGTAGAAGGTCTCGATACTAGCACGTTCAAGCAAGAACTCAGCCTTTGCATCGTCGTTGCCAGCTCTCGACTTGCCCTTTGGCGAGACGTCAAAGAATTTCTCCTGCACGGCGTCGACGTCCGCGAAAATCTTGTCCTGCAATGTTCCGCAGTCCTCTGATAGCAGTCGCTGATGCATAAACGTCACTCTCAGCCTGGCCCACCGCGAAACCGAAATGTTCTCGAGGATATCCAGGTTGCTGATGATCACATTCGCCAGACAGAGTAGTTCAATATTCGGCGTCAATCTGTATGCCGCAATACCGTCGACTGCAAGACCGGCAATCAGTTGGCGACGCAGCGTGGTCACTTGCTGCTTGTCGTCAGCCACGTCCCGCGGTAGAATAGTCTTCGAAGGTGTGAATGGAAGCGGAGGACCAGTAGCATTAGATTGTAGGAAGGCGAGCAAAGCGGCATATCCGATAACAAAGAAGAGACTCTGCTTGTACTTTGCATTTTCTTGTTCCTTGGCGAAAATCTTGCTCAATCGAATTGAGATATATTCATTCCACGTCGCACAATCTTTCAACTGTGTCTCATCCAGCTCCGAGTTTGGGCTGTGTCCAAGAAGTTCCTGCGCATCTTTCGATTGCAGGAGGGCANNGAGAAAATCTCCAGATTCCAGTTCCGACAGACGTTTCGTCAACAGCTCTGAAACCTCTTCGGGCAGAGAGTTGCGAAAAAGCGTTTGCAAAGCGTCGGCCATGTTTGCGACTTGATTGTGGTGTTTTCGGATTGCAGATGTCCGGCAACAATATTTCTCTGGACCCTGAATCGAATGCGCCTGAGATGGAAGCTTTTGGAAGTTTTCAAGCGCGGAATTATCCGCTCTCACTTCTGTGGCACATCTTGCGACGTCACAAAACCATACGAAAATGAATAGGTGAAGCGTTTGATGCTTTTATTTATATCGATCCGATTGAAGATTTAACAATAACTACATGATCTCAAAGTCACACTCAAAGCATGTGCACCCCAACAAATCGCCGACCGATAGCCCTTCCTACCATCTGAACGCCAAGAAATCCTCCTAGCAAAAAGAGCAATATTGAACATGTGTCTCATCTCATCCTAACTCCTTGTGTATCCTTAGAGAATTGAGATTTAGGCTCTCTTCTTGTTCTGGATACCGTCCCAGATACTGGTAGCGATACCGATGTACGCTGCGACCATGGAGCCACTGTAGCCATAAGGCATGGCATTCTCGACTGTCGTGACGGTCTGCTCGGTGAAGGTTCCGTATAATCTGTTACCTTGGGCGTAAACCATCCAAGACATCAGACCTTTGGCGATACTGAACATTAAAGGATCGATGCGGTAGACTGGTCTGTAGTCTTCGAATCCGTCCTTCTTCTTAAGCTTGAGAGACAAGTTGAACAACCAGCCAGTCGCAAGTGGAGCCCAGAAGTTCATGGTCGCCCACAGCAGCGAAGGCGCCCAGTAGTGATGAGTGAGGAATACAAATATGTCAGGCAGGAAGACAGCGAAACTGGGAAAGCCGAACAGACTCGGGAAGTCGAATGCGAATTTCCACGGAACAGTCGCGTAGTGGAGTGCCGCGGACTCGAGAAGGAGGATTGTGAAGTGGATGCCGGTAATAGATGAGAGATCAAGACGAGCTTCTTCAAGCACGTCCATGATGTGCGAGGATGTCCAGAGCTTGTTCATGCCTTCAGAGATACGGGCAGTCTGCTCCTCAATGGCATCCGTGACGACGGCTGGAGAAGGAGGAAGTGCCATGCGTGGAGGGCTGAGGAGCATAGACTCTTCGACACGTGGCGCCTCAAACACAGGTTCCTCAATTCTAGGCGCCTCTACTCTAGCCGGAGTTGAGACGAGCACGGCGCGGGCAGTACGCCTACCCGTGACTGCAGTAGGTGATGATATGGGTTCANNCTGACAGATTTTGATGAGAAAGAAGATAATGCACACAAAACGAGCTAGGACTTACACATCGGATTCACCCTTGATGCGCGGGGCGCGTCTTCGAGCAACAGACCTGGTCACTTCTAGCTCGGCAGCAGGAGTCGAGCCCGATTCGCGCTTTGTGGGAGAACCCTTGCGGGCATAATATCCCTCGAATGAAGGATGATCAGAGTATGTTGACGCGTTATTTGTGAGTTGCTCTTCCAAGAGAGCAACGATCTGATCTTGCGAAGATCGGTAACGCTACGAAAGTCAGAAGAGTGGTGAAAAATGACGCGTTTGGTATGCATACTCGTCGATGCCGGCCTGACCAGCCATTTCGGCCAGTTCAGCTTTACGGTGCAAGTTCAACCAGGAAGGCATGGCGCGAAAATAGAATGGAAAGAATCGCGTAAATGAGGCGATCAGGTATCGCGTGAGATGGAAGTGTTTATAAGTGTATGTGGTGAGTAATCTTGGAAGGGAAGAAACGCGAGTGTGCAGAGACGCGTAGGTGAAAGATGGCAGCTTCGATGAGGTAAAGTAAACACTCGAAGCAGAAGCAACGAGCGTCTTGGCATTCGACCAAACAAGCGGTCCGACCATGTAATCAGCTATGAACTTGATGGCTTTCGAGATAGGAGAGTCAAGCTATCTAGAGATACATAAAATGCCCTCGAGTCGAGACACAGCGACAACAGAACGACATGATTGTCTCAGAGCATCTGTGGTCAAGTGGAAGACAGTCGGCGGAAGGGTCGGTCGGTGCACGGAAGCGGGAGTGCAGAGGCGACTGCCAAGCATGACGCCGAGTGCAGAAGGCTCAAAGAAAGTTGACGAAGACCGGCGACGACCAGAAATCTGTACTCGTCCATTCTGATACTCACCACCGTGCGAAACATTCTCTACCACCCAGCGCCCGCACACTTACGCTCGCTCCCATTGGCACCCTCGTCGACAACAGAAGAGCGCAAACGAGGCGCATACGAAGGCATTCATGGTATTAGCCCGTGTGGCTGAATACTTGTTCCCGTCCGACACCATTTCACATTATGCTCCGCCAGAGCCGGCGACACAAGAACGATACTATCAATCAAAAAGAGCGCAGCCGGAGCCAGTCATGGAAGAAGACGACCTAGACGCCGCCCGGCCACCATACATTCATGTTAGTCTGGACGACGACACACCCAAGGAATCAAGGTTAACTGAGTCTAGGNCGATGCTTGCAGGAGGTCTGGGTGGCCTAATGGGCGACATGCTCATGCACTCGCTGGACACGGTCAAGACTAGGCAACAAGGCGATCCTCACATGCCGCCGAAATACACATCCATGGGCTTGACCTACCGTACCATCTGGCGCCAGGAGGGTCTGGTACGAGGCCTCTATGGAGGTGTGACACCTGCTTTCCTCGGATCCTTCACGGGTACCATGACCTTCTTTGGCGCTTACGAGTACTCCAAGCGCGCCATGATCGATTACGGCGTGAATCCCTCCATCGCATACTTTACCTCTGGTAAGACCCCTTCACCTCGCATGATTTTCTGCGCTCTGTACTCACAAGACTATCAGGNNCTTTTTGCCGATCTTGCCGCCTCGCCCTGGTACGTCCCCTCTGAGGTCCTCAAGACCAGATTGCAACTGCAAGGTCGACACAACAATCCCTACTTCTACAGTGGCTACAACTACCACGGAACCTGGGATGCTTTTAGAACCATCATTCGTGTCGAAGGATGGAGAGAAATGTTCTCTGGCTATTCTGCCACTCTGGCACGCGACCTGCCTTTTTCCGCCTTACAATTCGCCTTCTATGAACAAGAGCAAAGGATAGCAAAAGCTTGGATGGGAAGCAAAGATATCGGTCTTCCATTGGAGATCTTCACCGGTGCAAGCGCCGGAGGTATGGCTGGAGTCATCACATGTCCGCTTGATGTGGTCAAGACGCGCATCCAAACTCAGCTGGATCCCGAGTTTGCACACGCGCCTGCTTCTCAAGCCTCAAAGGCCAGTCCCACCGTCAGTCCGGCCAGCACAACGCATAGACCTACGAAGCAGGCACCTTCAATACACGATTCCAAAAGACCCATTTCGACCGGAGGGCCATCGACTGCACTGAAGAACCACGGAGCAGTCGCCCTCGAGACCGAGAACGTCATTGCAGGCTTGAAGGTGATTTACAAGCACGAGGGGCTTGCCGGTCTTTTCAGAGGCGTGGGTCCCCGCTTCGTATGGACGAGCGTCCAAAGCGGAACCATGCTTGTCATGTACCAACAGCTCCTCAAATACTTCGAGTTACATCCGCTTGTTTCTTCGGACGAGGACGAATTGGCCTTGTCGTGAAAGAGTCTGCAAGACTTGTATTTTATACCAGACGGGTTTTGTAAAAACGGTGGCATTTTCAGGGGCGTTTCATCTGCTAACCCAAAGCCATGATAGACGCATATTTGGAGCGGCGTTTTTGATCTGGACGTTTGTATTTTCGCTTTGTTAGAGTACTCGGTTTGCAACCGTAGACTTTTTGTATATCAGAACCAATACCTACTCTATCTCAACTTCACCTCCCCTTTTGCATATCCACCCCAGCACGGACAGCAACCACTTTTGAGGCATAGTCGTTCAATAGGGGACGGACAAAGATTCGAGACCGTTGAAAGTTCGACTGATCCAAAATCAGGGGCTCTTTCAAGCAATTCATCCTTTCTCTCGTAGCGACATTGAGTAATGTTGGAATGTGGAGATACACAGTTGCCTCTGAGTCTGGAGTGGGTTTGTCGAGAGTCGTCCACACAGCATCTCCCTGGGGATGTTGCTCAAACTCTCCAAAGGTTCGAGCAATTACATAGCTATCAGTGTATTGAACATCTACACACAGGGTGACAGCGAACAGAACATTGTTGTCAACATACCTCTTCTCAATGATCGTCTTTATAGGCGGCCATGCTGCTCTCATCGCCTGTCATCTCTATCTAGTAATGCATCTGCGATGTGTATCAGGTAGCGATGTTGTGGTATTGTGATCGCTGCAGGATCAACAGAGCCCGGTCTGTTCACGTCTCGGAATCCCAGAAATCAGCAGGGGAGCCCCAGTTGAACCCACGTCATGCATGCAGCGGAGACCTAGCTACTACAAAGCAGTGCGTATTCCTTCAGACGAGTCCTTGGCACAGAATTTGGTGAGAAAGCAAGAAACAGCCATCCGCCGCGCTCGAAGGCCCGCCGTCGCGCGCCGCCTTGTCCGACCGTGCGAAGGAGGTCGAGATGAGACTGGAACGCTCTGGCAGTGTCAGACATCCGAAGCCGCAGCATGCCAGGGCAAATTTTGCCGTCGGTTTCGCTCGTCTCGACGAGAAGCTGAACATTGGTCAGTGTCTGTGGTCAATCTGTACATGGATTGGAGCGCAAAAGTCGACTAGACAAGGATGTCCTATTTTCCAGCACCATGAGCCAGCATCAGTGGCATAAAAAGCGTGTTTGTGTACAAAAATGACGGTGTGTCGTTGAATAAAATATCAGAACCGAGTAAAGCCGCCGACAACCGCCCGGGTTTTTGTTTTGCTCGGTGAACCCTGCCGACATCGCTATCTGGCAAAGATCCGCACCAGGAAGCTGATAGCGAGTCGTACGACGGATAACTCAGAGCCCGAACCGAGCCTTAACCTTTTACGCATTCGAATTTCTAGCAATCCGATAGGAGTAGGTTGGAGGCTCTGCAGTGCCACTCAGGCACAAAAGCCTGACGAGGCTTGGGGGCGTCAATTGACTCAAGCTTACTCCACATACGTAGCGCTACTTCTGACGACACCTCTGCAAGAGAAAAAAATCGCTGTCCAGAGGCAACCAGATATTGCCCAGATGTTCTGCGACCAAACAATTCTCGAAAAAGGTCAAGATTGATCACATCCTGGGGCTCCACATGCATCCCCATACCTGAACTCTGGGGACCACGTTGCTCGAGAGTGAAAGGATTTCCATTACTTGATACAAATCGGCTATGAGTCAATCCAACCAGTCCGATGGCCTGCCTGAAACCTAAACGCATACTTGCTCAACCAAGACCATGATTCTTCTTACCTAAGGACGTGGGGAAAGGCTCCGTTGTAAGGCCGTAGCGTCTGGTGCATCGTCCACTTCTCCTCCACCAACGACCAAACGACATCAGCAAAATTTTACGTAGGCACAACCGCTTTGCTTGGTGATCTGCCGGGTCTAGTCAACTTTTACCCCAACCACTATTTAACTACCTTCCCCTCCGTCGTGTGTCCTCCTGCCCTCCTCTCTCACGGTCATCTCTGGTTATTCTTACACCTGTCACTTTGTGGGGATATTCCAGCAAACCAGTCACGCCACCTCTCTTATACCCGGTGGGACCCTACTCAAGGCCAACGCCAACACAACCTCATCAGGTCTCGACGTATCGTCTTCAACATGCATCAGAACGAGATGCCCACGCCTGTCGGTCAACCACCTCAATATGACCAGGAAAAAGGGTTGATGACTTTGGAGCCATCGGCTCAGCCCCCATTGCCGACGATGTCGAATCTAACACTACCATGAAGGAAACCGAGGTGCTGGACGTCTTCGGTAACGAAGATGGTGCTGATATCCAGTACAAGACCATGACCTGGTGGCAAGGTGCCATGATCATGATCGCCGAGAACATCTCACTTGGTATTCTGTCTTTGCCTGCTGTCCTCAAGACCATCGGTCTGGTTGGTGGTATTATCGCTATTCTCCTCATGGGTATCATCACCACCTACTCTGGTTACACTCTCTGGCAATTCCGTATGAGATACCCCCAGGTCTCCTCCTTCGGTGATGTCGGTTACATTCTCATGGGCAAGTTCGGGCGTGAACTGTTCGGATTCGCATACGTTACATTCTGTGTCTTCTGTAAGTTTCGTTTGCACAAACCTAGGAGTCATATAAGTTCTAACCAAAAACAGGCANTGGCATCTCACGTTCTCACGTTCATCATCGCAATGAACAGTCTTACCAACCACGGAACTTGCAGCATCGTCTTTGGTATCGTTGGTCTGGTTCTCTTCTTCCTTCTTACCATTCCTCGCACTATGAAGAACGTGTCCTTCTTGGCCATCGCTTCTTTCATTTCCATCCTTGCAGCTGTAATGATCACCATGATTGCTCTTGGTGTCAACNCCCTGGAGGGCCGCAACATCGTCGACATTGCACACCCCAACTTCCCCACCGCCTTCAACAGTGTTTCCAACATTGTTTTCGCCTACGGTGGACATGCTGCCTGGTTGAGCTTCATCAGTGAGCTCCGTGACCCCAAGGACTACCCCAAGGCCTTGATGACTCTTCAGGCCGTCGACACTTCGCTCTACCTGGTTGCCGCTGTTGTTATCTACTACTTCGCTGGTGACATGGTTACCAGTCCTGCTCTGAGCAGTGCCTCTCCTCTCGTCTCCAAGATCGCCTGGGGTATCGCCTTGCCTACCATCATCATTGCTGGTGTCATTTTCGGTCACGTCACCGCCAAGTACATCTACATCCGCATTTTCGCTGGTACCAAGCACCTCCACAGCCGTGGTGTTGTTGCTACTTCATCCTGGTTCGCCATCATCTTCGGTATCTGGTTCGTTGCATGGATCTTGGCCGAGTCGATTCCCAACTTCAGCAACTTGCTCGGATTCGTCGCTGCCCTCTTCGCCTCGTGGTTCAGTTACGGACTTCCCGGTGTCATGTGGCTTTACATTATGAAGGGCAGCTGGTTCAGCAGCCCCAAGAAGATTTTCCTCTTCTTCTGCAACGTTATTCTGGTGCTCTTGGGTATCATCATCTGCGTTGTTGGTCTTTACGCATCAGGCACCGAGCTGGCCAAGGACTCCAGCGGTCGCTCCTGGTCTTGCGCTGACAACCGCTAAGCAACGGGCACTGGATGCTTGTATGCTATGAAATCTGCTTTTTACTGCGTTTGATGAATATTTTATACCTTTCTTGATAGATATGGCGAGAGTACAATCTATTATGACCATTTCACGAACTCCTTTCGATCTCAACATCTCGACACGTCTAATGTTACATTGTACAAATTTGCTCGAACGCTGCTGAAGCCTTTTCCAAGATTCCACATGCCATCAAGATTCAAGACACCAGATACGAAAGTGCGCAGCGCTAGCGGTCAACATCCTGCAAAGCAACAGAAATTTCCCCCTCTTCTGGTGTCAGTGGCTTTTGCGCACGCCCAAAAGTCTGCTGAAGTAAAAACACACGTCACGCAAACGTTGATCCATTGAGCCAAGACTTTCATTTTCAACAACAATCCACCGCTTCGCGCCCGCGCCTGGATGAAGATCAGCCTGATGGTAACGAGTCAAGGCTATCGCTCTGGTCACGATTGTGCCTCTTCTGGGACGACTGCGCTCGGGAGTATTTCCGACTCGGCGAAGGAAGCCGTGTTGGATGTTGCTAGGGGTGTATGGACCTTTGTTGGTGTGCAAGGCTCGCGAGCAGCAAACGTCTCAAGCAGAGAGAGTAGGGAGCTGCTCACTTGCTCGTGTACGTCGTGCTTGCGAGCTTGATCTTCCTCATGATGGAGCCTTTTTCGGCTTCCAGGACTATCGAGGCAGCAAGACAGAGAGTTCTTCTAGGCAACCACCATGGTCATCTGGGTCCTTTCTGTCCCAGGAGAGCTAAAGATGTCACGGGATGCCTTGTTTGAAGAGATATGCTCTTCTAGAATGTCCGGCACTGCCATGCTCACCAAGCCTCGTACAAGTATTGCTTTGAGGTCAATGGTACGGTATCTTTTCAAAATAAGGACGCAAACAATTTGTTCTGGATATCATCATGCTCGTCGTGCTCGGACGGCCTGCCGTGGAAGGAGCTGGATATCCATGATCTGGAAGCAAGCCACACAAATTCCTTGACAAGGAGCAGCATAAAACATGACCTCACACCGAGACTACACCTATCNNAGAGACCCCTCATTGGCTACGACCCGCCTGCAGACCATGCAGGAACACCCAGCCCTCTCTATCTGTCGGATACGGATTTCTTCCTTCGCCGCATCACAACATNGTCTGTCACTTTCTTTAGTCAAACCCTCCTTCCTCAACAGCGAACATACCCATTTCCTCTTATCTGCCCCAGCATCCGGCCATCCGCGCTCTCGGCTTAGCAAAAAGACACGCAATACATCCGATCNNGCTGGAAAGAGGTGTTGGTGATGACGCTCAGGGAGTCCTGCGCATAGCGTCGGCTTTGGCAGAGGCGTATATCATCGATCTGAGCAATATTCTTTTGCACCAACGTGCCGGGTTACCCTGAGTCTGGGACGGATACTCGCTGCTCCGCATGCAGGTAGGAACGGCAAGGGCAGGAGGCACTACTCCATGGGGTTGTTCGTGTCGAGGGTTTGATGCACGCGTGGCAGGGGATGCGGGACGGGCTGGATGACTCGGGCACACATCCGATCTGCACTTTGGGGGCTTTGACGGTGTTTGACATTTGCAGAGTATCAGAATCTACGTCTTGTATGAGACTTTTGCTTTTGCTGATGTTTGGTGTGGTGGAAAGATGATCAATGGTACAGAAGCTCGGCTTAAAGCGGCTCTATGTTCTTCATCAAGCTTGCTGAACTTCATCCCACTGAGCCAACCAATTCCGCACCACACAGCTAGTCATACAAGCTACCAAGGAACACACGATAGGCTGCAAACAAACATCCATAAACCACTCCGACCAAGTGTAATCTCTCTGCTTTGCCTGCTCCTTTGATCTTGTTTTGCTGCTAGCCTCCATGTCCTCTCGAAGAGCCACCGCCTTTTGCCAAAACCTTTCAGTCAACTCTTGCGATTCCCTCAGACGGCGGTGTTGTTCACAAACGGTGATTGTATGTGTTGCTGTGGGTGGAATTGTCCAAGAGGTGTCGAACACGGTCCTCGTGATGGTGGTTGTGGTGGTTGGAGGACAAGAGGCGGACGGAGTAAAGATCCAGGAACCCCATATCGGCCAGTGAAACAGCAAAGGAAGGAGGATTGCGAGGAGGAGATGTTCAGACATTTTGCTGCTGTTGAATCTCTCTCCGTCATTTTTTATTCGTTGTCGCTTGCGATCTTACAGAGAACAAATTCCGTGAGATGTCGTTGATGCTTTGTGTAGCAGTCGTATCACCCAAACCTCCACGTGGAATTTCAACCTAAAGGTGCACTGCGTTTTTAAATGGTGGTAACTTTAATGGCATTTCCTTTGTGGAGTTTGTGAACAACCAGCGACCGACAACGACGTTGACCGGCATGCAATGAGAAGAGTAGACCAATGTTGCCTTTGATACACATTCTTATGCTACTAACTCTGAATGTCTCACAGTCTGTCACAGAATCAGCATGTAGAAGTGTTTGGTAAAATGGTCGGCTGAGCAATGGCGGTGCCTAACGTCAAAATCTGGAAAAGCGCGATGGCAAGCGGTGTTAGTCGTGGTTGATTGCTTGAAGCTCGTCTTTGAGAAGGAGCCACTTTCTCGGGAGTTGACGCACGACGCGTGATTGCTCTTTTTCATGCTGTGTCACTGATTTCCAGGACTGGTCATTGTTTTCGTCTTTCAATCGACAACCAACATCATGTATCCTGCCGACGCTTTACAACGTCTGGTTCTCGCCTTGTCTTATCTACGTCTCGTCAATATCTGGTCTCTCGACACAGCGGCGGCAGCTCCCATCGCGATCTGATCGATAGACGGTCTTGACTGAAGCTTTCCGCAGAACAATTCTTGACTTACGAGTTCTATCTATGAGACAAGCACTCGTCGTCCGGTCCTCGCCTACTTCTCTGGTACCGCACCAGACACATACTCTTCCCTAAAACTGCATCCTGCGTCCAATTCTATCAGTATCTGAAACGCGCTGTCTCACTGAGTGTTTTCTGGTTTCCATGGATTCGGTCAAACGAGCTACATCGCTCGCATAGCTTACCATACACCGTATCCCCGAGGCTATCTTCGATTTACACACCGTTCCACATGGGCGGCACGGTCCGCCAATCCTGGGACTCTGTGACATAACGGCATCGCGAACAACAAGTCCACATACTCGGAAGGAAGTCACAACCTCACCGTGAACATAGAGACTGCGCACTTGTCTTGCATCTTCCGTCTCCATCCTGGTGCGCCGTTTGCACTAAAGTAGTAGATGCGGGAAGGATCTCCAACATGGGCGAGATGGCCGAGCGGTCTAAGGCGCCAGCTTAAGGTTAACCCAATACGCTGGTCCGAAAGGGCGTGGGTTCAAATCCCACTCTCGTCAATATCACTTTTGTTTTGACTATGTCGTTGGGTGGGAACCCAGAAGGAAGTGGGATGGGTGGAAGGTTGAGATTTTGGAAACCTGGACATGGAATTTGTGGGCAGATTTCGACTGCGTGAAGCCTGGCGTGAGCGGGCTTGGCGATGTTGTGCTGTGCACAAGCCTCGTCAATAACGTGCAATTTCCTGTTGCTGGCAAGAGAGGCTGCTTTTTTGCGCGCGACATGGAAACGAACGATTCGGGTTTGAGCTGCACCAGCTTGGCTCAATAGTGATGTGGAATCCAAAATGTCCTGTCTTGTCTGGTCTTGATTTTGCGTCCTCAGCCGGCGGTCTGACCCAACGTTCCTCAGGCAGGATGCTAACAAAGCTTTGTCGAAATACAAAAATCAGGAATAACAAATCTTTGGAAATTGAGGTGCCTTTCAACAGCTCACAAGCTATTCTTACACACTGTATACCTATCCTAATCAAACTGCAACACTTTAACACTCCCGCTGCCGTTGTGAGAGACAAAAGCTCGTCAGAGCCCATGGTTAATGGTACCACCCTGACCTGATTGTATAGGACCACTATCAAAACAAACAAACACACTATACGAATACGACTCCCTCAAAACCGTCCATATCTTATTTCACCTGATCCTTCTCGTATCCCGAAAAAGAACACTCAATACTCACAACCACCAAAAGTCCTATACGCACGTAGACGAGGGTAGTCTGCACAGCCTCAACACGAAACGTTGACAGGAAATGAAACATTGACAGGAATGTAGCACACCTATCTCACCACCACCGCCAAGCACACAAACGCGTGTACCTGCCAAGCCTGCTTAGATCGTATACCCTGCAGGTAGCTGCAAAAGAACCGTAGTGGGATGGAAGGATTTATCTAGGAATAAATCCCTATTGGTCACTATGCTGGAGACCAGCCAATGGGAACACAGAGCCGGGGGAGCGCCCAGCGAAGGGGGGGATCGAGATAGCAGTATGGCTATCAACAACCGATATGCATTCTGTCTGCTCAGCCTGGACGGGTAGATAAGTGTCTTGGTGTGATCCGATCCTGCTGCTGTACTGGCTCCCTTAAGAGTGACTGTGGTGCTGCACATTTGCATACTGCAAAGGCCATAATCTTGTTATTCTGCTTTCTCTCCACCAGATTCGAACGTCCTCACCAGAACTATCCGCAACAATGGCACAAATGCAACCATGGTTGATCATCATACTGGTCTTGCTGGGCTGCGCACTGTTCGCCGTCACCATAGCTGGGCTGGGAAGAATGTATTACGGCGACACCAGCGAGACTGTGGAATCTCGGCCCTCAGATGTGCAAGCGAGCTACATGCGCGAAGTAAGAGAGAGGAATCAGATGGCCATCCTGCACAAGATGCCGCGCAGACAGGCCAACGCTCAGAGATCCTATACAAACTACACGGATTACTCTTCCGCGGATGGAGCTTGTGAGTTTCGCTATCTGCTGGTGATGCTTGAGGATCACGAATGACTGACTTGGTTCGGACTAGAATTCTTGAGCATCGTTGGCAGCATGGTTCTGTCTATGCATACGACGCAACGAGGTCTGCATATGTGCTGTACGCTGCACCGTCCTTGGGCTCGATCGAAAACATATAGTCACCCCACCAAGGACCAGCAGCCCACCAGAGTGCACTGGCCCAAACGTCAGAGTTGTCAGCCACAAAGGCAAGCATGTCCTTGACAGCGGCTTCGCAATCGCTATTGACCGCGCCTGCAAACTCACCAATCAACCCAATCTTCTTGTTGTCACGGAGCCAGGTCGTTGCGGCTTTGAGACGCTTGCTGCTCCATTGAAAGATTCACACGGAAGCTGTTATGGCCCTTGTTGACGGATGTACTGATGGAACCAAGATCGGGCCATGTGTAATCGGTCCCCCAAGCGACCGGGTATGTTTCCCTCACCAAACTCGGGTCCCGATTCATCAATCGCCGAGCCTGCGGCGAGAAGCAGAAGAAAAGGAAAGTGCGGTGATAGGTTGGATGGGTATGACAACGAAAGACGGAGGAAAATCAGACCTCGCTCAGCTCTGCATGTACCTATCGCTTGAGTCCATCCGTTGCATACCCTAAACTGTCCTCTCCATGCAGCAAAGCATATAACGCGTATAGCTATAGAAATGCACAATAGTCCCGAGAGGCAGGGCAGCACCCACTGAGAGACAAGATTACATCAGCTCTCTGTGGCTACACCTTCGTTGGTGGAAACCACTGTGCCTGTCTATAGTCCAAGAATGCCTTTGTGTTGTAGTGGGAGCAGGCAAGATTGCAGACTTTTGTGTAATACCCGTACCACAAGTCTGTACACGGCTCTTCTCCGACGTCCAAGCCCCTGCTGTACGAGGGAGTGAATCGGTTGTTACACCCAAGAACACATCAGGTGCCGAAGCCCTTCAAGTAAAAGATTCGCGTTTCCAGGTCACGAGGGAAGAGACCAAGGTTTTGTTGGCAAACGCTCTCCAGCTTGTAAAGAGTCTGGCCGTGTGAAGTTGACGGGAGAGGGACGCAACTTGTAGGCGGACGATTCGGTGATCATACGTTTATGGGCAGCTTGGAGCCCGGCGAGATCCTTCTTGGCCTCTGCCAGGTCAACACCGATGTAGTTCGACCAGACACGATCTCGTCCTCATGGAGGCAGGTGCAAGTCAACCTCTAATAGAACAAGATTGACTTTGCTGGCGAAGAATGTGTGGCCGGCACAGAGTTTGATGTTTGCGCGCTCTTCTGAGTCAGGTACGATCAGTTGATGTGAGGGTAGTGTTCATGAAGATCAGGAGGGATGAAGGAAGAGGAGGTTAAATACGTCGCTGTCTGAGATAGATGATAGCTCTGGATATCAGAGGGCTGAGCCTCGGCCCGGCTCTCAACGCTTGGTTTGAAAAGTTTATATACGCACACGATCTCACCTGAAACATCAATGGTTCTGTGGTGTAGTTGGTTATCACTTCTGTCTAACACACAGGCGGTCCCCGGTTCGAACCCGGGCGGAATCATCGTTTTGCTTGCATATCATGTAATTTTTTTACCAAAATTTTCGTGGTATAGCGGTGGGGAGTTGGCAGAAATTTCTTGACAAAATTGAGGGAGGTGCGGGCACGGCGTTCCGCGATGCCGACGCCTAAAATCTTGGCTGTCCCTTGATGTTTTGGCATTTCGTTTCTCTTCCCACCACTTTCTCAATACTCATGGTGTATGAGGCGTATATCTTTGTGACAACCTCTGCTCGAAGTATCTTCTGAGATTGCCATCAACAGCAGCCCGAGATTCAATAGTTCCTGTTCGTCGCGACGCCTTGTGAACGGTCAGTCGCTGATAACGCGAAGGATGTAGAAGCTAAGGCAAGCATGTTGTGACCGACATTTGTACTAAGCAGTTTAGTCTGTTTACTTGTTACCAGTTGCAGTAACTTGTTGTCCAGATGGTCGTCATGGTATAACAGGTTTGTTTATGCCCAGGAGTTTTTCCCACCGCTCGAAATTAACAATTACGAGGGCTTTGACCAAGGGCCTTAGGCCCTCGAACGGACGTCTCACCGCACATGTCCAGAGGAGCTTTGATACACCGCCAGGGGACTCTTACCCGAGACCATTGGTGCTATATTAAAGACGGTTGTGCTTCTTTCTGTTGTTCCGTTTCGAGTACCCTATTGACCTACAGCAATTCTTTGACATCGGTGTTGACTTGCTCGGCTTTTGATCATCTTTCTCGACGCCAACAATATCAACGTATACCAAAACAACACAAAATCTGTCTGTCAACAACATGGGTAGATTCAGCTTGCGCCCCTCAATGGGATCCCGCCCTCAATCGGCCGTGTTCGAAAAGTCTAGTCGTCCTTCCTCTGGCGTCTTCTCATCTTCCTCACGACCATCATCTGGTGTCTTCGATGGCGCCTACATCCCAAGATCGGATGCGTCTGATACCGGCAACCGTGAAATTGCCGAANCTCGCTCAAGATCTCAAGGTGCCTTTTGCATGGCTTCCTCGATCCGCGCGCAAAGATGCTAATACATGTCCAAGACACTCGCAGACCAAGCCGAGCAACACAAACAACACAACCTCGACAACTTTGTACAAATCCTCACTCACCTCAATGGCCTCCCTGCCACGCTCGAGCACATGGGCCAGATGCCTGACATCGTCACTCTGAACCAAACCATCGGCCGACAGTCGCAACAGATCGCAGACCTCGAGGCACGTCTCGCAGCTTCCGAAGCCGCGCACAAGGAAGAGTCGGCAGCCCACAACAGCACAAGAGAACACGCCACACAGCTCAAAGCAAACTGCAACTCCAAGGACGAACGCATCGCTCACCTCAAGTCTCTGCTCGAAAACATCGACCAAGACGTCAAGGACGCTCGCGGCGCCCTCGAGACCAAAGATCTGGAAATGTCGACGTTGAAGACTGAACTCTCCAAGATGAACTCGCTCGTCGCCTTCCAAGATCAAGAACACGCCGCACTCAGTGACTCCATCACAGCCAAGGACGACGAGATCAAGCAATTGCACGAAGGACTCGCTGGCAATGACGCCGAGCTCGCACACACAAAGACAGTCCTCGCGCAACTGGACGCGCAGATCGAGTCCAAAAACCAAGAACTGCACTCCCTGCGCACCGCCAACGAGCTGACCTTCCGCCAACTGCTCGAGTCCCAGACAGCAAGCATGGAACACCTGTTTCAACAGCAAAGCCACACCACCGATGCCTTGACCCAGCAAATCGTCGAGTTGAAGCAACAAATCCGTCTGCAGCAACATCTCGAGACTCCCAATACTCCCCCTGCCTCTAATCCCGTCAGCCCTGCCGTCTCGACTGCAAGCGCAAGTTGGGGTATGCCTGGCTTTGGCGTGTTTGGCGGCAAGAAGCCCAGGGCACATAAGCGTTCGCAGAGCCAGATTGTCATCAAGGCCNCCCACAAGTTCGATGTTCCTGTGCCTACCATGCTTTGAGTTTCGAAAGTTCTGAGATGCAAGCACCCGCACGCCTTGGCCTGTTTTTCGTATCCTCACTCTCTGCGTTTTGGTGTTGTTTTCTTTTCTTTCCCTTCTCGTCTCCGAATTCTTTTGATTGCTGGTTTTCCTTTTTCTCCCCTGTTGCAAGCAAAAACGCTCTCTCCCATGCCCTTCTACGAACCGTTAATGCTTTTCCCCACGAGAAACACGATTGTTAGACAACCCTTTTTGTACATATTTTGCATACTACTGTATCACCTTCCACCTTCTTGGCCTCTCTTTGCTTCCTCTTTGCGTGCAAGCTCAAGCAATACCACAGAGCTGTTTGAAATCATCGTTGGACACACTCAAGTGCTCTGGCTTACCGATAGCAGAGACACGTCCTGCATCCATCATGACAACCATATCTGCATCCAGAATAGTTGTTATCTGCACACCCATACTCGTTAGCGAAAACTTCCTTGCACTAACAATGTTGCCACCGAAAGAAAGTGAGAAATTTACCCTATGCGCCACAGAAATGACAGTGCAATCCACAAATTCTGTGTTCAACACCCTGCGTATCAGCCCCTCGGTATCGGCATCCAAACTACTCGTCGCCTCGTCCAGAACAACCAATTTACTTTTGCGCAGCAGAGCTCGTGCCAAGCAGAGTAATTGCGCTTGACCGTGGCTAAGACTCTGTTGCTCCATATTCTGATCAAGTCCACCGCGCTGATCAACAAGATCGAGCAACTGCACTTTTGTNAATGCAGATTCCAGGTCTGCGATGCTGAACCGAGCTTCGGGATCTAGGATATTGCGTACGGTTCCAGGGAGAAGAAACGGTTGTTGGGGGATAGTGGTGATGCTGCGACGGATAAGGTCTGGGTTCACGTCTGCGATATCGGTGTCGTCGATGGAGATGTTTCCATGCCGAAGAGGAAGCAGACGCAATAGAGCGAGAACCAGGCTTGATTTTCCGCTGCCGGTGCGGCCGCAAATGGCGACTTTGGTGCGTGGGGGNATGGTGAAGGAGATGTCCTGGAGAGTGTAAGCGCTGGGGTCGTCGGTATATCTGGCGTAGACGCCAGAGAAGACAACTGCGCCTCCAGGAACTAGGTCTCGCGGAATGGTGGTGGTGCGTTCTGCGGAAGAAGCTTCTTGCTCTGTTGTAGCGGCGAAAGAGCGTACTCGTGCGATAGCGCCCAAAGACGTTTCCAGAGTTGTCCATTCGGTGACCAGGCGAGTGAGGGACTGGCTAAACCCAAGGACATTGGTCAATGCCACTCCCAGCAGGCCTGCTGAAGTCGTGCCTCGTTGCGAGACAGCAAGACCAACAACCACAACAGCCAGCGCCGCTATCATCAGATCAAGAACCAGTTTCAGCCATCGCTGCACACAAGCCAACAAGTAGTAAGGCGATTGTGCAGTATCCAACAACTTTTCATGTTTCTCCTTAGCTGCTTGTTCCCAGCCAAAAGCGCGAATGGTCACTACCCCCTCGAGCGTTTCGAGAGAGTGAGAGTATATCGGGCTTCGCGCTTCAATCTCGAGTAGACGCAGTTGCCGCGAGGTGCTGAGATACACCTTCTGTATCGCATATATCGCGAGTATGACGAAAGGAATGCTGATGCCCATATAACTAGCACCTGTGGAAATCATTGCCAGGGAAGCGATTGTCTCGCAAAGTGTGTTCCCAGTCGCGATGAGCGAGGTAGGCAAAGCTCCTATCACAAGTGCCATATCTTGGGCGAATCTGTTCAAAATGGTACCGCTGTCAGTCTGATAGTACACAGACGAAGCTGCTCCCGCGACTGTTTCCAATAAAGTGCGATGCATATTGATTGCAGAACCAGGGATCATCTTCAAGAAGACAACCCACATGTTCAGATTGCTAGACAAGGTCTGTGCCAGAGCAAGTACCGTGTAGACTGTGAGATACAAGCCCAGATCATTACCGTCATCTGCTGCCCACCAGTTCAGCCAGATTTGGGAGAATCTTGAACTGAATGCGGCACAAACAGAACAAGCGACGAACATGGCCAGAAATCTGTTCCGGAAGTTGCTGAAGTAGTACTTGTATATTGTCCAATCGCCAGTTTTTCTCGCTAGGTCATCTTTATCTTCTTTGGATGGACCTTTTGGGACTCGTGCTTGGATTGCATCGACGACCCCGACATTCGCAGGCTTATCGTCGATGGTCGTTTCAATCTCAGTTTGAGGTGATTGGAATGTGCCTGTGTGTACGAGGCATCCGTCTTTCGAAAGGCTCAAGATATGGTCAGCTATTGACATGACTCTTTGCGAATGCGAAACCAGGAGGACTGTAGTTCTGAGCCTCCTCAGTAGACCGTTTGGCCCCAGTAGACGACGGATGATGACTTCCTCAGTGTTGACATCAAGCGCACTAAAGACGTCATCGAGAAGCATGATATCTCTTCGCATGTATGCAGCCCGGGCAAGTGCCAGTCTCGCTTTCTGTCCTCCCGATAGGGAGACTCCTTTGCTACCGAGTTGGGTATCGTCTCCATCTGGCATACTTGCGAAGTCTTTGTTCAGATCACAAGCGTGTACTACGCTACCATACCACGACTCTTCAATCGCTGCTGAGTTGAAGCTTGTACCAGCGATGTACTCCTTGACGGTAGTGCTGGTCATCCAGGGCTTTTGGCTGCAATAAGAAACGCTCTGCGTAGAGACTGAAATGTTACCGCGTGAAGTAAGAGTTTCGCCAAGTATTGTTTTCAGCAGAACAGTCTTGCCAGAACCAGTTGGACCCGTAATGACTGTGAAAGAGTGCATGTTCGCCTCCAGTGATATACCTACCAGTATCGTAGGTCCATCAGTAGACAAGGACACGTCCAGATTTGTACAGACAACGGCAACATCTCTCTGAACCTTGTGCGAGATAATCGGTGACATTTCAATGCCAAAGCCAGAACTTTCGAAGTTTGACCTGTTGGAAGAGCGATGATCCTTGTGGACTGGGAGTTCCAAGTAATGTTGCAATCGTTCGAAGCAACCCAAAGCCTGCGCCCACAGTGGCATGATGGTGAGCAATTTTGCCGTGGGCGTGGTGACAAGGTTCAACAAAGCTAGCGAGGCGAAGGCTTGTGAAATGTCCAGACCGGGCGAACCGTCGACGCGTGCTTTGATGGCATATACCATGAAAGTCATCACAGGTGCCCATATTGAGGGAATAACGGCNTGTTCCGGTCAGTATCTGCCTAGATTGATGGTTTACTGGGCTAACTGACCAATTGCATTCAAACCAATGATGAAGCGAGCAAAGAAAGAGAACATTTGGAGCTCTCTAACCCTCAAAGAATGAAGTGAGCCCGAAGCAGAGGCCATGAGACCTNNAGAAACATAGTCAATCATAGCGGATTATACTCCGCACACACACATACCTGACATCTTCACCGATTGGAGGGAACCAAGTACCACAGCTGTCGTACTGACGCGCTTCTGCGTTGCAGCGCTCCAATCTTTCCTCCTCGATCCTATCTGTTTAGACACCCAGCCTTGTGCCTGAGTGGATATAACAGTCAGGACTATGGGAACGATACTGACCGCGCCGACTTGTCGAGCTAGAAGACCTACGCCCACAGCGACCTCGATCAACCTGGCCCAAGACTCGTTGAGTTCACCAAGAACTCTGATTACTGTGTCAACGTCNTATGGCAGGGGTCAGATCATTCAACAGCAGAGTAGTAGCTCAAGCTAGGACTTACCGCTCGAAATCAAGGTCAAAGCAGCACCGTTGTTGCTAGAGATGTCGGATATGACAAGGACGTGATCGTAAACCACCGATATCAAAGCCCCTCTGAGTTTAGTCGTGATGCGAGAGACTTGTTGCTGGTAGAGTGCATTGGATATNCTGCAGAATGAGTAGAATTCCGAGCTGCAAGAAACATTGGATTGCCTTACCGCTATTCCGATATAGATGATGACCGTCGCACCAACAAGTCCGTAGCCGATATTCTCGTGAGAACCCTGGTCCTGCTGGCCGAGGTAGTTGATGGCGCGAGTGAACAGAAAAGGCTGTGCAAATGTGAAGCCAACCAAAGCAAGTCTTGTAGGAATCATGGCCATGACATCTGTCCAGATTGAGCGAAAACAAGCCTTAGGCAAAGCCCACATGGACGATGAAACCATGCTCGGTTCGGTACTACGTTGTGAAGTCTTCGAACCTCTCTCGAATGCTTTCTTCAGCTTTTGGCCGGTTCCTCGAGACCGCAGTTCCGGATCGATAGCATACAGCTGGTCTTGGTTGAGGAGAGTCCGCATACCACTTACAAATAGAGGATTCAGCCACCACAAAAAGCTTCTGCTGAGAATAGAGCTTGTCGACTCTGGTGGTAACGTCCGATCCGCAGGAGGCAGCCATGACCTCTTGTTCCAGGATTCAATGACCACCAACACCAATTTGAGAGCGATCGATAGGCACGTGAAGCTGGGTACCACTTTGTGGATCGGACTCAGAAANAGGGTACGCGCCTGAGTCGCATCGAAGAGGGATGAAAATATCAGATATGTGCCTAGGAGCGAAGACGGCCTGACTGATCTCGTGTGCGATAGCGCAGAAAGAGACACGATAGCCAGAGAAACGATAAGACCGAGGCACAGAGCTGGAATTGTTGCAGGGGTCTTTGAGGCTGGCTGAACACTCCATGACACCAGGAGACAGATCTGTACGATTGCGAGAAGACTTGAAACAGTCNNTGTCATGAGAGTCAGCTGTGTCCATCGACGTGACTGGAAAGCGTATACCAGCTTCAATATACGAATTGTTGATGCTTTAAATCTCGGTGCAGTGCGAAACAACTTGATTAAGCTGATGGGAAGGAGAAAGAGAAAGATGACGGAAGGAGCAATTGACAAGATTGTCTGTTCAAACACCAGCGTAAAGTCGAAGCTGCCGTCGCAGCTGGCTGGGCCAAACGCCTGCAAGCTACAGTCCAAGATTGGGTCGGATGGCCACGTCGCATTCGGCATGTCTGTAGAAGCTTGCGACTCGAGTGCTTACTGCACATGAGGCAAAACTATGTTATAAGCCTACCTGGGTTGACTTGCAGACGGATAAGGCAGGTGCTTGCTCGATAAGGATGTTTCAGGGGCTGGATTCTTCGGCAATTCAAGTCCGGTTCATCTAATCAAAAGAACATACGAAGTCGTCGAGTGTGTACGCGTCTCTGCATGATTGAGACGCTATCTTAGTCGGAGCGCCCTCCTCGCCGACTAATATCGACAACCTCGTGACGGTTGGAGTATCAGAAGACAGAAGCTTGTCTTGTCCACGCAACGCCAAGCCCCGCTCCACCACTCCACTCCGCCGAATCCCGCTCAAGCAAAAAATTGTTCCAGCAAAACAGTCGACCCTCGACCGCATCTAACAAAACACACAGTCAAATAGCAAAAGGATACTGATCAGAGTGGGATTCGAACCCACGCGATTTCTCACTAGTAAACTCATTTCAGGTGAGCCTGAAACTAGCGCCATAACCACTCGGCCATCTGACCAAATCATACTGAGCTGTAAGACCATGTTGAATATGTTGTGACATCAAATCATCCTGCCGAGCGGTGTGTCGAGATCGAATGAGAAGAACATCGATGAACAGGGAGCATTGTCTCTCACGAGACGAGCACGAACAGAACAGCGAGCAAGAAGAAGGGAAAATACGAGCAGATCAGAAGAGGATAATTTTCGAAGATACACTACGATATCGTAGATTCCTTCCTTCTCAGCCATACCGATCTTCCTTCCGCGATATACAGTACATGCAACATTACGAAGCAACACCCAATCCAGGAGCACCATCTGTAAAGTCCCTGCATTGACACAACTCCATCCCATACTGCAGCTTGTTGACCGAAGTCTTGGTGGCCCAAACCCTCTTCTCCGCATCAGTACAGTTGTCGTTGCTCGAGCAGTCGAAATACAAGCTGTCAAGACAAGTATAATGGTCCTCTTGTCCGCTGACCGAATAGTAATACTCAGTGCATGGATACTCGTAGTACTCGGGTGCAGGAAGCTCGGTCTCGACCAAACGCATCTTGAACGGAATGCACTCGACACCAACATTAAAGACCTGATCTTCGTACACCAAGCCACCATAGCTGAGAGCTCTGATACTGTAGGGTTGCCAACCATATTCCTGGACCTGGCTGTGGGTGGGACAGCTAGCAAAATCATTGCCGTTGAATCTCAACACCGTTTCTCCCGAAAAGTCGTCGTGGTCGACGGAAAATGGCGTGTTGATGCTGCCGCCGCTATATGCTTGAACGACCATAGACGCCAAATCAGTCTTTGGCAGCGTATACAGCAATTCGCCAGTCTTGGGGGCCGTGACGATTTCTTGAGGCTGAGTGTCCGTGATGGACATGAAGAAGCCATCGAGATTGTCGCTGTACTTGCTGGTGCTGGGGCCGGTAATGAGGGTCTGGTTGTGAATACAGTCGAAAGCGTCTTCAGCACAGTGAGGGTATGCTTGGCCGCCGAGATAGAAGTATCCGTTGCGGGCTTGTACGGCCATGCCGTGGATTTCTGGCGCTGTCTCGTTCCATGCGTAGGCGAGGTAGGTTTTAGCAGCGGAAGCCGTGGTGGCTGTGGCCAAGGCGGAGAGAAGAATGGAAGAGAGCATCTTGTAGATCAACAGAACCTCCGCAATGAACGTTCAATGATGAGGTGGAAGCGAAACACAAAACAAAGGGAAAACATGGCCACTTATATATATGCCTTACTTCCGACGTCACATTCTCATATAACATCACCGTACAACAAAAGCCCTTGTAGTTCGTATTGCCATCCTTAGGCCGTCTTTACAAAGAAGAAGTGGATCGTAGGAAGCATGAGGATGGTCATTTCATGCGCCAAGGCATACACAGGTACTATTTTCGGTGCACCCGCGGCCCGCATCGCTCCATGATCGACAGCATAGACAAACCCTAAGAAGCTCGAAAGAGTCAGGCAGCCGAGGGTGCCTGCAGGAAATGAATTCTTTAAACCAAAGAAACTCGTGACGATGCTCTTTCTGCAACTACTGTATGAAGAACAGGACGATAATAGTGCATCACCTACTCTAGACAGCAAAACATGGCTTTTGATAATCTTACATAATCGTACAAACTGTTTGCTAGGAATGCTAAGAAGGCACTTCGTCCTTTGGAGCCTTGACTTCTTCCCAACCGGGGGCATTGAGACCCTTCTGCTCATACTCGACATCGCTGATGACTTCAACGAGCTTGACATTCCACTTGCCTGTTCGAAGCACAAGTACATTACTCTGCTCCATCATTTCTGTGATTGTGGAAGCAGTGATGCCCTTGAGAGAACGGAATTTGAGCTCGGAGGTGCTCTCGTCGGATTGACTGCCAATGTACGCACCACCAGAGTTAACCATGCGGGTGCCGTCGCTGTTGCTCTTTGCCAAACCTGCGTGATACAAGATTCGTGCTGGAGGTTTGTTGTGAACAAGGCTGTGAGGCAGGTACACACGATTGAGACCTTCTTTGTTGTTCTCTGCTTCAGCCTGCAAGGTCTGGAGATCTGGGCGGCGGGAGAGCTTGTGCTGATTTTGTGTGTTCTCGGCTTCTTGCGAGCCGTGAACGAGATCGACGACTTCACGGGCTAAAAGATGTTGGGCTTTGCGTTGGCTGGGGTCGGCGTTGTGTTCGGCCATGACGGCAGAGATGTGGTGGAGGGGCAGGAAGGTGAAGAGTTTGAGGTAACGCTCGACGTCGGCATCGGCAGAGCCGACGAGAAAACCGTAGAGCTCAAAGGGGCTGGTCATGGTTTTGTCAAGCCAGATGGCGTTTCCAGCGCTTTTACCAAATTTGGCGCCAGCTGCAGTGGTCAGGAGAGGCACGGTTAAACCGAAAGGACCTGACAATCGCTTGGTCTCAGGTGATGTTGATGGTCTTGGAGTCAAGTGCTTGATGAGGTCGATACCAGCGACAATGTTGCCGTATTGATCAGAGCCACCGATCTGGACTTGGACGCCAGATTGATACAGATGCCACCAATCGTAGGCTTGCAGCAAAGGGTAAGTAAATTCAGCATAAGACATGCCGTCACCTTGAGCCATCTTGTTCTTGACNACTGCCGAGGTCAGCATGCTGTCAGAACAGAGAGGAGAAGCGAACAAGACTCACGTATCTCTACCCAGCATAGCGCCCATTCTAGCAACAGTACCGGCGTCAGACAAAAAGTCGATGATATTTAGCTTGCTCAGCCAGACTGAGTTGTTTTCTATGCTCTTGTTCCAAGACTTGTCTTTTTTGTAGCCGTGTCTCTCTGCATAAACGTCGACACTTTTCCACATGGCGCGTACACAGTTGTGCAACGAGACCAGATTTGACGTCCTTGTGTTTCTGTCCATCTCTTGTCGACTGATCAGACGTCCAGTAGGATCGCCGACTTTTGCGGTTGCGCCTCCGATGATGGAGACGGCTTTGTGGCCATGAATATACATCCAGAACAGGACCATCATGGGCAGAAGGTGGCCCAGATGTAGTGAGGGAGCTGTAGGGTCGATGCCGGAGTAGGCACCGATGCGTTTGTCGGTGAGGAGTTTGTCGAGAGCATTGCGGTCACCAGCCAGATCCTTGACATATCCACGCTCTTCCAATATCGACAACAAGCTTTTGCTCTCGCCAGCAGGTATTCTCTCAGCCAGTTGAGCCGATGAATTGGTAGAAGCATTCTCTCGGTAGCTAGCTGTCTGCGAGACGCTACGCCGCGTCGCTCTTGAAACACATTCCCTACAGGTGTATGACTTCGATGGCTGCAGTGGCCTTGCACGCCAAAGAGCCGCTTGTCGCATGATTGATGGACTTGTGTCGGCGAGAATTGACGCGACAGATTTTGGAGCGAACGGCGTCATGCCATTCAGCCGAGCTTATCTCCGTTGGGTGTAAACAATTCTCGACGACGACATTGACATACGACAACAACTATCATCCATATACCATGACTGCGACTGGCGAGTGCAGGCTTTCTACAGTCGCTGTTCACATGCTGATTGTGGCAGACGGCCGCCATGAGCGCCACATGATGCGCCAGAGAGGCGCTGGGTACAGACAACCCTTGTCCACCTTACTGCACTCTTGCTCACAATTTGTGTCCCAGCGCTCGATCTATCCCTACAAATTTCGGTTTCGTCTTTCAGGCCGGCCCTATCCAAGTCTCGGACAACAACACCACCGGGCCACCAGTACCCGCACATACACCCGCGACTGCCATTGCTCATGCACAACCCCGCCAAATATCCAAACCCTCGCCTTCTGCACATGCGCCAGCTCCGAAGCGAAAGAGAGTCATCAGAGAAGAAGACGACGATCAAGTGTGGTTTCAAAAACGCCCAAAGAAGACGACAAAACCAGAAGCTCAAAACCAAACCATACTCGCTGCACCCACCGAAACTGCCCTCGATGAGTCGTTGCAAGAACCTCCGATTGAGAAGAAGCCGACGAAGCGGAAATCTGTACGGAAGCGTGTCTTGGTTCCGAAGATACGCAAGAAGATATATCATGAACAACCAATACCCCTAGCAGAAGCTGTTGTAGAGGTCGATACCGCACCCAAGAAAAAGATGAAAAAACCAACTGCTGTCACCAAACAAGAACTCAGACAACAAGACATTGCTGGTGCATCCCTACCAGAAGACAAGAGCAATCACCCTCCGCATACCGATTCTTTACCAGAACCCGCACCCCCAACAAAGGCGAAAGTCAACAAGGACCTCAAGGATGAATGTATTGCTGAGAAGAGTCGACCGAAGGCTGGACCACGAAAGAGAGCTGGAAGGAAACAGGGACAAGAAGATGCTGAACCTCTACAACCGAGCCTGGAGGAAACGTTAAAGACTACAACGTCCACACTACCACCGGCGGACGAAGACATCAACAAGGAGCCCAAGGCCAAGGTCACTCGACAACGAAAAGTTTCCAAGAAGCAAGTCGATAAGGCTGTAGAGCAAGGAGCTTACCAAGAATCCATGAACGAAACTCCTTTGGCTGAACGGCCAGATTTTCCACACGAAGCAGACGCGGACCTACCACCAAAGAAGAAGAAGGTAGTCAGAAGAGTGCGCGTCCCAAGGACATCCGTAAAACCAGCAATGCCTGGAAAAGAGGACCCAGTGGATACAGACAATAAGCATGACACCAAGCCATCAGCGTCGACCGACAATATCGATTTGGCTCTGTTCGAAGCAGCAGCTCCGGCACCAACCACANAANAAGCATCCATGCCGCCCAAAAGAATCTTCTTCAATGATGATTCTGATATCGATCTTGATCAGATGTTGAGCGGCATTGCGGCAATGGCTGGACCCAAGAGCGATACCAAAGCCGATGCAAAGTCTACTCGCGTCGCAAGGAAGAGGGTCGCAGTATAAGCATCTCGACATTGTATGGTATCTCGAGGATTTGACACTTCACGACACCATCATTACGCTGTTCGTCTCGCTGTTGTGTGTAGTTCCTCTGACGATACGCCCATATCATATGACCAACAGCCAAAGCACTCATAACCACGGAATCAAAGCTCACAGACTGCTGCTTGCGGGCTTCATCTTGCAGTGCGAAAGCATGAGTATAGACCCCAAAAGCCAATGCAATACGGTGCGATAGTCGGGAAGATGGAGAGTTGCGTGCAAGTAAATAGTGAATTCTGTTTCATAAAGCAGTCCAGTATAAGAGTTTGTGCCAAGGCGGACACTGCGATTTGTCCGTAGACGAAGGTTATAGATCAGAGGAGGCCCATAAGAAGAGGTTAAGATTGAGGAATCGCACACCGACAATGTGATTGATGTCTTGGCGGAACCACTCGGGTGCCGAAGAGGGTCCATGCTCTCGGCAGCCCATCAAGCTTCCAAGGTCCTATGTTTTGTTGTTGCTTATCTTGTCCCTCACTCTCTCGAAGGATCTTCAGAGAGACGCATGTGTGTATAAGACCTCCAGATACGAGGACCGAAAGACATGTCCGGCCTCCCAACGATGGCAAGTCCGACCGAAGCACGAATATGACATGATCTCTGAAGACAAACGTCCTCGATACCGTAAGTCATCAAAGTCTGGTTATGAAGCATTGACTCCTGCCTCCCGCCGCCAAGTTCATGGTTGCTATAGACATGGCGAGTAAGTCTGTTTCTCAGTCCAAAGCGTACCATTGAAAGAGATGAGGCCTACCACGTCTAAGCTTGTCGTTCGCGCTGTGTCTTTTCTCCATTCTCCATCCTTCATACTGCTCTTCAATCGCAATGACTTCATTATCAATTCCAGTAAAGCATAGTAGGGCAAACAGGTTCAGTGACAGTCTTGAGATGTCCAATACTTCCTTTGCACCGACACCTCCCCCTCACAATCATACTCGTCAACGATCATCAATCAGCTCCATCAGATCACAGTCGACGTCTCTATCAAGTTTGAGGAGCGGAAGTGTGATATGGAACAAATCAAGTTCACTATCTCAGCTGTACGATCCTGGCCAGTCCTCGAGGACCTCCACGTCTTCCGAGTTCAGCAGCAGTCACGTGTCCAGTGAGATACTCGGTCTGACTTGCTCTGAACTGCCCGATGATTCATGGTCGGCGGCAAGTTCGAGTTTCCAGACGAGCTCTGGTATCGATTCGAACGAAATTGCAACATCACAAATGCCTGCATATTCCGATCCACCAAGTTCGAATAGGGCTAGCTTCCACAGGACATTGCCGGATACTCCCCAAGCCTCGTTTTCTTCGACTAATATGCCTGTGCAAACGAGCACGACACTTGCTAGTATACCTGGATATGGATCTATACGACTCACGGTCACTATGGACTTGCCGCAGCCAGCTAACCACTATCAACATACACCGCACACGTCTATACGGGTAGACACCCCAATGAGCGAGTTCGCTCCGCTACAAGTAACTCACTCTGATGCCTCCCTCGACACTACACTCGACTCCCTCTCAGCAGCCGAACTACGCCACTTACTCCGCCTCGCTGTGCAAAAACATCCTTCGTTTGCCTCTGACATCACTTCAGAACATGCACACAGAACCTCTTTCAACACGAGCAAATCCGTAAACTTTGTGCACTACAGCAACAGTGTATGGCACACTTTAAACGCCAATCAACACCTCGACACCAACAAAAGATCACCACACCACCACGCCTCAAAAGCAATCCAAAAGATAGCCCACGCCATTTCCTCCATCACCGCACAAACCCACAAAACCAGCACCCTCCGCACAANNAAAAAAAATGCCTTGGAAACCCTTCGGAAAATCGGTAGAAGTATTTGTCTGGCCACCGGTGAAGTAGGAGATAAAGTCAAAGAAGTATTTGGTTCTGACAAGATGTTTGTGGATGCGATTGTGGCGGTGGCGGCGAGGTTTGCAGAGGACGATCGACGGATACTTTGGGCTGGAGGCAGTGGTGCGGAGATTGTTGGGCGGCTTGATCGGTTGGATGAGTTGAGGAGGTCTTGTCATATTTTTGAGGGGTTCGAGGTTGTGGTGGGGTTGTTGAAGAGGGAGGATGGTTTGGAGGGGAGTGTTTGTTGCTGATTATGAGGATGTGGGTCGTGACGATGGAGATTGAATAATGTTCAATGCCTACTATTGGGGGACAACAAGGAGCGGTGCCATGTGCAAGGCTAACCATAGTTCTACCTCGAAATACCACAAGAGGATCAGAAAGAAACAGAGCTGAACCCATATAAAATATCACCTCACTTTGTCCTCTCGATCTGACTTCGTTAGATAGATGAAAGTCGCCCTGAATCCTTTGTGCGTTCTTAGAAAGTGGTGTTTGACTGAAGACTCTACATACAGGATTATCGAAACGTAGTATGGGTTTGAGCAGTAGATCCCTTTTGTCATGTTCAAAGGCAAGAACGAACCCAGTGTTTTTTTGAGTACGTGATGACGATCTTGCGTTGACCGCTTGGACGTCAAAGGCGAATATTCTTCCATCGTCTGGCGCATGACAGAGACAAAGCAGATTGGCTTCGTCAACTCGAACTACTCATTCGTCTCTGCCATCATCGATCACAAGAATGCCAACAAGAAGACGGTTCAGCTCTTCGTGGTTAACAAAGACAGTGAGTTTATGAGTCCAACTCTCAGCTATTCTTTTGGCAGCTGACCACCCCCACAGACGTCCGCGGTCTTCCTGGTCTGGATGTGTCCAAGTGATCGAAGTAGCAACACAACACAACATGTTGGACTTCCAGGATAGAATTCGCGAGGAGAAAACAGAGCTTTTGGGTGATCGATGTGCCAGATCTTCAGGTTTTCGTGATTTCTTTTGCACAGATCTTCCAAGAAGGAGCCGTCTGGAACACACGAACCAAGAGTAGGGAAAGATGAATCCGTTGAGAAGAAGAGAGGGAAAGATGAGTCCGTTGAGAAGAAGAGAGGAAACATACCAAGCCACTGCTCTTCTTCAGCCCATCGCAATGCTCACTCTTACTGTTCTCCCTCTGCCTATCTTCCCACGTCTCTGCCTTTTCGATCCTGTGCTATACTTTGGGGTGAAAACCAGGGTTAGAATTCAAATTGAAAACATGTGAAAGGAGTAAAAATGTTGATTAGAAGTCTATGACGCAAATATGCAAGGAAATCTAGACAAGCTTGATGCCACGCTCAGCAAAACCAAGCTTGACGTGCTCGTAGACCTCGTCAGGGGTCTGAACAGCCTGGATCTTGACGACACGGCCATCCTTGTCAAAGTACTCGACGACAGGCATGCTGGTCTCGACAAAGGTTCTGAAACGCTTGCGGATGCTCTCCTCGTTGTCATCGGCTCTGCCGCTGGTCTTGCCGCGGTTGAGCAGACGCTCCTCCATGACCTTCTCGGTGCACTCAAAGAAGAGAGTGAAGTTGCTCTTGCAGACAGACTTTTCGAATTGAATGGCTTGGTCCATCTTGCGGGGGAAGCCATCGATGAGGAATTTGTTGACGCCGTCGTTTTTGATGGTGGCCTGCATGGCGTTCTCGAGCAATTGGATGGTGACCTCCATGGGGACAATCTTGCCGTCACGGATGTATTCCTTGATCAGGTCGCCGAAATCACTACCCTGACGGTCCTGCTCTTCGCGCAACAAATCACCAGCAGAGAGATGCTTGAAGCCGTAGTCGCGGACAATGTTGCTGCACTGAGTGCCCTTGCCAGCACCGGGACCACCGAGGACGAAGATGACGGTAGCCTCGCCCTCAGCGGTGCCAGTGGGGAAGAGAGGCTTGTCACGGTTCATGGCGGGAATGGTAGGAAGGTTGGTGGGAGCCATTGTTTAGTGTTCGGAGTGGAGGTTGGAATTGAATTCTTTGGCGGGGGGAGGCTTCTTGTCTCTAGGGGGCAAAACGTAGTGGGATTTGCCTTGGCCTGCTCGTGACTTTGAGAGCTGGTAGAAGAGGAAGGAGCCGGTGAAGAAGATGGCGAGCAGAGGGAAGACGGGCAAGGGCGAGTTTGCGTAGGGGCCGCTGCGGGGCTTGCGGATCTGAGGGCTGCTGTAGTTGGCCGAAACCTTTGTATTCTTGGCGGCTTGAGGGTCGACAGGAGCTGGTTGCTGGGCGAGACGGCGGAAAGATGTAGAGAAGGAGCGGCTCGAGGACGAAAGTGGTAGACGGAAGGAACTGCGCAGTGAGGAGGTCATGATTGCTGGTGTCGGTCAAGAGATTACGGGGGGCCAGCAGAGAGGGAAAGAGCCAAAGTGGCCAGCCAATCACAGAGCTCGACACGGAATGCCGTCATGCGTCTGGAGGGCCGCTCAATATTCTCAACCCGCCAATCCACTGCTGTATACTTTCCGCCGTGTTACGAGACTATCGCTGTCGTTTCTGTGCTTTCGCCCGCTTCTGGCACCCTCAATCTCGCAGACGACGCATATTGGGAACACAGGCGCCATGGCCGACACATCAGCCCCCACCACAGCACAAAACGACCAGTCAGCCAATCGCGGCAGGAACAATCGCCAAAGAGGAGGCAGAGGAGGCAACAGAGCACCGCGCGACGGCCAGGACGGAGAACAAGCTCAGGGCGGCAATAGAAATGCTGGCAGAAGCAGAGGCCGTGGTGGACGCGCCAGAGGAGGGGCAGGAGGGGCAGGAGGGGCAGGAGGGGCCCACGACACGAAAAGACCAAGCCACGACCGAACAACAGATCCAAGCAAAGGGAAAGGCTCTCGCTCTGCTACCGCAAACGCAGGACGGCGAAGACGATGTCGAGGCCGAGGTCTGCTTCATCTGCGCCTCGCCAGTCGTCCATCAAAGCGTCGCTCCATGCAACCACCGCACCTGTCACATCTGCTCGCTGAGGTTGCGCGCCCTCTACAAGACAAAGACCTGTGCCCATTGTCGAGTATGTTGATCTGCAACACTTGACCCTCACACAACCACTAACAACAGTCTCAGANCAAGCGCCGAGGAAGTCATCTTCACCGACGATGCCAACAAGCGCTTCCAAGACTACAACGTCCAGGAGTTTGCCCACAACGACGACAACCTGGGCATCCACTACGAAAGCCAGGACATCTTCGAAGACACCATCCTCCTGTTACGCTACAACTGCCCCGACCCGTCATGCGATGCTGCCTGCTTAGGCTGGCCCGACCTGCACCGTCACGTCAAGAGCGTCCACCACAAACAGATGTGTGATCTCTGCACTCGCAACAAGAAAGTCTTTACCCACGAGCACGATCTGTTCACCGTCCAAGAACTGCGTAGACACGAGAAGCATGGAGACGATATCCCTGGTGCCGACAATCAGTCTGGTTTCAAGGGCCACCCCGAGTGTGGCTTCTGTCGTCAACGCTTCTACGGCGACGACGAGTTGTTCTCACATTGCCGTGATCGCCACGAACGATGCCATCTGTGCGACCGCCGTGATGGTGGTAGACAACCTCAGTACTACGTCGACTACAACGCCCTCGAGGTGCACTTCCGTAAGGACCATTTCGTCTGCCCTGACCAGGAGTGCTTGGAGAAGAAGTTCGTCGTCTTTGACTCGGAAATGGACTTGAAGGCTCACCAGCTCGAGGCTCATCCCAATGGCTTAACCAAGGACGCTCGACGTGATGCTCGTAGAGTCGACATCTCGGGTTTCGACTACCGTGCTCCTCACCAGCAAGACCGCCCTCAGCGCAACAACACTAACAACAGAGAGCGCCGTGGAGGTGGCCGTGGACGTGACCCGAATGCTGATCCACTGCCTGTCTCATCTGCACAACCCATGGGTAGAGCAGAGATGGCTTATCAGCGCCAGATGGCCATTCAGAGTGCTCAGTCCGTGTCGACTCGCAGCTTCGGTGGTCAGCTCACCCAGCCGACCGAGACGTATGCTGCCAGAGCTCCTGCAAACGCCCCCGAGCCTGCCACCATTACCGCCCCTCGTCCTGTACAGGATTCATTCCCATCACTTGGTTCTCTCAGCCTCCAACCATCCTCAGCTACCCCTCGCACTGCCTCACCCGACCGTTCCATGGCTGGATTGACACCACAAGAACAGGCTCGTCGTCTTCGTCACAACGCCGTCAACGAACGTGCTTCCAATCTCTTACGCAAGGACCAGACCAAGCTGGCCGAGTTCCGCAACAAGGTCTCACTCTACCGTCAAGGTGCACTGACTGCTGACCATCTCATTGATGCCTTCTTCTCCTTGTTCGACACATCTTCAACTGAGCTTGGCAAGCTGATCAAGGAGCTTGCCGACATCTTCGAGATTGCTACCAAGAGGGATCAGTTGCTGAAAGCTTGGAACAACTGGAGATCCATCAACGAAGACTACCCCTCTCTTCCTCACGCCGCTGGCGGTCAGTCTGGCCCCAGCACCAGTGCAGCATCTGTCTTGGGCAATGGCATTGGATCCAAGCGCATTCTCAACCTCAAGTCAAGCACAGCACAAAGTTCGCGTTCTAATAACACTCGTTCTTATGGCACTGCTGTTGCTCCACACTCGAGCGGAAACCCCTCAAGTGCTGGTGGTCTCTCCTTCCCTCCTCTATCAGTCTCTTCGCGATCATCAACCCCAGCCGCCCCTCCTGTCCGCGTTAACCCCACACAAGCAACATGGCTCAACTCAGCACCCGCATCCGCACGCCCGACACCCCAACCCTCTCGTTCTGCAACACCCAGCAACAGCAAGCCGCCGGGCCGTGGCGGAGACTCCTTCCCTTCGCTGCCCAAAGCACAAAAGCCTACCAGCACAGTCTTCAGCCCTGGCTACACTGGTGCTGGCGTGCGACGAGTCAACGCTGCCGGTCCTTCGACCGTCGCATGGGGTTCTGGAGGTGCCGGTGGCGTGCAGAGTCCGCCTGCTGTAGAAGAGTCGCCCGAGCAGAGGACTATCAGGAAGGGCAAGCAGGGCAAGAAGCAGGTTTTGTTCAACTGGGGCTGATCACTGCCCATGTCTATACTGGAAGAAAGAGTGCTTGAGCACTATGCACTGTAGACGAAATCATCGTTCTCGCTCCTAGATGAGCACATTAGTTGGTGCAAAAAGTAACCACTTTATTTGGAAGACATTGTATACAGATGTACAAATCATGGTGCGATCTCTCTCGACCGAGACTCTTATGCCCACACCTCATTCTTGCGTATCCGCAGATGTGACTCGTCCAGATCATGTGAAACATTGAAACATGTCTCGACAAGAGAATACAATTCAAGGCAGCTCTTTACAACCACCATGATCCCTGCCATTCTTGATCGAACAGATGAGAAATTTGACAAACATTGATGGCAACAAAGAATATCACAAAGACAAGAGTTGCAATAGTCAGACATTTTCTTTCTTGTTTTCCAGCGGTAAAAAAAAAAGGCATAGATATTTACAGTAGTAGGCTGGAGAAAGTGCAGATGTTCTTGTATTGCGGTCATGTGCATTTGAAAAATCTGAGGTAGGGGGGTTTTTTCAGGATAGAGTGTTGAGGGGTTTATACCAGCATTACCGAGAATTCAATTTCCCCCCCCAAAGTCTAGAGCGGGTCTTGGGGGGGGGATGGTGAGCAACATTCGGGATTTTCTGGTGGACAGTATTGTTGGCTCAAGTAGATCGAGTGTATGTATTTCTGCAGCAGGTCCGAAGACATCAAGGCATAGAGATCAAAGAAAAGGAGGTGGCTTTCCCATGGGGGAGATGGACTCGATGTTGTTTCTTCGGTCTCCCATCCAGATTCTTATGGGGTTGATGTGTATGCATCCAAGTTCCGAGTCGTAGTGGTGAATGATCATATCCTCATGTAATCGAACTTCTCTGACAAGAGAGAACAAAAAAAAAAAGAGGTGCGATAGAAGATTGAAGCAAGAAGGCATGTTTGTCGAACTCCCTAACATCTCGTGATTCCCTCAAAAACCAGGGGTAAAAAGGATATCTGCGTGCAATTTGAGGAAGTTGGGCGCCACGAACTTGAGAATTGATGACTCGATGATGGGCATTTCTGAAGATCTGGTGTCCAAGCCAGGTACCAGTCATGGTGGTTTGGATGCTGATGATGTCCTCGAGGGAGTCGGTATGTTTGCTGGCGGAAATATGAAAGGGGAGTGATATACACATACGTGTGATGATCGTGAGTAGAGATTGTTTTGGTGGTGATGCACGGATTCTGCTATTCTAATTGACTTGCCATGGTCGCGAGTGTGGTGAGCGAGAGTCAAAGCCGCATCTTGTTGATGGTGGTTTTCTAGGCAAGATGATGGAGATGGCAGGTACGAGAATGCTTTATCCAACGTTATAGTGTGTCTCTGAGAAGGAGAGAGAGAACAGTGTTGGTGGATGTCGGTGTCGCGAGGCAACGAAGAAACCGATCGGAGACTTTATGGAAGAATCTAGACATGAATGGAAGATAGCCAAAGACGTGAAAATGCCTCGATGTTGGACGTGACCAATGTCTATAGGGGAAACTTGATCATGAGGCAGCACAAAGTGTCCAAGACAGCATGTATCATGGATGAGAGAATAGTGGGCTCTCCGTCAGCTAGCGAATACCGTGTCAAGAGCAGAATCACTCTTCGAAGAGCCGACTGGCCAGAAGAGATCCAAAACGAACGACAAAACGATAAAGACCATGGTGCTGATTATATAGGCCAGCCAAGTTGCCCTCACTCCACCAAGACGGACTGCATCAACTGCGGTCTGATGGCCGAGTGGGTTCACCATGAGAGACCTGACTACCTATACGTCTGATCAACGTTTGGCGGTTCTTGAAGAAGCAAACTGCCCGAGATAGTCAGTCGAAGTCCCAGGACAACTCTGCCATTGTATTGATGAAGGAAAGTTTCCTCGCCCTCACGAGGGGCGAGTATTTTTGCACTTGTCAAGCTTTGTCCCTGATTCTTGATCTTGATCTTTTTTTTTTTTTTTGATGATAGTGGTGATTGTGGTAATGGACTGTGGATGCTGTGGTGTTGGAATGCGTCTTGTCTATGCCGTGGATGATTCTGATTTGCAAAAGGTTGCAATAAGGCTATTGGATCGACTCTCGCGATGATCAAATCTTTTTGCACTTGGTAAGAACCTTTACGATCTCCTCAATGTTCACGAGCTTGTTCATCACAACTTAGCATGATCAGTCACAGTCTACTGTTCTTCGATTCTTCTCTCGAATGCCCTGCTGGGTAAGAAGCATTATGAAAGGTCGCGTCGTGGAAGCAAGTCCCAGATCGTGATGTTTGCCAGAGGCGCGCCTGAAGTATACTTGGTTGGCTCATACCTCACTCAAATCCTGTAATAGCTGTGATTGGTAAGATTGAAGTGAAGACGGAACAGCACCTGTCGTTGAACCGGAAAGACGGCTGGACCCTGGCGACTTCCCCACAAAGATTGTGCTAGATTCACAACTTTGTGCAGAATAAAACACAGCTCCGCATCTTTCTCAGCGAGCGTCTCGAAAATTATTTGACCCAAGCGACCTTCCTCAAAACCCCGACACTCTACAACAAGACACGTGCCCAAGAGCCGCCGAAATCTAAAAACTACCAGACAACACATCCACACCGCTCAACATGTCGCGCCCCGAAGACCTCTTGCCGCCGGATCTCTTCTACAACGACGTCGAGAGCCGCAAATACACCACAAACTCGCGCATCAAGAACATTCAAGCCTCCATGACCCACCGCGCCCTCGAACTCCTCGATCTACGCAGTCCCTCTCTGATCCTCGACCTCGGATGCGGAAGCGGACTTTCCGGCGAACTGCTCTCAGAAGTCTCGCCCGAAGACGGCGGCCCACACACCTGGATCGGCATGGACATTTCCGCCTCCATGCTCGCTCAAGCGCTCGACAGAGATGTAGACGGCGATTTGATGCTAGCGGATATCGGACAGGGTGTTCCCTTTCGTCCAGGCAGTTTCGACGCCGCGATCTCGATATCCGCGATTCAATGGTTGTGTAATGCGGAGAGCAGTGATGTTACGCCTGAAGGAAGACTGAAGCGGTTTTTTGATGGCTTATATGCGAGTTTAAGGCGTGGTGGTCGCGCAGTCTGTCAGTTCTATCCCAAGAACAAGCAACAGAGGAATATGATCAGTGCGGCTGCTGTGAAAGCTGGTTTCGGCGCTGGTATTCTCGAGGACGATCCAGGCACCAAGAGCGAAAAGCTGTATCTTGTTCTTACGGTTGGAGGAGGCGATCTGGGCAGAGAGCAAGAGGCGGCGAGCAGAGATATCACGGGCGTTGTCAATGGCATGACTGATGTGGATATTCAGGATGCACGTCGCAAGAAGGATTTGCGCTCGCGCAAGGACATGACAAGAGTCAAAGGAAGCAAAGGCTGGATCATAAGAAAGAAGGACCAGATGGAGAAACAGGGCAAGGTCGTCAAGGCGAACTCAAAGTACACTGGCAGAAAGAGAAAGATTGCCTTCTAGGCTTTCTGTTCTCGTCTTGGCTTTTCGTTCGCGTTATGCATTTGGGTTGGTTTGAGGCTGGCGTTCTTGCTTTGGCTTTCTTATGTATCAAATGCTTGGAGTCAGGGGTGTCATCATGTTCAAGGAGAGAGATAGAGGCGAGCAGTTGAGATACCCACGATTGCGCTCCAAGAAGGGTTGCACGAATAACACATATCATGATCTCATTGAATTGGATTCTCTTGTGACAGCATAGAAGACACATGGCAATGTATTAGTTACATTCTCTTAGCCCATCGTACATGCAAATACCCATCTCAATACGCCGGTGGAGGCACATATTGTACAGAAGCCTGAAACGCCGGCGGCGCACCCTGACCAGCAAACCTCTCAAACGCCTCTGCTCTAATCCGCTGCAACTCCAGACGAGCAGCATTAGTCGCCTCATTCGCCCTCGCACTCTGCGCAGCAGCATCACCAAAAGTACGCTTCTGCTTCTCCAGCAACTCTGCACACTGCTTCATCGCCATCTGCAGTTGCGCCGCCGAATTCTTGATACGATCGTGTTGCGCCATATCGCTGAAAATGTTGTCGAAAAGCACATCGCTGATCAAATGCCCATTGTCAATGTTGATGTTGTGTAGAGGCGGGATGTGCGGTTGACAGCGGCGGGCCTCGTCCATGTGCCTCAAAGCTTCAGAGACACCGACTTGAGCTTTGGAAAGCGCGTCTCTTTCCATCATGTCTACGAAGGTGCCGCCGCCAAACATGTCCCAGCGAGACATGTCTATCGCTTCTGCCATGTCTCTGTTTGCGCACTGCAGGGATTGCAGTGTGGCGTTTAGCGCTTCTGCGGCTCGTCTTTGCAGGTTTTGGTATTGGGTGCAGTTGTCTGCCCATTGTTTGTTGTGCTGGAGACTTGACTCGAGTTGATCTTCGCCAGGGACTTCTGGGGTAGGTCCGTCAAAGATGGAGGAGTATAATCTATCCAGTTCGGACTGCGCTTGATCGTGTCTGGCTGTTTCGGCTTGCAGACGATGTTGTTCGTTCTCGGCGGCTTTCAATGCAGCAGTCAATTCCACATGCGACTCTTGCGTCTCTCTTTCCTTCTGCCATGCTTCCACAAACTCCTTTTCTTCCTTGCCGGCTTTGGCTGCAAATGCCGCTTCNGCCCTTTTGCCGCGCAGCTTGTACATGTAGCGGGTAAAAGTGCTTTCCTCGTACTTGATGTGGTCTTTGCGTTCGTCCTCGGTGATACGGTGCAGGCGTTTTATTTCCTTGTCCGTGTCTGCGATGCGGGTGCCGAGATCGCTGATGTAGATTGTGTTTTGCTTAAAGGCTGTGGGTGCATTGTCGGTTTGGGAGAGGATGGCGAGGAGTTCTTGGTTTCTTCCCGCTGCGTGTTGGAGGGATTCGATGAGTCTGGAACCCATGATTGTTTGTGATGATCTGGTGTGATGTGTAAATTCAAGCGCGATCACTTGTGGAGGTAATGGAGGTGAAGAGTGTAAGGATGATGATTCGAGAGATAAACGCAATACTTGTTAAAATGTCACCTACCTAAGGCAGGAAGGCCCAATCTTATATGCGGTCCTCAATCTGCCTTTCATCACGATACTATTCATGTCCTCAGGCCAACACTTCATTTGTATGAGGCAGTGTTGAATCCTTCCGAGGCGCTGAGCCTCGTGCCAAGCTTCCTGCACCTGACTCGTGACTGTCAATCACGACTTCATCTCCTTCCTTCCTTCTAGGCATGCTTGTATATCACTGTGGCTGAGGGCCTTGCATCCTTCCAGCGAGTGATTTAGCAGGTAAATTGAGTTAGGCAGGACAGATTAGTAAATGATGATCAAGAATCAAAAGCTTTAGCTTGTTTCTGCATCCGTTCGTTCCTTCTTATACCCATTCTTCCGGAAAATTCATCATATCAGCTGGATCTACCAAGATCCTTCTACACTCTCATTGCAACGAAACTCCGATCCGGCTTCACAACAACCTTCTCTCCACCACTACCCACCACGAAACCCAATCAACCAACTCTTCCCCTCACCACACACCCAAAACCAGGCTATCGTGTCGACCACAAACCTCCACCCAGACCCCCTGCATTCACCGCTCCACCATCCTCTCTGGCCCCCTATCCCCAACCCCAACCTTCCTATCTACCCTCCCACTCCCCCTCATCCACAAAATCCTCAGCTACATGCAAGCAGAAGACTTTGCAGGATTATCTTGCTCTTGTCGCTTGGCTCTGATCATCACGAATGAGTGGATTGTAAAGCAAGATCCAGAGTTTGTGCCTTTGTGCGCCTCCGTTTGTTGCTGGGGTGGGGTTTGATGAGAGGGCGAGTTTTGCTTGTGTGGTGAGGATTGCGAAGAGGTTTGCTGAGGAGTGGGGGAGGAGGGATGGGTGTGTGCGGTGAGGGTTGGGAGAATGGGGCACATGGGTGTGCTCAGGGGTTGAGTGACGGTGTTGCGTTCACGGGGACATGTGGTTCTTGTTGATGTTCCTGCGGCTGGCTATGACTACTTGATCCCTCTTATCAAATTCTCGTTCCATTCGTTGTCCCTTCAATACACCCATCCATGTTCCCGGTTCTTCTGTTTCCGTCCTTTGCTTCCACGTCTTTGTCTTTTTGCCCTCTGACTTTTGGAACACTGCTCAACTATTCTTGAACTCTGTCGTTTCCGTCTGCATCAATCTCACCAGCGAGCCATCTCTCCCTCTGTTCGTCATCAAGACTCGTCATTCCGGAGATCGAGGCGCCGAGACCTGCATGCACACCAGTCACACCCTCCCACTCGCGGCGCTCTCTGACGATGACAGATGGGTTGGCCTTGGTCACGGCATGGAAGTACACACGCTCCATCGCCAAGCTGTGCAAGTTAGGACAGTGGTCCTGCAAGAGTTTGCGGAAGACTGTAAGCCATGGCCACGCACTGTTCTTCTCGTCAAGAAACCCGCGAAAGTCTGGACCAAATACATGGACGTCAACCAGTACGAGTCTTTGTAGCTTTGTCATTTTCATCCTTGTTTTGTATATAGATACGTTGTTACCTTTCTCCTATTCAAGCAGAAGTTAAGCGACTGTGGGACTGCCACGCACCCAGTCTTGAGACGAGTAAAGCAGCCTTGTCTCGAAAAATTCTAGGCTTGAAGCGTGGAAAGAGCATCGAAGGATGGCCTCCACGATGAGCACAGCACAGGTCGGAGGCTATATTAGTACGTTACCGGATAAGAACGATTGAAGCCTAACGGATACCAGACGAATCGGAGGTTATACTGTTACGAAACAGGGTCTAGCAGAAGACGATGTTGAATGCCAACCTGCCTGGAGTGAAAGGGACAGGTACGATATCTGGGCTCGTACGCATACCATACGCCAATAGGGCTGTATTGATGAGCGACAGACCAGTCTTGCTTGATCTCGTACGAGCACCGCGCACCGAACGCGCTATAGGGGCGATGAGGCGGGGTACCCATGCAAGAGCTGGATTATCGCTGTGAAACAGGATTTGGTATGGTGCGTCCCGGATCAAGGCTTTCCTTCTCGAGAATCCTGTTGACGACGACTATGGACCTAAGGCGTAGAACTGATGACTAAGTCTGTTCGACGTGCCAACTATACGGACATGCACCTTTTCGTGATACTCGTAGCACGCTCCTTATCTCCAGTTGAATTCGCAAACTGATCGGACCAGTAGCCGAGACAGGCGAGTTGCTCGCCAGTAATTATTCTGAATTCGTTGCTGTGATGCTCAAGTTCGTCGAGCCGATCCTGTATCAGATCGTTGATCTCTGTTGTACACTTCTCGGTCTCATCGTGGAGCATGGTGCAACCCTCGTCAACTGTTTCGCGAAGGCTGGCTTCGTCCGCTTTGCAGTCTTCATAGAACTGGTCGCGAAGGTCTTCGACAACACTCCTGAAGAAAAGCTCTATGGCCAAGGGCAATTGGTCATCGACAAGGCGGTCAAGATGTTTGTGGACAAGCGATTCGAAAGCTTGCTTGACTTTTTGGTTGAAATGATCATCAGTGTACTTATCCGCGTCCATGTGACCTGTCACGGGTTGCTCAACCTTAGTAACAGCAATTTGGTCGGAGCTAAATAGAGTCTCCACTTGTGCCGGTCCCTGGTGTATAGCAAGGAGGTCTTGCACTTTCGATTCGCTTAGGACCTCCAAAACGAGTTCATTGGGTAATGCTTCCAACATTTCTCGCACGTGCTGCGCCTTCAAAGCGTTCTCTCTCTCGATTTCAGTTCCGCGTGCAAGGAAACTCGGGCGAATATGTCACCAGCAGCGTTCGTCGGCATCTTCTCTATTTGAGTGCCGTAGAACTGCTCAATTTCATGCATCGTGCGCAGTTCGTCAGCGGCCACGAAGTTGATGGCGACACCCTTACGTCCGAGTCGACCGCCACCGCCACGTCCGACACGGCGAATGTAGTCCTCTGGGTTGGATGGGAGATCATAGTTGATAACAAGAGGGACCTGCTGGACGTCGATCGTATTGGCGAGCATGTTGGTAGCGATCAGGACGTGAGAGCCAGAAAAGAATTGCCTCATACTAGCATCACGCTGGGGCGCGTCCATGTCACGGTGTATAGCCGAGACAGCAAAGCCGCGGGCAGTAAGCTTATCGGTAAGCCATTCGACCTTCCCACGAGTGTTGCAGAAAATCACCGCCTGTCTGTTGGTGATGGTCCTGTGAAGATCGGAGAGGCTGTCGACCTTCCAGTCTTCTTGTTCGTTTTCGACGGTAACGTAGAACTGTTTGATACCTTTAAGGCAAGTCTCGTACTTCTCAATTGTGATGCGGACTGGATTACGCATGAACTCAGTGGTGACCTGTAGCACATCCTGAGACATGGTAGCGGAGAAGAGAACGACCTGGGTGGTCGTGCTCTGACAAAGTATCCCGAGGATGTCGTGTACTTGCTCAGCAAAACCGCGGGATAATATGGTATCGGCCTCGTCGAGCACGATCATCTTTATGTTGTCGGTACAGAGAGCCCGGCGGTGAATCATGTCATGGACACGGCCAGGGGTACCAACGACTACTGACTGTCGCCCATCCCGAAGAGCCTTTGTATCATCCCCTATGCGAGTACCACCAATGCAGGCGTAGCATTCAATATTTGTAAAGCCACCGATAGTAGCAATGACCTGTCGAATCTGCTGTGCACGCTCACGGGTTGGGGCAAGAATTAAGACCTGGCATGCCTCAACATCGGAGTCGATCTTTTGAAGGACGGAGATAGAGACGGCAGCAGTCGTCCCGGAACCAGACCGCGCCTGCGCAACAACGTCCTTGCCTTCCGACATCGTGAGCATGAGTCTGGCATAATATTGCGACTTGTACTCACCCTTGATGGCTGGCATGATAGCATGCTGCTGGAAAGCAGACGGACGCTCGAAACCACACGCGTAAATTCCACGCAGAAGGTCGGTCTTAAGGTTCATAGCATCGAAGGAGTCGGTGGACTCATCGTAGTTGGACTCGATGTCAGCTAGGAAGTTGTCAACAACGTGCAAATCATCTGCGAAATGTATTTACTTACCAGCATCGATGTCGTCAAGTCCTTGTCCGTCGGCCATGATTGCGATTCAATTTCGAAGCTTACTGGCGCGTGCTATAAGCGGGGAGTGTGGTGTACGTTTAGTGGGTGGAGGTCCGTCGATCGGTGTGATGGAGGAACTAAATACCCGACTATCAAGAGGCAGAAAGTAACTGCAGCGCCTGCGGTGCGTCACCAGAATGACGAGGGTGAGGCGACGCTCGTTAGACGCTACCAACTGTGAGTCAGATCGGCCGGAAATGCGTCAACTGCGAGTTTAAACGAGCAGGATTTCGCCAACCACTTTGCCAACAGCTACTTGAGATTCTCGATGGGAAATGCCAAGTGGTACGTACATAAGCGCATAACTACCTTAAAGGGAAACATTAAGGCTATAGCTAACCTAGGTGTCTTAAATAGTCTATACATACGGATAGTTAATGCATACGTTACGTGTTATATTAAGTATAATGCTCTCTATATTAACTTTACTAACTTATGTTAAATTTACTTAAAATATAAGTTATAAGTTTTCTAATAAGTTACTAATTATTTCTTTTAATTTTAGTCTAATAGGTACTATAGTATATAGATAGTTCTTTTTAACTTTAATTTAAGCTACTTTACTTTTTCTTAAGCATTTTATTACGGTTTGATACTATAATTATACTATAACCTTATTTTTTTTTCTATACTAAAAGTTTAAAAAAAAAACTACAGATTTCCTTTTCCAGTTCCGTTGATAGATGCAAAAGGGTATCTAGAAATGTTTCTTCTAGTAAAAAGAAAGAAAAAACCCCTTTCCCTCTTATATTCAAAGTCATCAAACCATCACACCATAAACCCATCATTTCGTAAGTAACAGAAGCAAAAGTCATAGAAAGAAACGGACAAACAAGACGCTATCATGAAGGAAAACACCAAGAACAACAGTGCAAAGCATCGCAAGATGCATGGCCAGATAGAAAGACAAAACAATCATGGAGATTTGGAGACGAGGAAAAACTCCCACACACGCATGGGAGACAAAAGCCCTCGAGTCCTTGGTGCTAGTATCATGGAATCTTGTCGCATCGTCCTTAGACAACAACATGACGGACTTTGACACCAGCAGCAGGTTTTTCAGCCCCTTTTGGGCGCGGCCGTGTGCCACCTCCGAGCATCCATCTGGTGAATGCCGGTACCTGTTTCTTCTTGCCTGCATTAGCACTGTTCTTCGGCTTGTTGCCACCCTCACCTCGTCTCCTGCCAGAGTCTTCAATAACCTCGATGATAGGATCATCGAGGTCATCGTGACCGGCATAGACAGTGTGTATGGGAGGTGAAGGAGGGAAAGCGTGTTGAACTGGTGCAAAGGGAGGTGGTGGCGGTAGCGGCGCAGGTCCTACGGACGCACGCTTGCCCGCGTTCTTATTGCCACTGACCTGATTGCGTGGTGTCTTTCCAGGCCTTGAATGTCGCTCCGGGACTGGTTGGATATCGAGTGGGAATCCGCCGATGCCGCTGATGACTTTGTCATCCATGGGATCCGGTGGTAGTGGCCAGAGCTGCATCTTAATGTCCCACCCAGGTTGTACGACAATGTCCCAGACTTGTGGTAGGATGATCTCGCCATTAGGACCTAACAAGTGGTAATGGCCGTTAGCGACGTGCGGCCCGACACGCTCGATGTTGACGAAAGCTTGTCTGATCAGAGTCTCCATGCCCTTCCAGGTCTTGACCAGATGCCACGGCAAGGTAAAGCTCCTTTCGACGGCGTCGGTGAATTTTAGAGGCGCTTTGTCTGCATCCGGTCCGGGAGCATTCTTCTTCAACTCTTCCTCTGCTGCCTTCTTTGCTGCTTCGGCAGCGTCGGCGGCAGCTTTCGCCTCTGCCATCTTTTTCTCATGCTCTGCTTTGGCTTCTGCAATTACNCTTTTCATTCTCGGCCTTGGCAACAGCAGCTGCAGCGGCTGCTTCCTTGATGGCATTTTCGCGAGCAGCTGTAGCAGCATCAGCAAGCTCTTTCTCGCGAGCTGCTTTAGCTTCAGCCTCGGCCTTTTCGGCAGCAGCTTTGGCAGCAGCAGCCTCTTCTCTCGCAAGACGCTGTTTCTCGAAGTCCGCTAGTAACAGGGCGATCTTGTCAGACTCGGCTTGCACTTTGGCATCCTTTTCGGCGGCGGCAGCTGCTGTAGCCTTCTCCTCGGCCTGGAGAGCTTTGAGAGCTTTGACGAGATTCTCAGCTTGAAGCGCGGCTTCCTCTTCCATCTGCTTTCTAATCTCCTCGGCGGTTGGCGGAGGCGGAGCAGGAGGGGCAGGGGGGCTGATGGAGGCTCTTCTTTCTTCTCGGCCTTTGCGGTCTTCTCATCTGGAACAGAGGATGACGAATGGGGTTGGTAGAAATGAGGATATCCAGGAGGCATCATGGCTTGCATCATGTTCTGAGGGACAGAGTAGGGTCTTGTCGGGTAACCAGCATACTGCATATCGGCAGGCATATAGGCCATGGAGCTTCTCGTCAACATGTCAGGTCTCTGCGCGTGATATGCGCCGGTATAGGGGTCGTAAGTGTAGCCTGGCTGTGGAGAAGGGGCTTGAGGAGGAGGCGTGGCCATGAAAGGATTGCCAGGACTAGCTTGACTTGCGTATGGATTAGGTTGGCCAGCATAGGCGTAATGGTCGTAGTGAGCAAGGGCGGCAGGGTTTGCGTAGTGCGAGGTTGAGGAGGTGCTCGACGTCATGGTCGGTGGTGTTGGGTAATGCGTGGGCTGTCGGGGCCAATGGTGGTCGGGATACAGGTCCTCATACTGTCCTTGTGCTTCGTGATAACTAGCACGGGCCGAGTAGGCCGGGCGGTCGTGGGGATATGCCACGCTGGCCGACAGCTCCGAGGGGTCGCTCGGAGTCGAAACGTGNTTCGGGGTATGCGGCGTGTCGGCTTGGTTCGGGGCGGGAGTAGTGTTCAGCTGGCGGACGGCGGTGTCGCGACTTGCGTAGAGGTCTCTCTTCACGGGACTGGCTGTGCGACGGGGGATATGGCGGTTGAGGGTGAGGATGNNCGATTGGTATCGAGCGTGACTGGAAGGTCTGGCAGCCGGTATGGAAGCCGAGTCGTTGGGACTGATGTCGCTCTCCGAGCTGGTCGAAGTGCTGTAGGGCGAGCTCGTGTGGTCGTGGCGATCGTAATCAGACTGCTCGTAGCTCGTGTCGTCGATGTCGTCGTAGTGAGGGTGAGGCTGAGAGCCCGTCGACGAGTAGGCCGGGAAGCTGGCTCTCCTGCAAGGCGCGGTTAGCCCAACTGCCATCAAGGAAAAGCAAATCACAAGCACTCACGACATGTACCACGACGCGGCGAGAAATGTATTTGTAAAGGCGCGCCTGTCTTTCGTCCAGGATATGATGGGGTGTTTACTTGGCCAAAGTTTAAATGTCCAAAGACCGGGGTGGCTTTGTTGATGGAGCAGCGTCGCAAAGTCGCTAAACAATCAGCGCCGGACCAGCGACGAGCCAGGGGCGATTGGGCAGCGACGCTTCGAGCTGTATGCCCCTCTGTTTGCACTCCCCGTCGTTGCTGCTTTGCCGTCTTGTGTTCGTCGCGGACCCTGTCGCTCGCAATCCGTGGAATGTATCAGGATAGCACTTGATCAAGATCTTTGGTTCGTGAACAGATAGTTCTGAGAAGTGTTGGCGGTGAGGGCGTCACAGTGCATCCGAGTGGCACGCAAGGTGGGATGAATTGCAAAGAAACGTCTTTTCGGTCCAGCCAGGCACTCCGTCCACTGAGCGTCGTCCACGTCGAATCCGACGTCTAGAAATCGTCTTGCAGCTTGATTCGAGCCTTTGCAAAAGAGCGCGCCGAATGGAAAGGGCGATCGCTTCGCCGAAGCCTTGGGGCGCCGCCCTAGGTACTCTATTTAACCAGAGGAAGAAATCGGGTCCAAAGGTCAAGATAGCTGCTCAAGCCCCGGTAAAATCAGCCATGCTGCAAACATGCATGAGATTGAACTGGAGTCGAAAAGAAAAAATACAGCACTCACTTTCTTCTTGTTCGACCACCACTACCCCTTGTACAAGGAGGTGGAAGCGTGTGACTTGGACGTTTTTGCTTCGAGACGTACCCGTTACCCCACCAACCCTGCTATACCTTGTCAATGTGTTCTTTCCCCTTAATAGCAAGTGATCTATGGTCAATCAAGGTCTCCTTCGAATACGTGGTCTGCGGACTTTGCTGTGAGTAAATCTGTGAGGAAACATTAGGTGGTTTCAAGAAGATTTTAGAAGGGAAGCAGTAAGAATAAAGCCGTCTTTCCAATGCTAATCTGTAGTAGCCTCTTGTCACACACTCGAAGGTGCATTGACAAAACTTGAACATCAGGGCGAAAGCAATGCTATAAACTTCTTTCTGTTTCTAACTTCAGAGCCCGATCCAACCGCCCACAATGCTCTTGGGCATCTGGCAAAGCGTGTATCGTGTTCGTCGCAAGGCGAGAACCCGGGTCCAAAGTGCTGTTCCTCCGCCGTGTCCGCATCTTGCTGCCCAATGCGATGTTGGGCATCAAACCCCTGCCGCCAACAACGGCGCCTCCCACAGCCATCGCTCCCACTTGGTTGTCTATTCCTGGATAGCATCATTGATGAGTCAAACATCGGGCAGTCAGTCTCAATGGGAGCGCACTCCGGTCGACCTCTTCGCATTGATTGATATCCTAACCGCCGCTGTTACACGGGCAAGTCGATACCAACAGGCATGTACCACCCACAAGCGGCGACTTGCTTTTCGACCCCAGCAGGCCTTAGACCAGTAACAACCACAGAAAAACCGGTCTGCATATCTTCAATACGTCATGTGCCTGGAAATATGTATGCGGCATGAGAATAAATGTCGTGGGGGTATCATTCAATCTATGTACAGTGATCGAGGCCAGTCTTCCGAACGCCACTTGCTCCGAAAAATGGATAAACAGAGAAGTGAAGGGAAAACATTGATAGTCAAAACACGACAGGACTCGTCAAACATGTCGTGCGGAATAGAATGAGGATGCTTGGGAAATGATGTTCTGTTATGCTTACCCAGGTCAGTAACTCAGGCTCATCGACTTCTTTTCCTCGCCCCCTGATTCGCCAATTCCCAAGACTTCTAGAACGACATTGACAGTGGTACTGACACACCACACACCAATGAGTGTCCATCCAATCTTTCTGCTCAAGATCCATTTATTCATGGGCACAGCGATAAGAAGCCCAATCAGGGTAACGAGCAACGTAACACCACTGACGATCAAGGTCTGCCCGACTTCGATCTCGTAAGTGCGGTAGTGGATTGGTTTCCCTGGGTGCTTTGCGTGCCTGTGTTCCGCTCCACGGATCAAGATCCAAGAACCAGAAAGACCAATGCCCAAGAGGATATTAAGCATGGGACCGCCCAGGCACGCACTAAGAGCCATGATTGGATATCCTAGTCTTGCTACGGTGATGTCTGCGACAAGGTCTCCCAATGAATTGCCAACAGCAAAGATGGTGAGGCCCATGATTGCATGCGACATGTTCATGATGATAGCAAGCGCTTTCAGAACAGCGACTACCTGCGCCGCAATCGTTGAGATCCAGGCTATCGAGACCACAAAGCCAGCCATGGAGAGGATAGTGTTGTACGGCTTCGGTCTATGAGTTGGTGTCGTGGTGAGAAGTAGAGGGATAAGAAGAACGACCGACACAAGCAAAGATATCAGCATCGGTCGAATTAGGGGTCGTATACTATCAGTATCGTCGACATATTGAGTGTAGATCACCACAACAATCAACAAAGGAGCTAAGAACAACTGAACGATAGTAAGCCATCGGTTCCAGTACTGGGGTTGTAGCTTGGTGGTCGGGAGGTTTGGAGACGGCAGAGCGGTACTTGCAGCGGCTGACAGAAGAGGCTCGCGTTCGCCAGGAACCAACAGGTAATCTCGTTCGATATGGGTGGCCACTGCAGCACTTCCTGCTCCTGCACCAGCAGAGGGGTGAGCATAGTCAGTAAGATGCGAATGCTGACTCTCGGCGTCCAGAGGTGGGATGCTCGGAGGCCTCGACCCTAAAGGATTGATTATGTCAATCTCCTCCTCTGCCTCTTCCCGATCTGATTCTACCACAGGCAGAGTCACGATCAATAGAATCATGCTCGGAGCTGCAATGATGGCCAAGATTCTCTCCCACCAGTTCTTGTCTCGCCAATGTTCAATCGTAGGAAAGAGTCTGTACAAGAGCACGAGAGGAGGCGGGAGAATCTTGTAGGGCCACCAGCGTAGCGGCTTCTCGTCTTGCTCACTATCAATATGTGTCAAAGGATACGAGGCAACAGAAACGCTTGCAGGAGGGAGATACAGGCTAGGCGCCCGGCTGCTGCTCGCGGAAGTTGGCTCATGGTATGTTGGAAAGGGTGATGATGGCGCAGAACAATTTGGCGAGACCTGGTTGCTAGCGGGAATCTTGAGGTTGTATAGATCCTTGCCAAAAGTACGAGGCGAATGGCTGGGACTGCTATGACGGGACCGTTTGCGTGGTGATATCTCAGCCTCCTCGGAAACATCAATAGCGGGCACACTGATTGAACTTGTCGAAGGCGCGCGAGAATGCTCTGATGTGGTATTTTCGGCAAAGTCAGGCGCTTCCCATGGATTCGCGAGCTGACCATCAAAGTCAGAGACTGTAACTTCGGGGGTTTGCGGTCGGTCGGATGCACCAGATGGCATACTGCGGAACGATGCTGGTCGGATAGAAGGCGGTTGGAGATTGTTGCCTTCATCTTCGACAATGTCCATCATGCTGGGAGTGTGTTTTTGAACAAAGCGAGGATCGATACGCAGGTGTGCAGCATCATTCGCTGAGACGGCACGTGTGCGTCCAGATGTATTCTTGAATACATCAAGGGATGGTCGTTCAAGGGCTGGAGAGGTGCCTTCTGTCGTCGGATGAAAAGGAGGCCGCGACGCTGGGTCAGCCTCTCCAGACAATTCACCCTGCTGCTGAGCAGTGGTGAAGGTCGGGTCGTCCGAGTAGCGCCGGGTATGCATGGGAATGGTTTGGTGAGACCTGGCTTTCTGCAAGGATTTGAGAACAGCTTGAAACTCCAAAGCGCCCACGAGACTGGGTCGGATAGGGGTTAGTGTGTTGCGTCTCGAGCCAGGACCAGGTCTTGTCAAGCGCATGTTGCTCTTGAGCTCGCCGAGCCATCGATCCCTAGCCTCATCATCATCATCGTCTCCGTAAGGCTCAACGATGGTAGGCGTTCCACCCCTCTCGAGTATAGAAAAGTCATCGACCGAGGGGCCACGCGAGAAGGAAGGGCGAGTAGTAGATTCCTCATCGTCTGCGTCGCGATAGTTCTCTTCAGCATCGATTTCCTCACTCCCAGGAACGACAAAATGACCTCGTACAGCAGCGTCCCTCTCGCGACGGCGTTTTCTAACGCCCATCCACCAGTGCCAGACAACAACAAAGGCAACGTAGAAGACGTAAAAGAGGACCATGGTGATGCACTCCCACAAATGTAGCCTTCCGTCCCACAGGAAAGACAGACTGAAAGCCGCGGCGACGGTGAAGAAGCCGACATCGCGAACAAAGGCTTTCCTGGCCACTCTAAACGGTCTAACCAGAGCCATGGAGCCAGCGACGACGGCAGTGATGAAGCCAGCGGCGCCGAACAATTCTCCAATGGCTAGACTGCTGCTGTTCGTACTGAAGGCGGCGAAGGTGGAAAAGACATCGGGGCTGCCGTTTCCAAAGGCCAGAAACGTAACACCAGCCATGCTCTCGCTCATTCCCAGGATTGTCGCAATTGTGCTTAGGTTGATGCAGAAGAAGTCGCTAGCGGCGATTCCAATAGTACTGAAGAGGAGACCGAGCCAGGAAACCAGAATGAGGAAGGCGACGGGTTTGGCGTGAGGCATGGTGCAGTAGAAGAGGGAGAGGTACGAGTAGAAGCCCGGGTCTTCGGCGGGACAGTGTTTCGTGATGTAGTGGCACTGGTCGGCAGCCTGGTGAACGAGTCGGCACTGCGAGGGCGGTCAGCTGTGGTTATGATTGCGTTGTATTGCTATCTGCGAACCTCTTCATCGCTAGATGCGAATGCGCCAACATGTCGACGGCTCAGAGTAGTGTATGATTGCCGAGACAGTTGTGTGTCGGCATCAGAGCGGTAGAGATGACCGACGAGTCCAAGGAGAGAAAAGAGAACACAGTGTAGACAAAGGATTGAGGCGAGTATCGGCGTCTATGCAGGCGGGACGAAGCCTTGGACCGGTGCTTTGGGTAGAGATGGTGGAGCGAGGTCATTGCGAGCGAGGCGCATAGCAGGAGTCGGGCGTCGCGAGTTGGAAAGATGGCGTGTCGGAGGTTGATGGTCAGGGTAGCATGATTAGTGGCAGAGACGAGGCGGCACTCAGATACAGGATATTGGGTCGAGGAAGAGTCAAAAGCGGTAGAGCAAGCGATTCCAACTTGTTGGCGGCTCCGTCCTGCGCGGCTGGCAATGACGACGGGCTGCTAATCTATGTGGCTGTGTGCTGATAAGGCTGAAGCGCCACACTGTTCCCCGCGTTTGCAAACTGCTTGTTTGTGTTTGTTTGCACCACACGCACATCGCGACATGGACTAGACAGAGTCAACACTCGTCGACATTTTATTCCGCGCTCCACACGCCACACCCTCCGGCGACCCCGACTCTTCCAACATGCCCCGAGTGCGTGCGAGCGGCCCCGCCGCCAGTGCTCCCGTCGCCGCGACTCCTCACAAACCCGCCGGCATCAAGATACCGCTCAACGACGATCGCGAAGAAAAGGCGAAGCGCCTGCAATCCCGCCAGGCCTTCCACGAAATGCACATGAACTCGCTCAAGGCTGCCGCATCACCTGCTCGCAAACGAAAGTCCCTCGGCGCCGAACTCGCAGAAGGTCCTCAAACCCCTAGCGGCAACGGAAGTCAAGACGAAGCCTTCCATGTCGGAGGAAGCGCCGTCACGCCTATGAAGCGTGTTCCTATTCTGGCCAACTTTGAAGAATGGATGAAGATGGCCACCGACAACAAGATCAATGCCACAAACTCCTGGAACTTTGCTCTGATCGACTATTTCCACGACATGTCTCTGCTGAGAGAGGGCGATGGCGTCAACTTCCAAAAGGCCAGTTGCACCCTCGATGGCTGTGTCAAAATCTACACTAGCAGAGTCGACAGTGTCGCAACCGAGACTGGAAAGCTGTTGAGCGGTCTGGCCGACAGCGGCAACAAGANNAAAAAGCGTGGAGACGATGACAATCAAGAGAATGAAGACGGTGAAGATGAAGACGGCGAAGACGGCTCCAAGAAAAAGACAAAGAAGAAGACGCACCGCTCAGAAGCAACCCTTGCAACATCCTTCGCCCAATTGCAGCTCAAGAAGATGGAACTCGAATTCTCTGTCGACCCGCTGTTCAAAAAGGCCTCGGCCGATTTCGACGAAGGAGGCGCAAAGGGCTTGTTGCTGAACCACCTCTCCATCGACAACACTGGGCGAATTGTCTTTGACAGCAGCGACGACGCTCAAGACGACGATGAATCGCGACGAGACAGCATGGTTGCAGGAGAGGACGAGAAACCAGACGACGAGGAACTCAAGGCTGCTCCGTCGGCACCCATCGACATCTCTGGACTGGCCACGCGATTCTTCCCAGACCTTTCAAAGCTTGACTCGCAAGATATTTGTCCATCGCTCAAGACCTTCGAGCTCGGTGGTGGCAGCGCCTCGATGGACCTACCCTTCTTGAAGGCTCCTGAAGACTGGCGCGCGCAANAAGAAGAGGAGGACCATGACGATGCTCGTTCCGGTATTGTCTTAGGCGACGATGATGCTGTTGGTTTCGACGATGATGATGGCGCATTTGGTGGCTTTGATATCCCTGTTGATGCTGGTTTCGGTGAAGGTGGTGAGGCTTGGGCCAAGGAAGCACATGTTGAGCCTCAACTTCGACCTCACGATGAAGGCGCCGATGTCGACGCTGGCGTTGGTGTTGATGCAGAAGGTGGTGAGGTTGGCGGCTTCGATTCCAACGGGAACCAGTTTGGTGTCACTCTTGCGCATCGTGGTGACGAGCACGAGAACATCCTCAGCTACTTCGATCAAGCACTGCAGAAGAATTGGGCTGGTCCGGAACATTGGAAGATCAGGAGGATCAAGGATGCTGCAAAAGCTACCTCCACCACGACAAAAAAGAAGGAAAAAGAGCCATTCGAGATCGATTTCATGAGCCCGATGAATCAACAACTAGCCGACCTGATCTACACACCAGCACCATCCAACGCGACCATCAGTCTGCCAAAGAAGGACTGGAAGAGCAAGACACGCAACCTGCTACCAGACGACAAACACTTTAGCTCGCGCGACCTACTACGACTTTTCCTCAAACCCAAGGCTCGTATGGGGTCACGAAAATCAACACAGCAAGCCCGTAGCGGTGTCGAACAATTCCAACATGGCGACGTTGACGAAGCGTACTGGGCGAATGCTCAAGGTCTGGCCGAGCCGCAACCCATCGACGAGGAACGTGCACGAGGAGACTACGATGCCAACTTCTTCCAAGACGATGGTCTGGGTGTCGCAGCAGGAGCCGTAGATGATGATGATGACTTTGCAGACGCGCAAGAGATGCTGCCGCCTGCAGATGCCTTCGATGCTGCACAGTCAGGGGTACCTAACGGTCTACTTCCCGGCAGCCAAGAGACGGCATTTGGATCCAACCTTATCACACAAAGTAGACGCACGCGACCAGAATACTTGCAATACGCCCGTGTAGCCAAAAAGCTTGATATACGACGACTCAAGGAAGAAATGTGGCGAGGCATTGGCTTCGAGGTAAGTTATCTGCTTTGTCTTTCCCATCACTGGTCTCTGTTCTATCTTTCCCATCACGAATCTCTGACGACTTCACAGGCCGAACCTACACAAACGCCTTCCAAAGCCCCACCACCCACCGTCGACATATCAGAAGAAGGCACCTTCAGGTTCACAGATGTGATGAACAACCTCCGGCACGTTTATCCTCAACAACAGTTGTCAGATATCAGCACGAGTTTCGGCTTCATCTGTCTTTTGCATCTTGCCAACGAAAAAGGCTTGGTTATTGAAAACCAAGCTGGGTTCGAAGAGTTGGTATGCAGAAAAGATGTTAGTTTCAATGCTGCGGACAATGTTTAGATGAAGGCTGGGGATTGGGTCAGGGTTTGGTTGGTAGAATATATGCCTCTCTTTTTTTCTTCTTGTATTGACAATGATGGATTTCTTCTTCTTTCCCTTCTTGGAGTGCTATTGTGCTATGCATGTGAAGGCCAATGTAAGTCTCAAGCTAGACCATCATTCCTTTTTGTCTCTGCATTCACATTTCCCACTCTCCATCTTCGTTTTCGTAGACATCGTCATCACTTTCCTCTCCATCAGAAGCGAATCCATATTCATCCTCCCACCTTTCCGTCTCGATGAAGCTAGACTGAGGCTTCTTGATCACTTCTTGACCCTCCAACAACCCCACGTTTCCACGTTGCTTGATCTTTGCCACCAGTCCGGCGAACCCGGCGCGGATTGCAGTCACTCCGTCCCAGGTCGAAGTAAAAGTGACGCTGGTGGAGATGGAGTCGTTGTAGTGCACGACCAAGTTTCTGATCTCCAAGCTCTGGACTTCGAGGGTGTGGGCGAGCATGGAGGCGAGTGCGGTCAACAAGGCATAGGGCTCGCAGATGTTGTTTGGTGTATAGAGGAAGTGCATGTGTGTGTTGATCATTCCGAGTTTCTTGAGTTGTTTACTTTGGCTGCGGAGGAAGGTGTCGAGTTGGATGGTGTCGATGGACATGTCTTCCAGGCAGATCTCGCTGAATTGCGTGTCTTTGTGGGCGAGGAGGGAGAGGGAGTCGTGAGGAGGACATTGCTCGGTTTTGGAGGTTGGGGTGGGTTTGCAGAGTAGACGGTGTGAGGGGTGGCCGTCGGAGTCGAGCTCGGTGTACACCTGCGCGGACACGGAAGTAGTTGCTGATGCTGGTGGTGACATGCTTGTCTTGGTTTTCGAAGATTTGATCTGTGTCTGATGGGAAAGGCGGAGAGGAGAATGAGATAGCTTGACTCTAGGTGAGAACAAGAAGAAAGAAAAGTGGTGCAGTGAATATCTTTTCCAAGAAGAAGTAACTGTTCGGATGTGGGAAACAAGGACCATCACACAAGCAAAGTGATAGCAAGCCTGCAAGGGCGAAACATTATTCGAGCAAAGGGCTGCATCGATCAAGGAAACAGTTCGAAGCCTCACTTTGTTGCAAAAAGCGCCACTCGCTGGAGAAGTCGTTACTTGTCAAAGATGGCTAATTCACGAACAACAACCCACCAACTCTTCCACCTACTGCCAATATATCTTTCTCTTTGGGGTCTGGACACCGGCTTGGCTCGTCTCGTCAAGCGCTCCTACTTGCACTCCTCGTAGTCTGAGCTGACACGCTGTTGCGTGCTCGACGACCCGCACTTGCGTATGATGTGTTTCTCTACTATCCTGAGGGTGACAACAAGGCACACGAAAGGTAGTGAGCGCACAAAACGGACTGTTGCATCAAGTGATCGATTCACAAGTCAGGCACACACTTCGCGAAGCAGCTTCAATAAGCACTCGTTGTCGCTGTTTGTCGCTGACACTCGTAATTCACGGACAATGCAAGTCTCAGTACTTCCTCTTACAGTCCCGTTCCACCTTCCACCAAGATGACCGGCATCTCGAAAACTATTTTCCGGGCGCTTTCAGAGCATCCGTCCTTCAAAGTCTCAACGCTGTCCGAGCCCACGAGCGAAAATTCAGCCGTGGCAATCGAGATGCGCAGCCAGTGTGTGCAGTGCACTGCAGTGGTCTCCTTGTGTAGGTATGGATGGATCTTCGTTGTTGGTATTGTCCACCAGACCCTATGATCGGTTGTCAGTACATGCTTGGCAAACTGCCGGACTGGCAACAACATACCTTGAGCTAGCTGTGGGGCTTTCATAGAGATGTTTGCTCGTCGGAGATTTGCCTCGAGCTGTGTCTCTGCCCAGCCAAGCTTCATCTTTGCATCACCTGCTTCGACTGGATCGATACTGGCAGTGGCTCTGACCTGTCCTTGCTGCCATCCTGGAGTATCCTTCAGTGTAGCCATGATGGACTTGTACAGCTGGCCCGGCCCCATGCCCATGTCGATAAACACCAAGTCCTGATCTGGCTGCTCTTTCATATGCTTGCGGTAGATGCCCTGAATGCACTCTCTGTAGCGCAGTGGTCGACGCAAGACTGTGGCATAGTGATTGGCGTTCAAAGGCGAGCCGGTCGGCATCTGAAATCCTAGCGACGACCAGTGATCAAAGTCGGGAACGACACTGCAGTCCTTCGATTCCGACTCTGGAAAGACGTCGGGACTTGAGCGAATGTGGTCTGTCAGGGCTTGAATGTGCCCAGAGTGNCTGTGTCGACAATTGTTAATGTTATTGCAATATTGGCTACTGAAAGACAAATCGCGACTCACCATGCCAACCTCCAATTTGACACGCTTGACGCCAATGTCGGCGGCTTCGAACCTTTGCAAAACGAGTTCGAGAGCATTTGCGTCGCCTGCGAGACCGGTAGATGTTGGAGTGAGAAAGCCTGAGATGTCGACTGTGCCCAAGAGTCCTTCTTTGGCAAGAATTTCTTTGGCGCTGTCACCATCGGTCATGACCACTGCCAAGGCACCTTTNTGCGGGATCAAGGACCGATCGGCAAGTAGGGATTCTCGCCGTGCAAGCAGCTTCATTACGGCGGGTAAGGTATAGGAACCAGTGAAAGTGCCTGCCACCATTTCGCCAAGCGAATAGGCCATGACGCTGCGAGGAGCAATGCCCCAAGATTGGAGCATCTTGCCGAGTGCATATTGTGAGGCCACAATGACCAGTGACTCTGTTGGCGGTAGCAGATCTTGTTTGGTATCTGGAGAGCGATCGAAACTTGTCGCATAGGGTGGTCGAACATCGTCTTCCTCCAGGTAGTCCGTTAGTGGTACGTGGCGACAGTCTTGTATCTCTTTCTCTCGTAGCAGAGTGTCAATCACCTTCTGCACATCCACGACTGCATCTCTGAAGACTTGGGATGTGCGATACAGATCACGAGCTGCTTGCACAGGAGGCCACCCCTGGCCGGCAAAGGTGAAAACGACGTGTTGCGATGACATGATGGTATACTGCACTGGTTCCTCGATCTCTGGAACAAGGTCAAGGACGCATACTTATTCTTCTGTTGGGTTGGTACTCTGTTGAGAAAAACAAACATGACTTGATCAGGACGAAACGATCGTCAGGCACAGGACAAGATACTTTTCGGGAGCATCAGTTGCGGATTCGGCGATGCAGTGGACTTTTTCGGCGTATAAGCTAATACCAAACAAGCTCAAGCAATGTGATTGCCAGACGCGATGCACAGAGATCTCCATCACTCTATGATGATCGACTGGGAAGATGGAGTCTCTGGTGCGTGCGTGGGACATGATCTTTGTTGATGCGATGAGCTCGGGGCACTTTTTGATGCCGCTAACTGGATTGGGATGGTGCATGAGGCTCTCAAGACGACGTCACAGGGTTCAGTCTCCACCTACAGTGACGCATCATCCTCTTCTGTTGAGCATGCTCTCCATAGCTCTCACCTTGATGTCAATGACTGTCCTCTGCAATAGTCATAGCCCTTCAGCGGTCCGTGGTTTGACTTTGCTGAGTTCAAGATGAATCAAGCAATCCATAAAGAAGGAGCTGTTCCACCAAGGTGGAGCAAGCAACTTGCACTCCAGGATACCTTCCGATCCCCTAACGTTGCTCCAAGATGTGTGGTATCTCGGCCGTAGTCTCGCTGTCACCCAAACCTCTTGACCCAAGCATCGCAAAACGCGAAGACGGATTAACAACTTCGAAACTTGATCAGAGTCTCGAAGCCATCGAACATCGAGGTCCTGATGCTCGCGACACATGGACAAGCAAGGACGGCAGAGTCGGTGTGTAGAACCCAAGTTTGATGCAGTGGTCTCCAGCTGACGAGTCCACACAGNCTCTTGGTCATGTCCGCCTCGCCATCAACGATCTGAGTCCCGATGGAGAGCAACCCTTCCACTCTTCTGACGACCATATACACGCTGTTGTCAATGGAGAACTCTACGACGCGGACGCAATCCGTGAACGACTTGTCAAGGAAACTGGCGTGACCTTCAAAGGCAAGAGTGACTGCGAGATTGTCATTGCTTTATACCAGACCTACGGAACATCTTTTCTAAGACACTTGCGCGGCGAGTTCGCTCTCTGCCTGTACGATTCGAGGACAAAATTTTTCATCGCTGCACGCGACCGATATGGAATCAAGCCATTGTTCTATACACAGATTGACGGCAATCTACATGTCGCGGCAGAGATGAAAGCCTTCCGTCCATTTGGCTGGAGTCCAGAGTGGGACGTAAAAAGTATTCTCGACCGCAAATGGTTGTTCGGCCAACGAACTGCTCTCGACAATATTCTCAAGGTGAGCCAGTGGAGATTACGCTGCTGTATCGTCGCATGCTAACTGAGGGTTCGAAAGGTGAAACCTGGTTCCTACTTCACTTGCGATGCAACTGGATACGTTGAGCACAACAGCTACTGGGATCTTGAGTATCCTGACAAGGTAGGTTGAAGTTGAACAAGCGTCGTATAGTCTCTGACGTTTGCAGNNTACGCTATTGAGCAACGAACCGAGCAAGAACTCATCCTGGGTGTGAGGGAAAGGTTGCTGGACGCTGTGCGTGTTCGACTCCAAGCTGACGTCCCTGTTGGTGTTTTCCTCAGTGGTGGCATCGATTCGTCTGTTATCGCAGGTATGGTGGCCCATTTGGTCAAGACAGAAGGAGTCAAGCTCGGAAGCAATGAGGGTATGGGCAACATCCATTGCTATACCGTCGGTTTCGACGAAGATAGCGGCTTTGATGAGTCTGNNGTATGTTGTTGTCAATCGTAGTGCTGCTCAGCGCATCCCGGCTTCTGTGAAAATAAATTGACCATATGAGCAGAGATTGCCAAAAGAACAGCAGACTTCCTAGGCGTCAACTACCATAAGACACACATGTCAGAGCAGGTCTTGGCCGACAACTTCGAAGAAGCCACTTGGCATAACGAGCATACCATGTCCGATCTCAACTATATTGGCAAATTTGTTCTCTCCCGCGCGCCTCGGGAGCATGGAGTCAAGGTGGTCTTGACAGGCGAAGGCGCCGATGAACACTTCGGAGGCTATCCAACCTTCCTGCCTGACTATCTTGCAGAGTTCGACCATTCTTGGCCAAAATACAATCTCTCCGAGGCCGAACGTCAAGCTATATGGAATGACCCGAAACACCACCCAAGCCATTTTTTCAAAATCAAGGATGCAGCGGCAGATGGCGACAAACCAAGACTGGTCAGCCCTGCGAACACACAGCTCAACAACATCAGTACCCTCGAGTCTGTCGGCGCAACATTTCCCAATGTGTTCAACGACTGGACTTCGGAGCTGGGTGAATACTCAATCAAGGACAGCATTGCAGACAACGTAGATGGTCGCGTGAAAGGCCTTATGACTGACAAGTGGCATCCCCTACACACAGCTCAGTATATCTGGACCAAGGGAATCCTGGCCAACGCGATACTTACTTCTTTAGCCGACCGTGCGGAAATGGCACACAGCCTCGAGGCAAGACCGCCCTTTNTGGACCACCCTCTGACAGAATACGTCAATCAAATCCCGCCCAGTCTGAAGATTCGTTGGGATCCGATTGAGCAACGAACGACCGAGAAATGGATCCTTCGCGAGGCTTGTAAGCCCTTCATCACGCAAGAAATCTATGAGCGCAAGAAGCATGTGTACTCTGCTCCACCAGCATGGCCTGTCGATGGGCCATTGCATAAGTTGATGCAGCGATTGGTCACTCGCGAGAACATTGAGCAATTGGGATTTGTGCAGTGGGACAAGGTCAAAGGAATTGTACCAAAAGCTTTTGAAAACCGCGATGAGTCGTGCTTTAGACTTTCTTGGATCCTGGCCCAATGGGTGGTGCTCGGTCAGAAGTTTGGAGTTCAGAAAGCGCGGCCTTGCGTGTAGAGACGACGTCACGGCGTCAGTCACCACGAACACAGCAGAACCGTCATTCCTTGTCCTTCATGGGCCAACGAATCGAGGATAGACCAACATAATCATTTTCAGGAGAAAGCATTGGAATCAAAATGAAATACACGAGAATACATACTGAACATCATAACATGAAACGTCCCAACAGAATACCGCAAACACTTAAGCAGCAGCGCAAGCGACACCAAGACTACCAAGCTGAGAAAAAAGTCAGAATCACCACATCATCGTCAGCATGGAAACATAAACTCACCAGCGAAGTAACACAACACTCAGCAGACTTGCCCTCACCTGCACAATAAGTACCAAAGTCGGCCGAAGTCGTCACAGTGCTTGGAACTGTTGCAAAACCAAAGACATTAGCATCTCCCTTCCAAAAGCGAAAAGCAAAAGCAGAAGGTAAAGGCAGATGTATACCAGAAGAGCAGGAAAGATCAGCGAGGCCGAGCACATCGGTGCCACAGCACATGGGGGTGTCAAGTGGACCGCAGAGGTCGGATGCAGCCCGCATCTCGATAATACCGGTGCGGCGCTTGAGGTTAGGGGTTGCTGCTGCAGAGGCAACAGCAGCAATGGCGAGGATACTGGCGAAGACCTTCATGATGATGGTAGAGAAAACTTGTTGTTGGTTTTCGTATTGAAGAAGAGGAAACAATAGGAAGTTGTGGATGAGGAGTGCTGGTTGCTTTCTTGCTGTACTTTTTGAGACGAATAGATGCTGATACTTATACCTCTTCGTCGTGTCGCTGTCGCCAAAGAATACCTCGGACAGATGGCTGGGGCATGATACACTTTGTCTACCTGTTGATTGATCATCTCCATCGCCCTTGGTGGGTCATCAGATCTCCTTCTGCTCCGGTATCTCTTGCAAAGGCATACCCTTCTCCATTTCATCTTGCGAAAAGCATGGCCCTATGATATACCCTTACGACCGAAAGAAAATGGCTAAACTTGCTTGCTTCCCTCTCTGGCAAGATTAAACGCATGTAATCGACAGAGATCTACATCAAACAAAACATCTATAAGCCTATATATACGCGGGGGTGATCAGATTGGGCAATGACCCCTCCGAGTGCTGACTTTCCATATCGCGATACGTCGATCCGTCATCGGCTGTAGTTGTTCGCTCGCATGCTGTGCGAGCGTGATTGCGCACTCGGATGCTTCTCGAGCCGCAAGTTACGCGAAAAAGAAGGTTATAGTTATGGATGGTCCCTGGTGTTTCCGGAGTGTGCATACAAAGATCTTTGCTGCATCCGGATCTGACAGAGCTATTGGATTCTTCTTATCTGATACGCTCATCCGTGCCCTGACATACGAGGTGGATCGTTCGGAGTGTTTTACGCACGAGAGATAGGTGGTTGTGGAGAGACTCTGGGAAAGCCGTTACTGTAGATCTCGCTTGTGGTAAACCTACTCACTTGCACTGTAGGGCTCCTCGCGTATGCTTGCCATTGCTGTGTAGTACGCCGATCTTGTGAAGATACCAGCGATATCCGTGGGATCATCTGAGCTCGATTGTATTCGGTGGTTCTGAATAGAGAAGGACTGATGGAGCGAGCCAGAAGTGATGTGTATCTATTCCGAAAAGGGATCATCCGATGGCCTCAATGCCATCAATAATCAACAGTCGTTGACATCATCTTCTGATGACAACCAAAAGCAACATGCACGGCCCGACATCCGCTTCTGCCGCGGAAGGACCTAGCATCACTGGGGGCAACGAAGACTACAAAATCGAACTCTTTCACAGTGAGGAAACTAGATTTCATTTGACCATTTCAGCGTTGAGTTCAGATGAAAAGTTTATCGCTGCAGCAAGTGGTTGTGTGGTTAGTGTATACGACACCAAGACCAGAGAGCTCAGTGTACAGTTCCGGGGCTTGACGATGCCGGCGCGTGGATTGGCGTTTAGTCCTCTACAAACAGAAACAGGTGGATACACACTCATGATAGCAAGTCTTGATACCGTTTCACCAGACAGCGACACAACTTTCTTGTTTCTGGAGCTGGATAGTCATGATCGTAAAGTTGTGCAGCCACAGCTGTTGAACGTCGATACACTACTACAAGATCCCATGAAGCCGGTGGCTTTGCAGTTGAATGAGCTATATGGGATTTCCGCTACATCTCCATCTTTGGATCCCGTGCGTGCGGAATACAAAATGGCTCTGGATAGATTGCAATCTACATTGGAATCCAAGGATCTGGTCCGAATATCGGGCATTGCGAGCTATCGCGAGTATCCCTTTAGCTCAGACGGCAAGCTGTTGTTATATCGCGTCAAAGACAAGCAGAAGGAAGAGGGTTCTTCACAAGCAACACAAACCACAGATGTTGTTGTTCACGATCTTGTTCAGAATGCACAGAAGCACGTTATTGGCGGACCAACCGAGTCGATCGTATGGACAGAATTCAGCCCAGATGCCAAAAGCGTCGCGACCGTGTCCCGAGACGGTAGTCTACGCGTCTTTGACACCACAAATGGCGAGTGTAAGCACAAGATCAGTCCTCCAGAAGGACAATATTGGAAAGCCGAGTGGTCACCAGATTCCAAGCACATCTTGGTCTCGGGCTTGATGAGAGAAACAGATCAAGACCAGACCATCCGCCACACATACTATCTGGCTGTGCATTCGANNGGCGAGGCTGGCGAGCAAGTCGCCAAGTACAAGAACGAGAACATTACCAGTAGAGTGACAGGCATAATCACAGCCTGGTCTCCAAGAGATGAGATCGCGATTGCGCACGAGATTAATATCTGGATCTGGAAACCATTCGAGGACATTATCTCCACAACCTGGTCTCTGAAGATTGAAAATCCACTGATGCGCGTGTTTGCCAACACCATCGAGCTCATGTGGGCTGAAGAGGGCAAAATATTGATTGCCAAGAATTGTGGTGGCACGATCGAAGTGTGGGACCAAGACGAGAATGTCAAGTGGAGGATGCAAAGACCTATGGGATCTGGCATGACAAAGAGTGCCAGGGGTTGCCACTGGCTCGAAGGGTCTTAGACCTTGGTCAGTATGGACATGGACGAATCTTTGAGGTTTTACGACTTGCAACTTCAAGTCGTAAATAAAAGCAGATCCACTTAAGTATTCTTGTCTCGTTATGTGCCGTTACAAATTCATCTGTTGTATCTTCTCAAGGACTTGCGCCACTGTGAAAGGTTTTGGCAAAAAGCCGTCCNNTATTGATTATCAGCATGGCCACGACGAAAAGTAAAAGCAGCTGATACTTACAGCTCCCGCCGAGCAGGCGACTTCGATTTGCTCAGGTCGCGCATTTGCAGAAGTGACGATGATTGGCAGATGTTCCGTTAATGAACCCTGCTCTTCAAATTGCCGTATTTGCTTGGTGCATTCAATACCGTGNAGAACAGGCATCTCCCAGTCCATCAATATGACATCCAATTTCTTGCCAGGACGCTCTCCACCCCGCCAGTATTTCGTGGTCTTGAGGTACTCGAGAGCCTCGCCGCCATGATTTGCGATGAACACTTGATGTTCCTTGGCTCGAAGTTGTTTGCTCAACACCCTTGCATTGATCTTGTTATCTTCTACCAGCAAGATGTCAAGCGGTCTTGTGCGCTTATTCAGTGTCTGCTTTTCGATGATTTCGGAGATCTTTCTGATGTTTCGTTCGTCTTCTTCCGTAGCTGATGTCTTTTTGATGCTGATGTAAAAACCAAAAGTNGCCTTTGAGGAACGGTCAGCACAGAAATCACTGCACAGACCGAATGCTCACTTACTTCCTTCATCCGGTTTGCTCGAGAGACCGATGCGACCACCTTGGAGTTCTGCTAGTTGCATTGAAAAGTAGAGTCCTAATCCTGAACCGCCGTACTGAAGATAGATGAGCGATTGAGATACATCTGACAAAACGTGAGAACTTACCGTAGCGCTGGTCGTTGCACTTGCTTGACTAAACCTATTGAACAGCCTCGACATCTCCTCTGGTGTAAGTCCTTTGCCGGTATCGTGCACCTGGAAAGTCAAGAAAATGTTGCTAGCGCCGCTCAATACAGGAGCCGGCGACTCTCTTGGTTGCCATTGTAGCTGAGACATGTGAATCGGAGGTGTGACGTCGCTAGACCCGACAACGACTTGGATTTGTCGTTTGCTCCTGCCCTTTGTGAATTTTATCGCATTGCTGACCAGATTAATCAATATCTGTCGAATCCTCGAAGCGTCGCACAGAGCCCGATTGATTGCGTAAGATTGGTGGACCTCGAGACTAAGGTTGATGTCGGCGTTCGCGGCTTCGGCTTGAAACATGCGGACAACCTGCCCTGCCACAGATTCAGGTTGGCAGACTGCATAAGAAAGTGACAAAAGCGATGAGCTAAGCTTTGATACCACGAGAATATCATCCGCGATGGTCTTCTGGTGAGCACAGCAGAACGCGATAGTCTTTGCGTTTTCTCGTACCGCGTCAAAGAGTTTGCGGGAGCCCTCGATCTTACACAAAGTCGTATCTTCCTCAATGACTCGAAGGATGTCCTCAGCGCACTGCATTGTTGCACCTAGAGGGTTTCGCATCTACACCATCATTAGCAATGTGTGACTACTCGTGATGGAAACACTGACTTCATGGGATGTCATGTCCNNTGGAAAACTGTTAGTCTTTGTGATGATCACTCATGACTTTTGACTTACTATAAATCGTTCAAGGTGTTTCTTCGATTCGAGAGCTGCCTCAGTCGAGTCCTTCTGTAGCTGCAAAGCCCACATCGTGTGCCTGATATCAGCCAACGATCCGATGACGCCTAGCATCTTGCCATCCTCAACATCCGGAACGATAGAATTCAACACCCAGTAGTGTTGTTCCGTAGATGAGCCTGGCGGCGTCCACTTGCGTTTCAAGCGAACGCTGATACTGATGTTGGTACGTCCAGATTTGCATTCCTCGATCGCGTTTGTAATCTTTTCCTGATCCTCTTCCAAGACGAATATCTCGAGACCGACAGCTTGGCCGTCTCCAGTTTCGGGGGTGTGATCGACAATATCGTGATACTTTGGATTGGCATACGTAAGAATGCCAGCAGACGACGAAGAATAAATGCCGACGTTGGTCATCTCCGCCACCTTGCGAATGAATCGCTCTCGCTGCGTGAGCTTCCTGGTCAGAACCATCTCTCGCTCTCGTGCTTGCTCAAAGTTGACGCTTGAGGAGACGAGGGAAGTTGTTGTTCCCCAANNTTGTTTCAGATCATCATCGTAAGGTCTCCGAGGATTCAGACCCATGACCATGAACCCAGAGATAAGCCCGCTGATAAGTATAGGCATGACGATGACGAGTGACGATGGTTCTGGCCAACCTCGCCATTCGACATCTTGTCGGAATTGCCTCAGGAATTGGCTAGATGTGTCAAGCACGATGGGATGGCCAAGCACTTTGCTGGATCTGAAAGCAGGTGCAAGTGGATGAGTTGAATCGTCGAGATTGAGAATGCGCAGTGTCTGCTCATGCTCGTGGTTGATGCCAAGTGAACCCTTGAGTTGCAGAGTGCAATGATCAGATCGTTGTGTCGGCGCGACTTCAGCCACATACACAAGAAGCATTGGAACATCCCTCTCAAAAGATCGACAACTCTCGACGATGTGAGCCCAAGCATTTATTTGGCGGAAGTCCGGTACGGCGGCGATCTGGTGAATTAAACGAGAGTATCGAGCCATGAGGACGGCAGTTGTGATCTCGTAGCCAGAGCTGTACAAACCTTGGAAGGAGCCGTCGCCGTTGACGATGGGCGAGAAGACGCCATCATACCAAGCCTCTTCGAGGAAGCCGCTCTCCTTGTGTACTTCCATCTCGAACTCGGGGGCGTGAAAAGCTATCTTCGTGTCCTGTACCTGCTGCATCATGAGACGCAGAAATGGCCAAGTAGCGGGCATGGCTTCTTCTGCAGTAGAGCCCATCATGGCAGGATGCCGGCTATGGGCCATGATGGAGAACGACTCATTGTAGATTGCAATGCGATCTTGACCCCAGTATAGATTGGCGGGTCGAGGATCACCGAGCATCTTGAGTACCATGAGCTGGAGGACCAATGGCCATGACTTCATTGGGCCAAGGGCTGTCCTGTCCCAGCGTGTGTTGATCAGGAAGCGGTTGTGCTCGCTGTCAGGTATTTGCGCAGTCCAATCTGTGGCGTCATTGTCCTTGCTCTTGCTGTGGCCTGAATTACTGAGCGAAGTGTCGGAAAGGGATATCGAGGTAGAAGATGGGCATGGCGGTGTATGGGCAGTTGATTTGTCCTTGTCGCTGTCGTCGTCGTCGTTCTGGTCGTCGTCGTCGTCGCGGGCCGGCACCAGCTTCCATCGCCGCGAATCAAGGTCGAACGCGACGCCGGTCTTTCCTCCCCAATTCTCTTCCGTCACCGTCCAGTCGCCAATCGCACCTTTGGTATGTGTATCGTTTTTCGCAGCATCGGTCGCTATGCAAAGTTCGTCTTCGCTGTCGATGAGGCCGAGTTCGAGATACGAATGCGGAGAAAGTCAAGGACGCGAGTGATGGTAGGGAACTCTTGCGGCTTCAGATCCGGCAGCGCGCTTGCGATGAGAAGAACCGCACTGCTGTTCATGTCGAGACTGCGCTCATGTCAATACTACAAAGCAGAGGGCCTCTCCACCTTCTGAAGAACTTCCCCCCCTGGCCTCATTACCTAGTGTCAGTTCATCCCGTCTGGACGATCTAGACGGCGGTCAGAATCGCCCACAAATCCCAACATCGCCTAAAGCCGTTGTGCATGGCCGACTCGCCTCCACCCGCATCTCTGCTGCGGCCGAACGTAACCATGATGCGGATCTTGGAGTGGGACAATATTTATTTACCGCTTTTCACGCATCCGAGAGTTGAGAATGCCATCTTGAGATCGTGTGATTTCCTCGCAAGTCGTCGTTGCTCGCCGTGTTCAACGTCCGTTGTTTCATGCCAAGATCGCTCTGTTGAGGATATCACCCTGGTCTCAAGCATCACACTTGTCCATCATTCTGAAATCTGAGTCGGGATCAACAGTTGGTTTATATAGAAGGTCCATCATCGGCGACTGAGAAGTATTCATGGTTCTTGAGTAGGTTAACTAAACATCCGCAGACCACACAGCCCAAGAGCCAAGACCACGAGACTTGTGGTCGTCTGCCCAAAAGCTACGACAAAAGCTATCACAAGATACAACAACTTGTCAGGATCATCCTTGTTGATTCTCTTCTGCCAAACGAGCAATCGTCCAGTCACAATCATCTGATAGACGAAACCACCGAACATTCCTCCGTCGAGAAAGCCTGGCATAGTCCTTGGATTGTTGAGAATTAATCTGCGAAATCCAAGACAGGAAGCCATGTAGTTGGTCACGAAAAAGAGAGCCAGCCATGGAACCATCACAGACAGAGGTATAAGGATGCCGCAGCGCACAAACTCCGGGAATTCTGGTAACTCGCTGTAGACTGAGGAAGCAAAAGCGTGTACATGTTGTTGGAGTGTCTGTTGTTGTGTATATGTGGCACGCCAGTTGTTGATCCCTCCTCGTAGGAGCAACAGGGTGAAAGCTATCAGGTAATGCGACGACGAACCTAGCCACGGTATCCCATAGAGGAGCCCGGAGGATAGAGGCGGAAAGTCGTGGAGCAGATAGACCAGCAACAGTGAGACGCTAAAGATGTGCAGATGAACAAGTGAAGATCGTGATATCACACTCTGTGCATCTGAGGGCTCGTTTTTCTCGGACTTGATGTTGGGGGCTAAGGTTGTAGGCACACCTTTGTATGTTATTGATCGTTCTGGTAAAATACAAACGACAGCAAGAACCGCAATGCAGATTGCAGAAACCGAGTGTGTCAATTTAGGTTCATGCATCCAGTCTTGTGATCTCAGCATCATCCCACTCCAGGAGGCCGCGAGGAACAACAATTTTTCTCCTCTCCAGTCCCGATGACGATGATAATGAATCGAAAATTCGGCAATAAGCAAAGCTATTTGTCCAAGACAAACATTGAGAGTGACTCTCTCGGACTTCTTCAAACCCCAGAGTTTGGTCGTTGTGAGATAATGATGACCGATTGGCACAGCCATAGAGACGATGTATGAAGTCCAAGTCGAGCTTCCATGGGCCCCAATATCAGTATTGTTGGCAGGCAATAGAGCTTTCGTGTCCTTGCCGCTGTATTTCCTTGAACCAGAGATGCGTCGAGCCAGAGCTTGCTCCCATCCGAATGCGACGGAAGCGATGTAAGTCAACGCTACGCTGACGGGCAGCAAAGGTGCGACATCCAAGAATTGGATCTGAAGAATTGATGACATTGTGTTTGGATAGTCAAATCATGCAGCAAAGGTCGGCGGGACTCGCCTTTATTGTATTCTCGCTGCTGAATTGGATGACGCCGCGGAAGTCGGCTCGTTAGGCCGAAGGATTCAAAACGTCGATACACTTGCTACCCACAGCACCTGTAGATCTTCTACTGACTCGCAGACTATTTAGGATAACAAACGACCCGTACCACGATAGACCTCAAAAAGACATCAACCTCTTCTGTCCAGTCTATACTTATCACCTCACAACCATCCCATTTCTCATTGTCTACGTCCGCCAGTCCTTGACACGGGAAATCAAGTCAAGTCTGGTCTGATAGATGCTCTGCAGACTCGTACGCCTCTGCTTGTCTCCAATATTGTGCCCAGTGATGAGAATGAGCGTGAAGAACGACTCGATGATGCTGGGCGGAACATTGCAGATGATCTGTCCCAGCTCGTTCCAGCGCATCAAGCTAGCCACGAGCAGCAGTCCTAGAATCGACACCAAACCGATCGCCACAGTGTACTCGTGCGACAAAGCCTTGCCCATCGCGATTGAGAAGCGGATATCAACTCGGGCCACCGCTTGCGTTTCACTGGCTTGCAAGCTGGGAGCTCGGATGGTGGCGACCAAATCCGCATCATCGAGGATTTGCTGTTCGTATTGCTTGTCTTCGAAGCGAGCACACACTTTAGACAAGTTCTTGAGCACGAAACCGTCGTTCATGCCAATGAGACCCGCATATGTGCCGATCAACAACCACCAGTTTGCGTAGAACTTCGGGATAGGACCAAGAACAACCCAGACAACAAGGATCAGTGTCAACAGAGCGATACCCAAGAGTGTGCCAACTAGATCCGCGTAAAAGTTGATTGCACGCTGGAGTCTACCGACTGCGGGTGCTTCAATGATAACTGTCTCATTTTCGGTCATGTCTTTTGTAATGTTGCGGAGCACAACTTCAAGTTCTGTGTCGACAGTCATGAGCTGAGTAGTGCATTGACTTAAAAATCGTTCATGTCGCTCGCGATCGTTAGCAAGTAGTGCAAGCATGAACACCATCAATGCAGAAGTAGAAGTGCTGATGTAGAAGAACCAAACATCCGACCAATGGCAGTAGTGTCCAAAAGCAAGCCAGATGACAATGCAAACCACGTATGCAGCAACGGCTGCAATATGACCCATGAACGCAGAGACTGCATTGCAGGCCTTACCAATGGTATCCTCAGTAGGCAGTCCAGCACGGGTATCAGATACATCAGCTTGAGTCAGGTTGGTCTTCTGAGGCTTCTCCATACGAGACAATGTGCGAAGCATCCTCTTATGACTGAGGGTCCTGGACTGGAGATGACAAGCAACGACCAAACCCTGATCGTGCGCATTCAACTGCTGACGCACGAGAAAAGCATCGAACACCATGATGATAATGGCTTGCGCATCGGAGATGCCAACCTGCCAGCCGGTGTTGCGCGAGAATTTGGTACCAGTCAGTGCCCAACCCAACAAACCAGCAACAGTGAAGAACAAGACGGTGTTCGAGCCTGAATTTGCGACTACTTCGTCCGACCGGCGATCAAGTCTCCTGGTCTTGGTTGTGTTGACACTCAGGCTCTTGACAATTGCGTCCATCTCATCCTTTTGCGAAAGAGCAAGGTGGGTAGGTGCAGCTTTACGTACCNNGCTCCTGGCTCCGATCGAGCAGAAGAAGTTCGCCAAAGAGTTCATGGTGACGGAGGGTAGTTTTGCTGTCCCAGTCTCTCAATAGTATAAACACTCTGTCGCTTCGATGTCAGCGATTGTGTATGACCGCGACTGATCACGAAGAAAATGGCAAGAATACCTCTTCGGATTGAAAGGCCCTTATGGTGGCAGGCGTGCGATTGATGCCACGACTCTGATCTGACGAGGTGCTGCGTGTGATGCCAGGGCTGCGATGATGACCATGCCGGAATTCAAGAAGTTGTTTACGGAGCGTAGGTTGAGAATCTGATGTGGAGACAAGGATGTGATGATCACAAAGTTGCTTGCATATGTGATTACAAGTCGGATGGTGACACTCGTAGGTGCTCCTGCAGAAAAAGTCGTTGGCTTGGACCGAGTTGCCCAACGAAAGAAATGTCACGAGGCACAAAAATACCGCAAGCCGAGCTGAGCTTATCGGTGAGCGATATTATACAACTCATGCAAGTCTCGAGGTGACCTTCTGATCTGGAGCTATGCGACAATGTCACCATTTGGACTCATTTTGCCAAACAGGTTGATCTAGTGTTTACGTAAACAAGCCATGTATGTATGATCAGCGCTTGTAGAACGTGTCAGCTCGTGCCTTCCAAGATGTAGATGATTAAGCTTTCGCCAGTGGTTTGTCCTCGGCTGTCAAAAAGCTTGTACAATAGAGGCTTGATCATTGAGAGAAGTCTACCAACCTAAACTTCACTCCAAGATGTTGTCCTGCCTGCTGTTCGAGTTGTGGTCGTCTGTTGATACACCAGCCCTCCAGTCGATGGCCATAACTTGGTCACTACTTCCAAGCCCAGTGAAGGATTCCTGCACACTGTGTCCATAGTTGTCTTGCCAAGTCGTCAGCCAAAAGTATATCCTCCCTTATCCCGTTCCAGAAGAATTCGAGTGACATTCTAGCTTGCTGGCATTTGTCGCGAGTTGGGTCCAACAAGCTGACGCGTGATTTGGGGGAGCCGTTGATTACGCGTCACCTTCTGGGCATCCATGACCCCTCATATGCGTCTTTAGCAAGACATGATATATCATCGCATGCTTGTTTGACTAGGAAAATCGCATGGATTGAAGTTCAGTGATTGTGACGCAAATAATTTGAATATACTGCGGTGCCGGTCGTTGATTTATCACTGGCCTAAAATCGGGCAGTATAATGACCCTAGGTCCCATCGACCTTGGACGCATCGATCGAAGCCTCTTGACATTCCTTGGAAAAGGAAAAATGTGCAATTTAAAGGAACAGAGAACTGATTTCATTCAGAAAGGTCATCAGGATCAAGACTCCCACGACGACCTCGAAAGTCTTGCCGGTTGCTCCAGGTATCGACGGCCGAGGCTCACGGACTTGAGCTGTCGAGGTTTGAAAAGACCAATGATCGCGAGCGCAACAGTCTGTTCTATTGTACTGTCAGTCGAGCATCGCGAGATCGTTTTGTGACATGAGACGCCGGCTGACAAAATGAAGATTCTTATTCTGGTTCCTGCCGTCGTTCTACACTCATGATGAGTACGATATGATATTCAAACATGACGATAGGAGCGCGTTCTCACCATCGCGGTTCGAGAATCGACAATATTCGTTTCTGCAAAATGTGCTTCCTGTGCCGTGTCACTCACACAATGACTACTGGCGACGCACACCGCTCTATGCCGCGCTGGCTTCGGGTTGTATCAGCGTAGAAGCAGATGTGTGGCTGTTCGATGATGACCTGTATGTCGGCCATAGCGTCAAAAGCTTGACCCCTCGGTCAACACTCGAGAGCATGTATCTGGATCCTCTGCATCGCATCCTGAAAGCGGCGAACAGCGAGTCAACCGTTGGGAGTGTGGCTGGTGATGGCAAGCAGGGTGTGTTTGCCACAGATCCAGCACAAACACTTGTCCTACTCGTTGACTTCAAGACCAGCGGGCCGGAGACATACCTCAAATTGCACGATCAGATGGCAGGCCTTCGCAATGCGGGATGGCTCACGCACTGGAACGGAACAGATCGTGTGGATCGTCCGATCACCATAGTCGTATCCGGTTATGCACCTTTCGACATGATCAAAAACTTTAATACGACATATCGCGACATTTTCTACGATGCTCCGTTAACAGCTCTGGAAGCTGATGGCGACCCGAACATGAACGAATCTTCTTCAGCGACCGCGGCAGATCGTGATACAGATATGCTACGCTACAAGTACAACCCGAGCAACTCATGGTACGCATCCACCAACGTCAAGGCTGTTGATCAAAGCATTTCGTCCTGGTTTGCCGTCACTCCCGACCAGATTCAGGAACTCACGCATCATATACACAAGGCTGAAATCAGAGGATTGCGATCCAGATATTGGGGTACACCGAGATGGCCACGTTCACTGCGCGACCAGATCTGGCAAGTCCTGCTGCAGCAGGGTGCTAGTGTCTTGAATGTTGATGACCTACGGGCTGCAAGGAAGGGGTCATGGGGTCGTTGGAAGTAGTCGGTGATACAGGAAAGAGTCTTCGGGTTGTCTTGGTGATATATACAACCAGAGTTTCCAGAGACCGAGGAACGGCTGGACAAAGAAATCAGGATTACAGGCTTGCGCGAACCGCTTTTGCCTCATTAGCCGCGAGATCGACGATATCAGAGCCTCTCAAAGCGTTGGTAAGATGTGGTAGCGCAAGACCAACAGCTTCCATCGCCATTCCAAGTCCTGCTTGATAACCAGTTCCTCCGGCTCCGTAGTTGTGAACGAGCAGACGCCCAGAACTTCGTGTTTCCGACTCGATGCGTGCACCACCTTGTCTACCAGGTCGGAGTCCAGCAAATGTTGCAAGGACCTCGGTTTCGGGCGCGTCCAAGGCTGGTTCGAGAGTCGATGTTCTTTGCCAGATGGACTCGACCTCGTGGGCGAATGTGTCTCCAGTACTACAAAAAGTCAGTCTCATGTCATAGCGGAGCTCGAGTATGACAAGCCTACCCNNATTGTTCTTTTGCATAAAACCTCCGAGGATGACATTGCCATTCGAGTATGGGCGCGGAATGATGTAAGTTTCGTAATCTTTGCCATGTCGCATGATGTTCGTATCGATTCGAGGCGCGCGTGTGAGCAAGATTTGTCCTCTGACCGGGAAGCACTTTTGGTCGTGAACTCCTGCCAAGTTTCGAGCGGCATTTCCAACGCAGTTGAACACAACTTTGGTTCGCTCACCGAGGAAAGCTTGATCCAAGTGTTCAAGCTTGCGACGGAAGAATCGGACACCAAGACTTTCGAGCTTGCTCTTCAGGTACTGGATATGCCGGGGAGCATTTATGGTGACTGTTGTGAAAGAGACGCCGTAAGCAGTGCCTGGAATAAGTTTCTCCGAGGGTAAGACGGTGAACNNTGGTTTTGGTGAAGTCGTTATCACGGTGTACAGTTGAGATGGGGGTGAAGGTCTTACGTTCTCGAGATAGTCTGCAAGAGAGCTCAACTTCTGCTCTGCTGGCTTCTCATCCCAGTATTCGAACGATTGTGTTTTTCTGATGGCAGCTGCAGGTCCTTCTGTTGATGCGAGCTTCATCAGACGCTTGTACCCAGCCTTGTCCCAGATCAGCGCATTTTTGTCACTTCCTGATATCGCAGAGAAGTTTGCGCCAGCCNNCTTAAGTCTGTGTCAGTTGTGGTTCGATCGATGTTCCAAAAAATCTACAATCTACCAAGGCGAGGTGTAGTCGATAGAAGTGTCTCCAGGCAAATGTTGCGCAACAATAGTAATATGGTGTCCGTAGCCGTTCTCAGCAAGTACAAGAGCGACATCCAATCCTATCACCCCGGCTCTGTTTAATTGTAAGTTGTGCTGAACTCGAGTCATGAACCAAGACTCACCCAACGATCACTATTGAATCTTGCATGTTGCCGCTCGGATGGGTTTGATGAGTAGAGATGATGAAGAAAGAAGTTCCAGAGATATGTTTGCTATGAAAAGAGATGTGGCAGGACAAGGTTTATCTTTGATCTAGCCTCATACAAGCAACAGGTGATTGAGTCATGATGGCAGGCCATCGGCGTAGGTTGATCATTCCACATCAGCCGGCAACTCCTGCCCACGCTGTGTACCGGCCGCGCATCTGCTCACTCAGAAGTACCTCCGGCCGTCCGATCATTCTGACCTCTGGTCGTCGGGATTCATGCACATTCGCAGGCGGAAGCAGGCGCGGAGAAGAGTCAAGCCGGAGTGTGACCGCCTCGACGGCGTCGCCGCCTATCAGCTACTGGAAGTACTGATAGGGGTCCACACCGGCTTGTCTTGGCAGTCCTATCAGATCCGTCGCGCGATTGATAATGGTTTTACCGAGCATGACAAGCAAGATCGACTACGAACGAGATGAAAGTAGTCAGCAAGAGTTTCAGCATCTATCTACCTACTTCTGACCTGTCGGGTTTGGAGACCATAACCAAACTCCTCGATATTCAGCAATATTATCAATGACAAAATTTCCACCTCCCACCGTGGGTTTGACCGCAGTCTCAACTCACCAAGCACCGAAACAATGGCTAGACAAACTCGATCCGGAATGGGCTGAGATATGGAATACTCATGGTGGACGCCACTGTAAAGCCGAGGAAGTTTCCATCGAGGAAGTCCGTAAAAACCCCGCGAAATACAGCTTGACATATCCAACCTGGGCAGGTGAGTAAGGCTCCTCTATCCTGAGCAGACGAGTACTGAGCTTTACCAGGACCCCAAGTGCACCAAGAGAAAGAACTGGAGATACCCGTGAACAAACCTGCTGGTCAGATGAAGATTCGTGTATATACGCCAGAAGGTGTTGGGCCTTTTCCAGTGCATTTGAATTATCATGGCGGTCAGTATGCGACTATTCAAGATGAAGATAATTCTCTAACCCAAACCAGGAGGATGGATATTAGGGGGCCTTCATAGTGAAGCTGCCTGGTGTCGCAGCGTGTGTAACAAGGCTGGAATCGTGGTTGTAGATGTCGATTACCGGCTGGCACCCGAGTTCGTGTTCCCAGCGGCGATACATGATTCTTGGGATGCCATACAATGGGTATGTCGACTTCACAACTCTCGAGCATAGTCTGACAGTCTCCAGGTGATATCACATGCAAAACAGCTGAACATCGACCGGGGTTGGGTATCGATTGGCGGTCTCTCAGCCGGAGGACACATGTCTGCCGTTCTTTCGCACATGGCGCGCGATGTAGGGCTCGAACTCAAGCTAGCGTTGATGGTTGTGCCGTCGACTGATTTCAGATGGTTGATTGCAGCAGAACCACTTCGTTCAGAGGTCGCGATGGAGTATCCAAGTACAGTATTGTACAAGGATGCGCCATGGGGCGGTCTGAAGAGAGAACAGTGGTTCTTGGACTATTGGATTCCGAAAGGTAAGTAACAGGACAACTTCTCTTGATGACGGAAGGATTAATTTGTCGCAGGTCTAAGGGAGGCCGCGTGCGAGGACTGGATGGCCTCGCCGATACTTGCAAAGTCTTTTGAGAATCTTCCTCCGACGCATATCATCACAGCTGAATTCGACATCTGCCGGGATGAGGCGCAAAGGTATGGGGAGTTACTGGCTCAACATGGCAACAAGGTAACCCAGAAGTGTTACTCGGGAGTCCCTCATGCTTTTGGGCACTACACCGATCCGCAAAAGGGACTAAGCAAAGGCCGAGAGTACATTGATGATTCTTGTGAGGTTTTGAGACGAGCACATGATCTTTGAGGGATCCGAAATGACCGGGAACGGAGGCGATCGTGCCTGTGGCCATTGACTTTGGCAATCATAGAAGGATTTTCATAGCAACCAGAGACTCTCTGAGACCACAGTACATTCGTGGCGGCACCGTCCACGCTCGAGTTTTCTCGCTGAAATGTGTGCGGATTGTTGACGAAATTCTTGGTGGGGTTCGTCTCGGCTAGTTGCTGCTATGGACAGCTATTGCATATGATCTTGATAAAGCCATGATTATCAGTCCTAGATCAAGGTACTTAGACCACCAAGTCTTTTGACTGTCATTGTAGTCGTGACTGGATATGTGTAGAAATCTTCTAGGTCAGCGGTGGGATGGCGCATGTTTTGACTCTGCCAAGCCTGGCCAATTGATGTTGCGACGAGCTGAAAATTGACAAGCAACAGGTCGGCCGCTCCTTCTCAGTCCACCAAACTCTTGACACTATGACAGGGCGATGCGTAAATATATGAGCAAATCGCAGCGAGCATGCGACAACTGCAGGACACGAAAAAGCGCGTGTCGTATCGAGTCTTCACCGCCATGTCGGCTTTGCCATCTCTCCGGACGCGAATGCACTTTCGAGAGGACCCCTCGAACAACGCGCAGTGACCCAAGGACTGTGTCGCATGACCGTGTATCGTCATGCTCAACTGGCCCGGCTATAGCTGGTCAACAATCTGACGATACCATTACGAGCAATACGCAATTCGAACTGCAGCCGTCAAACGAGCTGCCAGGCAACGACATGCAGTACAGCGGTATTCAGGATTTCGGAGGTCTTACACCCGGCTTCCTACTGTCTGGTGATATGCCTGATCCCCAAGAAGGTTTCTGGCTTGATCAGGCCATGATCGACATTGACATGCAGGCATTCGATCACCTGAATACTTCTCCGGACCATGAAGTGGCTCATCAAGTCGCTCTGCAATCCCCAAGTCAACCTCAAAGTGACGCACCAAGTATACTTTGCGGCCTCACCGGAGATATGGATCCTTATCTCATGCGACGATACAACTTTGATGCTGATCACAGCTTTGTCTTCAAGCGACTTGCTGTGCAATCCATGTCACAGGATGTCCATCCGGTCCAGCTGCTTGTAAACAACGCGACTGAACACGTCGACACGTCAGATGATGACGCCACTCGAAGACACTTGGAACAACTTGTAAGCCCAGATGTCGGAGTCAGACTGATCTCCCTGTATGGACAGCGTATCCATCACCAAGTTTGCGCCAAGCTTTGCTGACGGTTGTAGGTACTATCAATTCGTCTACCCTCAAGTTCCTGTGATACCTATGACGCAGTCACCAGATCCGACACTGTCAGATCCATCCCTTCTTGCTGCAATCTACCTTGTCACGCTCTCATTCGCTAGCTTTGACGACTACCTCTCTGTCCAGATAGCCTATGACTTGCCGGACGCAGAAAAGTTGTGGCAGCTGGCATTGACCACTGTTCAGCGAAGGTTGCACCGATCAGACTTTGCTACCCTGCAGACAGTAACACTGCTTCTAGTTGCGCCATCGCACAACCCATTGGTGCCAGATTATTCGACAAAGTGGTCACTTGTTGGTACAATGGTAACCATGGCTCAAACACTAGGCTTGCAATTTGACCCAAGCCATTGGAATATTCCGCCCCCGAGATGGACCTTCGAAAGCGCTTGTCATGGACCGTCGAGATGATCGATACCTGGCATGCCGCGACACTTGGTCGAAGTTGTCTGATACGCGAAGACGACTGGCTGGTTCCGATGCCACAATCCACAGACTTCTCGCAGCAAGAAAGTCAGACAATAATGCAGAAGCATTTTGTTCACATGTATAGGTTGACCTTACTTCTGCGACAAGTATTGACAACACTGTTGTGAGCGTTACACCAAGTGGAGTTTTTGTTTACGAGACTGACCTGCACAGTTCACTCAGAGCAGTCCAAATCCTCGCGAGGGATTATGACACGACGTTACGCAAGGTACAGCTGATTATGGAAGAGCTGAATAGGTGGTCAGGAGTAGCCTCTGAGATTGAATCGGAAGCAAAGTCCGAAGACGTCAACCTGTCAGGCCCCATGTTGCTTGGAGGCCACTTTGTAAAGGTGCTCCTGTTCCGCGCTATACTCAGACCGTTTCAAAATGCAGCTCGAAACGCGGTAGAGCCAGCAGATCCACGCGAGGCCGAAGCGCTTCGATTATCGAGAGCTGGAGCGAAGGCTTGCGTCACAAGCTTTGTGGCATTCACGACGGACCTCAAGAGTAGTTGGATACAGGGGTTTTGGCCATTTTGTAAGTCGACTGATCCACTTTTCAGCATGCAAAGAGTTCGCTGACTGAATATACTAGGGTGTACCTTGGCGTGGTCCACTCTCTGCAACCTTGCACTTCTACTTTATGCATCTGCGGATAGTGTCGAAGAAGCTCAAGAATGTCAAGTCCTCCTTGACCGGGCTCGAAGAGTCATCAGACTACACTCGAAATCGCTCGACATCTTACGATTCCCACTCTTGCGCATCGATAGCATATTCTGGAAAGGATTGGAAAACGTTCTTACAACCAATCTACAACATCCGCGACAAGTATAAACTAGAAGAAGATGACATGGCAGCTTTCTCCTCGGACCATCAACTCTCCTCAGTCTGCCTCATCACTTGCGCCATCTCTGTTCCTCGATCGCAAGCTTGCCTCCATGCTCCGCTACACCTGTCACATCGAGCTCCATGTTCCCTGCCTCTTGACCTGCAATGACTGGGACATCATCAAAAGAGTTTCGGAAGCAGATATAAAGCCCGCATCCGGCAACGAAACCAACGATTCCAAGAGAAGCATACATCCAAACGAGATAAGGATCTTGGGAGACGGGTGCAAGAGCGATGCAGATGGCAGCTGCGATTCCGATTGTGAGCCAAAACAAGGCCGAAACCAGAGAACGCAGACTTNNGATGATGTTAGCTGGTGTCACTGCAGACATGGATTTGCTCTCTTTCACATACCTCGTGGGTGCCTTTGTGTACGCCAACTCCAGACCTGTGATGATAACGAAAGCCTCGGAGAAAGCAACTAATACATAAGCAGGAGCTTGGATCCACACGTGGATGCTGTTGGGAGGAGAGATGTAGATGTAGTGCTGCAGGACGGCTGCGTACACCATCGAGAACGACGCCATCATGAAGCCAGCTGTCATCTTCAGAACGGGACTGAAGTTGATCTTGTATTTGCGAAGCACTGGGTATATCACGACTTATCCGCATGTTAGTCACTGATGTTAAGCTCATACGATCGGTGCCAAGAACTCACAGTCAAGTAGAGGGATGAAGATGATCAAGGCGATTGGATCGAGGTTCTGGAGAAGATCATTCGGAGTTCCGTGAAGCGCCATAGTACCAGCTTGCGAGATGAGATTATTCCAAATCTGGATCCAGCAGACGAAGTATAGAGGTAGAAACAGGAAGAANCTACTACAGGTCAGCTGTTCCAAAACTACGATCAGGAGCAAAAGCGTGAGACAGACCTTGCAGGCGGTGATGCCAGACTGTACATCTTTGACAGACTTGTCTGTGTAGTTTGGCGATTGAGCAAAGGCATGACGATCGATCGTTCCTTGCGCCTGTAGAGCACTTGGCTTTGCTTTCTCAAATCCCCCNTCTTTCACTGCAATGGTCACGATACGGACAGCGTCGATGACGGCTGACCCGTGAGGTGGAGTCTTGACGAATCGTCGGTTACTCAAGATGAACACAGTTGCAGCCACCACGATGACTCTGTCTCCTGTTAGCAGATGGACTTCGGTAGACAGAGGTAAAGCTTGGGGGACATACACCAGAGGTATCAGATACGCAGCCCAGAAGGAGACATGTGCTTCGACATTGACGGTAATCAATGGTGACAGTGCGCCCACATTGACGGCCCAGTAGAACCTGACTGTGTTAGTCTGTTGCTCATATCCCAGTTCATCTTATCTTGCGACATACCAGTTGAACATGCGCTCCACTGTCAGTTCTGGGTCAACAACAACCCACTCTCCTGACTTGAGCTTCTTGGTGTAAGCAACCTCTGGTCGGTACTGCTCAGCACACATTGGTGTAACGTTGGCCTTGATGCTTCCAGTGCCCAAGCCGATGACAACCATAGCAGCGATCAAACCGCCGAACCCTGCACCCGACTCGATGCCTGCTGGAGTAGAGGTCGTGACTAAGATCACGAGGCCGATGATATAGACACCACATGCTGCTACAATGGTCTTGAATCTGCCAAGGTATTGGTCTGCAATAATGGCTCCAATCACTGTCGAAGCATAGGCCCAGAACTTGAAGAAGTTGCCCAATGCTGTTGCTACGGCTTGGCCTTTGCCTAACGCTCCCGGTAGATCGGATTCAGGGTCATGCGGATTCCTGAGATGGTCAGTTCTCGTTGCACTATGCTGCTATGCCACGGATGAGTATACGCACTTGATGTAGTTCTGTATCGGGGCACTCAGGCCAAAGTATGTGAAGCGTTCGCCCAGCTCGACGATAAGAATTAGAAGAACAACCCAGGGAATCCGATCGGGCACGCGACGCAATGCGCTGTGGTCGTTGCCAGTATCGTTGCGTGACATATCATTGTCGTCCACCTCTCGAGTTGCCGTGCTATGAGTCATTATTCTACGACAAGGTGTAAAGCAGTCTTGTCTATGAGAGGAGTGTATGGCGTGACAAGTTCCAGGTGGATCTCTCGATACATATCACCATCTATAAATTGAGTGTCTTGTCTGTGGCAATGACTTGCAGAATGACAGTGTTGTGCTATCGTACCCTAGAACCCCCCACAACCCCGCGATGCGGATACCTATCTTCTTTAGGTTTGGTCTGACACTTCCGATCGTGTCCGATCTGCCGGGATGAATGCCGCCAATCAGATCGTGCGCCTGGGCTCCGCAGCATTGTACTCTCTGCGCCGACACGCTACTCTACGAGAGAGATAGCACGTCTTCGATTTCTGACATGGATTGCTCCGAGGTGTACAGATCAACTCGAAAGACCCTGTTTTAAGAGATCGGAGCATAGGACAATCAACCTGTGATGCTCATCTCCTGCAGAGAACCTTTTCTCGCTTTACTCTAACCGCCAGTTAAAGTCTCATAAGTTCAATCGGCCTCACAAAACGGTTCACGACTCGGAATCGGGGATGGAAATTCTGTGTCTCAGTTATGGAGGCCGTGACGAAGGACTTTGAAGCTATGATACCGGATGAGCTGTTTAAACGTGGGTACGGCGGACTACAGCCCTTGCCCATTCAGAGCACATAGCGGAAATCCTTGTTCTCGAACTCAGTCTGATCCCGCATTCCCGCCTCATCACTTCTCTCTTTGTTGGGAGGACCGTACGTCTTGTTTCTATGCTTGTTTATGCTGTACATGTATACTGATTTTGCTGTCAGCGATGTTCCAGGAGATGACATCGAGGTCAAAACTTACCAAGCAGCCCAAGATGGCAACAGAATNTTGATGGAATATCCCACAAGAAGCCCAATAGTGGCTCCTTGGTATCGAGGCGCTTGAGAGGGTTTAACGACGAAAGGACCGGCAAAGTTGCCCCAACAGTATGCGGTGAACACTAAAGCACTGGCTAGCGAGCGATGAGTGTACCCAGCCATGTTTGAGGACACGGTGGTCAATGAGACCGTGAAGCCAACGGACTGGAGATTGACAAGCCAAAAACAGGCTAGCCTTGCCCAGGTCCTTTCGCGAGGGATGTAGGCCATACAACCAGCGGCGACGGTGCATATGATGTTGGCCACAGTGGCAACGAGNCAGACGAGCTGTGTACGATCAGAACACTTGACTGCACCACTCGGCTTGAGGGACTTACAGTTAGGTACGTTGAGTATGATTGAGCCACCTATTAGCAGGCCGATGATCTGAATCGCATCGCCGACAGACTTAAGCTCGGTGGTTTTGGTGGTAGAGAAACCCATGTCCCGAATAATGACAGTGGAAAACGAGTTGACAACACCATTAGGGATTGCGCTATGAGTATTGTTAGACATCTGCGTTGGGTTCCTGAGGGACAATAACGCTTACGCGGCGAAGACCGAGACGAACAAGAGCAGAGTCTTGGGGTCTAAGAAACCAAGCTTGACTTGTGATTTGTCGAACGACTTGTTCTTGATACCAGTCTCGTTGCCAGCAACACGCTTGACAGCGATGAGACGTTCTCGATGGTTGAGAAATCTAGCCTTCGAAGGGGAGTCGGGAAGCAGGAACCAGATGACGAAGGCCCAGAGGCAAGTAGCTCCGCCCAACTACGGTATGTGATTTAGCAGGTGCACAATGGACGCGACAACGAGTCATGTCAGATCTTTACGGCCACATACGATGAAGAATATCAGCTCCCAGCGTTCGGGAGTCATATTAGCCGGTAGTGTCGAAACTCCCATGGAAATGTACGAGCCGATAATACCTCCCCAGCCGAGGGAAGAATACCAGATACACTGACGAAGAGGAATCTCCCTCCTAGTATACCAGAACCCGGTCATAAGAGTGAGGCCTCTGCGCAATCGTCAGCCGGGTAGGTACTTGCAACATATTGGCAAAACCTACGGTGTGACAGCAGCTTCAAACACGCCCATGNNAAGACTGGAATTTGTTAGCAAATCAGCTCAGAGTCATGAAGCTTTTGAGCGTACATCTGACTGCCACTGTGGGAAGATTAGCTTTATCTTTTGTGTGCATGCATTCCTATACGTACAAGCACTAGAGTAGGAGCGACACTGGGTCATTATAAGCACCATGACTCCCCAAAGGAAAATGCTGATGGCCATGACCCTCTGAGCCGGGTAGCGACCGATGAGCCAGCCGCAAGGATATTGACCAAAGAAGTACCCAGCATAAACCACTNNATCCTGAACGTCAGTATCTGCTTATAGGTGTGACGTCTAATTCAAAATCTTACTTGCAGACAGGTATGCGAATTCTTCACCCTTAAGACCCAGAGCCTTCTGGTAGCCAAACAGGTTTGCGTAGTTGAGCGACGTCTTGTCCATGAACTGTAACGCTTGAGTGATGAGGAACATCGGAAGGACTGTTAAATCAATCTTCCATCGAACTTTTCTTGCCTGTCAATCTCAAGGTATCAGCTGTGAGTCTTGAAGCACAAGGATCCCGTTTTCGATACCTCACGGTCTGTCACTTCGAGGTCAAGGCCTTCGATGTACTCCTGATAGCCAACCGCATTTTGTGTCTGAGTATCCTGGAGAAGATCCTGCTTCTTCTCGTAATGCTCAATCGTTTCATCCCCTGACAGGACATCGATGTCGTGAGCTGGCTTTGACATGGTTACGGCCGGACGGTCGTCACTCGTGTAGGTTGGAGACGGAGATTGGGAGATGGAACTGTAAGTCGAGACAGTGGTAGATCCTGATATGGAAGGGTGTTAGGATGGAGGAAGGAAGCACACAGCGGCACAAGTGGAAGGCTTTATCTTGAGAAGGACCGATTTGGTGGCGTCGTGCACTGATCTGGGGACTCCACTTGTTCGGGACCCCGGAATATTATTCGAAGCCACAAAGCTGAATACGTCCCGGAAAACCACCACGGAAGATACCCGCGGGGTTTCGGTCTTTCAATGCATCCTCTTGTATGAATGATGCCAGCTGCAGACTATTCGCGATGCCCATGGTGGTTCCTCGAAGCCATTCTGCCAGACGATTACATTTTTGCCACTCACCAAGGTTCTCTGTCTATCGACTCCAAAGAATCCGCGACCAATATGGGCCAGATCAACACTCCATCGACCTCTAATGTAGAATACCTAGCTAAGCCAAGTGGTACTTGCTGCCTGAAGGGAACGATTCACGCAGGAGAGTCACAAGGCTCGTGGCAAGAGATTGCGGGCGTTGAGACCTACATCGCAAGACCACCCTTGGGAAAGGAAAACGGCAATATCTTGCTCTACTTCCCCGATGTATGGGGGATGTTTCCAAATGGCCTCCTGGTCATGGATGCTTTTGCTGGAGCCGGATACTTGACCCTGGGTCTGGACTATTTCCGAGGAGTAAGTAAGANNCATAAAACGCAAATCTGGGACGAACCTAGAATTAGCAGAATCTGAGAAACGCGACAGGATCCAGTCTGGAAACATCGCAAGAACCGCCATGATACCCAAGACCCAAACTTCGACTATGAGGCGTGGAAGAAGAAGCACATAGCATTTGCGGACTTAGCCGTACCGAAATGGGTGAAGGCCGTCCGAGAAGAGTTTGGAAATGAACACACAAGATACGCATGCGTGGGATATTGCTTTGGAGCGCCTTATGTGTGTGACGAGCTGGCAGGAAACAATGTGGCGGTCGGAGCCTTTGCACATCCGGCCTTCCTGAAAGAGCACCATTTTACGAACCTCAAAAGTAAGGATGAAGAAGGGAAGTCCACACACATTGGGCTAACAAAAATGCTGTTCACAGAGCCTTTATTCCTATCTTGCTCGGAGATCGATCATACGTTCGACATATCCTCAAGACGCAAAGCCCTTGACATCATGCAAAAGGGAAAGAAGGTCTTCCACTATCAGCTTTTTTCTGGCGTCGAACATGGCTTTGCCCTTCGTGGTGATCCTGAAGATCCATACCAACGTAGGTCGAGTCTCTAGGGTTACTATACCTTTTGACTAATTTGCTTTTCTTAGGTTGGGTGAAGGAACAAAGCCTACGCGGCATTGTAGAGTGGTTCGACTATTGGCTCTCCCAGTGATGGATATTCTGGCGAAACTTTCGATTAGACGAGTAAAGGCATTACAGAGATCTACATGCGCTCCTCCCATCTCATCACATGTGACCAGATGCTTTGCAGTGGATTCAGCTCGATAGTGGGGCTCCAAATCCTCATCTTGAGACATGTAAGTAGAAACGGGACCCTCGAATGTCTCGTACAGGATATGCCACGGACTTTCGGCGTGGTCATCACTGCCAATGCAGAAGCTAAGACTGGGGCTCCGGCCTGGGGACTCCGCACGAGGATCTCCTCTTGCCATACAGTCTGAGAGAAAGTCTGGAGGCCATATCAGACCGTGCATTCTTACGCTAGACCACTATTCTACTCATATGCGCAAGATCAGCTGGACTTGCATGGAAATGCCCGGCCATACACCGAGGAGCTTGACCGTCAGCATCTGTGCACTCAAATACTCGATCTTCCCTTACTTGTCTCTCGAGCATTGAAGTATAACAGGTCTCACGTCCTCAGTATCTATATCCATCGGTTTTCTTATCATTGTATCCGCTAGCATAGAACAGACCTCCAAGATGCAAGCCAATGGAAACACCATGCCCACAGTGCACCATCTCCTTACTGGCTCTTACACCAACCATACTTTATTCCTCCTTGCTTTCAACACCATTGCAAGAACCATCAGTCTGGAGAAACAAGTGCCAGGGTTTGGACTACATCAGTTCGTCACTACCAATGCTGCTCGTGACAGGGTATATGCCACTACCATGTCTGAGCCACCTCAACTATTCTCCTGGGCTGTCAGCAATGATTATGATTTTACACACTTGAACACTGTTGACATCTGTGAGTTTTATCCACCAAACTCTGCTTCCANNGGCTGACCTACATGACCAGCATCAACATCTTGCTATTTCTCTGACGATGGAAGCTATGCATATACGGCTTCAGGTCCCACTGCACAGATTCACTCACTAACCGACGACGGTGCTCTGGGCAACGAGACACAACAGATGATCTATGTACCTGCTGAAGAATTTCAGAATGTCAACAAGACCCGCGCAGCCAATGTAAAGTTCACTTATCAGAGGGAGGGCGAGCTATACTGACAGATTGCAGCTTTATGGTGCCCACTCCTTCAGTGTCAATGTCAATCGCAAAGGATTTGTCCCTCACCTGTGGGTACCAAACAGCGTGTTGCAGGATGGCGAGTGCTGATAAATCTCAGTTATCACGACGCGATATTCATGTATGACGTGGCGGATAATGGCACGGCAAAACTTCTATCCAAGAACTGCTCGCCCGATGTTGGTGACGGACCACGCAATGCCTACCCGCACCCTAACGGAAAACTGCTTTACGTTGTGACGGAACATAGTAGGTAAAGCCGAGCGCATGGCCGAGCCCTTTTTGATGACATGATAGGTCAATACTTGGATGTATATGAGATTGGCGAGACCAAGCTGAAGCATACTCAACGCGCGAGCGCGATACCCAAGAGTAGGTGGACATCGCCTGCGAACAGTCCGGAAGCTGACCAGAGACACAGCCATGCGTGGACAGTACACCTATCGCAGCAACACTGTANNCAAGCATCCCGGGACGGTCGATACCTCTTCACCAGCACTCGAGGCTGGAACAACACTGATGCTAACGGTTGGGTGGCCGCCTTCGCGCTCGATGAAAGCGGACATTTGAAGACCGAAAAGGCCATTGCGTTCTATGAGGCGCCACTTACTCTTGGTTCAGCGGGCGGCTTGCGTACAGCTTTCTGGCAAGACTCTACAAATTCCAACCCCTGCGGTTTGACAGACTACATGTATCTGAGCGACACGTCAAAGGGGACAATGTTCATCCTGGGCTGGACACCATCGAACCACAGCCTTGACCTTATCTCCACCTTCGAATATCCAGATCACTCGACTCCGTATGAAGCCACCTGGCTTGACTGATTGGGCATGGACCTCATGGGTTGCACAGAGCTGGTACTGTAGTTGGTAGATCAGCTAAAGTTTCGACACGCCGAAACGCCGAAGTGCCGAAGTAAACCTACCATGCCATCCATACCAGAGTGTCATATCTGGACTCTGTACATCCGTCATCCACGAACACGACTTAGCTCTGTTTTGATTGGATATTGAGTTACAGATCGCGTGTAATTCTAGCATGGTTCTACTGCCCCTCTACCGAAAGAACTGGTGACGGAGTGTTGCCGTGGAAAATTGCCGAAGAGATAGTGCCGTTTCGGTGATAGCCATATTTCCCGGTACGTGCCCCGCACGAAGGATGCACCTTGTGGGAGCCTACTGTACTCCACTTGCAATCACTTCGATGTCCGTGGTGAAAATGTGTTGAGAGCAATTTTGAAGAGATTCTCAGGGTGCGCAGACACTTATCATACCTCTACACAACGATCGAGCTCACCAGATGGCCATGGTCGGTCGAAGCTCGACGACGGGGGAGGAGCCTCCAGCCGGAGCAGCTACGAGTGATCTTGCCGCTGCTAGAGGTGCTCGGCGAAAGGGCAATCGCAAGTACAGGGGCATGACATGTGCAAATTGTCGAATCAGGAAGGTATGATATCCCAGCACATCATGGACATTTGTGACTCCCATCACCTACCACATCCAGCCAGCAGATGTGGATCTGACAAGCTTACCAGGTACGGTGTGAGGGTAGCCAGCCTACATGCAAAACGTGCGAAGCATACAACGACACTTGCCGCTATGACAAAGCACCACCCCTATCTCAGATTGTTACCATGGCGAAACGTCTCCAGGAAGCCGAGGACATGATCCAGAGACTCCAGGGTAGTCAAGAAGGGACGTTGGCGCCTCCGACATCAACTTCTCCACGTGAATCACAGGATGAGTCCTTGACTTCTGCAGCAGCTAACTGGACTGTCGGGCATGCAGCAGATATGTCTCCCCATGATGGCGCATGTTCTACAATGGAAACAGCCATATTCGTCCCAGAGTCCCTGAAATCTAACATGCCTACCGTGCCAATTGCAATCCAGCAGAGACGCCCCAGTGATATCGCGCAGCTAATACTACCGCATGCACATCGTCCTGGATCGAGCGTCATACAGCAAGACGCGATCAATCTCAGCATTGATCAACACGGTGAGATATGTTACTATGGTCCCACATCGGCTCTACATGATCCGCCAGAATTGGATACTGCGTCACCCAGGTCATCAGCTTTCCAAGATATGTCAGACAGAGACAAAAACCAGACAGTATCTCTTGTCTCACGCAAGAGAGACTTCTGTCTGGGAGCAGTTTGCGCTCGGCAATGCAGCCAGGCAAACTGGTATGCCGCAGAAAGTGATGGCAAAGTTACTCCAGCTACACTTCACATGGGTTGCTCCTATGTTTATGTGGGTGTATCGCCCAGCATTTATGCGTACGTACCAACAGAGCTGAGCTTGTTCAAAAATTACTTACAAATAGATCAAGGTGATATGACGACTGGAGGCACATATTATTCCGAATTCCTGCTTTCGGTACTCTGTGCCCATTCCTCCAAGTACCAAGACGGCCAGCACAGCGAGTTGTTGCTCGCGCGGGTACGAAATCTGCTGGGAGTGGCAATACAGGAACCGAGCTCGATCCCGACCGTGCAAGCCCTGCTACAACTCAGCGCTCGAGAGCTTGCTGAAGGACAGATTTCTCAAGCGTGGGTATATAGCGGTATTGCTTTCCGAATGGCAACGGATCTAGGTCTGCAACACAATGGATCGGTTATATCCAGTCTCAAATCTCTGAACCCAGTAGATTTGGAGGTACGACGGAGACTATTCTGGAGTTGCTACTTTTGGGACAAGTAAGTTGATCGAAAAACTCCAGACCTTTCGGCTGACCTTGCTTTAGAGCCATCAGCATGTATACAGGTCGATTACCAGCTTTGACTGACCTGCCTTACACATCCCTCGACTTCGGTCAGCACTCAACGCGCCGGTCTTCATGTACAGAATTTCTGCTAACATGGTTTCGATAGTTGATGAATCCGCAGAAACTGAGACATGGTCGCCCTATAATGGCGAGTCGTTTTCACTGACAAAACTCCCGCCTGGTCAATATCCTCCCATGAGAAGCTACGCCGTATCGTGCTTTACAAATTCTTGCAAGATCTCGGTCATCATCAACGACATCATCTTGCAGTTGTACTCTCGACGTGACAGACATATTACAGAAGAGTCTCTACATGATATCAGATCACGTCTCGACACGTGGCGTGCGCAATCCCCTCCTCATCTCAAGTACGACCCCAACGACCTTCCAGCAGTTTCTCCGCCACCTCACATCATCACTCAAAAGTATGTAAGATTTTAGCTTTTGCAATACTGCCCATTCACTGACAATTCGTCAAGCTTATTATACTTCACAACCGTAATATTAGCTCATCGGCCGTTTTGGTCCATACCAACGTACTACAATGTCTGCATCAGCGCTGCTCGTAGTATCGAGAAGTTGATCCTTGTTTTGGAAGTCACTTTTGGCTTGGAGAATATCACATACCTCATGGGGTATTGCATTTACACAGGTGCATCGGCAATTCTGGAAGACGCAAAGAAGGCTGATGGCGCAGCCAACGCGACGATGCAAAATTACCTCCGGGCACTGAACGCAGGCATGAGCAGGTGTCCGTTGTTGGAACGCAGTCTGCACATCATCATCAAAGGTCTAAAACAGACTGCTCCGCCGAGATATCCAGACAACACTGGGCAGCCCGACACGGCCATGGTCAACAGCTATATACCCGCATTCCCATACCTGGATCCTGGTTCGACTGACAACATTGACATGAGTATGTACTTTGACGTCAACAATCTCGATCCCATGGCGATGCTTGATTGTTTTCCGGAGCTACAGACGGATTTCAGCGAGTATCCTGGTCAAAACATGGGGTGATATGCTTCAGGAACAGGCAGAATGTAGATATACCTTTCACTAAAATCTCTCAATACACAATCGAATCTTAGGGATCCAGCGTAGAACATGCTTCCAGTTTTCACGAACATCTCATTCATCATGAGAGAGCGACGTTTTGAGAGTTCTGGCTCTTACTAATCACAAAGACGTCCCATGTTCCGACTCTATGAACAATACATCCCTCGACCCCTTGAATCCGTGATCGAAGTTCTCTACTCAGTTGGAGATTCCTGATGTCGCCTCAGCCAGTGTGTCGGCCTTTAGTGCTGGTCTGTCGGCCTTGCCAGCGGTAGTCTAGTGCTATATGTCAGCGCCAAGCAGTTGGCTTGTGTTTTTGGGATTCAACTCACTCCACCATCGACGGGCATGATTAGTCCGGTGATCCAACCAGCTTCTTTGCTGGCAAGGAACAGGATAGCTGCGAGATGTGCGTCAGTCGCCGATCGTAGGGGTGAGGGAGCATGCGACTTACCGTAACCCACATCCCAACCAGTGCCCTCTTTCTTCATCAGGTTTTGGTTTATTCTCGCCTGTCTCATCTCATCTGTCATCCCGCGACCTCGTGTCATTGGTGTATAGACCATTCCTGGGGCCACGCAGTTGACACGAATGTTCTCTTTGCCGTGATGAGCAGCCATAGCTCGCGTCATTTGAATGATGGCACCCTTTGTTGTTGGATAGAGCAAACTTGGGTTACCACCAAGGACTATATCGCATGATTAGCCATTCTCTGCAGCTCTTTTGTGATGAGACATGAACTCACGACCACTGACGGAGGACATGTTAATGATAGAACCTCGGCCTTGCTTTCGCATTTCTGGAATGGCGTGTCTGCTCATAAGCACCATGCTAGTAACATTGATGCGGAAGTCTCTCTCCCATGCATCCAGGTTGATGGTAGTCGCATCGCCCATAGCACCACCAACACCGACTATACAAAGTAATCTGGTCAGCCGCATCCTTCAATTACAGGATGGAGGCCTTACCAATGTTGATCAGGATATGCACTGCTCCAAATAACTCGACGGTTTTGGTAACAGCATTCTTGCACGACTCTTCCGACGTCACATCTGCTTGAATGACCTCTGAGATGCCGCCATCTTCGTCGATCATGCGTTTTGTTTCTTGAGCCCATTCGACGTTGAAGTCAACAAGCGCGACTTTGGCTCCTTGTCGAGCAAGCAAGATTGCAGCAGCACGACCGTTGCCAATCTCACCTGATGCATGATTAGCATGATGTTCCGAAACGAGACGGACAAGACTTGGGCATTGTTTACCATTCATCCGAGAACCTGCGCCAGTCACAATGGCGACATCGCCCGAGAAATCGAAAGCTGGAGAGGGAACCATGATAATATGATGTTGATCGATGTAATTCGAGAAGCCAGTGAATAAACTGGGAAATAATCTAACAGTCGTGCAGTCTGAAGTGCGATGGGTCACTCTATATCTGTTTTTATGTCAAGTCTGCGATCTTGACTTGATGTTGTCAGGACGCTGTCCGTCGGTCATTCTCCGCGGAAAGTTACCGAGTTGCCAGTCACTCCCTTTCGAAGACGCCGCGGGGTTTTGGAGATGGTCCGTTATGACTTGTCACAAGACTGAACAGATTTCTGGGTACTATACTCGCCGTTCCACACTTGCTAGTTGTGCACTGATAGATCCAGCCGAGTAGATCTCGTGTGCATTCACGATATCGGCTGTATAGAGCTCTCGATCAAGGAAACGTATACGGGGACCGGTTTCCAGCATCCCGGACGTACTTTGCCAGGCGAGTTGGCAAGCAACGTTAATTAGAAGGATGACTCCCCATAGCAGATATGTCCAAGTCAACAAAACGTCGATGCAGAGGATGCAGCAACGAAGGCTTGGGGCACACAGTTCGTGTGGCAGGATTACTCGCCATTGGCAACCCAACAACTCATAAGGTTCTTGACGAGATCTATGCACTGGTGGTAACGAGGACCTGGTCAATAGATCGCTCAGAAGAGATACGATTGGTCCATCATCAAAGGCCTATCACGGATTGTGTCAACCCCACACGACTCGGCAAGGCCTTTAGCCGTCGACCCGAACTGATCAACACCTTTCATGTCAACATCATCTCATGTTCTCTCGCAGTCTAATCAATCAGCAAGGACCACAGCCTAAGCAAGTCTGATGGTCCAGGGCAACAGCACGTCGCAGAGCGAATTCAAAGGCTCTCGTCACTACCTGCTTGGCTTCAACATCAAAGGCTCATTCTCTCCACTTTTGCATAACACTGGATTCAAGCTTCTGGGACTACCATACACGTATGGCTTGTTTGAAGTTCCCAATGTAGACGAAAGCGTCGAAAAGCTTCTTCAAGATCCGAAGGTCGGCGGCTTGTCTGTGACGGCTCCACACAAATTGGAAGTCGGCAAATACATGGACGAGATATCAGAAGAGGCAAAGACCATGGGCTCTGTCAATACCGTTGTTGCCTCCTTTGCAACTGGCAGCAACCAAAGGCGGCTTTACGGAGACAATACCGACTGGCTTGGTATTACTCGGTGCATTCAAGGCGGAGAGATCAATCTCGATTTGGAGGGAACGACAGCGTTAGTTCTCGGGGCTGGAGGAGCTGCTCGAGCGGCAGTATATGCCTTTATCAAGCTGGGCATCCGTAACATCGTCGTCGTCAACCGGACCCAAGAACGCGCTGAGCGACTGGCAGCGAATCTTCCTGACCACAATATTGAGATTGTGAGGTCCCTCCATACTCTCGAGCAGCGCTCGAGTAACGGATCGCTCAAGATCTCAGTCGTCGTCGGATGTCTTCCCGTACATGTTCTTACAGATGCTGATGTACCAAATTGGCTGTTTCCAAACGTGGAGAATGGCGTTTTGGTAGATATGGCATATGGGAAAACGACTACAATCACGGGCAAGGCGGCGGCAGCTGCAAATTGGACTGTCTTTGATGGAATTGATGTGCTGCAACAACAAGCTTTTGGGCAATTCGAAGCGTGGACGGGAAAGCCTGCACCCAAGATGGAGATGATGAAGGCAGTCAACAGTGCTCTTGGACGAGCTACCAATCCAGCTCTTGCAGAAGATATATAATACAGATAGATCTTAGTCGTTTGTATCAAGTAAGAACGATTCATAATCATCTTCATTCTTGCATTGGTTATGAATAAGGTTCTGGAATTGAGCAATACCTCATCTATGGTTACGTGAAGATACTTGTTCCAATTGCAGACAAGTTCGATTCAGCGTTCCAAATGCGTGTGCATAGTATAACACAAGGCACGTGATGGCTGATCAAGCGGAAAAGAAATTAGCCGGAGGTGAGATCAGGCGCTTTCCTGGAAAGTGAGTGAGTGCTCAAACTCGGCGACATCGAAGTAGCATCGCAATCACCCCAACTCTACCTTCATACATTCCCTGATCATGTCAAAACAATCAGTTCTTCTCATCAACGGTCCTAACCTCAACCTCCTGGGCACTCGGGAGCCGCACATCTACGGATATGAGACACTACAAGACGTAGAAACCGCAGCCCAAAAGCAAACATCAGGACTTGGCCTTGAAATCGCCACATTCCAGTCAAACCACGAAGGTCACATCATCGATCGTATCCACGAAGCACGAGGCAAATGTGCTTACATTATCATCAACCCTGGAGGTCTTACGCACACAAGTGTCGCTCTGCGAGACGCACTGAATGGAGTGGCTATCCCTTTCATCGAGGTCCATATCAGTAACGTGCACGCTCGGGAGGAGTTTCGTCATAAGAGCTTCTTGAGTGACAAGGCTGTGGCTGTCATTTGTGGATTAGGAACTTTTGGCTACAAGGCGGCCATCGAGTTTATTGCTAGAAAGTTGGACACGGGACGGGCTTGATGTTGATGTACTTGTTCATTGAGTAGCTTGATAGTCAATGGAAACATAGGCCGGCTCATACTATGTAAAGAGACAGGGATGATGTGGTACTGCTCTTTGGCTTAAATCGTGACGTTTGATCGAGACATCCAGTGCCTTCAAGACGCGAGGAAATAATGCTACACTGGACACCCCTTTCAGCAAGGACGTAGAGAAGCTCGACGTTCGAGTCGCCCTCTAGAATTATCGAGATCTAATACAGGAGGATGAACGGATGGCCTTGAGGCACTTGTCTACATCTTTGTAACATGCTCGTGGTAGACAGCATCCGGCTTTGCAGCATCGAGTCCTGCTCCCTCTGCGTCGTGACGGAATTCCTCCTCGCGAAGTCTTACTTCTTCGAGAACCACCTTGTTCGCCTTGCGGACAGGCTTGACCTCGAAGAGACGATCCATAGCTTCCAAGGGAATACTCTTGGTCTCTGGCACTAGGTACCAAACGAACACAATACTGAGAAGCATCATACTGGCGAAGAAGAAGTACACTCCGCAGCCAGAAGGACCCATGTTGAGGAACATCTGAGGTGTGAAACGCGAGATGATGAAGTTCCAAAACCAGTTGTTTGCTGCGGCCNNTGTCTTGTGGTTAGTAAGTACTCTATTGCGACATTGATTGTGTTTACTTACGGAAGCCTGCCCCAACGAGCGAGTGTTGGAATCGAACATCTCCGAGTTGAGAACCCAAGGAGTTCCGTTCCAAGACGGACTGTAGAATGTTGTCCATAGATAGAAGAAGAACACCGCAGCGATACCACCAGGACCCAGTTCAGTTCCCTTCCTCTTACCATCGGTACCCAGCAGGTAGCCGCCGATGATGAACATGCAGACGGAGCCACCAGCGGCGCCAATCATGAGAAGCTTGCGTCGACCAAGCTTGTCAATTAAGAATAAGATCCAGATGATTGTCATCACAGTCTTGACCACACCGAAGAGGCCAGTTGTGAAGAACGAGGTGTTGGTACCTGTGATACCGATGGACTTGAATACTGTCGGGGAGTAGTAGTTGATGGCGTTGATACCACTACCATTTTGCCACATGAACAATAAGCCACCAAGAATGAATCTCCACTGGACAGTACGACTTTTTGCAACGGCGGCGAAGGGTGCGAAGAAACCCATACCCATGGTAGATGCTTGATGATCAATGGCTGCATCAATAGCTGCCACTTCTTCGACGATGTAGAGGTCATTGCTTTCGAGCTTACGAATCCAGCAGAGGTTCTTGAGACCTTCTTCTCTTCTGCCTTTGGAGTATAGCCAGCGGGGCGATTCCTTAAGCCAGAGACTGCCGATGAGGAGGAGTCCGCCTGGAATTAGCTGGACAGCAAAGGGGATCTGCCATTGGCGGCGGCTAGGACCCATGGTCTCGCTGAGGGCGTAGTTGATCCAGAAACCGACGAGACCACCAATTTGCCAGCCCAATTCGTAGATCCCGACCAAGCGGCCACGGACAGCAGGGGGCGAGATCTCAGAGATGTAAATTGGGACCNNTTCCAAGGGTCAGAAGTCGGTACACAAATAGCGATGAACCTTGGAACTTACAATCATAGACGATCCACCAACGCCAATGCCGGCAAGCACTCTGCCAGCGTAGATGGGCGCCAGATCTCCATCTTTAGCGGCCAACATGATGCCAGCGCCGACGATGAAGACTGTAACAAACACCCACAGACTTTTCCTGCGGCCAAGATAGTATGCAGAAGCGTAGGCAAGCAAAGATCCAAAGAATGCACCAGCTTGGTAAACAGATACAATGTTTGACTTGATAAAAGCCAAGTGTTGTGCCTTCATCGACTTGAACTTGAATTCATGGACGAAACTTGGGAGAGCAAGTGTTGTGCCAATGAATGCAGAATCGTAGCCTATCATGCATGATGCAAAAGATGCTACAGCTGCACAAGCGTAGACACGCCAGTTGTAGACGGCCGATGGCGTTGGGCGATCCTCGACGAGGGTGAGCAGACCCATATCGATGGCTGTGCCGGAATGTCGGTCGAGGACGTTGTGGAGGGTGAGTGTAGTAAGGATGCGAAGTGAAGAAGCGCGTGGAGGCAGAGGTAGGAGGATGGAAAGGAGAGAAGATGATCGCCGTAGGGGCCGTGGGGTAGCTTTTATGGATAGTTTGCGGGGCCCAGTCAAGGTGGTCCCCCATGGGGTACCCGAGCACTCGGGTTCCAGAACATGTATTGACCGGAGTCAGCTCACCGTGTTTTCAAATGGTGGCGGCCACGTTCGCTTTGCGAATGGCGGTAAAATCTTTACCCCACAGTAGACTTTGGTGCAAGGTTTGCTAGTTTGATCACGTCGCGTGCAAGGCAGTTCCGCAAGTCCGGAAACAACAAATCGATTGCGGATAAGTCGTAGTGAACACGGTCAATGTATGTAAATGTAAAGATGTGTGTCTGGTTGGAGCAACTTCATCTTGTGTTCTGGCCATCTAGGGTGAATTCTTGTCCTGACTTTTCACCATACATTCGAACGACCTAAGTACAGACTCTACCATATGCAAAGCGATCGAAGACTCATCTTTAGCTACACAAATCCGATCCGATATCCATGACTTCGACAGGGCCCATGATCTCACGGCTGTCGTTCCGAACTGCTCGAAGGTTGACAAGTCTGAGATTNTGTTCGGCTACCCAATCTCACATTCGTATTCGCCATCGGTGCACCAGGCCGTCTACGATGCTATTGGCCACAGTNGGCGACAGTCTTTCTTTGAGTCTACAGACATGGCGCAGTTTCTAAAGCTCATGCAACATCCCGGTTTCTATGGTTAGTGACTCTCCCTCCCTTGTTGCTAGGATCTTTGTAGCGCGCACTGTATCTTTTGCAGAAGAGCTTTCGATCTTTAAATCGCGAGACTCCTTAGCATGGTGAAGATCCAATCCAGACCTATGGGATAAGACGCTGATCCAAGCANNGGTGCATCGGTCACAATACCTCACAAGATTGCCATCATCTCAGATCTCGACGACTTGACAAATGAGTACAAGAAGGTGGGTACACGCAACACCGTCTTTTCCAAACATGATGGCGAGAAACGCAAGTAGGTGAGCACGAATACCGGTGTCATCGGCATCCGAGAGGCATTTGGGCATGACGTGCCTAGAGAGATGTTCANNGGAAGTTCTACTTTGGTTGTTGATAGTGGAGGTGCCGCTCGCAGTGCCGTCCATGCCNTCGAAGGTTCTATAAAAGTGATAAATGTCCATCTAGTCAACAGAGACAAGAGTGAAGTCGACCCTGTGATCTCCTGCTCCTGCTGTAAGGATTATGGGTATGGGGACGACTTGGTCCATGTCTCGACCATCAAACTGGCACAGACCATTGACAGCGTCGGTGCAATCGTGGCGTGTGTGCCAGATTTTGCACCATCGATCCCGGCAGAGGTCGAGGCACGTGGTATTCCCGAAGTCTTTCTGGGCAAGTNNAGTACCCTCGAAATTTGCTATCATCCGAGACGATATACCCGAATTGCAGGGCTAGCAGAGAAAGCTGATTGGAAGATCACACTAGGCACTGAAGCCATGATTTACCAAGGATCTGCACAGGATAGCTACTGGAGAGGAAGAACTCTTGCTAATCTACCAGTCAAGAAGGTGAAGGCTGTTATTGCGAAGGAGTTGGCAAAGACACACCCCGTGGGGTCTCCGATCGAGGAGCGGAGTGAATTACCATCAGCTAACGTCGGGACTTGGGATTGTGCATGGACATTGTTCGCTTTACATCAACAACACTATGAAGATCATGTACTGTGCCCACGTTGTGTCGACTTTTAGAATCCAAGTGGAGGGAACCAGAGCAATTCCACTTCTTTCCGTACGTTGTGTATTGCGTGCTCATCACATCTGCAGCAGCCTCTGAGTTTGTGTACCACCATCAGCCACTTCGTCGCAAAGTGTGTCCGGTATCGCTCCAAAAGTGCTTACTGGAAGCTGAGCGGACAATATCTTAACCGAGCTTCTCCATGTCCTTCCCCGCTCGACGCTCGGCAATCAAACGACCTCGCTAAACAAAACGACTGGGTATTTGTGCTCGATACAGTTGACGACATCGTGGCCAGTATCAAATTCAAGCCGACGGAAAGTCATATACTCGACTTCTTACAGAAATTGTTCAGTACACTTCACCACATCGATCATGCCCGACTTGCACTCACTGCCAGAGAATTCGCGACCAGAGTCTGCCGTGCGGAACAACGGGCCAGACCATCTTGTTCTGGAACGATGCAAGCTGCGGGAACTGGCAGAAGGTTGGCCCTGTTATAGGTCAATTTTTCGAATCAAGTTTCTTGGCTTTCCGCTCACCTCATCTNACAGGGACTCGTGTGAATGGGAGAATCTCAAGTCGATTTTCCATCCCGGCGCATACATTTACACATCATGGACCGGGCGCACACACTTTGAGGACTTTATCAAGGCTAGCAAAGCCGGCATGGACAAGGGCGTCTTCATCATGCATAGAATTCATGGCTCGACGACAGACATCAACCAAGAAGCGACCAGGGCCGTGACCAAGATGAAAGCGACAATCACGCAACGTTTCGAGTTTGAAGATGGCATCGAAGCTGATGCAGAGTCAGATTGTCGCTTCGTCTTCTTCTGGTCAAGGGACGCGCAGACGGGTGATTGGGGAGCAGATTATGTTCGCCATTTCTACGAGAAGGACAAGTTGATCCCTGTCGATCCTAATAGAATTCCCAAGATTGATGCCGAAGCAGCAAAGGCATACCCTATTGGGTACAGATATCTTGCGTACTGTCAGGAGAGGACTATGGGTGTCAGAGTGATTCGGGATCTGCCTGGTCATCGCAGAGAATCTGGTTCGACCGTCAATGGTGAGAAGCACGACATACTGTACAAGCAGATTTGGGCATGGATGGATGGACAGAATGTTGAGATCTAGATAGATATCCACAACAATTGCAGATTGCCTCCAAACGACTCTTTTGGACTACTGAGACGTAGCTCTTCCTGTGACGGATGATTGATCTGGGTCATATCTATGACCTGATGATTTTTGAGACACGCAATGTGATGTTGTTCGAGCATGTCGTCAAAAGGCCCGTTGTGTTTGACAGCCAGATGATTTGATGATGTACAGTGAAATCCTTTGTTGTCATACGTCGTCCGCGTGTACCAATACGATTGGGTTCAACCTACGAATATCTTTGATGAAGAGATCTCGTTCCAATCGAGACTTCAGTACTACCTCTGCCGTCGTTGTCATTTTGTTCGCATGATACAAAAAATATGGACAGGGTGCGCCTGACGAGCATGTTCATACGGATCAACCTCGGTCTAACTTTCCGGCAATGTTTTTATCCGACACAGCTGAGAAAAAGCGGAGTCCTACGATTGATCTCCGCTTGCCAGCAAACACACAGTTTGCATTGTACGATACACATCCCTAAGATCTATGGTAATGGTTGCAGCAGCCCCAGGTTCTGAATCTCCTAATCGATCGACACAAATTATCGAGACACCTGAACAGTCTCACAAGTCGCATTAAACACCATGAAGTACGTGCCCGCAATAGCTTCTATGAGCCTGGGACGAGCCTGGGTCCATGATTTTGAAGGAAAGATGAAAGCTGCATCCGGATCGGGATTCCAGGGCATGGAGATCTTCTACGAAGACCTTGAATATGTCGCAAAATCTCTATCTTCATCGGCAGATCAGAATGCTACACCCTCCCCATCACAGCTTATCGCCGCCGCAAAGAAGATCAAGATGACCTGCGATGAGAACAACTTGCGCGTTATCGGCCTGCAGCCATTCTTGTTCTACGAGGGATTGAAGGATCGCCAACAACACGATCGCTTGATTGAGAAGCTGCATGTCTGGTTCGATATCGTGGATACACTAGACACAGACACCATCCAAATTCCCGCAAACTTTTTGCCAAAAGACCAGATCACAGGCGACATGGACACGATAGTGGCGGACATGGTCAAAGTCGCCAATTTGGGTGCAAGTCGCGAGCGACCAGTTCGCTTTGCATATGAGAACCTTTGCTGGAGCACGTACATCGATACTTGGGAGGCAGCATGGGAGGTCGTGCAGAGAGTGGATCGTCCGAACTTTGGCATGTGCCTGGACACCTTCAACATCGCCGGTGGGGTCTGGGCAGACCCTGCTGCGCTAACAGGCATGGTTGAGGGTGCCGAAGCCGCTTTGGACGCGTCTCTGGAAAGGCTCGTCAAGACAGTCGATGTTGCAAAGGTGTTCTACATCCAGGTAGTGGATGGTGAGCGCTGCGATCCACCACTTGACGAAAACCATCCTTTCCACGGACAAGGACAGCCAAGTCGTATGTCATGGTCTCGCAATGCTCGATGTTTCATCTACGAGACTGATAGGAATGCCTATCTACCTGTGGAGAGGGTGGCTCGAGCAATCATTGAAGGTCTCGGGTACCAAGGTTATGTATCCATGGAGCTGTTCTCGAGAACACTTGCAGATGCCGGGCCGAATGTTCCTCAAAGCCACGCTCGGCGAGGAATCGAAGCCTGGGAGAAGTTTGTAGATGCTCTGGGTTTGCAGTGACACCAAACATCATATACACAACACAACTCGACATGATGGTAGTTGCATTGGTGTTGGGGCTTTGATACGCGAATGTCATGTTGTAAAAATGTATCTTAAACTTTGGTCAGGAGTCGCAACTTCACGGTGCTTCATCCTTCCGAAAAATGCAGATGCAAGAAGGCTTGTTCATGGCAGAATTGTGCACGTTCTTTGTGAAGATTATGGAAAAGCGGAGCCCCCTCACACCCCTTTTCGCTCGGCTAAGACCTTTTCCGCTACACCCTTGCGTTGCAACAACAACCAAGCAGTGCTTGAACCTGCCAAACATATACAAAACTGCACTGGACGTATACGCAGTCCCCAAAACACAGCATACAGTCACCATCTGCCAGCTCCATCTATTTTCATCATGAGTCAATCACAACCCCAGGCTGCCAGCTCCAGCACAAAAAAGCTACATCTCATCGGCATCGGCGTGGGCCACAGCATCGCCCCCATCATGCACAACTACATCTGCAAATCGCTGAACAAGCCTTGGACCTTTGTCGCAACAGAAGCGCCCACAATCGAGGCCGCGATGGCACTGATGAAAGCCCCAGACTTTGCGGGCGCGGTAGTAACAATGCCATACAAGAAAACCGTAATGGCGCATTTGGATGGCCTGGATCCTTTGGCCGTCAAGCTCGGGGCCTGCAATAATGTATACATTACTGCAGATGGCAAGTTGCAGGGTACAAACACGGATTGGAGGGGTATCAAGGGGTGTTTGCTTGCAGCCAGCGACAAGGGTGTTGGGAAAGCAGCGATGATTGTGGGAGCTGGAGGCGCAAGTCGCGCTGCTGTGTATGCGCTGGCTGTCGAACTCAGATGTCCGGTGATCTACGTGGTCAATCGCGATGATCAGGAAGTCGAGGACTTGATTGCTGATACACGCGCCATGCTCTCAATTCCTGGATCAGATGAGCCGCTGTGCAAGATAGTTCAACTGCACACTGTTGAGCAAGCCAGCTCTTTTCCGGCACCACACTACATCGTCGGCACCGTTCCTGACAGCGTGCCAAACACCGACACAGAAAAGATGACCATCAGGATCTTTGACCATTATCTGGCGTCTGCAAAGGAGCGAGGAGTGTTCCTTGACATGTGTTTCAAGCCCAGAATCACCAGGAAGATCAAGTTAGCAGAAAGGCACGGCTGGCAGACGGTTGAAGGTACCGAGATCATCGGACATCAGATCTACGAGCAATACAGAGTGTGGATCACTCCGGAGTCGGAAGACCAGGTGGTCAGTTCGAAACTGGCTGGCGAGGCCTGGGAAACCTTACGGACAGCTGCAACAGAAAGCAAGGGCATCAATTTCGAGGTGGATGACTTGAGTGTGGTATAGTATCCACCGTGATTGTAGTCATGGACACGGAGAGAATCGAATGGAGCGCAAGATCGAACATGGATGGCATACATATCACCTCCGTACTACATGCCTGACCAACAAGAAAGTCGCTATGTAGTGGTATAATCAAGATCGTCCATGAAGAAACCGAGCGATTGCATGAAGTCCTGATTGTTTCCCGCACTNGGGCACGTTAGCAAAGAATCGACACAGAAACATGTTGGACACGTGTACCTCTCATTATCCTGAAGCAGAGCCAAATAATCCAGTAACTGTGTTGGGGTATTGGAAAGTATGCTTTCATTGACTGAGGCAGGATCGTCGGCTACGGATGTTGCCATCAGGTTCAGGTCCATCACGGCTGAGCCTGGCTGTCCTGACGTGAGATGATTGGACATGAAGGCCTGCGCGCTCGATTGGCCCAAGCCAGGCTCAAGGCCATAATCTGGAGAAAAGTCATGTGGCATCTCGTCAGCTATGGCGGCTTGCAGAGGGTCCTGTGACGCAAGTAGTAGTCGGTGGCTGCCAGACTGGGCAGTTGACGTTGCTTCTATGAGGCTTTGGCCCCGAGTGGGAGCTAACGAATCCCAGCCCCATAGAGCACTGTATCCAGCGATCAGCTCTCTGATCGATTCGTAGGCGATAGAGGAGGACAAGTCTGGGAGCAACACCGGTATGAAGACGCCCACGGAGGCTGGCATAGCTGCTACGCCAAAGTTGCGTCTGATACCGAGTATGCTCGCTGCTACGTCTTGCATTCGTGCTTGTTGGAGATCAGTCCTAAAGGCTGACGTGCGGGTACGCGAGCTCCTCGACGTGGCGATATTTAACGTGGCAGAGTACAATGCTCGAAGGTGAAGGTGCGGAGGCAAATACTTGATTGAGGTTTGTTGGGTAAATGACGCTGTCATCGAAAGATGACGCGGTAGATTGGAAACCCAATCTTCAAGACCAGCTATAAGGTCGACCTCGGATGTTTGCTGCTGCATAGCAGTGCTCAGGATGCAAGTGAGTTTGACAAGATTGTTGAACGTGCTAGATATGCGGACGGGCACGGCTCTTGTGCCTGGAGTAGATGGATCGGAGTACTGCTGGGATCCAGGACTCTCGACATAGGGCTCCCACTCATCAGAACTGGTCTCGTCACACGGAGCAGTCAAGGGTAGGTCGCCTGCCGACATTAGTGGTCGAGTAGTCAGGGAAAAAGATAACAGAGCGTCTATGACGAAGCATCCGGAAAGAGCAAGAGCACGCTGTCGCTCCGGCATTGTAGATCCGATGGCGGAACAAAAGACAAGAGCTTGAGCCAGCATCGATCTTGCAAGAACCAACTTGTTGCAGCCGAGATGAATGACAGACCAAAGTAGCAATGCCTGAGTGTAGCTCGCGTAATCGTCACGTGTCGGGTCTTGATCAAGATAATATCTAGACAGAGATCTGAAGTGGACGGCTCTCGACGAGGCAGCATTGCTGGAGTGAATCTCGCCCAGCGCAAGGACTGCCCATAGAGTTGCATATTCGCCCCGATGCCGGTCGTCAAGGGCGGATTGGGAATCACGATCATCTTGATATTGATACGCTATTCGGAAAAGCGTGTGCCGTCCGAGAACCGGTAACCACGAGTGTTCGATGGTGAGGTAGACCTGAGTCAAAGAGTGCCAGTCGGGCGGAAGAGGTGATAGAGCAGCTTGAGGACCTGTGAGCACGTCCTCCGAAGGACACGATACATCTGGTACGACCGCAGCTGCTGTCGGGGATGGAGCTTGTGGTGGCAGCAGCGGGGGTGACGGTGCCTGTGGCGGCGTGCCTTGTGATATGTCGGTCTGGGGCAGTGACCAGGTTCGAACAGATGCTAAGGTGAAATCGACTTCACTGTCCAGGCCCGCTAACGCATCATTTTGATTGCTGACGTACTCACCATCTAGCATCAGTTCGATAGCAGAAGGAACGCCACTATTTCTCCAGAATAGCAGGAGATCATCTGCGCGGTCGAGCACATCACCGGTGCCCTCATTTGGGCCCGACTGAATAATGGTCGACAGGTTGGCAAGCAGCTCATTGACGACAAGTTGGCTACCCTCGACCTTCCTGAAGACCAACCCCCAGAGAATTTCGATTGCTTTGACGTATCCGGATTGAAGCCCACGCCTCTTTGCGACGGTACCGTAAGTGCATTCAGAATTGGAGGATCTACAGGTAGAGCAGGCTGGGCGTTCGCTGTCGCACTTGTATTTNTTGCCCCGACACCGATGGCAGGCCTGTGTTACTCGTTGTCGTTTGCGAGGAGGTTCTGCTGCAGGCTGCGACATCCTTCAGAAGTCTCGTGCAATGCTCCTGCTAACTGCACTGTCCGGGCATGAGCGGGTAAGGCTACAGCCGAGGAGACAGATCGGACGGGGTATAGTGTTGCGTCTGGCTTGTCGTCGTCGCGAGCACTTTGTCTTTGCGCGCGTACTGCGACCAAGTATCCTATGACCTTCGACGTGTTGCGACAGCAGAGGGCAAGACGGTCTCTGGGCAGAGGTGATTGAGAAGACTGTGCCAAGTCCATCGTATGCCGGTGAAGCAAGCCGATGAATCGAAAGGACGGGGTGTTGGCAACCCTTGGTCGCGTACATGGGTGGTAGCACTCTGAGGTGGGCACGGGTGGGGTAAACGTTGCCAAAAGTCAAAGTTTGTAGAGCACCGCATACCACGCAAAAGCCAGACAGACTTCAGTGACAGACCTATGCAGTACAGATCAAAAGACGCAGCTAGACAGCACCAGTCCAGATACGGTCTCTTGGCTGGCAGGACCATCTGAAAACTAGACCGGCCGCGCAAGGAGGAAGGAGCCCTGGTGGGAATCTGATCAATAGACGCCGGCAACGCTCGGCATGGCTTTCATCCGAGCGCCTGCCCTCTTGACCGAGCTGGACCGGGCGTCGATGGCCTCGACTGTCAGTTCGAACAACATCATGGTTGACTGAGTCTACTCGCTCTGGAGACCCGCGCTGATGTCTACTCTCTACTCATGACTTGCACGCCACGGCCGACATGACTGACGCCGTGTCTACACATTCCAGCCCGACGTTTGTCGCCAACAAGCGACGTCGCCTTGACGCAGCCGTCTATGCCACACGTGAAGGCTCGATACGACCCCGTCTGCCTGGCGAGGCACACGACGCCCTTGTCCATCGCGAAAGCACCCCGCCGCCGTCCCTACGCGCCACTCCCAGTCGGCAACCATCGCGAGCATCATCACCATCTGAGCAGAATGCTTCCCTAGTCTTGGTCGGCACCAAGGGGAGTGGCCTCTCCTCGTTTGGTGTCATCGCCGCCACTGCCTTGCACTTCCGCCTGGTCGATACCGAGAGTTGGCTTGTTGAGCATTGCAGCCTGCGCAGATCTGAATATGTCAAGACGCGAGGGCTGAGTGCTTATCGCACAGCCGCGTCAAAAGCTTTGGAGGATATACTGAAACAAAATGCTTCGCGCTGTGTCATCGTCTGCGGTCCCGAAGCCCTCGAGCCACACTGTCAATCCCTCATTCGGACCTTTGCGACCACACATCCTGTAGTCATGATCAATCGTGATCTGACCATGATAAGAGACTATCTCGGCCTTCCAGACACGCACGAAGTATTGCAGATTCTCGGCCGAAGCCGTCAGCTCTGCCGCCGGATATCCAACTACGAGTTCTACAATCTGCCAGAGACCGAGGCCAAGACTCCACTTTCTGCCGAGCTGTGTCGAAACCTGAGGCGTCCGACAGAAACTCACAACCCGCCTCAGCTGCTACAGAATGTCAAACAAGACTTTNTGCATTTCCTGCACCTCCTGGCCCGGACTCCAGTGCGTGCTGACTCTCTGCTTTGTTCTCTGTCGCCGGCAGAACGTGAATATTCCACTCTGTCCGTCTTACTGTCCGAAGATGTTGCTAGCGGAAGCTTCAGTCTTGTCAATCTAGACTGTGGAACTGATGCAATTGAGCTGACCGTCCGGCAATGTTCATCACAAAGACCTTGCATCGACTGGGATCGCACTAGTCGTTCCCTCCAGATGATTCGACGTCATTCCACATCCCCAATAGTTTTCCATGTCGAGTGTGAAGATCCGAACAAAGCAGTGTACAGCGATCTGCTATCTCATGGTCTTCGTCTCGTCCCTGACTTCGTCACAATCGACCTCAGCTGTACGGATCATCAGATCCAAAACTTGATAGGCTCAGTAGGTCGGACAAAGGTCGTTGGTCATCGCTCATACTCGGCAGGCAGCTCTCCATCATGGAAAGATCCAGCCTTGCACAAGGAGTTTGACCGCGCTGTCACTCTCGGCTGCCATGTCGTCCGCTTTGTTCGCCACGCCGTGTCAGCTTCGGAGGACAGGGATTGTACTCTGTTTCAGGCTGCAGTTGCTTTCAGATCCAAGACTCCTCTGGTCGCATACAGCATTGGTACTCCATCGAAGTCATCAATGGTGCTCAATACGTGTCTTACCCCTGTACAAGATCCCGAAACATCAGAATCCTCCTCGGCCACTTCCCTCCTCACGTTCCAACAGCTGATGGGGGCAAAGTTCTCGGCATACATCTATCAACCATTACACTTCCATATCTTTGGCGCAAGTGTGGACTACAGCGTGTCACCACTGATACACAATGCTGCCTTCGAGGTCTTGGCTATGGACCATACCTATTCCATCAAACAGTCAAACAACTTGCGTGAGTTTGCAAGCCTCGTGGACGACTCTTTCGGGGGTGCCAGCATCAGTCTGCCGTACAAAAATGAGATTCTTCCCCTTCTGAACTCGACAAGTGAAGCCGCCAGGGCTATCCAGGCCGTCAACACGATCATACCTCTGAGAGCCATGCAGGACAAGGATAATGTCGCCTTGAATTCGCTTAGCCGATGTTATAAGAACCGAGCTGGACCAGTCATTGGACTACATGGCGAGAATACAGATTGGACTGCACTCTACACATGCGTGTTGCGCTATCTTTCTCCTGCCAATACCATTCAGCCAAGCTCCTCGGCCCTTGTCATCGGCGCTGGTGGCATGGGTCGCGCTTCAGTGTATGCTTTGCTGCAGATGGGTGTGAAGAATATTGTCATGTGGAATCGGACGCACAGCAAAGCGATCCAAGTTGCAGAGCACTTCACTAGACTGTCTACGCAGCCCCACCCCAACTTTCCAGCATGCCGCATTGATGTCGTTGAATCGCTGGAGTCGCCTTGGCCAGAAGGTCTTGCACAGCCTGCGATCGTGGTGTGCACCATCCCAGCCCATCAGATAGGTGACATACCGCCCCCAGAATTCGTCATCCCTCAGCAATGGTTTCAGAGTAGGACAGGAGGAGTGATTGTCGAGGTGNAGTGCCTGATTCTGTTCATTCTTCCTCTATACAACTAACTCCTAAGCAAGCTTTCTTATAAATCTGCATCGACACCGCTGCTGCAGCAGGCACACGACCGCGCTCACAAAGGCTGGATTTGCGTTGAGCCGCTTGAAATGTTGATCGAGCAAGGTCGTGCTCAATTCGAACTCTTTACTGGTTATCCAGCCCCGCAGAAAGCCATGAAAGATGGCATCATGGAAAGATATGTAGCCATGCATGTTGCCAACCAAAAAGGCTAGATGGCATGCTCTGTGGTCTTTTGGTACGATCCTCGGTTACCCTGGTTAGATGTATAGCCTGCTGAGGCCAACCGTCAACCATGAACTCATCCCGTGCACCGTACAGTCAATGAACACCAACGAAATTGATCGCGATTGATTGCCCAATCTGCTACAACCATCCAGGATTGGAGATCATTGGCGCTCTTCCCACCCATCTCTTCTCCTTCAACTCTTGCAGCAGCCATTGGCTCAGACTCTTCCTTGTCAGGAACAATGACTCAGTACCATCACCCATGATTGATGCATGCACAGGTTTGGCGTCTCCATCCTTTAGCATCGGTACCCTCCCTGGCGTCAGTAATACCCCTTCCTGCAAGTTTCAAGGCGCAAGACATACCTGAATAGAGTCCACTGAAGCTTATCAAGTGGTTGCTGTGTTGTCAATGCACCACACCCTCGAATTTCATCCACGGCAAAAGCCATCATTCTCTCAAGCATGGACACAAGAAAGTTGAACTTCCAGGTTCTTTTTTCGCCGTTCATAAGATACGATGGTGTCGAGAGTATCAAGCAACGATCAATAGCGCTATCTGAGTTGTTCTGGGCGATGGCAAACAGATGCTTGTAGAAGTCTCGGATGGGCTATTTGCAGACACACGTCAGTCGAGGTACACCCGATGAACGGATTGCGAAAGCACTTACAGTCCCTGCACCCTTGTTTGCAGGTACGGGACCAGCGAATGAAACAATAGTATCTGCACCAGTAGTCACGCTCCTGGTTACCGCTCCAATGTCATCGAAGTTGCTTTGAATGATGTGCACATTCTTGTGTTCTAGAACGGTCTTTGGGAGTTTCGAGGGGGAGCGCACAAGAAGTGTCAACTCATGTTTCTCTTGTAGTGCTTTGGCAATGAATTCGAGGCCAGACGGCGCTAATGTAGATTCTAGTCAGCTCCTTGAGGGTCTGAACATCAATGGGAGGAACAAACAAGTCGATCCAATCACAAGGAGGTGCATTCTGTCGATGGATAGTCCCTCAGCAAGTCAAGCGGTTTCGGTAGTAGTTGAACAGTGCACAATAATCCAGGCGCGATCATCATCACGATATATGGTGTTCATGACTGCGCCATATCGTGCCCTATGCTTTAATTTTCTTGATTGATCAGCAACAGATTTAGCATTCATAAGCAATCGAAACGTGGAAGAATGGTTGTGCCGCTTTCCCTGAGTCCAGTCGCGAGCGTGGTCGAGATTTGTTGTGGTTGTGAGACAGCGACGGGGAGTCTCCGAAGCTCACTCGGGACCGTGCCGAAGCTTGATAGCCACGAACATCCCGAGTTTGCTAAACGCATGACAAGAACAACAAGACAAGAATGGCTTGGACTGCTCTCGAGATCAAGTGAGATCATAAATACGTAGATCAAAGATTGCGCAAGGACAAAGCTCGTACAAGAACTACAGAAGCAAGTGCTACAGCTAATTCGATAGAGCTTGCAGTGAGCAAGAAAATACTACAACTCGTATGGTCTTGTGCGGGGAGGACTGATTAAATGCAATTCAGTCATCCCGGATGTTTGACCACTGTTGAGACGCAAATTCTCTCAAATCTTCCACAAGTCCTTCCGGATGTTCGAGGGCGGCGAAGTGTCCTCCATCATTCCTCTCTGCTATACATTAGCCAGATCTCTGGTCAATGCCATGGGTAATGCAGCCAGTACCTTTGTAGTACACCAAGTTTCCTGTTTGCTCGACCGCGCGTTGGGACGAAGGCTCGGTATCCCAAAAGAATGAGGTGTATCCGTATGGAACCTTGATTTTATGCTCGGGTAAGGTGGTAAAAGCAGCGAACTGTTCATGGCGTATGTTTTCGTAGTAGGTAAGCATAGAGGGAATGATACAGCCTGTGAAGTAGTATAGACTAGCTGTTGTAAGGATAGCTTCAGTCCAAAATGGTCGTTTCTGCTTCTCAGGGTCGGCAGCTTCGTTGTACTTTTCGCCAACCCACATGAGAATGCCCATCGGATTGTCGTGAAGAGCCAGACCGATGGTGTGAGGCNNTGTATCGGTGGTCAGCTGGCATCCAAATCACAAATGCTGCCCAATCTTTTGCCAACTACTTACACGGGTTCGCATGCAAACGGCATATCCAAGATGGTTCTCCATCCAATCGTCCACACGAGAAGCAACGGCCTTCTCACGATCAGTGTATTCCACATCATCTGGCAGAGAACCGGGTGAGAAGTTGCAGTGCAACAATTTGCATGAGTCCGTGTACTTTGAGCCAAGCTCGCGGCCAACAAAGTGCCCCCAGTCACCACTTTGCACCATGTATTTCTTGTAGCCAAGACTTCTCATCAATGTGTCAAACACTCTGGCGGTATCTTGGAGTGTCCATCCACTGCATGGGGGCCAGTCCGACCAACAAAAGCCAGGAAGACTCGGTGCAACAACGTGGAAGGCTTGCCCATCTGGGTCCTCAGGGCTCGAAAGGGGTCCCCAAACTTGACTGAACTCCCAGAACGAACCGGGCCAACCATGCACCATCAGCAGAGGAATAGCGTTTGGCTTCTGAGAGGGCGCGTGAAGGAAGTGTATTCTCATGTCTTCGATATGGGCAAGATAGTGCGGATATTCATTCATCATATCCTGTGCAGCCGTCCAGTCAAAGTCGTGTTTCCAGGCTTCGAGAAGATCTTGCGCCCACTCATAGCTTGGCCCTGAGCGGATCTGTCAGGACAACTTCTCCGGGCTCATTGACCACAACGTGAAGCCGGTANNCATACCATACTTGATTCCCGCGTCAGGCACAATGGGTCGTCCAGGAAGGCGAGTATCGTGGAGCTTGCGGTGCAGACGTTTCACTTCGGCCGCCGGGATGTCGACTCTGAATGGCGTTATGTCTGCCATGTTGCAAGACTGGCGTGGCACTCAGATTCCTGCGACTGAGCCCGGACCCGGTTCTGAATTCTGACTGATGGAGATAGACTTGCGAACTGGGACCACCAACTGGAGAACCGCTGTGTGATGTTCTTCTGATTGTTATCGTCCGGAAAAGTGACGAAGTTAAGTGAGGGTAGCTTCGAGGACAACGTCATTGGAATCCTGGCTCGATTGTCCTACAAGAACAATGACCCAGCTTTCTACGACGATCTTGTTTCTCATCAATACCTTGGACTCCGAAAGTGGCTATTTATAGCACCAGTTGTACTTCTCATGCTCGACAATATCATGCAAAGAGTTCCGTAAGCCTCTTCAACCCTAGTCTGCCCTTACGGATATGCAGGCGATTGTCTGTGGTGTCGGCAATGGCGTAAAAGCTATAGGGTTAGTCGGCTTGCGGATCATATACTCAGACGATCGCCGCAGATGGTACCAGCAACAAAAGTTGCCACACTGTTTGCTAGCCCATCAGGCTCGCTTCTAATAATCTGTACGAGTCCATCATCCATGTACGTGCCCTTGTGTTTGTGTTATCGTAATGAGAATGACGTTTTGACCTGCTAAGCACTAACCAATCCAGGAACCCAACAAGAGCGGCCCGAATGGACTGCTGCATAGTGCTACTCTTGTCTAGTACAGCACTGAACCGTAAGTCAGCATGGCACGTTAATGACGATCAACCAACTACAAGTGGTACGATCGTGTGTCATCGGGCGCGTAGACATAGCTTGTGATTGGAGCGGTTGCTGACGCATCTACGTCTCCTCAATAGAATGTGTGATTGGTGCTCTGTAGAGACTGTATGTCGCGTCGTTCAGACATTAAGTCCATAACCACTATGGCACTAGTAAATGATATTAGTCACTCGACGCTTAAAGTGTATAGCTATTCGTAGTGTTATACCCTGTATTCGCATGATTGGACGCTGTCCCAAAATGGTGGCCCATATCGTTGCGACTTGCATGACATGTGGTCTGTCTTGATTGTGCCGAATGAAGGCATCGGTACCGAAGCCGACGACTGCAGTGGAATTTGTGAGCACCTGCAGCTCGGCGAAAGACCGAGGGCGGATGACGCCCCAAGCTCCACCCTTTCACGCTGTTGGTCAGCAGTCAGGATAGAGTTAAGCAGGCCAGCTTTTGACGTCAGAACATCTGTGCTCCATCACTATGGAACCTGAGTGACAGTTCCACACTTATATCGTCTTCGTCCTCTCCATCTTGGTCACGTACCAGCGAAATCTTGATCTTCCCGTGACTGACGCCCGATATGAACATCCGCAACCAGAATGTGCTCTTGGTATGATGATACACCTAACAAATCAATCTGGAAAGCGTGGAACTGACATGACATACAACATAGACCGGTGCATCTATGGGCATTGGCGAAGCCATTGCAAACTCCTTGGCAACAGAAGGCGCTAATCTTATCTTGCTCTCAAGATCGGAGGTAGAGCGATGTTCCAAGAAGAAGATCCAAAGGACAACTCGAACTGACAACTTCACAGNNGACAAGCTATCCAAGATCGCGGCGAGGCTCAGCCAGGCACATCCTGACACAAAATGTATTTATCGCACTGCCGATATCAGCGACTACGAATCGATCGACAAGGCTGTCAAGTCTGCTACTGAACAGCTCGGATCCGTCGACGTTTTGGTCAACAATGTACATACTGGTCACCTGTCACACACCGAAGATATTGCTAACTGCTCATCAAGGNCAGGACTTGCATTGGGTGCACCAAACGCTTTCCCCGATCTTAGCATCAAGGACATTCTCACAATGAACAATACCAATGTTAATGGGCTGATGCTTACGACATACGCCGTCTTGCAACACGGCATGAGGAAGCGTGGTGCAGGCACCATTCTGAACATCACATCCGTGACTGCACTCGAGATCCCGCCGTTCGCTGGAGAGGCTGTCTATCATGCCAACAAGGCGTGCCAGGAAGGTTTCACAAATGCGCTCCGCAGTGAGCTCGTAGGCACCAACATTCGTGTATTGGCTCTGAGACCAGGGTGCGTCGCTACCAATTTCCATTCGCAACGCGTTGGACATGACAAGCAGATGTACGAAGAATTCTTCGATGGATACACGTATGTTCCTACTCTATCACAATCGACTCATTGCTAACATGGTCGTAGTCCACTTGAAGCCAAAGACATTGCAGATGCTGCAACATACATGCTCAAGCAGCCAGAACACATCTCAGTCAAGGCGATGGATGTGATACCCACTGGTGAGTCATGCCTCCTCTGAAATTCCAGAAGGCAACAACTAACCAATGATGCAGCTCAACGTAGTCTTGCAACCTTTGATCGTGAATGGGATCAGCGCAATAACAACACGACGAGCTAGACTTGCACTGTTCGTACAGTGTATTGATGCATACGGAACCAAGAAACGTCAACCCCATCCGTTGGTTGCAAGCGAGTCGCCGCTGGTTTGTCGATCATGTAGACAATCTCATCAGATCTTGGGAGGTTCAACAGGTCAGATCAATTGTCCTGTTCACACTTCCTCTTCTTCATACAGTAGAGACATTGCCGAACCAAGCTTTTCGTGTGATAAGACTCAACAGTCATATATGCAGTGATTGACTCCTACAAGTCATCCGTATCGTCCAAAATACATACCAGAACATCTAAGCACCTCTAGAGAAAAGAATGAAGTGATGTAACCCTACAGATTGTAAAAGCTACACCAATAATTCTGGAAGATCGTCGTCTGGAATGACTGTGCCATGGAGCGGCCGAATGCCGACAAGACCGCACAAGTCTAAAAAGCACCCTCAATCTTCACGCTATGATTGTAAGGTCGTATGAGTAGAGTTTATCGTTCTGACATGCACTACCGGAACCTTCCATGTATCACTTTCAATTGCATATTAGTGTTACAGCAGAAACTTGGGTCAACCAAAAGAAGTTCATGTTGACACAAGATACTGATAATGTCAACACATATCAAGCATTACAAAGTTAATCATCCAAAATCTGGACTTTGATCGCTCTTGCCTTGGGATCAGAAGCGTTCTTGAAAGCATCCTCGCCTTGGTCAAGTGTGTAGCGATGGGTCACCAATGGCTTGAGGTCCACAAGACCTGCGGCAACAAGTCCAATGGCCTTTGGATATGTATCCTTGTAGCGATATTGGAACTTGAGATCGATCTCTCTTGCAGACATGTAAGAGAATGGAATGTTCTGGAAGTCCTTGCCACAGCCAATGACAAATACGAGTCCTCCGAATGCGCAAGACTGCGTTGTGGTTAGCCGAATTCCAATTTCAGTCGGTGAGGAGCAGTCACTTACGTAAATGGCAGACTGAACACTCGATTCAACGCCGGTGCACTCAAAGACGATCTTGGCTCGAGCACCAAGACTTGTGGTGATGCGGGCAGCTACATCCTTGGGTTCTTCTTTCAGGGCGATCTTCACCGTGTTGACACGCGACACAAGTTTCTGGGCCGTGTTTAGACGGTTTTCGTCGAGGTCGGTGATAACAATCGGGTTCGCTCCGGCAGCGTGTGCAGCAAGCAGGGTCACCAACCCAATGGGCCCAGCTCCGCAGATGACGGTAGCATCACCAAGACGCAACATGGAACGATCGATACCTGCCAATGCTACAGACAAGGGCTCCAACAAAGAGCCTTCCTCGAATGACAGGGAGTCTGGAAGCTTGTGCAGCCATTCATGTGGGTGAACGTGGTAACGAGCAAGTGTGCCGTGGTAAGGTGGGGTAGAGAAGAAGACGACGTCGGGGCAGGCGTTGTACTTGCCAGTCCGGCAGTAAAAGCATGTGGCCTTATTGCAGGGNACACCACATTCGAGCGCAACACGATCTCCNTGTGGAAAGTCAGCAAAGCAAGTTGATACAGCTCCGGGGGATAAGTCACCGATCTTGAATGCATCTACTTCTTCTCCAACAGCAACGACAACGCCAGCACTCTCATGGCCCAATCTATTTTCTCCGACGACAATCATGTCGCCAATATGGCCTTTCTTCCAGAAGTGCACATCAGATCCACAGATGCCAGTCGCACGCACGTGAATCAAGCATTCTCCGGGACCGGGAGTAGGGACTGCAGTCTCCTTAATGTAGAGTTCGTGCTCAGGATTTGTGTAGACGCCAATGTTCGCCGACTTGATGTTGGTATTGACTTGTGTCGAATCGATGCCAGAGGTTGCTGCCGAAGGCGCCATGATGATGGCCTTAAGTCGTCAGTGCAAAGATAGTGCGTCCTCAAGAGCAGTGTAGTGAAGTCTGTTATATGCGAAATATGACTTCTTTCTTCAATAGAGACAACTCAAGGAATCGTACAGGACGGCTCGTTCGGGTCAGTAGCCCGAGGGCAGTGTCTTGCAATCCAGACGAGTGGTCGAATCTGGGCCGGGACGGTACCGAGGCCGGAAAATTTGCGAGTCGCGCTCGGTCTCGCGTCGTCTCTGAGCTCGCATGCTGTTAGTAAACTCGGGATTCGGTCACAGTTGTGGTGTCTGATCAGAGTACGAACCGCGACAGCACTATAGCCAGCCTCAATCACTCTGCGCAATGGTCACAACCACAACAACTTCAACCTCGTCTACACTTTTTGTGAAGGAGCAAATATGTCACTCAACGGGAAGATAGCAATCGTGACTGGCGGCGCTAGAGGTGAGTTGTTCCCTCCGCTCAAGCAACCGTTCGCATAAAGCTGACGTTTGTCAANNGGTATTGGTGCAGCCATTGTAGTTGCTTTGGCCACGCAGGGTGCAAAGGTTGTGGCATGATGGATCGACCAAAGAGAAAACGATGCTGACGTTTGAGCAGNNGTCGCGTTCAACTACGTATCCGAAAGCTCTGCTTCGAAAGCCAAAGAGCTCGTAGCCGCCATCAAGTCCAAGGCCGGTGATGCTGTTTGCGTTCAAGCGGACATGGCGGATATCTCTGCTCCTGCCATCATCCTCCAGACAACACTGCAAGCATTTGAGACCGACCGGATCGATATATTGGTTAACAACGCAGGCTTGGGACAGAACACGCCCTTGCAAGACGTCACAGTCGAGGAATACAAAAAGCTGATGGACGTGAATGTTCGCGCAGTCATCTTCATGACACAACAAGTTCTTCCCTACCTCAAGGGTACTTCCAACCGCATCATCAACTTGTCATCAATCTCTGCTCGTGGTGGTTTTGCGACACAAACGGTGTATGCTGCGACAAAGGCAGCCGTGGAGGGCTTCACTCGAGTGTGGGCANAAGAGCTGGGTCATACACACAGTGTCACGGTCAATGCCGTCAATCCAGGACCTGTTGACACTGATATGTATCGTGCAGCGGGTGAAGTTCATCTTGCACGCATGGAGGAACAGAACAAGGCGGTGCCTGCTGCTCCGCGATGCGGTACTGGAGAAGACGTCGCCGACATCATCACTTTCCTGTGTAGTGAACAAGCACGGTGGATTACTGGCGATGTAATCTGCGCCAATGGCGGTATGCTCTTTACTTGAGGCATCATCGGGTGTCTTGGAAGCTGTATGTAGGAGTGTTCGTGTAGACAGAATAATTTGTCTTTGTGGGATCCGCCGAAGTCTGGCCAACCTGCCAAGACTGACAGTTTCTGATTGCCTTTCGTGCCCCTCCATCTTGCTTTCATTGATTCCATCATTGCGACACCAATAATGTCGCAATCCGAAATGGCGGATTCTCAACAGGAAAGGAGTCGCAAGATTCGTCGAAGTGCGGCGTGCGACGAGTGCAAGCGTCGGAAAGTGCGCTGCTCGGCCGAGCCACGCTGTTCGAATTGTGTGCGGGATGGAAAAGCCTGTGTCTACTCTTGGCCCTCGCATCGCGCGACCGATTTACAGAAGTGAGTCTGTCATCTGTCTGTGGGATTAGTGCTGACCGAAAGCTGTAGGAAGATCAAGAACTATGAGGAGCTTGTCCATAATATTCGAAGGGTCTGGTCAAATCATGTTCCGGACGTGACGATTGAAGACGCCCTGGCAGCGCTAGATGATCAGGGAGCACCACGTACAAACAGTTCGCTTCTGTCGAACCAATCGCCATCTCTCAACTCAGTCCTCCATACCGAGTTGCCTGACGGACGTTCCGTGAGTTGTCCAGACTCCGCTCAGAGTGATCCTGGAGACTATGAGTTTGATGAATCGCATGACTTCGACGAGCTAATTGATGGTATGGGCTTCTTGACCGCCGAACCTTGCAGGTCCGGATATACTGGACCCACGTCTGGTGTGGCAGCACTGAGGTTCTTACGCTCTCTGCCAACCGAAAGTCATGCGACGATTGAGCGAATTGAAGGGGACCTCGATCAAAGTCCTTCGACTGGCATGCCAACGACTGAATATGCCGATGTTGACGCCCTCATCAACGACTACTTTATATTCTACCATCCTGCTTACCCTTTACTGCATGAAGGCTTGTTTCGTGCTCGAGTTCTCGGTAAATTTGTCACACACATGTTCCCATTCATGGCTGATCGTACCTCAGGTGCCGTACCAAAACCTCGAGACGGATCTTGGGACCTGTTGTACAACATAGTCATAGCCATTGGTGCATTTGCCGGTGGCCTGGTCGATACGAACATCGACTTGACATACTACAATATTGCCAAAGATAGCATATCCCTGTCCCTGCTGGAAAAAGGTTCAATATGCTATGTTCAGGGATTGGCGCTCATGGCAAACTACTTACAGAAGAGGAACAAGCCAAACGCTGGTTTTGCCATGATCGGAATCGCGTGGTCAATGGCTCTTTCGATAGGCCTACATCGGGAGTTCGACAGTCCATCCGCTTCTGTATACAACATGGAAATACGGAGACGAACTTGGTGGACTCTGTTTGTCTTCGTCTCTGGACATCAGTTGACATTCGGACGGCCCCCTGCCTCCCTTATTGGCATCAATCTAGGACCTCCCACCAACCTGGATGACAAGGACTTGGCAGTCGACATGTTCTCATTGCCTGCGGCCAGAGATGGGCCGACGACAGCAACGGCCCTAGTCGCCCAAATCAAGCTCGCCAGTATCGGGAACATGGTCCAGTCTGAGCTACTGACTCATCAGGTTCCTGCACTTGAGACAGCCCAACATCTTGATCAACAGATAACAACCTGGCTAGCCGAGCTGCCAGCATACTACGATCTGAAGATCACACTGTCGATGCGATTCGAGCTTGCCAAACGCATTCTCATCTGGAGATCATACCATCTTCGCATCGTCCTGTTCAGACCTTTCCTCTTCCGTGCAGTGGCCAAGAATGCCCGACTGTCACCTGATGATCGTGGTGTCTGGACTTGTATCGAGACGGCGGATACTTGCGTGGACTCGGTGCACAACTTTGTCACGAACAACACAGACTGCAGACGCGGGTTTGCTTGGTATGCGACGTACTGGTTGCTTACCGCCAGTGTAGTACATGCTACGTGCTTGGCATATGCACCAAACCATGTGTCGAGAGATGGTTGGAGGAACAAACTCGAGCTTGCTGTTCAAGCTCTTTGTCAGTTGAGTCGAGCTCAGTCCATGGCAGATCACGCGCAGAAGGTGTTGAGTAGACTTCTCGGTATGTATTGTCATTTTCCGGTCGCCGGATCATAATGCTCCACCCGACCCAACACTACATTATATGCTGATCTTGTGTCTCAGNACAGGTACAGTTCCAGCTCATCTGCTACCTCCGCGACACCGTCGATGCAGCCAAATGATCAGTGGCACGCTGTCGGCAATGCCACCTCCGCTAACCCTGGAGACGGTTCTCATCCTGCTAACGACATACAAGAGATGCTAGATCCGATCTTAATGAGCGAGAACATGGCAGTACCAAACACCTCTGCAGACCTCCTATGGTTATGGTCTCAAAGTGCAGACACAGACTTTCTAGATGCTGCGGGAAACTTTATGCTGCAAAACAATTAGGACCCTTAGGGCAACGCACGCCAGAGGGTATTAAGACATAGAAGGAACTAAGACACACTAATGGAAGCGCATCTCTAAGCCATCCGAGCGGTTTTCTTGACACGGGCTTTGTAGGCCGATTTTCTATATAAAATCGACGTTTTCACCCGCCCTAAGTAATAAATTAGAAGAGCTTAGAAATGTTTATGGTATATAACTTAATATTAACATCTAAGGTATTTCTAAGCTATCTATTTATATAAAGGCAATAAATATATGTATATAGCTAACTAAGCTATGCCGTTACCCTTTTTACTAGCCTTACTATTATTACTATTACTATTACCCTTCTTACTAGCCTAAACATATAAAACCCCTAATTAACGACTAAATGGAAGTTTAAGTCTAAGGTCTAAAATTCTATTTTTCTTTTTTAGCTAGTTAAAGTCTCTAGTACTTAGTTCTTACCTAGTATAGACACTCTAGTAGTATAAGATTACTATAAAAGTATTAAAAAGCTAAAATAAGCTTAGTATTATATACTTCTTTAGTTTATCTCTAGATCTAGACTTTTTACTTAGATCTAGACCTTTTATAGTATTCTTAGCTTAGTTTCCTACTACCCTACTTACTTAGATTTTAGAAAAAAATCTAGGGTTTTAGGGTTAGGGTTAGGGTTAGGGTTAGGTTAGGGTTAG